>HG992188.1:14772048-16022659 GCA_905220545.2 Melitaea athalia
TGAGCCTCCGGCTCCTAGGGGAAAAACTGAATTGGTGTTGTCCCTGCTAGCGATCATCCTAGCATACTAGTTTGAGTACATGTCCTTATGATATAGTAGGTTCTCTTCCTAACGTCCTCTTAAATGACGCGCTGGGACTTAGTGTGTAGTTAGGCGAGACCCGAGCCTCTTAACGGTGCTCTCTTGCGAGAGTGGCTCTCCATTGTGTCGCGCCTGTCGATCCCTAAGTTGGAGCTGTCCGGAGCCGCTCTTATCACGCGACTCCTCGACCCCGTCCACTCGTCTCTGAAATTTGTCGGTTTACGATTTGCTCGCGGACATAATGTCCTTCTGTCCGGGACGGGGGACTGTTCTGGCTGGATTGCATGATAATCTCGCGTAACCGGTTGACCCCCCTCACCGATCACTGCGCCCGCGCGTCGACGGCGCGACCCTGCGCTTGACCGGAGTTAGTTGCAATCTGTGAGCGGACGGTGAGGTCCGCGCGCTTGTTGACGAAGTCGATACTAGCTTCAGCGCGAATTCATTACGTGTAGTAATCCCTGCATTCGAACTTTGATAAACTTTCTTTTTTGGCCGGGTGAATCTGTATTAGTGAGATTAAAGTGTATAAGTATTAAAAAACTGCTGTAACTGTACTAACTAGTACATTTGAGTGATAGTTATGACGCGTTGTGAATCGCTGTAATTTACTTGACATATCGTCGCGCGTTTTGCATTACGCCATTTTGTTTGCGACGTGGTTCTAACGATTAATTGTGCGTGTTAATATTTATGTGCCTTAACCTTGGATTTTTCTCTGCCTACGTTTTGTTTATATAAGACTATTAATTCCGTGACCGTGAGTGAGAGTTGGCTGGAGTGATCGTCGTTCCTGATTTGCCGTCGAGTAGTGGCGCCGTAGCCGGACGTTGAAAAGTCAGTCCACGTTCTTACACACACAACTGCCTTACACACCCACAGACCTACACACCGCCCTGACTTTTCTCGAACCGGATAGCCGAGCTCCTCCTTTAACGGTGAGTAATAATCTGTAATAATTTATTTCGGTTCTCGCGCGACTTATTATTGTCATCGGCAATTTGTGCCCGACGTTAGACAGCTCGCCGGGGGTCTCTGATGGGCCCAGACCTCTGGGGCACTGCTGGGCTGTCTGACGCCGTAACAATGGGTAAGACTGCAAATACATTGTCTAGGTCCTATGTAACTGTAGTAATTACACTAAGTCTTCGACTAGGAAAGTAATTACAGTTGTCAGTATGACTGCTTTGGTGTAGTAAAATACATGGTGAGTGGGAGGAATTAAGAGGAACATACGTATCAATATCAGCTTGAACAAGGTCAGGCAAAAATATTATTATTTACGACGGAAGGGAGGTTGTATGTCAATTTGGGATGAAAGTTATGTTCGTCTGTTACTTTGTGTTGATTTCAATATTTGATTTACACGACTGTTTTGTTTTTTAATTAAAAAAAATATATTTTTTTTCTCCTTTTTAAAACCCGGTGCAAGCTGTACATTTTCTTAAAATAAAAAATATATAATATTTGTGATATGATCTACGTAAGATTGCCAATGGTGGCTGGATGATTGCAGATCATTGGAATGTTTGGCTCGAACTCGGGGAGGCCTATGTCCAGCAGTAAACTGTGATAGGCTGAAGTTAGTTATTTTTTTTTAATTCGACTAGTCGGCAAGCAAGCGTACGGCTTACCTGATGGCTGATGGTACCTGAAATTATCGTAGCCTATAGACGCGTGCGACACTAGAAACATCGAAAGCCCATTGTCAACCCCCCACCCCCCCATGCCCGAACCTCAGGCCACCATACTCGTCATAGGAACACGACATTGCTTGGAAGCAGTATTATTTAGCTATGATCTTCTGTAAGGTCGAGGCACTTCCCCAGTCGGAATGTTCCAGATTTTGACCAGGATATGTACTGATGTGCCCTAACCCAATTAAATAATAATAATTATGTAACAGTAAATAATAGATACGTAATATCAGTGGTATTTCTTATCATATTTTAAAAAGTTACATGTCAAGTCAATTTTTTTGTTTACTTAACTTTAAAAACAATTTATTGTAAAAAAAAGATTATATAAGATGATCTAAATGGCAGTATGTTACGATTATTTACAACTCTTGCAATAGTATGATTAGATTATTGTGTTGCGGCTACCGTTTTTATAATATGACAAGGTCGATGTTATATTCTATTGGTATATAATTTACGCGATCCACTTTCAAAGACTGCATAATATTCAATACGAAACATTACATAAACTTATTTCAAACGTCAATCAAAAATTCAATGCGTCAAATAGAAATCAAAAGCTATTTACATAAATTCTACGTCACTACTCACTGTCTTATTACGAAATTTCTTCAAAATGATATATTGTACATAACTCACAGTAATATTAATAACGTATAAAACGTATTTGATTCGGTATTTTCCCTTCAATATGAGACATATCAAATTTTCTTTCATAAAATTTATGTCGATTACTTAAACATTTTTTATTTAATAAAAGATATACGCACAAAGAATCGGTAACTCTTTGAACCATTTCATTACTCGACGACATTATTACTTTTTATTTTGAGACGTATAAAAATAAGTAAAGTGGCTTATTAAGCTTCAGTCGTATATTATAATTAGTTTCTCGACCCACCCAACTGTGACCTTTTAAAGAGGATGTTTCTTTGACATTATTGCACTATTATTGCAATCTTTCTTTGTATACTTTCTCACAGTTGCTAATGTATGTAATGAGCCTTTTAACCGTTGTAATATTTTCTTATCTTTCACGATCGTGGTTTTTATTTCAAATCGTAGTAATTAGCAACAATTGTCGTTTGTTTTTATTGACATAATTTCCTGCTTTCTTTTTATTACAGATTATCTTCTTTATTGCTATTAAAATAATGCCTAAATCTAAATCACTTGTTAAATTTTAAACACTGAAGCAGTGTTACAACATCAAAAAGTAGTTCAAACTATATTATGATTTTTCCAAGAACAATGTTTTTTTATTATTCTACTAGCTGCTGCCCGCGACGTCGTCTGCGTGCGTTCACTGCTCGTTCCCCGTAGGTGATAGCGTGATAATATGTAGCCTATGTTCTGACCCGACTTCTTAATAATATTCGTGTCAAATTTGAAGTAAATCCATGCAGTACTTTTTGAGTTTATCCCGGACATACATTGACTTTCCTATCATTTTATTATATGTATAGATAGATAAAAATGTAGGTAATATGTTTCATTATAATCAAATAAGATATTTACGTATTTAATAATAGTCTGCAATACCTACTTGTTACTTGAGTAAATTTATTTTACACTCTCATGCTAAAAATTCGATAAAAAAAAACATTTTTTTGTAAGAAAAAATATTTATGAATCTTGAGATCGCATTACGATAAAGAAATATTATTTCGACATCAGACTTTACTTCACAAAATTCCTGTCTCAATTTAAATCTGTTTTGCTTAGGCACAGTTCAAATATTCAATTTACTTTATACACAATCACTTATACACAAACATTTCTGAAACACATTCTTCATTAAAGAACGTTTTTAAAACCTTTGCACAGTCTTATTTTTAACCGACTTCCAAAAAAGGAGGAGGTTCTCAATTCGACAGGTATGTTTTTTTTTTATGTATGTTAGCTCAGAACTTTTGACTGGGTGGACCGATTTCGATGAATTTTGTTTTAATTGAAAGGTGTTGCGTGTCATGTGGTCCCATTTTAATTTAATTGAGATCTGACCAGACTTTTAGAGTTATATCTAATAATGCGTATTTACGTGACTACTTTTTCGTCGATCTACGTTATATTATACCGCATAACTTTTTACTCGGTGTACCGATTTCGATGATTCTTACTTTAATCGAAAGCTAATAATTTTCTTGTAGTCTTGTTTAAATTAGATCGAAAACTGATTACAACTTTTTGAGTAATCTTTAATAGCGCGTATTTACTTGACTATTTTTTCGTCTTATTACGTTGTATTACTTGTCGATGTAATTGAAGTCGGTTTTTTTCGTTTGCGAGCAAACACAATTATGTTAATAAACAAACATAATTATGTATACATACTGTTACCAGAAAATAAGTAAATACAATTATATAATTGTAACAAAATATCATAATTATATATTAATAGCTAAGGTTGAGATGTTTGCCTCCCTTTTTAGAGAAAACCTCAAAATTACTCCAAATAAATTAAATATAATTTTATTAATAATTGCTTGCTCTACCGCCATCCATAACAATAAAATTTAAACTATTTAAAAAGGAAGGTTAGATATGCTTTAAGAAGAAGGAAGGCAATTTTTTTCCTCAAATCAACGCGAGTGAAACCGCGAGGCCCAGCTAGTTATTTTTAATTATATTAAATACTTTAGTGCCAAAAATTGGGATACATTGAGGGAATGTAGCGGTCATGTTGGTTTGTTTAGGACCACAATGCACTGCACTGACGAGTTGTACGTCTGAATAAAACATTACTAGTTTAACGTCGTAAAACATAGAAAAGGGCGGAAAAATATTTATATTTTTATCAAAAGAGAGATGATTGTCTTAATACTAGTAGTTTATCACTTGAAATTTAAAATTAATGAAATGATGCTCGAATCACAAAACAACGCATTTTACAGTATGGTATGTGTACTCGTATTGTTAAGATTCAAATGTAGAGAAGTAAGTTTTGAATTGACATTATATATCTGGTAAAACAAAATCGATTACAATGACTCAATAAAAGTTCAGTTTTATACTAGGTTGCATAAATTTCATTGGTAAAATTTTATTGTTTAGTATATGAATCCTGTTAGTATTAGCAGCCCGACTGGCGTAGTACCTCGACCGTACAGAAGGCCACAGCTAAATAATACTGCTTTCAAGCAGTGTTGTGTTCCTGTTGGTGAGTAAGGTGACCAGAGCTCCTGGGGGGAAATTGGAGAGTGGGTCGGCAACGAGCTTGCGATGCTTCTGGTGTTGTAGACGTCTATAGCCTACGGTATTTGCTTACTACCATGAGGTGAGCCGTACGCTTGTTTGCCGACTTAGTTATATATTCAAAAAAAGTATAACAAGAAACTCAATTGATTAAATAAATATTTTTTTAAGGTATTAGCTCTAGAATAAACGTAAAACGTGATAAACATATATACATGTACTAGCGACCCGCCCCGGCTTCGCACGGTTCCAATGCTGAAACTAAATACTATCTACAATAAAAGATACGTTAGAAACCTAAATCTAAAATTACCAATGTTTCTCTACGATAATATGCATGTATTATACATAAAAACCTTCCTCTTGAATCACTCTATCTACTAAAGAAAATCGCATCAAAATTCGTTGAGTAGTTTTAAAAATTTAAGCATACATACAGACAGACAGATAGCGGGAAGCGACTTTGTTTTATAGTATGTAGTGATTTAAAATCTAAGGATTTTGTTTTCTTATTATCTAAAATCTAAATAGGTAATTACATTTATTATAAAATTGAATGTCATCAAGTAATAACGTTGTTTACATTGAAATAGTCCACTTAAATACATTGTTACAAGATGCTTAAACAATTTCCTTTATAGCAAATTCGCTCAACCATGATACCTAAGTTGTTATGTCCCTCCTGTTTACAATAACAGTGACTCACTTAGCTTTTACACCGGAATATAATACTTACGACTGTGTTCACGTCAAGTATACTTAAAAAAACCTATTTTTCTAAACATAGCCTTCATTTTGACAAGGCAATTGTGTTCATGTAAAGCCTCATAAAATCTTAAATAACAGTAAATTTTAAATTACTGTAATTTTTTCAAAAATACTAAGAATAAATAATTTTAGAAATAACTAGCTTCTGCGCGCGACTTCGTCGGCGTGCACTCCGCTCCTATTGGTCTTAGCGCGATGACACATAGCCTATAGCCTTCCTCGATAAATGGGCTATCTAACACTGAAAGAATTTTTCAAATCGGCCCAGTAGTTCCAGAGATTACCGCGTTCAAACAAACAAACAACCAAACAAACAAACTTTTCAGCTTTATATATTAGTATAGATAAAGTAACTGGTAATTATATTCACGTCAACTAAACTAAACTAAACTTTCAAGTATACTTAAAAAAACCTATTTTTCTAAACATAGCCTTCATTTTGACAAGGCAATTGTGTTCATGTAAAGCCTCATAAAATCTTAAATAACAGTAAATTGTAAATTACTGTAATTTATTCAAAAATACTAAGAATAAATAATTTTAGAAATAATAAAATAACTGGTAATTATATTCACGTCAAGTACACTTTTAAATAAATCAAGCATTTTTACGTCTTCATTTGACCTCACAAAACATTTCATAAAAGTATTTTTTTTTTTCATTATTATTAGCACTTCTAATTGTAACAAATACAAAATGTATCATTTAAGTTTGAAATCGAAACAGTTTGGTTTAGAATTATATCGCAGTCTATAAATTAGACCATACGTAACGCTAGTACATTTCACTTTGCACAATAGACTAGGTTTGCCTGTAACCTAAATATCGTATTGCGGCACAACAGGCTTCGGAAATGTCGATGTTTAGTACATTGAATTAAATATTAGGCTCTTAGTATATATAAACAGGTAGTTCGAATTGTTTATTTAACCGGTATTCAAATTAGAGCGAAGGACTGATAAATTTCCGTTGTCTCTGTACTAGTTAAGGCATACTGACCGATATTCAAATGTTAGAACATTGTTATAAGGGTGCATTTAGACCAAACGAACAAAGAGATAGAGCTAGAACAACAGCATTCTTTCTTGATCTTCGAACACTCGTTTTCATATATATATAAAAACGAAAAAATGCTCTACGCCTGTTTACACTAAAAAAATTTGATACGAATTTGATTTAATGGGGATAGAATGAGCATTCGCTCGTCTGATGTAAATCGACCATAAGAGAAATTTTATCAAACACGCCTAGTAAGTGTACTGGCACAAATATAATGACACTGGTTAGTTTATTCTTTAAATGTTGCTTTTAATTTATTTTAAGATTTAATAAAAGAATAATACTTGGAATCTCTTTAAATCTGACTCGGAATCTGAATGAAGTACAGAATTGGAAGAAGTTTAAACAAACCGACTAGCTGAAAATAAAAATGGTTTATTATAGGTGTCTAGTTACAAATATAAATGAGATATCAGCTACAGTAAATAAATATGTACTAAAGGCATTTTTTTTAAAGGTTAAGGTTTATGAAAAAATATTAACCTATATAAGTGTAATTTTCAAAAATTAGATATTTCTTTTTCTTTGTTACCTTATAAATTAAACTCATTCCTAACCAAACTAACTCTTTATATAAGTACTAGCTTCTGCGCGCGACTTCGTCGGCGTGGACTCAGCTCCTATTGGTCTTAGCGTGATGATACATAGCCTATAGCCTTCCTCAATAAATGGGCTATCTAACAGTTAAATAATTTTTCAAATAGGCCCAGTAGTTCCAGAGATTACCGCGTTCAAACAAACAAACAAACAAACAAATAAAGAAACAAACAACCAAACAAACAAACTCTTCAGCTTTATATATTAGTATAGATTTCTACATTATTATATGTCTCGTCTATCAAACCTTATATACTTAGTTACTAGCATATGCTATCACCTCTTTAATTAGAACTAAACATTCAATCTATAGAATTAAATTAATGACTGCCCTCATATTTTTTACTTACAAATGTCGGTACGTAATGAGAGCTCATCTGGCGATATTAATCGCGAGGATGTCGAAGCGCATTCATTAGTAATAATTGCAACTAAATGTACGATCTATTTTTGTAGTCACCTGTAGCTGTGATACCCGTTTGACTAGATAGCCTTAATACCGGATCGGTAGCCATTGTCCGTGGAGGCTTCTTTAGATACTACGTAAAATGATCGCACCATATTTATAATTCGATTATTTTTTTAAGTAATCTTTTTTTAAGAGACATTAATTCAAAATATATAACCCTGTACTGGTCGATGTAGTGTCTATTCAAGTACCTACCTTATATTTTAAAAATCTTTATTATAACCCGTTTTAGATTACGTGATTGCTTCAACCTGTAATATCGCACTGCTGGGCATAGGCCTCTTTCCCCATGTAGGAGAAGAATCAGAGCTTAATCCGCCATGCTGCTCCAATGCGACATGCATAGCATTAATACTAGGAACAAACACAAACTTGTAATGCCTGTAACTCGCTTACGCCGAGTCAGTAATTCTTTCTATGGACAATGTATACGCTTATACAACAGGCTCCCAGAAAACGTTCAAAAAGCTTTTATTGCCAAATTTAAAAAATTGTGAAAGAACGTTTGTGTACTAAAGGATATTATTCGATTAACGATTTTATAGAAGACAGTACGCCTTGGGAATGATGTGATCGCCGCCAGGCGCCAGGCTATTTCAACCTATAAAATTATTGTAAATTTCAATCTGCTTTGGGAAAAAAAACATGATAAAAAAAATTATATTAGTCCCGCTGAGCTTCTTTCGCCAGTTCTTCTCAGGTCAGAGGCTTTTTCTTTCCGAACTGGTAGTAGAGTCATGACGTTCAGTAAGAAATTGTAATAATTTTATGCTGAATAAAATATTTTGAATTTGAATTTGAATGCGGGTTGGCGGATATATTCCCTACTATGAGTAACGATCGCTGTCAGGTGTACATGATAACAACCGGGACCAGCCGTTGGTGCAGCCGTAACGTGCTCTCCGAGGCACCAAACACCTAGACCACTCCATTAGGTTATGTGTTGTCTCTGAAATTTTATGTCATTATTGCTAACATATATTTTCAATGTATTAATTTTGAGATTAAGTTCTGTCTGCTCGTTAAATCGGTGAAATTATTAGGTATTTCTGAAATATTTGAACTGGGCTTAAACCAAAAAAAATTTTATCAAGCTTACGTAACGTTGCAGAAAGCATCTTTAAATTTTTTCATAAAAACAATTGCTAATTAGACTTCATTATTTTCAATTTGATGTATAGTGATGTGAAAAAATGCAATATAAACTATTGTAAAAACTGTCCCACGTAAAAGTGACACAAAGTAACCCGGAACTGAATTTCTCAAGTAGTTTCTCTAATGGCCGTTGTTGTTGACAATTTGCTTTGAGTAACGCTATAACTAACTTTGCATCGGTCAAGTTTTAGTACCGGTTAAAATTAGTCCCAAACTAACATTAAAGGCAACTTTGTTAAATTACATGTATTATAAGCCGTAAGAAAAATCTTGTTAAGTATACAAATAGAAATATTACAGAAAATCCTTATTCGGTTTCGATACGATATCGTATCTGAGGCTGTAAATTAACATAATTATACGAAAACATTACAAACAATGCATAAAGTGCTGTATTCTTCCATTAAAAAAATATGGCAGTTACTATTTGAATAGTTGACATTGTTATGCCGCGATCGACAGCAGATGGCCAGCGAAGCAGATTTCTTGATTTGATTAGTTATGAATATAAACTTTTTACATAATTCTGTTTTCGATATGTTGTTAAAAGTTAGTTCATGTATATTATCATTTCCCTATTATTATTTGTGTATATTATTTATAATATTGGTATCTTGATAGTTTTATTCATTTTTTTTTCTCAGATTTCCTACATTGTGACCTAAAATTTTATTGTATTCATCTATAAAATAATATCTACTACTATCTACTAAAATATCAAAATAAATGATCCAGGTTGTTTATAGGAGTAAAATCTTATACACAGATATAATAATTTTAATCCTTTTTTATTTTTTATTTATTTTTGTTTTACACTTTATTGTACACCACAAATATATACAAACAAAGCTTAAAGATAAGTACTGACAGTGAAGTACAATGGGCGGACCGACCTGCGGTTTCTTCCAGACAACATTAATTTAATAAAATCATAATGCTACCAACAAAAAAATTAAATACAACTTATAATTATAACAGTTTTATTATAAAAAATATTCCACCGGACACTAAACTATTTTTTATACTTTTCTCACCAATTAAAACAAATAATTACTTCATCGGCACTACAAAGAAGTAATAGTATTTGTAACAAACTCCGAAATATGCGAACATAGTCATTATCGTAATCAACAAGCTACCAGACAAGAAATGTCGTTTTGCATAACTTTTTATCGACCTCTGTCGCGCGCAAGAAATTATAGCGAAACTAGTAATACAAAAGTTGTTCGTAATAAAGGGTTGTGTACATCTGCCATAGCATTTACAAAGTATAAATTATACCTTACGTTTAAGAGATACGGTTGAAAATAGCTTGTAATACCAGTCAACGTACCAAGTTTTTTTCGATCATCGGCAACAACCGTTCGTCATTTTGGGCTATTAACGTTTTAAAACGCCGCGAGCACGATTCGGTCGCCTACAGTAACACTTGAGTTATTTTAAAAGAAAATTATTATATTTTTCATTCCAACTTAAGAAAAATAACACTTCACTCGTAATTGCTATAATTTATTTACAAAAAAAAAAGTTAAACAGTTATGTGTGTCACAATACAGCAGGTTTCTGTTGTGAGTTTTATATACACTCGTTTGTGGACTACTATTTTCTTCGTAAAAAAACCGACAAACCTCCATTAAGCCCAACAAAGTGCCGTGGACGTCATAAAATATATTTTCCGATAGTCAAATTGCAGCATCGGCGCGACCCACAAATCTTTTCCGATAAATTTTGTCCGATCCCCTACCATTTTTCTCATACTCACGTAAATACATTTTATTAACCTTAACTGATTTCCTATCGCAACTATATTTGGTATGTTGTAGTTAATCTTCTTATTTAAAAGAGAGATGGATATCACTAATACTAATATGTAAAAAAAAAGTTGCACTAGAAGTTTTTCATCCAACTTATATTACTTCTATTACATATAACGATAATATATCGGTACTTGGTCGTAACCACGTCGTAACCTAGACATAATATTTTTTTTTAATAATAAAAGCCTTACACTCAACGGCCCCCACTAGTGTTCTCTCCTATGTCGGTGGTCCGGAAACACACACAATACACAAGCACAGCAGGCTGAAATGATGATGAAAAAAATGACACAAGCACAAACGTCCAGACCACGGCAAATATCTGTATAATTTTTATAATGTTATTCACATTTTAATACATATAATTTTAGATAATGTAACTAAAATTATTTATAACGGGATATTTACAATGTTTTTTTTTTATTTTCATTTTGCGGAGCTCAATATTTCGACATTGTTTACGAATGTATTGTTCACGAGACGAATATCCCGTTTTAAATAATTTTAGTAGTAAAAATAACAATTTTTATTTAAAATATTTTATAATATTATATTATTACATTATATAGCTATATTATATAGCTCGCGGTAAAATTAAGTACAAATAAAACCGCAAAACATACCGAATATCAGGCTTTTATAGTGCAATGAAAAATTTCTGTCAATAAAAATTATATTTATTAAAATGTGAATAGCATTATAAAAAAATAATATTTGGAAATATCATCGACAGCGATAACAGAGAAAGATATCCCTGTAAAACATTACAGTAATTCAAAAGCCCAAAAAAGGCTAAATGTTTTTTTAATATTTAATAAAAACAATATTTTTCACTTAAACCAGTACTTAGTTTACGAATTCCAAACAAAGCTGTTCAAACGCGATAACGAGATGAGTGTGAGTTATGGACAGAAAGTACTATTAAAAACTTTGGTTGGTCGACGGTCGACCGGGCGAGCGCGTAAATGCATTTTGTGAATTATGCTCCAAATGTGGTGACTAGTGAATTCGTCGTACGTTTCAGTTAGACGAATTCTTCTCACCTGTGTCCGTTTGAACGTGCTTTTAAGCGACCATGTGGTTTTTGAAAAGTACTTATAATTTCTGATGGAATTGTAAATCGTTCTGAAGAAGTTAGGGACTGAAAGGGACTTTTTAATAATGTGGTCAGGACGTAAGTATACCGAGAGTATGCACAAATTTTGTGAGTTGAGTTACGTACTATCCGTGCTTTTATTGTATATAGGTACACTTTGAATACGAAATATAATTTTTAATTAGAATACTATTGCGTTAATTAAGTTTGAGCCTTGAATGTTGCGAATTTAGTTTTTACTATTGTGAAAGTATGTCATTTATCCCTACGCCTAACTCACGACCAGTGAATGTTGATCCCTAATTAACAGAACAACTTAAGG
Source organism: Melitaea athalia (assembly GCA_905220545.2). NCBI lineage: Eukaryota > Metazoa > Arthropoda > Insecta > Lepidoptera > Nymphalidae > Melitaea > Melitaea athalia. The sequence continues at coordinate 14,784,308 of HG992188.1, forward strand.
ACAGAATTCGAGGGGCGTAGACCTAATTTACATCTCATAAATACGTTCAATGATAAATCTTTATAAATTGTCGTTGCTCTGTGTTAGCGATCTAGTTACGAAATTAACTTTTAACGTAACAGTTGAATGAAGTATTGCACAATAAGCACAAGGAACGATAATACTCCACTATTACTTTCGATTAGAAATAAACAATAAAATAAACCTTGTCAAGTTTGTATCTAGACCGTCTATATCTTGTTATATCAGGAACAAATCAATTACTACTATCGTATTTTTGACAGTTACTCAATGTCTTGTTGCATGCCCTAACACGATTTGATGAGGTACCTACGTGTATTTTAACGAATACTTACACTGAGCGAAATCATAATATTTTAATGTATTTTATTTTTCTTTTTTATTACATACTAGCTGTGCCCCGCGGTTTCACCTGCGTTGATTTGAGGGAAAAAAATGCTTTCCTTTTTTTCAATAGTATAAGATTTAATTAGCTTGATATATTTTCCTTAGTTTACACTATAGTACCTGGGTGACCGAGCCTAGCTCGGTATTTTCATTTTATTTTTTGTTTTTTTTTTTTCTTGGTATTTTTATATTTTAATTTTATTTAAATAATAAATCACGAGTGAAATTAAAAAAAAAAGAAAAAAAAATTAATCTGGAGACTGAGATTCGAACCCGGGTCAACACGATTTCACACCCGCCGATTTCCTAATTACGCTGTTACAGCTATTTGGCAATAGTGAAATTAAGCTTCGTATTCTAATGATATTATTTCATTGCCTAAAAACAGGGATAAAACGACATTTTTTTTAAATGAATTCTAGCTAGATCAATTTTTCGCCCCCGAAATCCCCTGCATACTAAATTTCACGAAAATCGTTGGAGCCGATTCCGAGATTCAGAAAATATATATATATATATATATATATATATATATATAAGAATTGCTCGTTTAATAGTATAAGATAAATTTCTGAACGCACGCATAAATATTTGACCAAAGAGTATATTATAACCACTACGTTTTATATTTGACAACCAATATATATTATGTCAATCCGTTTTCATTACTGACATTATTATACATTTTTAAAATGTAAAATACGCCACTATCCTTATATTGTGGATATATGTTGTCGATTCGAAACCTTTATTTAAATACGTTCTTTAATTTTATCGGAGAGTTTTCCATATCGACGGGATGAACATTAAATGTTTGACAGTTACGAAATACGAACATAGTTCCATACAAATTTTCATTCCCACCTTTCAACCCTTTACACCCTTTTATTCGCATTAAAAAGTAGCCTATGTCCTTTCTCAGACTCTAGACTATCTGTATACCAAATTTTATTTAAATCTGTTCAGTAGTTTTGGCGTGACTGCGCGACAGACAGACAGACAGACAGACAGAGACACTTTTGCATTTATAATATTAGTATGGATTACTTTTTATTGTTTGTAATATTTTTCTTAAACTAAATAACTAATTAAACTAATTCTTTTATCGTTATCAAATGGTTAGGTACGCCACTATTAAAATGAACGTCTTTAAAAAGACGAGAAGGAATTTAATTTGAAGAGGATTTTTACTGCTTGACGAATTTATAAACATTTTTTTTAATTAATACTAAATAATTTTGTCACATTACCGTTAAAAGTCCACATGACCTAAAAAAAGTTATATTAGAAATAAATTTAACATTTCAGTGTAAGTTAAGCCTTTAACGTAAAAGTGAGAGGCGTTTAAAATCATCCGCGGCCGCCGTTTTATTGTCACGTTTATTTTAACAATGCTAGAATTATTTCAATCGGAAACATAAGACAAGTTCATCATTCTATAAGTAAGTTAGAACATGCTAATAACGCTATGCGATGTCTAGGAGCAATTTTTTTTCAATAATTATAAGCGGGTTTATATTAATACTAGCTTCGTCGGCGTGGACTCCGCTCCTATTGGTCTTAGAATGATGATATATAGCCTATAGCCTTCCTCGATAAATGGGCTATCTAACCCTGAAAGAATTTTTAAAATCGGACCAGTAGTTCCAGATTACCGCGTTCAAACAAACAAACAAACAAACAACCAAACAAACAAACTCTTCAGCTTTATTATATTAGTATAGATATGAAGGTAATATACTGTAAGACTGTACCCGCTCTGGTGTACCTACTAGTGAGTGTGCCATGTATGCGCCTAACAACTGAAGGTTTGCGGTTTCGATTCCCACTCGGGATGAATATTTTTTTTATTGGTACAAATATTTTTTTGGCTGCTTTTGATATCTGTCCTTGTGGGTGTCCCCACCGTGCCTCGGAGAGCACGTTAAGCCGTCGGTCCGGTTGTTATCATAAATACCTGATAGCGATCTTTACTCATAGTAGGGAATATATTCACCAACCCGCAGTAGAGGAGCGTGATGGATTAAGCTCTGATTTTCCTCCTACGTAATCTATAAAGCACTTACATAGTTACTTAATTGTTTGTAGCCTGTACACCTATGCTGACGCTATACCATTTCCTTTGCCCTAAGGTTGCCTGGAAGAGATCGCTTTTTAGCGATAAGGCCGCCTTTTGTACCTAATGATATATTGTTAAAATTTTCTTTGTTTGTGTATTATTTCTGTCTTTGGTGTGCAATAAAGTGTATTATTATTATTACATATGCAGTATCATTTTTTATTCGATATTTATATAAATACGTACATGAACTAAACATAACATACACAGATTATACGCGAACACATAATTTAATCTGTAGACCTGAGGAATAATTTATCATTAACAATAAGATCGCAGAGGCAGTCTTTGTATCAAAAAGGTCCTTATTCGAAGCATCTTTTAAGCTTATTAGATTTTCGTACCTAACCATAATAAAAATACCGACTCATTAATAAAAATAAAGATAGAAAAGGAGGCGTGAAACTAAATATTCGATAAATCTTTTAAATTTTAACAATCTGAATTTTAAGTAATCAAGAGTATAAAATCAATTTTAATAATCATCTTTTCTACCAATACAAGCAATTAATTCGAAGTTGGCGCCGAATAAAATTAATTAGCGAATATCGACACAAGTAATTTATATACTTTAATTTGTTTTAGTACAGTTTAACCATATAATTTATTCAAAATAAACAATTTAAAATCTTAAAAGAGAAATAAATATTTAAATAAATTGTAAAGGTTGATGTCTTTTAAAAATTCAAGACAGGACTACATAAAACTTAAGGATATCCTTTATGGCATAGATTTAATATTTTTTCCATGATAGCATTTAAAAGATATTCGATTTCAGTCCATACAGAGCATTTTAACGTGAATTATGACTAAGCAATATCGAAGCAGGTGTACTTTTAATAAATAAATGCACTGCCTTCACCGAACACGAAAGGCTTGACCGATCAAGCAAATGACATACTAAATGTCAATTATGTTATGTAATATGTATTGTTGAATGTTATATCTGGACAAAAAAATCTTTATCACAACAACTTTATGCGACAGATTTTTTTTTCTAATAAAAGTAAAGCAAGTTTAATTGTAAATAAAAATATGTAGTTTATTAATAATATACATATGAATAGAAAAGTGTAATTATATTTTATTTTATATAAATATATTTCGTAGTGCATTTGTACTGAAATTGAAAAATTAATTGAAACTGACATACTAACTTTTAAGATCTATAATTATACTTCTAAGACTATTACTATGTTGTTTGTATCTTACTAAATTTGATTCCTTCTAAAAATTTAAAGACCAGCTGTACCAGAGCAGTAAATTATCATTAAAATAATAGTAACAATTTTTATCACACTGCCGTAAAATAATACAAAAAAAAGAAAAACTATTTTAAAGAAAAGAAAAATCCATTTGAATACATCTGAAACAGGAACATGTTTGCGCAAATCCAGACAATATACGACACAACAGTTCCAAAGCTGAAAGCAATAAGACTGGTAGCTACAGATATATTCGCTAAACTTTCCGTTTAAATATTTTATGCAGTTTATTCGTAACGAAATTCGAGTTAGCAGAACTAATGCTGAGATGACTTTAAGTTTAATCTTTATTAATGAAGGTTTGTTCAGATTATAGTTCATGCGGGAACTTATCTATACGAACTATTTTATTATTCAACGTGAACTACGGTATTGATGTACGAGGTAACTTGGAAAGAACAACTTCTTGATGTTAAGTATCAAAGGTATTATTAAGTAAGGCAGATTCGTTTTGTGTAGGATGTAAATTCATTAAATATTCGGTACGTAAGTACTAAAGCATGTATTCTGAGTTTTTTTTTTCATTAAAGTTCAAATTTTTAATTATCTCAGTTTCAATATTACAGCACCAGATCTTTGTCAGGATATTGTTAGTGTTTGTTACATTTTATGATTTTTATGGTAAACATATCGCTTAGGTATCTACTTGAGAAATTGTACGAAATAAGAAATTTCAAACTTAGGATATTATCTTGAAAATATTTGATTATTCAATCTCGAGACCGACGGAACAAATTCCTGCGATATTTGCGAAACTTTCCGGTAATATTGAAGCATTAAGTCGATGTCTCTGGGCTCAAAGTTCGTGTTTCATTGTTAGGGTTTCAGGAGCTTGGCGAAACTTGGTCAAAATGCGCCAAGTTGGGCCAAGTTAACAAATTTTAGACGAAAGGTGCACTCGTAAACAAACTTCAAGTTTTAATTGCTGCAGATTGCATCGTTTGTGAACATTAGATTACAAACGTGCATATGAAATTTGCTACGTAAAAGTTGTTGAAGTAGGTAGTGCAGAGACTTATTAACAAAAAGTTAAATGGAAATGGCTTTTTTATAACTTTTACCCATATAAGCGTGCAGCTTGTAGATTTTACAATATTTTTTTGGGTTTCTAGCTAGTCCTAATTTATTTAGTCACAGGATCACAATGTTTTTTTTTTTTAATTTAAGAATAATTTTTAGATAAATAAATATCACCTCTGAAAACTGACTATAATCACTTTTAAAATTTGAATATTTGTAGTGTCGGGTTCTTTAAATATTATAACTATAAAGAATAATTTTAAGAAAAATCTTGGCAAAACAATGAACACTAACGTACCTTTCGTAAAGCTGTCGACAAAATCAAAATGTCGAAAATAAAATCAAATCATTTTCGTTTAAAATTTAATGTAAATGAATTCTTAACTAAATGCACGATACTGCATTTAATGTGGCTTACCTCTAACGTACGTGTTTACATTATTGATAAAATTATTGGTAAACACGAATAACATGAGTGTTAACTTTGAATTAATGAAATTTCTAATCATGTTATGAATTTGTTGATTAATGTCTAATAACTAGACAATATTTGTTAAATGTCATTTAATTATTCTATTATATTTAATGACGCAATTATTAGATAAGTGTGTTTATATTGAATAGATTATTTTAAATAAAATTTATCTAAAACATAATTATGTTTTGTTCTCACATTTTTGCAAATAAAGATTTGTAATCGAAACAACGAAGTTAAAAATATTTGAACTGAAAGTTACAATTCAAATATAATACGAGCCATATATGTTTTTTTAGTAATTATAATTTTATTATTTTTAAATAACAATAAAAAACAACATTAATTAAGCTTAAACACTAACAACAACAATATAATAGTAGCTAAATTATTTTATGTGTATTGTTCTATTATTACTAATACTAAATTATGTCATACTAATAATGACAGTGGAACAAGTACCACTTATCTGAAACTTTGTTAAATTTCAAAGGATAATAGTATAAGAAAAAAACAATAACGAAATAATACAATAATGTCAAAGTACAGTTAATTTAACAGGCTGGCGGAAACGTAGAAAATTTCTTAGACAAAATACTAGTGTTAGCAGCCTGTACCGGTTACCGCTCCAATTCTCAGGCTGTGTCGCCCGCTTTGTATCTTGACTCTATCTGGATCACACACAGCTACTAGAGACTAAGGTACAAAGCATAGAATTTAGCGATTCGTTTTTTTGGCATTTATTAATCTATTAGACATAGTTTAGTATAGTAGCTATTTTACTTTCCTTGGGTTTTTGATTTCTAGCACGATATTTTAATTAATTTGTTGTAAAAAAGTATTTTGCAAATAACGTAATGATATATTACAAATATAATAGATATAATTATTACATTCTTTCTGTAGCCAGTCTTAGCGTAATGTTTGTGTAGTACCTACTTTTTACGCGAAATTGTTAAAGATATTTTAAACCATTCGCTGAATAATATTTTTTTGTTTAGATTTAATAATACATAATATGTATATTAAATTTAGAGATAAATCAGGTTTTTTCAGTTGTATTATTTAATATTGTTGTATTATCTTTTTTTTCTTATTAAAACGCTGTATCTTACATGTTGAGCTGTTTATTTCAACAAGCCCGGCCATAACTGATCTATGGGCCATTATTACGACCTTGCTTTCTAACAGTAGAGTAATCTAAACATGCTTTATATTATTATAATGAGAAAATAAGCCAAGGTTGTTTGATTGTAGAGATAAAGAAACTGCTGTACTACTTCTAATTACTGGATCTTGATGTGACAGATTTAAAACATCGATATCATATCTCCCACATCAATTATTTGTTTCTTCAACTAAAAATATCATTGCGTAATTATAAATAGCTTCAATGACAGTGCCATTATTTAGATTGTGTAACCAATGTCGATTAAAAAATTAATCGCGAAACGACTTAAATAACTCTTTTATCTCAATATGTAATGCAAGTAATCTTATTGCTTTATTATACTATCAATATTATCATTTATTTCAAGAAGTTCTATGAACGGAGCACGTGAATCGGACCCAGAAAAAGGAAAGTACTTATTCAGGAACTTCGTCCTAAAAGTGTCTTAAAATACTACCATGTACCAATGTATGAATATGTAGTGAAGAATAACGTCATGAGGAAATATAATATACTCTTCAGAAGAAATTTTAAAACACGTTGGTTTATTTTCCAAGCTGAAGTGGAGAACCTTACCAGATTAAGGTCTAACGTTTTCATTCATTCGAGGACAGCACAATGCCTATATAGAACCTGAATATCGCATTAAAAAAAAAACGAATATTCACTTTTTCTTCTCCGTTCGTTCGAACTTAGTTCTATCATTTCAAATTACTTTATTTACGAGTACTGTATAATAATTATGTTGTTTAAATAATTAATTTTCATACTTTCTTATTTATTTTATCAATATTTTATCTATTTTTGGACGTTGGTTGTGAGTAATCACTATTAGTGATAAGGCCGCCCTTGCCATTTTTTAAATTATATATTGTTACTTTTCTTTATGTAATTTTTGCAATAAAGTGTTAAGTAAATTAAATAAAAAATTACAAAAACTTTTGGTATCTGGATGACGTGTTTTTCTTAAAAAACTAGCCTAGTTTTAATTTTAAATATCATAAATTAATTAACATAATATACCTATATTATAGTAATTTGTTACAATTTTTTAATGACAAAATTGAATTTTGATTAGTAACAAAATTTCTCGTCAAAAGTTTTTATCTTTTATCGTCAATTTTATCAAGTACCAATTGATATTTTAATATGTATGTAAATTTCTCGTACCAAGAAATAAATACAATTTATTTTTCTTAATTAGTAATGTGAAATATAGATAGTCGTGTCAATTATATTAAAGTCAATAGCATAGTATATAGCATAGTATATAATAGTATTAATAATACTAGCTGACCCAGCAAACGTTGTTTTGCCATATAAATTATTAACCCCCTAAATCCCCCCCCCCTGGAACTTAGGGGTATGAAAAATAGATGTTGGCCTATTCTCAGACCTACCCGATATGCACAAAAAATTTCATCAAAATCGGTCAAGCCGTTTCGGAGGAGTATGGCAACGAAAACTGTGACACGAGAATTTTATATAAGTATTAGATGTACTATTACGTTTATGTAAGTTTTCTAAAACGTTTGTATCTTACTTATACCGTTTCAGTTTTTGATTTATTCCTAATACCTATGAATGATGATTAAAACCTAAAACTTAGTCATTGTTTTATTAGAAAGTGTCCCCAAAATGGGTACCCAAGCTAAATGCTACCCAGTCGGTTCCACCTAGAGATAAATAAAAACATATGATTAATTGTCAAATAATTGCAATTACAAAATATACTTAATACGTGACACATTACACTCATTTTGATAAAGCTAATAGTTTAATAAATTTTTATATGACTTGTAATTATCTACACGTTTCGTGTCAGTCTACTAATGAAACTATAACTCAAATATGTTGTCACTATTTGACGCCGTTAAGCAATTTGAGATGTCTTAATCGAGTACCTATCTTAATTTCCATTAAAGATACACCCACAGTAAAAACACTAGATTATTACTCTTACAAAGAAACATTCCGACATCGAACGATTGTCTCACACCTACTGCCGATGCCTTGATATTTTAATTACCTCTTTCACAAAAGAACCATATAATTAAACGTACTTAACTTGCTCACCGACTGTGTGAAGACATTCAAAACAATTAAACGCTATAAAATAGAATTTGAAAACGTAATGGATAATTAAAGGGACTATAATAAAACAGTCTCGTGTTTAACGTATGCTAATACAAAAGATCATATGAAGAAAGATATCATACTAAGACACCTATAGATATTATGAACTCAACTTACTAAAATTAAATTGTGTAGGGTTAATAGAGATACTAAGGCTAATAATATTAAATAATAATACGCCTACATATTAGATAAATTACGAATACATTAATATATAGATAAATGAGCCGAACAGATCGGAGTATTTTGTTAAATCAACCAAACTAAAAACAAAGTTTTAAAAGAATTGAAAAAAAAAGAATTGTAATTTTTCAATTTGTCCCCTATGATGGAACAAAGCATTCATGAACACGAATGACTTAACTCGTTACTGTTAGATTAAATGAAAATAAAAGTATTTACCATTCTTTGTTGTGCACCAAAAACGATGACTACCTATAAAAATAGTTATTAGCATTTAACTACAAATGACACATACAAAGTAAAATAAATATATTTTTATAACGAAAAACGACGTCCCATTTTCGAACTAGTGAAAAGTTCGCGTCGCAAAAAGTTCTTTACACTCTTGTTATCAATTATTCATCGCATCCAATATAATGTATCTTCCAAAATAAAAGTATGAAAAAACGACAGCGCATAAATAATATCAATATGCCAACATATCTAAGGCTCTTACAAGTGAACTTTCGAATAATAAATCACAGTACATGTCTGTGAAGTTGTAATACAAACGTTTAAGATCCAGCACATAAATCCAGCAAAGCTAACAATATCCAAGTTCGCGTTACCATGCGATAACTGTTGTACAACATTTTATTGTAGACTGTTGGACTAAGCCATAAATTCGTCTATAGCTGAAGACAGTGCTTTCAGAACACTTTATATGTCAACTTGTTTGTATTGAATTTTTTAGTAAGTATCATTGAATTTAAATCGTTTTTATAATCAGTTAAGTTTATCACTTTTCCTGTAATTGTTATGTCTTGGTTGAAAATGATTTGTAATGGATCAATTGATTCAACTTTGCGTAATCTAAAATTTTTTTTACTCAAAACTGTTTGACACATTGTCAGTAAAGCAACACAGTAATTATTACATCTTTAGATAAAACAAAAATCAATAAAAAAAAGTGAAATGAAAACCTTTTTTTATGTCACTAAGTTGGCAAACAAGCGTACGGCTCACCTGATGGTAAGCAATTACAGTAGCCTATAGACGCCTGCAACACCAGAAATATCACAAGCACGTTACCGACCCTATAAGCTCTGGTCACCTTACTCACCAACAGGAACACAATACTGCTTGAAAACAGATTATTTAGCAGTGGTCTTCTGTAAGGTCGAGGTACTACCCCAGTCAGGCTGCTCCATATCATGAGCTGGAAATTTCCTGCTATGCTCTACCTCAGTTTTCACCTAATTCTTAAACTTCAAAAAATATATATATATATATATATATATAATTACCAAATTCTCTTAAATTAACACAAACACAGATTAAGTGAAGTTTCTTAATGCTTCGTTAAATATGTACACACTTTCATTTTAAGCACAAAAACAACAAATAAAATATAAATTTATATCAAACAGAAGAAATCATATATTCTTACAATTCTAGAAAATAATATGTTAAAGATTATCAATTTTGTTTATGTACAAGGCAGAAAACTCTAACTCAAACATGTCCTCAAGAAATATCTACGTTCATAAGTTATACATTATCAAGAATATACATGACAATCTATAAATTTTAGAATTGTCATTCCGCTAAACATTAAGCTGATTGCGGCTTTGAGATTTGTAGAACTGATATTAATAAACCTATAATAATTATTTTAGCTATTTGAAGCTGTATTGAAATTTTCCAAGATTAGTTCTTGAACATTATTCTTAGAATCTTTCATATTTGATTATCTAAGCTTATTTTAATGTCGAATAATATCACAATTAGATATTAAAATAATTCAATTTAGACCCAACTTCACAAACCACACCTAAAAAGTGAAATTCAAAATAAGTTCGATGTAGATTAAGGAGAAGTCTCTAATGTCATACTTTGGGTTATTGGGACCTGTCCAGGTTTTAATATAACTAATTTGAATAGCCATTGGCGTAGTTTGTAGTGGCCTTGCTTTCTGTTGTAGGGGTGGTGCGTTCGATTTCTGCCTGAATCTGGGTACAGTATTTATATTATTTGTATATTCATTATTTCTATATATCTGCGAGCGAACCGTCTCGGATCCCCAGTTGCCTCATATGGTGAGTGAGGCTAACCGGGATCAAACCGTTGGCAGACATTACGATAGGGATGATTTCAGCGGACCCAACATCCCAAAATGTCGACAATCTTGTGCGACAGATCCTGATCTCTGTTTCGGCTTACACGAGGTTATTATTATTAATATTATTTTATTCTTCTTCACATTAAAATATTACTCGAATTATATTCAAGTCTGTTGTGCGCTAATATATTTATGTTACGCAAAATGTAATTCTGTAGTGAGACAAATTTAATAGAGCATTATTTCGACATCAATCAGAAGACACCTCATGCATTCATGCAAGACGTGTTACAGATCGTATTGGATAACATCTACAGTTGACATTTTGTTATTCCACTCCAACGTGAAAAGGAACGGGTTAGAAGTGGTATCAGTTTTATACAATGAATGTAGTACCTATCTACTTATTATTGTAACACCTATCATTCGATAGTAAATTAACATGTACTATCATAGATAAATATAAACGGTAGGAGGGTAATGCCCAGGCAGGAAGTTAATTAATTGCAATTTTTGTCTATTTATTTTGTTGAAAATAAACGTCTCACTTACATATCTTAAACTTTAACATCTAACATTTAATAACCAGTGGTAGGAAACCAAGAACATTCAAGTACAGAACATAAATATAAACGACAAGGCCATGAGCCTCGATACAGTCTGTAGGTACATACATTTATCACGAGGGGCAATGGAACCAGTGACATCTAGTTCTGTATGCAGTAACTACGAGCAGTATGTTATTGTGAAACAGATTTTCGTGTTTCTTTATTTAAATCTCAAAAGTTATTATCACACTCTAAAAAATAATGAGTTTTGTGGTGAATGTCTCTTAAGACTGGTCACTAGCTATATTAGTCTGCAAAACCGTCTAAAAATCCAAAAAGTAACCATTACAATCCCAATTACATTACCAAAGAATCCTTATTATTTCTATTTTATTAGTGTAATTATAAATGAAATTTCCATATCGTTTAGAATCCATTGTATTCAATAATCGAGCTACTTTTTTTTCCTTTGGTTGTTCTCTTTGATAAGAAAAACAAGATTACCTTTACCTTATATTTTTTACAAAGAAGAAAATATTGCTTGCGGTGTTGCGATCCTATTTCAGGAATTATAACGTTTTTACATTATTTTATTGGTAACATTTTATTAAAAAATTGGGTGCGTACAAAGTACACCATGTCAGAAGTGATTTTATTGGTAACATTTTATTAAAAAATTGGGTGCGTACAAAGTACACCATGTCAGAAGTGAAACTTCTTTGGCAAACTAATTAAAAAATGAATTTAAAATACAAAAAAAAAACTAGTTGAAAAAAAACAAAAACAAAAAGCCAACGTCACGCGGTGTTCCCAGGCGGTCACCCATCCAGGTACTGACCGTCATGATGCTGCCGCATTACCGGTCGCTCAAATTTTACACCTCATTCACCTAAAGAAGTTTCACTTCAAAAAAAGAAACATTAACTTCTTGCTACACTAAATTACTAAAGGTATTTTACTCTAGCATCCGTAAAATATTAATCCCAACATAATCCTGTTCTAAGGTCTCAATTATCATAAATACTTGGGGGGCGTCACAGCACTTTGGTAATACTTCAAATAAGTATTAGTAGATCAATGTATAGGCAATGTGACAGTAGATATTCCGAGGTCACGTTACGTAAAAAAGTGATTGAATTCTATGTCACAATAATGAAACTAATCAAGAACCAAATGACTTTTTTCTAATTCGCGTTTCAACGTCGGTTTTTTATTAATTACTTTTTGTATTGTAAGCTATCATATATCATTTTTTATGACATACAATTGCTACGTTGAATACATTAGAAGATAATACTAAATTTTCCTCCTGGCCTCTTCAACTTGAGTCTCAATAATAGAACTCTTAACATTTGCAATAAGATCTCCACTTCCGTAAGTCATGATAATACTTCATAGGTTATCTTTATAAAAAATAGGCTATATTTTGCAAAATAATATGTGGTATTTGGACCCAGTAAGTTAATACAATAACAGATTCAAACAAACAAAGTACTATTTTAGGCCTTTATTTTTTATAAAATTGTCCTATATTAATTAAGAGCGATATCACTATCGATTCATAGACTGAAAACATTGTTAAAATCAGAGTACTACTAGGTCATTTTGTTCCTATCATAATTACTCTTAGATACTTAGTTGGTTATTTGTTTTTATTCGATTTTATAATAATTGTTACTTCCAGTAGGATTTGTGACTTAAAATGAATAACAAAAGTCGTACTAGTGGACACATTGACAAGTGTATTAAAACAAACGGATAGACAAACTTTTCTGTTTTATAGTAGGTACAAATTTACACTGCAAATTGCAAGTCATTTTCTACCATTAGGTAAACAAGCCAGCAAATATTTAATAAAAAAATTTAAAAAATGATTAACAAAAAGTAAAACGCTTTAAACCTTATTATCTTGTATTAGCATTGTACACACGATTTTTTGTACGAATGGATAAATGTTTGTTACAAATAAACTAAAACTAATCATAAGAAACTTAATGAGATATGTAACAGATAAAAATAAGAAACGAGAAGGCCCGGACAAACTGAGAGCTGGGGTACTTTTAAATCCAAAATTCAAATAATTTGCTGGGTTAGGGAAGTGAAGGGAATATTCCGCTTGAAATCTGGAGTAACCCGATTGGGAAAGCACCTCAACCTTACAGAAGATTACAGCCAAAGTCTTAAGCAGTGTCATGTTCCTTTGTTGAGAAATTTTGCCAAAGCTCCTGTGTACAGTCACGGCAGCAACCCACTTGCAATGGTTTAAAGACGTTGATAGGCTACAGTAATCGCTAAACATAAAGTGGGTCATACCGTATGAAAAGCGTATGACTCATACGCTTTTTTGCCACCGCAAAAGTAAATAAAGAAAAAAAATTATATAAATATAATATATCCTATCGAATTTATATTTGTACTTTCCGAAAGCAAATTGTGTGGAGGGATTTATATCTTTCGAACGACTGTACCAAATTTTATATTCTTTTGTGTTTGTTATTGACAGGGCAATATGTATTTGTGTATTTTAATTTTAATTTTACTTTATGTACATAAAACTTCAACCTGAAACTTCATACACATAAAGGAAATTTAAAATAAAAAAAAATTAAAGGAAATTTAAAAAAAAAAAAGTGTAGCGGTACGTATTTCGCCTGGTTTAAAATGGAAAAAAAATAGAAAAAAATCATAAATGCACGTCTGTTACATTACATTTTATATAAAACGACGTTAAAACAGCATCAAAGTACGAACAATCACGGGACATTCACTTGATATTCTTATCTCCTCTATTCCACACCGTCCGAACCTGTTCCGCAGCAGAGACCAACAATAGCTGCGGGCAGTCTACTACTTTATTACCATGTACAGTGTGATACAAGCCATTAGCAGAGGACTTTTTAAAAATTAAATATGTTATTTTCTTTATAAATAGTAGTAGCGTACTTGCAACCAGACACAAAATGGCTATTTTTTTTTTCATTATTATTCGTTGTTGTCAAAATACGATTTTAACCAAGTTCGCAAATAGTTGATCAGCGGCTAATTCATAGGCTTTTCACAAAGATTTTTTAACCGACTTCCAAAAAAGGAGGAGGTTCTCAATTCGACCCTTATTTTTTTTTTATGTATGTTAGCTCAGAACTTTTGACTGGGTGGACCGATTTCGATCAATTTTGTTTTAATTGAAAGGTGTTGCGTGTGATGTGGTCCCATTTTAATTTAATTGAGATCTAACAAGTACTTTTAGAGTTATATCTAATAATGCGTATTTACGTGACTACTTTTTCGTCGACAGTACGTTATATTATACCCCATAACTTTTTACTCGGTGTACCGATTTCGATGATTCTTACTTTAATCGAAAGCTAATACTTGTCTTGTAGTCTTGTTTAAATTAGATCGAAAACTGATTACAACTTTTTGAGCAATCTTTAATAGCGCGTATTTACTTGACTATTTTTTCGTCTTATTATGTACGTTGTATTACTTGTCGATGTCATTGAAGTCGGTTTTTTTCGTTTGCGAGCAAACACAATTATTTAGATTCACTTTTATTTTTGTTTAATTATGTATGTGTATGTATGTTGAGTTATATGAATTTAATTAACTTAATCTACGAATAATGTAGGTACGAGTATATAATATCTAGGTTAAGTAAATGATTTTCATACTTTAATATCAACATTTTATCTATTTTTGGAGGTTGCCTGTAAGAGATCAATAGAGATAAGGCGGACTTTGCACTTATTAAAGTTTTATTGTTATTTTCCTTATGTAAGGTGGGTCGACCATGGAAGGCCATGCTCCTTCGAAGGCCAACTATAAAAAAATCATAGTTATTGTCATGTGATGACAAATTCCTTCCACTCACACTAAGCTACATCAAAACCAAGAACCCATACGCGGCGGCAAGTCGCTGGGTTCGCTATTTTGTAAATGGGGTCCCTCGTTTCGCAGACTTCGGTCGTGGACGTTAAAATTGTAATTCGCGCGCACAGCAAAAGGCTAGTTTTTACGTAAATAACCTATTATTTTCTTATTTTTTAACTGTAAATTGTCATATAAGGATTTGTTATGGGTACTAAAGAAAAATATATAATTTTGCTTCGATTTTAGTCAAAATATCTGTAGTGTTCCTACGAAGGCCAGTGGTTCCTTATAAGGCCAATAAAAAAATTTGACGATTGGCCTTGCTAGGGTACATGGGCCTTACCTACTGCACAAAAACAAAACAGCAAAAGTTTAAAAATAGAGATGAAGAAAAGTGCAGAAGGTGAAGAAAAGGAAAGGTACTGTCACGCACGTGGAGAGTGTAGAATCGAAAATATGAGGTTAGGTACATTTTGGCCTTACAAAGAACAGACCCATAAGAAGGCCATTTTAGGTTTAAAAAAAAGTTTTTAATTTCATTATCAAACACGTTGGCAAGTTATTTGATGTCAATATAATACTCATTACTATTATTTTTTAATGATTTCCATTGATATATTCTTAGTTATACGATGGTGTTCAAGTAATGTTCGTTGAGTTTTTTGTAAATGATAAAAATATATTGAGCATTTAATGTTTCGCTTAAATGAAAAAGCTTATTATGTAGTTTTAGTAAAAGCAGATATATTAATTGCTACAACTCTATTTTTAAGGTGAACGACTAATGTATAATATTGGCCTTGTTTGGAGCCGTGTTCCTTCCAAGGCCATTTGGAAGAGCTTTCCAAAACTTACGTTTAATAAATAGTGATTAAAGCTAGGTTAAAAAAAGTGATTTATGTGGTACACAATAAAACAAAGTATTACTTGATAATTTGTTTAGTTCATTTATCCAGTTAATAAACGAATAACAAATGTTTACTCGTTAGAGTGGCCTTCCATGGTCGACCCACCTTAATACCAAATGTGCTATAAAATAGTAGAAAATTAAAAATAATAAATAAATTATCAGTAATTTACGAAGCCTATCACTTAGACCAAACTCAACAAAATGGGACCATTTGGTAGTGCCTTTATGTCCTCACAAATGTCTTAAGCTGGGAATCATGGCGGTGCGTCATAACGAGCGTAATGTTCGTGGGATCAAGTGTAACATACCAAATATCATTTTAAATTTTAACTTTCTGGTAAAACTATGTGGGAAACGAGAATAAATTCTGAGCATTAAAGCCTTAAATTTACTTTCATGTGAATCATTTTTATGTATTATTAACTAGAATTTATATAAGGAAAACTGTTTTATTTAGGCAAACTAATTGTCTACTTTTAGACAATAACAGCGCATACACTTATTGGGTAGACGATATTTCTTCAACATGTAATCAAATTAAGGACTTTGTTGCAATTTACCTAAAGCACTAAACATAGGACAGGTTTTAAAACATTTTTTAGTCAAGTAATCGTTACTAGAAATATTGTCATTACTTGATAAGAATAATATATATTATGTATATTACAGTTAATTGATATAAGCTATAGCATAGCTAGTCGATGTAAATTGTAGTGAAATTTTCGGATAATTCTGGTAAGAATAATAAACAAGAAACTCAACAGTATTTTTATTTTTTACATTATTATTTAATAACTATTACTTTAATCCTAATATGTCTTTAGTTCATTAAGAAACATAAAAACTGATGAATTCGATGAGTCAGTATAGGATTTGTGAAGTGGTGATAGACCATGTAACTGGCTGTTATTAATAATAATAAATAAATAATTTTAAATAAATAAAAAATAATAATACTATATATAATAACTAGCTAACCCCGCAAACGTTGTTTTGCCATATATGTTATTAACCCCCTTAATCCCCCCCCTTATAGCTTAGGGGTATAAAAAATAGATGTTGGCCGATTCTCAGACCTACCCGATATGCACACAAAATTTCATAAAAAGTGGTCCAACCGTTTCGGAGGAGTATTGTATCTAACATTGTGATACGAGAATTTTATATATAAGATTATATTGTTTACGCAGTTTTATTATGATTTCATAAAATTATTTTTAAAACTTGATTAGAGATATCGTTGTCGATTTTTTATACCTATATCTGTATAACTAAATATTTGAGAGGTAATATTATTCTAACTTTATTTGACATTGGAATTTCTTTAATAGTAGCATCTAATCTAGGTAGTAACTTAGAACTTTCACTGGCCCCTTAGCACCTTATTAAGTTGCCTATTGGACGAATAGACAATCACGTGTGTACGTTAAACAATAATTAAACTGCTAACGGGAAAATCATCTGTAAAATAGCTTATACATTAGCTATTGTACCAGTACTTACTAGATTAAATTACACTTAATTTTTTAAAATTTGAATGAGTAATTTTTAATCTAGCGCAACCAAATTACTTGGATCCGTTTTGAATCAGCTTAATTATGAGTCATATCATAAGTGTAACATTACGGCATTTTAAAAACAGGAAATACCACACGCTATTAAGAAAGATCAAATAATATGTACATACTAGCCGACCCGTGCCCACTTCGTTGGGCGTGAATTATTTTTGTGATGCAAATAATATACTTATACTTAAGTTTTCATCTCGCTCACATATAACTACCACCCTCTGTTTCAACCCCAAAAGGGGTTAATTTCTAAAAATACATTATTAGTACACCTCCACACCATCTATAGAGCATACATTTTGAATTTCAAGTCTCTTACTTCAAAAACATAGGACTTTCATACAAACTTCCAACCCCCGTTTTACCCTCTTAGGGGTGGAATTTCGTAAAACCCGTTCTTAGCGGATGTCTACTCCCTATAAGGAACCTACTTGCCAAATTTCAAGTTTGTAGGTGTTATAGTTTCTGAGATTTCGTGATGAGTGAGTGACCTTTCGCTTAAACATAATTAATGTTATTGAATACTAGCCGACCCGTGCCCACTTCGTTGGGCGTGAATTATTTTTGTGATGCAAATAATATACTTATACTTAAGTTTTCATCTCGCTCACATATAACTACCACCCTCTGTTTCAACCCCAAAAGGGGTTAATTTCTAAAAATACATTATTAGTACACCTCCACACCATCTATAGAGCATACATTTTGAATTTCAAGTCTCTTACTTCAAAAACATAGGACTTTCATACAAACTTCCAACCCCCGTTTTACCCTCTTAGGGGTGGAATTTCGTAAAACCCGTTCTTAGCGGATGTCTACTCCCTATAAGGAACCTACTTGCCAAATTTCAAGTTTGTAGGTGTTATAGTTTCTGAGATTTCGTGATGAGTGAGTGACCTTTCGCTTTTATATATATAGATAACTGCGATATATATTGTGCATATTTAACACCCATAATTGAATTCGAAAATTCTAATATTTTGTTTTAGTTTTCTTCTGTTTTATTTAAATATTTATTAAATAAAATAGAAGAAATATTATATTATTATATTATATTATGGGTTGTCTGGAAGAAATGGCTAAATAGCCATAAGTCCGCCCATTGTACTTCACAGTCTGTAAATAATTTTAAATGTGTTTAATGTTTAAAATGTAGTTATGGTGTACAATAAAGTATAAATAAATAAATAAATATTTAATCTATTTATTATTTTATACTTAACTAATGATTATATCCGTTGTGTTTTCAAAATAGTTTAATGCTTCATTATAATTGTACGTGTTCGAAATAAAATTATAAAAACATTTACTTTTCCAAATGTGCTAATTTGTAATTCTTTTGTGATTTAACCTTTCAAATAAATATCAACTTCCTTAACCGAATATAAATACTAAATTAAACTACCAATTGCTTCATCAGCACACAGCACTTCAGATTCAAAGTTTTGCAAGAATAAAGAGTAAGATTTATTCAATTCTCTCACTTTCCGATGTCGCTCACATAAAACTTTCATATTATTAGAAACATACAAATACCGGCACATTTAAAACGCGTAACTCCTACACAGTTTGCTGATCATATCAAATATCTTGTTACGAGGAACTGTTCGCTGTGTTCAAAGAATTTCTGTTAAAGGTAATAAAAAATTAAATACTAATTCAATGCTGTACAGTTTTATTTACGTAAGATAAGAGAAAAGTAATTTATAATCATCATACATATTAATACGCTACCGGCCTCAACAATTAAAAAAAATTGTATTGCTTTTATTTTTGTAAATTAATTAATTATTTAAATTATATAATATGTTGTGATGGTTTAATTTTGAAACAACGTCAACATCATTTACAATTTTTATACTTAAATAAAGAGAATACAACGAAAATGATAGGAAAATTAAATTACGGTCGATCTGAGGTCGGGAAGTGGTAAGGAGAGAGGGGGGGGGCGCGTGTTAAGGGTAAAAAACGGCTTATCTCGATTTCTGGCTAAACTACAAGTCCTATGGAAAAAAGTTCAATGGCAAAGTTATAGACCGTAATAAAAAGATCTACAACTTTTGTATTTACACTTTTTTTATAAAACCTTAATTTTGAGTTAAATTTTCGTTGTTTTGTAAGTGACTGGCGATCTAATAGTACAAAGATTTTTGCTGGGTATTTTTGTTTAATTAGTTTTTGTAAATTTTACATTTATGAGCATAAAACATAAAGTTAGTCATAACTAAAATCTCATTAAAATATACATAAAGTTACTCCTTCCGCAAATTGACAATAATGATATAGAGGTTTTATTGGTTGATATGTACGGTACAGATTGTTTCTTATTACAGTGTAGCATACATAATTTTATTTCGCAACCATTAATCCCATTTGATGAGGACAAAATTATCGGTTGCTTTGTGAGGTTGGCTATCGTGTATAATTATAACGCGGGCACAAAAGACGTCAAAAAATTCTCTATAAATGTTACGCTACTGGTAAAGAATGGACTATTGTATTTTGTAAGACCATTTTGAGCTTTTATTTTAAATGTTATAAGGTTATATGTTATGTTGCAATTTAAATTGTATTTAATTTTAATATTGGTGTCATATTTAAATTTGATGTAATATAGTAGATAAATGTGCATAATTATATTGATGTCAATAATGGAAGTTTCAATTGGAATCAAAAATACTTTAAAAACTTTTTATGAATTTCAATCGTATACCAAATTAGAGTTAAATGGATACGGATTAAAAACATTTTTAGGTCAATGATGGTTTGATCAATCGATCAATGTGTAAACACTATGTAATGACCTGTAGCTGTGTTCGAAAATAGTCGTAAAACGTAAATTATTCCTTCATAATTATTCAACGGCTTCGAGTCATTAGCAAATATCAATCAAAGTTATTACAAATCGTATAATTAAAGACAAATAAATACATATTATGCAATCCAACTTGTACTGTTTACTTATAAAAAGATAACTTCTGTCTTTGGATAAATTATAATTAGCGAAATGATTGGCAACTTATAAAATATATTCCTACACAATTAAATAAGTATGAAATTCAATAAGTGTCTAAAAGTCAACGAAATTGAGTCAAACAACAAAATTTTAAACTAAATTAATATTTAAATTATATTAATATTTAAGCTTTTATTAATCTTGCAAGTATTTTTGCTGAACGTTTGACCTGTTGAATTTGTAACAAAAAATTTTAACGACAAAAAAAAATCTATTGAATTAGCAAATACGTAGAAGTCAATTACATAAAAATAAAACAAACTCTGTACAAGTACTCACGACAAACACTTGTTTGACCTGTTATGTATTTAACCAGATATAACCTTGCGACCTTTAAGTACAAAGCGTTTGTTAATTGACATTTACGGCAATTGATTGTTGAGTACCTATCTATATAACATTTTTATCAACATACAGCACGATAAATACAGACTCTAATTACTTATTGTATAACTATTTAACAATATAAAATGTATTTCATACACTTCCGCCTGTAATATGCCACTGTTGGGCATAGGCCTCTTTCCCCATGTAGGAGAAGGATCAGAGCTTAATCCACTGCGCTGCTCCAATGCGGGTTGGCGGATATATTACCCACTATGAGTAACGATCGCTATCAGGTGTAGATGATAACAACCGAGACCGACGCGCGACGGCTTAACGTGATCTCCGAGGCACGATGGGGAGACCCACAAGGACTGCACAAACATCCAGACCACGGCAAACATACCTACAAATTAATACAATAGAATTTTTTATATCTGCAAGATGTCATTTTTAACAACCCTCATCAAACCCGCGACCGCTAGCGCCATATACAGTGTTGTGACCGCGTAGTCTGATTTAGCTAATCAATATATAGGAGAATAGCCTAAATATACAAACCAGCGTACTGTCACGTATTGAATCTTTTTTTTATTGATTTGTTTTTAAAATGAGAATATATTAAAAACAAAATAGTTAAATTTTTAGTTTTAAATGCTACAAAGCAAAACAAAATAATGAACCACCCGTAATTTTTATCAATCATATAATCCTTAACACCTGTTCACAATGTACGGGTTTCGTCTTTACGTACATGCATTCTTTAAATGAAATAAATTTCTGTATTATATAAGAGAATTTCTCTTCGAACAATGAAGTGGCATCTGCCGGTCAGACTCCGGCTCGGGGGCTGTAATCAACGGACATTTCGTGGCAAGTAATTGGTCAGCTAATGAACCAGCCTAAGGCAGGGACCCAGTTTGTGTTACTAAAATCGAGTGTCACTTACGTTCTCAACGTTAAATTACGTATATTTTCATACAATACACTGTGCTAATTGAGGTTTCGTGTTTTCATATTATTAGTTATTACACCAGTGCTGCTAAATATTTTTCGATATATACATATAGCGCTGCATAATATTTGCCAGTACTGCTAGATATTTCGATATAATATGCGATATATATAATACTAGCTGACCATATTTTATGTTGTAAATATAGTTTTTTTTTTCATTCATAAAAATTTCGTCCTTGAATGCAAATACAAAAAAGAATAATTCAATTTGGTACAGTCGTTTGGATGTTATACACATACATACATTTTGACGATATTTTTATTTATGTAGATTCAGTAGTCAAATTTTCTGCCAACACGTATATAGTAAATCAACGTAGTGGATTCAGCTGTGCAGATGAAGAAAAGGCCTTTACCCAGCAGTGAGGCACTTTATGTCATTCAATTTAATTGTTTTATTTAAATTGAAATTATGTATTAAATTTTGTAACAATTACTAGCAGCTCTAAAGAAACAGTCGTATCAGCATTAATTACAAGTGAAATGTAATAATTAACTTATTTTGGTTTCCATAATTAACGTTGACCAAGACATTACGTAACACGCGATACTGAACAAAATCAAACAAAGGATGAACTTTGGATATTTATTTAAAACGCATTAAAATAAAATAGTCATTATGTGTTTATTAAAGTTTTATATTTTAAGCTTCAACAATTTAATAATATGCATTGATATAAATTAACTGTATACCTATAAACTGGACCGCAATAAAAAAGTATTGGTAAAAAAATATTCAATATCTTCAAAAGTACCTGACCTAGTTTTATAAAATAGACACTAAATTAAAGAATATTTAATGCCACATGAAATAATATATAAAACCTTTTTATTTATTTTTGACGATTATATAAAAAAAATAACACGTACAGACGACGGCACTCTGGTGTAATGGTGTGTGTGCCGTGTCGGCAGAGACTAGAACACCGACGGTCGCGGATTCGATTCTCGTCTGGAGCGGACATTTGTTTTTATATGTATAAATATTTATTTCCGGTCTGGTTGTTAGCCCTTGTGAGTCTCCCCACCGTACCTCGGAGAGCAAGTTAAGTTTTCGGTCCCGGTTGTTATCATGTACACCTGATAGCGATCGTTACTCATAGTAGGGAATATATCTGCCGACCCGCATTGAAGCAGCGTGGTGGAATAAACTCTGATTCTTCTCCTACACGGGGAAAGATACCTATGCCCAGCAGTATACAGATAGCAGATATTACAGGCTGAAGCGAGATAAAAAACTCAAAATATAAAATAATGCTTGTTTTTGAATTTACTACCAAAAAATTCAAATCAAGTTGTTTCGCTTTTGGTTCAGTTTTGCAATAAAAAATTATAAATATGGTGTCTGACTTATAAATCACAGACCATAGAAATGTTATAAATTATATTATTCTGAAGTCATTGTGTCGTTAGGAAAGGACCTCTTGTCCCATAAAATGCTTGAAGAGGTTCAAATAGGATATGAAAGTGTTGTGAAAGTTGGTCACTGACGTAGACGAAATTTCGAAACTTTTTATGTAATATGTATAGTATGTATGTATGTATAGTATGTATGTACATTATTTGCAAAATACGTAAGTATCCTAAAAATGAAAAAAAAAACTGCTGCCCAAAATTCCACGCGAAGGAAGTCATAAGTTAGTACGGAATAAATTAAATATTATAATAATCTATTCAACAGTTCTTAGTAATTATTTTTGTTATATTAATTATTAGCGGTAGGTACATTGTTTTTTTTATCGAAAAAAAGTAATCTATACTTACGAGTAGGTGGGTTTTTTTGTTCAAGTTTTTTTACACATGTTTATCATTTGATCGATGTAACTTGAAAAACAAATAGGTTACATCTGTCATAAACGTTACTATATTTAATTTAGTCAAAATTTAAAACTACCTTTTGTAAACAACCTACTTGATGCCAAATAGACTATTTATGTTGTTTCCTAGAAATAAAATTAAAAAAAAAACTAATTTTGTTTAAACTACAATTCGAATTCAATTTAAAATCTAATTTAAATTGTACTTCATTCAATCGAACATCAAGAGCTCAATACAAAAGATATAAAAAAAAACAATCGAATTTTACAGTCCCTATACGGCTCTAATCAATGTTTACAAAAGCGTATGTTAACAACTGTAGCCCTGTACTTTTTTATATACAATTTCGTTCCTCGTGTTGTGACAATCAATTACTTAGCGGTACGATGTTACCGAACTACATTAGTATCAATCAATGTCGTATTAATTAGATCTGATACGGCATTAAAGTAAGCGCAAGTGATACGCCATTACAATACTTTTTTTTATTAAAATAACAAGCTAGCCAGCGACTGATATTAAAGCGAATATTGTGGCATAGAGTAGCTAGAGTAGTCTAGCTCTAGTACCTACTCTTGAACGTTTGCGGGATTATTGAAGTATCGAGTAGTATCGAGGCAAAAGAAGAAATGCTTTGGCAGTAGGAAAAAATACTGAAAAGAAAAATAATTAGGTACGGATGGTTAGTTACTTGTTATGTTATTAAATATAATAATATATTTATATAAAAATATTGTTCTAGTACGGTACACTTAAGTTATATCAAAGTAAGATTTTTTTTATGTAATTTTTTATTTTATTATAACACTGAATATTCAAAATTTTTTAAAATAGGCAGATGACTTAATTGTCTATAGCGCATGCTGTATCTACCTTTAAGAGGAATTATATGTATATTTTATACCTAGGCATATAACTAATTTTAATTTTTTATTTAGACATATAATTCTGTTGGTGGTTCATATTAAATAAATAAATAAATAAATAAGATAAAGAAAGTTTAATTATTACGAAATAGTTTTTTTTTTTTTAACAAAACACGTATTTAAAGAAAAAAAATTCGATAGCATGTGCAGTTTTGTTGGACTGTTGATTACGCATTTGGAAATTGTCGATACGATAATATTATTTATTATTCCTATTATACAAATGTAATCAATAGTATACAGTTTGTCCTTTTTTATGTGGGCAAATTTTAAAAATATCAAAAATGTCTAACTAGGTAATAATAATTAAATTTGAAAAAAGGTTTTGTACTGAAGGAACTAATTAATTATTCTATTATTAGTAATATGGTAATTAAATTAATAATGCTGAAATTATTATGAGTATTTACACATTATAAGTAGATACTAACATTCTTGGCACCCCCAAGTGCTGAGTCCGACATACGGTCTAGGACTGCCTACCCGGGCGTCCTGGATATCACCCGTAAATGGGTTACCCTGCGACATCAAAAAAAAAAAAAAAACGGAATTCCTTAAACATATTTTTGTCTAATACAAAGAAGTCATAGAAGACAACTTATTGGATATTAAAAAAAAACTTATAATTTAGTTTATTAAATTCTTATATATATATGCATTTTCATATCATATCAAAATATGATAGATACAGTACTAAACAGTGCAAAAATTCTTTCATATAATGCATGTCCTAACTTCGCGTGCATTTAAATTTAATAACTACCTTCATTTAGATTACTTCTGTATATGTATTATAATTTATATGTTTTCTTTTACATCATTTTACATATTTTTCCTTTTATGTCAAGATTAAATTGATAAAGCAATTGACTGTAACTGCAACCAGTTCATTCACCTATTGGCACCTAGTTTTAATATGTAAAGAGTAAAAGTAGAGGTAAATAATAGTCCTTTCACTATAATATATTTAATTAAAAATGAATTGTTAGTGTAATATTTTCTGGATGAAATACTAAATTGAAACAGCATATATATATATATATATATATATATATCTATACTAATATTATAAAGAGGTAAAGTTTATAACTTTGTTTGTATATACGGGGTAATCTTCGCAAATACTGATCCGATCATGAAAATTCTTTCGCTAACAGAAAGCTACACTATTCAGGAGTGACAAGATAAAAAGAAAAAGATAAAAATTATCAAAATTTTCGACCCAGCAGGATTTGAACCTGCGCCCTCTGACGTTCCGTGTCAACAATTCAATCTAATCAAGCATTATTATTTGCCTTAGAAATTAATTGGTGATTTTAAAACATTTATAGTTATCTGATTTGCTGAAAATAGTGAGAGTGTATTGGAACATATCAAATTTCACCGTACCCTTCTTATGTGAAATTGATTATAACGCCCAACGAAGTGGGCACGGGTCGGCTAGTATATATATATATTTGTTAATATAATTATATACCTATACCTATATTCTAAACGTACATGACGTAAAGTAGTTTTTGGTGCTATAATTGTTTTTTGTTCAAAAGTAATTAAAATTGGATAAAATGGAAACATAATACAGAAGTTGAATTTTGTCCTTACCATCCTTCTTTGAAATTTCTACTTCAAGTCATCGCTGAAGATGTATATTTAAGAATGTATCTGTGACTCATTTGATACTAAGATGTCAATGAAATCATTTTCTGGTAGTTGCTGTAATAAGGCATATTATATCAATTTTTATTGCTATAATAGTAGTCTGTAATGCAAACGGAACATTATTGCAAATTGAATATAATTTGTCTAGGTTGGATATGAAATACAAAATTGAAACTAAAAAATATATACTATGTTAAATTTTCTGACATAGTTTTACATAATAGGTAATTTAAATATTTAATTTGATCGGATTTTTATTTTATTTAAAAAAATATTAATTTAGTATAATTATACATATACTCGTTATGATCTCAGCGGATTGAAGAATTTACCTATATAGACCGGGAGATAGTGACACAAAATATTTGGTCATTTGTACCAGTATGGCGGTTCGTCAGGGGTCTAATTACGTAAAGGCAAAAAGGAAAATGATGGTCATAGCGCTCGCACCGGCGGCCCAATCGCGTGGGCGTTAATCGAACGCGTCGGATAAATAACGAGTGTCGAACGATTTGTTCCACAAAAATGCTTGTATTTTCAGATAGTCGGAAAAAAACGAAGTAGGCGGTAGCGGAATGCCATACTTCTCGGGTGTGACTTACAGCCCGCCATACCGACGCGAATACATTAATTTAAATAAAACAATTCAACCATTTGTACCAGGCTAATTTTTGCATAGCTAATCATCGTCGAGTAGCCATTCACGAAAATCACCTTGCCATACTTTTCCGACAGTTCCCAATGGCCGCCATACCACTGCAAAGGAGTAATTTTTTTTATATTTCGCCAAACGATTTGTACCAGTATTGCATTTGAATTATTGGAAAGTATTTGACAAAATGTGACCGTTATTATTTATCCCATACTTCTAGTAGGGGGAAAAGTGCTGCCATACTTGAAATACTTATTTATTTGACACGTTTTTAAAATACGTCTGTAAAATACGTAAAATCATTTTTTACATCATGGCATCATTGTATTCTCGTCATTTGGATGCAATTGCACCGAAAAAAAATTATTACATATTGTAACCATCGGGCGGATGACTTGAGCTAAAAGGTGAAAAAAAAAAATATTTGACGATTTGTACCAGTATGGCATTTCGATTTTTGGAAATTATACGATACAATGTGACTATTATTATATTTGCCATACTTGTAGTAGAGGGAAAAAGTGGCGCCATACTTGAAAAAAAACTCGAATTACGAATAAAATCTTAGGATTTTGAAAAAATATTGTTCACATTCGCCACCTCCCACAGGTATGGCATTATCAGACTTCTATTTATGATCATACAGGGAACTGATAAAAAAAGTTTCAGGGTGGTACAAATCGTTTGGCGAAATATAAAAAAATTACTCCTTTGTAGTGGTATGGCGGCCATTAGGAACTGTCGGAAAAGTATGGCAAGGTGATTTTCGTGAATGGCTACTCGACGATGATTAGCTTTGTAAAAATTAGCCTGGTACAAATGGTTAAATTATTTTATTTAAATTAATGTATTCGCGTCGGTATGGCGGGCTGTAAGTCACACCCGAGAAGTATGGCATTCCGCTACCGCCTACTTCTTTTTTTTCCGACTATCTGAAAATACAAGCATTTTTGTGGAACAAATCGTTCGACACTCGTTATTTATCCGACGCGTTCGATTAACGCCCACGCGATTGTGCCGCCGGTGCGAGCGCTATGACCATCATTTTCCTTTTTGCCTTTACGTAATTAGACCCCTGACGAACCGCCATACTGGTACAAATGACCAAATATTTTGTGTCACTATCTCCCGGTCTATAACTGACTTAAAGATAGGTAAAAATACATGTAACTGAAAAGAAGAAAAAACAATATACTTACATAGGCAAGCGACATTGTAGTAACCAAAGACCGGAAAAAAATCTCATACTATAGTGACAATATTTATGTGAAACTGTTAAATTATATAAAGAATATGATAGCAACAAAACCTTTAATTTTTCTTTAAAATAATTCGTGATTACTTCGCTATAAACATAATTACGAGTATGAATAATTAAGCTGATTCCGTTCAAAGAATGTCAGCCTTAATTACCGAGCTCCTGAAAGGCAATCATACTAATTAAACCGATAATATTTCGCTTAAGCGGACCAAAATAAACAGCGAAGAAATTCAATAAGCTCCGTATCCAAGCGTGTTCTACTGGTGGTCTTTATGGTCTTTGTGGTCAACACGAAAGATTTATGTGGACTTTATTATGACAAAACATTAATTTCTTCATAATGTGGTCACTTTTACAGAAATTGGCTATGAACGAACACCTTTAATTTAATCATTTCAGTGATCAACACAACTTTCTATCATTATTATACAACTGGGGTGAAAAAAATTGTGTGGTCCACCTAATAATGAGCGGTTATTGCAGACTGTAAGCTTGAGAAATGAAGTGAGTTGTCGATTCTACCCTTGAACATACCCAAGATCTATGGCTACAATAAAATTATTTTACTTTGTTGTGCCTAGTTGGGCTGCTTCGGATTTTGGACAAGATATTTTCTTTATTGCACTGCCTCAATGTATGAAAATGAAGAAATGAAGACTTCTAATTGCAGTAGAATTTCACATACGGACAATAATTTGCTAATAAAGGATCGGTAATAGATTTGGTGACTCTTATGTATCTAGCGTTTGAAACACAAAATAAACACCTACATAATAACGACTCCTTATAAAAAACGGGGCATTTTATTGAGTCTATTATTAAAATTTTAAACGAAGACCATGGTTTTATATTTTTACAGAAAATCCAATATCAAACTCTAGAATATAATAATCACCTCAAAATGTAATAAAAATTACAAATTCTGTAATGCAGTGCAATCTCATTATGTACAATATTTGATCTTAAATTCTACTTGTCTAAACATAATTTCATACCGGTAGAAAGGCAGATTCTTTTGAAGTAAAAATCCCTTTCAGTCGAACGCGAACTTTCGTAAAAGAACAAGATTTTTACTGCGCAACGAACAATGGACGTGTTTTGAAGAATTAACCTATGGATTAATTAACATATTCACAGAGCGTATCTAATTACCCTCCCTTTGATTAAAAGTTAAAACCTTACGCTTTATTTGCTTCAATTGGAAAGGGTTACCGTATTTATGGGAATAAATAACGAAATACGAAAAATAAACATTAAAAAAGTAATATTGAAAACAGTAAACAATAATGGTTCTCGCAGGTGTAGAATCTTGCAAGTGTAGAATTTTAAAATTTCATTTGGTATAATAATGTGGTAATATCAGAGTAATAAATACGTTTGTTCCGACAGTTGGCCAACCAAATAAAGTGAAATATTGACTTTACTTGTTTATTTTGTGTTTGATACAAAAAAAATTAGAATAATTTCTTTTTTGTATTTCCCAATCTTATTTTTCCCATTCTTATATTTTGTACCTTAATTATGCGTATGGTCTACCAGATGAAGAGCAGATACCGTAGCGGATGCCTTAACCGACCCTTTCCAAGATATCTTCTACCAACCACAGGAACACAACGCTACTTGAGACTAGTAGTATTTTGTTTGTTGTTATCTTCTGTAAGTTTGAGGTACTTCCCCGGTCAGACTGCTATAGATTTTATGCTAGATATTTCACAAAAAGAAGAAAATTAAAAACAAAGTGACATTCATTATTCTCCAGTTTAAAATAACGAATTAATATATAGATGTCACCGAACAATCATCCTGGAATTTTAAGAAAAGTAATAAAAC
The DNA here is from genome assembly GCA_905220545.2 of Melitaea athalia. Lineage (NCBI taxonomy): Eukaryota > Metazoa > Arthropoda > Insecta > Lepidoptera > Nymphalidae > Melitaea > Melitaea athalia. The sequence goes on from HG992188.1 coordinate 14,814,585, forward strand.
CTTTTCCAATAAAGAACCCAATTCCAATAAAAATCCCAAAAAAGGAGGAGGTTCTCAATTCGATTGTATTTTTTAATGTATGTTAGATCAGAACTTTTGACTGAGTGGACAGATTTCGATGAATTTTATTTTAGTTGAAAGGTGTTGCGTGTCATGTGGTCCCATTTAAACTGACAAGTACTTTTAGAGTTATATCTAATAACGCGTATTTACTTGACTATTTTTTTCGTATCGTTATATACTTGTCGATGTAATTGAAGTCGGTTTCTTTTTCGTGTGCGAGCAAACACAATTATTAATATATTAAAAGTAAAAGTAAATAATAGAATTATAATGATCATTGAGAAAGCAAACTATTAACGAAATTCGACGTAAAATAATTTTGTACTATAATTATTTCTGTTCAAAAGTAAAACGGGATAAAATGGAAACCGAATAAAGAAGTAGAATTTTGTCGTTACCATTCTCTTTTTATAATAATATTTAATCTTCAAGTCATCGCTGTAGATGCATATTTAAGAACGTAGATGTGACTCCTTTTTGCTACTAAGGATGTCCATGTTGGAGCGTCTGATCATTTTCTGGTAGTTGCTGTAATAAGGCATATTATATCAATTTTTCATTGCTATAATTGTAGTCTGTAATGCAAACGGAACATTATTGCAAATTGAATATAATTTGTCTAGGTTGGATATGAAATACAATATTGAAACTAAAAAATATATACTATGTTAAATTCTTTAACATAGTTTTATATAATTATTTAAATATTTAATTTGATTGGATTTTTATTTTATTTAAAAAAAAAATTAATTTAGTATAATTATATACTCGTATTGTGATCTCAGCGGATTGAAGAATTTACCTATAACTGACTATAAGTATAATAATGTGGTAATATCAGAGTAATAAATACGTTTGTTCCGACAGTTGGCCAACCAAAGAAAGTGAAATATTGACTTTACTTGTTTATTTTGTGTTTGATACATAAAAATTAGAATAATTTCTTTTTTGTTTTTCCCACTCTTATTTTTCCCATTCTTATATTTTGTACCTTAATTATGCGTATGGTCTACCAGATGAAGAGCAGATACCGTAGCGGATGCCTTAACCGACCCTTTCCAAGATATCTTCTACCAACCACAGGAACACAACGCTACTTGAGACTAGTAGTATTTTGTTTGTTGTTATCTTCTGTAAGTTTGAGGTACTTCCCCGGTCAGACTGCTATAGATTTTATGCTAGATATTTCACAAAAAGAAGAAAATTAAAAACAAAGTGACATTCATTATTCTCCAGTTTAAAATAACGAATTAATATATAGATGTAACCGAACAATCATCCTGGAATTTTAAGAAAAGTAATAAAACCTTTTCCAATAAAGAACCCAATTAATAGTTTCACCCAGAGAATTTCACAAGACAAACAGTCAGGTAAGTGACTAAGATGGTGACACTTCTCAGTAGTGTCGGCAATAAAGAAAAATTTTCCTCAATAAATTTTATTTTAATGTGCTAAAAAAGTTCGTTATCGTTAAGTCTAATAAGTTCGTATGACGAATAAATGAATGTTAATCATGATTCACATTACTAGAAGTGTGGTCTGTTTCTTTACCAGAATTATTTTTATATTTAAATTTCCAAAAAAGTATAAGCAGAATGACACATTAAATATATTTATTATGTGTTAGCTTTCTACGCCTACTATAAAAATAGATTAGTCATTGAATAGATTCTGACAAAATATAACTAAGTTTAACCATAAATAATAAGCTTATAATAATAAATACCTAAATAAATAAAAAAATCTTGATTGCCTTGTTTCAAACACTCTGTTACAACGAATCTAACACATTAAATATTACAAAAAATATCATATTTGCTGTTGTCTTGTGTTTATTTATTTAATATAAACATATATTTGAAATGTCAATTACTTAATTCTCAAGATTAAATTATAAAAAAAGGTTTTATTATTAATTAAGTAGTCATTCTAAGCTAATTTCAATTAAACAGCCAATAATATAGTGTTAGCATTTAGATAAATGTCTCAAACATTGACATTTATAATATTAATACTCGTAACACATAAATAAAATGCTAAATCACACTTCTGTCCTTATAAATCTCGATAAATTAGTTTGAAATCGATAGCGCTACGTAACCATTACAAGTTATCACGTCACGTAACGTTTGCATTGTGTTACAAATATCAAGTAACCTCATTATAATATCAGGGACATTAGTTAGTAGCAGATAGGCAAAGATACTGTTGTATCGGATATCAGATGTAAACTCTGTTGGGACAGGTTAACAACCTATGGCTGCATTCCTCCCGCCGGTTTAATGATAGAGATCTATATAGAGCTGCTTCTGTTGAAAATAATAGTGCGCAATTTGAAACGTGATTACGTGATAAATGTTTGCAATGTTTTCGGAAGCTATAGTCATTTTTTGATCTTGTTTTGTAAGATACTAGTTTACAGTCATTTTTACATGTTTTACCAAGAATAAAAAAAAATTGCATAAATATTATGACTTTTTTTAGATCACGCACTAAACATAGTTTTACCGCTCATATATTCTATGTTATTCAAATTATTTTTTAAAGAATTCATGTATTACTGACTTTATTATTCTTTATTCACAATAGCATTGGTAAGCATACATTGATGAATAATTTTTTGGTACGTGTTCCTTGGATATCTTATTTCGACCAAATACTTTTAAAGTATTTTGATAAGACCTACTACTAAATTTATTGAAATAATGTAACATTATAAATTTCTGTCAATTTTAAACTACAAATAACATTTAAAAATACTTTATGTATAACAATAAAAAAGAAATATCAAGAAGCAAAGGTCATCTAGGTGGTTTTATTTACTCTATATAGTTTAATTATTCCAAAAGGTCCTATATAGATAATACAGAAGTGGAACGGTGTTTACTGGCTATTAAACGTGAATGCGATTCAATTCCACCGTCGTGTTCGGCGGTATGTGCGACTGAGGCTGATAATGATGAAACGGTGACTTGCCTATAATAAGATGCGTGTATTATACTGACCTACTCGTATTAGCTGAGTCACTTGATTAGATAACTTGAATCTGACTAAAATCATTTCTATCGTTCTAATTTTGATCGCTTGTTGAAATTTAGCTGTCTGTAATTAATTGATAATTTTTGTTCATTTCTTTTTTTGCTTTGTTTATATTTTCGTAGTTTTAAATTTGATTGTTTTATAATAATACTAGCTTCTGCACGCGACTTCGTCCCCTTGAAATAAGACCAATTCTGTCATACATGATTTGTGCGAAACTTTAACCGTTTACGCAGCGGAAGCTCTCAAAAGGAACAAAAACCCGATTTTGAAATATTATTCATTGGTGCTACGTTCCTATTGATCTTAGCGTGATGATATATAGCCTTTAGCCTTCCTCGATAAATGGGATATCTAACACTGAAAGAATTTTTCAAATCGGACCAGTAGATCCTGAGATTAGCGCGTTCAAACAAACAAACAAACAATCAAACTCTTCAGCTTTATTATATTGGTTTAGATATATTTTTGATTGTTTTATATTAATATGTATCTGTACTTGGATGACTTCATTAATATGTGTGTATCTAACTTTGTAGTGAAACAAATATTTTCATTCATTTCATTTCAAAAAAATTATATAACATTGCTCTTCAAAATAACTTTAAATATTTTTTAAATATTTGAAAATAGTTCACTCTATTTCTGTTAACAAACTTCGATATAATTTCACGCCTTTGTTACTGCCGTACTCCTGCTCCTTGTGATTTAAAGCGGAGCGTGTTTATTTTAGCAGAAAACTTTCCCACTACTTTACAAGTCCAACAACTGTCTCGGGTGGTCCAGTTACAAAATATCCCTTGTCCGGTCTATTTTAACTTAACAGCTGTCGCTAAACCGGTATTACTCGTTAATATTAGCAATATATTGTGTGCGTGTGTTATATAAACGTTTATATATCAAAATATTAACCAATAAATTGTTTTCAATGGTCGTGTTGAAATGTGAATTTACATAGTATTACAATATCTGGTTAACATATTAATTAAAGCAATCTTGTTAGTTTTGTACGATTAAATTGTATGTTGTATTGAGGTTGTTATGTTATAAAGTCTAGATTGAGTCTCGCAATTTCCGCTGTATTGGTTAACGAGATAATCTATTAGCATCATGTTTTATAGCCTCGAAGTACCTCAAATGAGAAGATGAGAAAAAATTTAAGTTGGTGGTATTATTTTCATTGATACAGTTTACTCGAAACTTTTCTTTTATATACCTTCCTATAATTTCCTTTGTACCTTTTTTGTCTTATTTGTAAGAATTAACCTTGCTACAGTAAATTTTGCAATGGAAACATAGAAAACTATTATGACAAAAATAAATACATTTTGAAAAGAAGGATTGTCTAGTTGATATGATTTTGTGTATCCAAGTGCTGGATAAGAACAAAGGCATAAATAATACATCTGAATGAGATGAACAAAGCAGTGCCAGGGATGGAGAAAAAGTGAAAAGGCTTATAATAAAAATTATATAAAGGATACCAATAAATATGACTCTTACAAAATATTTAAAGCCGTATAAAATTTGTAACTTTTATTCATTTTACACTATCAAATTATCACCTTTGCTGGCACAGTTTTATAATATTAAATCTTAGCTACAAAGACCAAGCGCGACAAGTTTTATAGAACACAAAAGTAGGAACAAACACGAACACTAAAGAAGCAAACTTGAAAATTATGCGAAATCCGATAAACCCTTTTAAAGATTAAAACATCGAATTGGGCCCCAAGTTAAAATAAAACAGTTATGCAAATGAGTGGCGAAATAAAACTCATTTTGCTAATAATCAAACAACGATATTGGATGAAATAAAATTTTTGCGAATGGCTTTAATTGAGAGTCTGGTTTCTATCGAATCTCAAAGGGGCGAAGTTTTAATAAAATTTCAAATGCCTCGAGCGGTACAGACAGATTTGAGTCTTATATGCATCTTGTGTCAGAAGTTACTTGTTCGGTGTATCTTTCACTTCGATGAATGCCTTTGACTTCAGTATTCTATCTTTGAGGTTGGTTGTTATCTTCGAAAGTGTCTCTCGTTTGACGCTTATACTTTGAGACTCACATTTTACTATTATACTTTTCGTGTTTCCTCTTTGTATAAAATTCATATTTCGTGGTTTAAAAGTAGCACAATTATTTTTTCGTTCAATAAAATATAAAGTACGAGTATGTCATTAGTCACAAAACTTCTTTAGTAACTTTATTTATTTACGTTTACTCTTATCCTTCAACTATATAATTACAATTAACGCATTGGTTAATGTTTACAGTAAATTTACAAATTTCACTTCCGCGTTCAGGTTACAAAATAACGATCAGTAATCAAAATTCGAGCAATTAAAGCTTTCGCGAACTAAGTAAATATTAAGAGTTTTACTTTGTAAGCCATTTATGACCCTTCTAAGGCTTAATTAACCCTCTTTGATGTTCAATCAGTAACTCGAATCCCAGTAATTGCGTCTAGTGAGATGTTTTGATAATTATATTCTTGAGCGAATTTGTACTTGAATTTTAGACAAGTTTTTAACTTTTAATCGTTAAACAAAACAAAAAAAAGCAGAAGGTTAATATTTGATTACTGTTTACTTGTTTGGAGCATTTTTGTTTTTATATTCATACTAGCGACCCGCCCCGGCTTTGCACGGTTGCAAAACTATCAGTATTTCTCTACTATATTATGCATGTATTATACATATATAAACCTTCCTCTGGAATCACTCTATTTACTAAAGAAAACCGCATCAAAATCCGTTGCGTAGTTTTAAAGATCTAAGCATATATAGGGACAGACAGACAGCGGGAAGCGACTTTATTTTAAACTATGTAGTGAAATAAAAAGTTTGTAATTTGACGATAGTTTTATTTGACAGACAAAAATAGAAAACAAAATGTACCTATATATAATAGAACAAAAATCTAGTTCCCTGATATCTCTCGTAAACGTTATTATAACCCCCATGTTTTTCTAAGTATAATAAGTAATGTAATTACGAAAGCTATTACAAACCGCATGTAACATAATTAAATAAACCAAGTCACTATTAGCGCTGCCAATTTCACACCCCCATTCATAATAATCCGCGGTCGCACAAAAACTTAATTAACCGAAATATATATGGATATAAACAGGTCTCTCCCTTCCCCCATGGGACTTTGCGGTGATACTATTTCGTGTAATGACTCCAAAATGAGGATATACATCCCTGAAATATACTGTTTTCGACGTTTATATAAATTTACTGGAAGTGTCCTGCTAATATTTCAATAGAAATGGTAAATACCATTAAAATTAACAAAACTTTAATAGCGTTATATGAAAAATTATTCATATACGAAATACAAACATATTATGTGTCCTATAAGCTTGATAGAGTGAATTAATTTTCTGTTGACACTACAAACTTTAGAATCAATTTTAATTTACAATACACGAATAGACATTTCGATGACGAGTACATTTCGCTTCAGCCTGTAATATCCCACTGTTGGCCATAAGCCTCTTTCCCCATGTAGGAGAAAGATAAGAGCATAATCCAACACGCTGCTCTAATGCGGGCTGGCGGATATATTCCCAACTATGAGTAACGATCGCTATCAGGTGTACATTACAACAACCGGGACCGACGCGCGATGGCTTATCGTGCTCTCAGAAGCACGGTGGGGAGATCCACAAGGACTGCACAAACACCCAGACCACGGCAAACATCTGTATGGCCAATACAAATGTTGTCGTGTGCGGGAATCGAACCCGCAACCGCCAACACAACAGCCACAAACCAATGCTGTGACCGCTCCGCCAACGCGATAAATAAATAATCTTAATTAATTTCCTATTCATGTCCCATTGATAAACAAAATGTATGTTTATAAACTTTGGCTTAAATTTAACTCGCGATATACAGGGTGTCCCGTAAAGAATGGATAATCCTGAACGTGCGTGTGTGGAGGGAAAGGTGGGTAACAAAACCAAGAAATTTTTTTTTTTATCTCAAACAGTTCGCGGTCTACGCCATTTTTTGTAAAATTTAGAAAAATCCCAGTTTTTCTCACATTTGTGGGCACCACGTCCGCTATTTGAGACCTAGATCGGATTTTTTTTCATTAAAGTGTTCCCTAATAATGCTGTTCCTTAATTATGTTTCAAAAAACTCAACTACTATGAATACTAGTTTACAAGAAATCGCTAAACTTAAATTTTAATTTTGAAATTTACTTAACTGCAAAGTTTGAGCACCTGTGGTGTAAAAAAAATGTATCGGAGTTGTCGCGGCCAACTATTTAAAAAAATAGCCTACTTCATAAGGATTCTAAAACAGTACCATACTACCTACTTTATATCGTAAAATTATTGAGCTATAGCCATTAATATGTAAAAATAGGCATTTCATCAAAAAATTGCAAAATTATTTGCAGATATTTTTTTTTGAGTTTTTATTAAGTAAATAGAGCTGTTGACCCTAAAAATTAGATTTTACCACTTACTCGGCTTATTCAGATGAATTCTGAACTATGTGAGAGAGGCAAACAGTGCTTGAGACATTTTTCTGAAAAATTTTTGATCTTCGATTCTTATTAACATTTCTCTGCAGAAAACCATTCGTGCTCGGCAGTTGCGTTGTTGCAGCGTTTGTACACGTGTGAGGTGATACGGATGAAATCCAATTTTTTTTACAATGCGATGCTATTCTCTAATATGATTATATTTTCGTATGGCGTTCGATATTTGGCATCGAAATACTGGAATCTTCGTCCAACATGTCAAGGACAATTTCTTCAAAAACAGGATTTTCGGGTCTTCCTCTGCTACTTGAGCCACCAACGCCAGTACCAAGTTTTCTGCCCTCTGAGTAAGCTTGGTGCACTCTACTAAATACGTGATAATCGGGATTCCGTGCGTTCAGGTATCTCTCCCGATATCAGCACTTGCATTGCCTTCACATTTTCCGTAAATAAAATGCAAGTTAGCCTACTCTTGGGAAGTATTTAAATTTCTCGTGACATCACACAGTCCTGATGATAAGCACAAGACAAATGTTCAATAGAATGGCAAGTCGTCGCAACTATCACCAAATAAACAAAATTCAATCAAAATGCACAAATCGGGAATCCAGTACAATATCCATATCTACAGCACATCGCATTGTCAAAAAATTTGGACTTCATCCGTATCAAGTTACACATGTACAAACGATGCAACAACGCAACTGCCGAGCACGAATGGTTTTCTGCAGAGAAATGTTAAGAAGAATCGAAGATCAAAAATTATTCAGAAAAATGTCTCAAGCACTGTTTGCCTCTCTCACATAGTTTAGAATTCATCTGAATAAGCCGAGTAAGTGGTAAAATCGAATTTTTAGGATCAACAGCTCTATTTACTTAATAAAAACTCAAAAAAAATTTCTGCAAATAATTTTGCAATTTTTTGATGAAATGCCTATTTTTACATATTAATGGCTATAGCTCAATAATTTTACGATATAAAGTAGATAGTATGGTACTGTTTTAAAATCCTTATGAAGTAGGCTATTTTTTTAAATAGTTGGCCGCGACAACTCCGATACATTTTTTTTACACCACAGGTGCTCAAACTTTGCAGTTAAGTAAATTTCAAAATTAAAATTTAAGTTTAGCGACTTCTTGTAAACTACTATTCATAGTAGTTGAGTTTTTTGAAACATAATTAAGGAACAGCATTATTAGGAAACACTTTAATGAAAAAAAATCCGATCTAGGTCTCAAATAGCGGACGTGGTGCCCACAAATGTGAGAAAAACTGGGATTTTTCTAAATTTTACAAAAAATGGCGTAGACCGCGAACTGTATGAGATAAAAAAAATTTTTTTTTTGTTTTCTTACCCACCTTTCCCTCCACACACGCACGTTCAGGATTATCCATTCTTTACGGGACACCCTGTATAATAATTATAACGGATTGGTGCAGTAGTCATTGCAAATAGCTGTTATGATGTAGACACAGTCATATTCGATGCCCGCTCATATCAAATCAGCTATTTTTCCTCATTGGGGCAGGTATATGGCTGACAATGAATAAATTCATTCTAAAGGCCGGCTTTAAATGTGGGAGATATTATATTAATAGTGTTTATGGTTAAGCTATTCATGTTCTATTTAACCGTTGAGTGTGAGAAGTTTATTTATTAAAAAACGAGTGTGCTTTAGACCAGTGTTCCGCAAAGGGTGTACCGCGGCACACTGGTGTGCCGTGGTCGTTTATTGGTGTGCCTCGGAAAAATAAAGTTAACGTTTATTGATTAATAATAAATATTATTTCGGTGATTAATAAATAAATGTTGGTTAATGTTACTTAAAAAATGATTTTTTATTTGTGGTGTACCTCCAAAATATTTTCCTATTTCTAGGTGTACCTTGAACACAAAAAGTTTGCGGAACACTGCTTTAGACCACACGACTGAAGTAAAACTTACGAAACGTAACTCTCTCTCTTTCTATCTTCACTAACTTATATCTCCCTCTCAACTTCCGTTCGCCTCGCCCTATCACACTTTTCGTAAAGCTCTTCTTACACCTTCACCAGCTTACTCCCCAAGTCAAACGTGCGTAAAGAGTTTTTACTTTTAAAAGTATATTATACCTTCTGGGTCATCTTGGCATATCTACTAAGTTTATATCAAAGAAAGTGTACCCACGGTAGATCCTTAATTCATACACATCACGTTTCCTGGGGAGGCGTGACAGCGATCCCGCGGATCGGGACAAAATGTATTCATCATTAAAGTACAGTCGCCATCTTTTCGTAACACGGAAATTGAATCTGACGTAAGGAAACTTCGATAATAATAACACAAGAAACGTTTTTAAACGCAAAATTGTTTTTTTTTTTTTTATTTTGAACAGCAAGATACGATAGCTTTCTTTTGTTTCTAAGGTTCCGTACCTCAAAGGAAAAACGGAACCTTTATAGGATCACTTTGTTGTCCGTCTGTCTGTCAAGACCCTTTTTCTCAGGAACGCGTGAAGGTATCAAGCTGAAATTCATATCAAATACTCAGGTCTACTGTCCTTTGGAGGTGTGAAAAAATGAAACTTCTAAGCCAACGCAATCAAAACATACAGCCGTTTATGCTACAAATTTTCGTACAAACCTTGTTACTTTATAAGCCTTTTGTAGACAATAAAACTTTTTAAGAAATGTAATTAAAACGCTTAAAAGAAGTAGTGAGTATTATTTGGCAAATGTAATAATAATTTAGTTGAGATTTGAATTGCAAAATTAAGAATATAGAATTCTTTTAAAGTTAACCTCAAGTCAGCAATATTTTTCTATACCAAACAGCTAAATAAGTATGTATTGAGATCAAACAATAACTTCAGAACTTATGCCGTGGTTGAGCAAACAATTATGATGAAAAAATGTTTATTTTTTATCATAATAAGTGTCATGTTTATTTTCAAACTTATTTTCATCTTCAAGTATACCGTTTTAGGAAAAATAAAAAAATAAAAATATCTTACTCGATATATCTTATCGTACTTCGAGTGCATTTTTAAACTGTCAAAAAACCTCGCACGCATAGGCCAATCAAGTGGAAGAGAGATAGATGCGGCGCAAGCGTACAATGTGCGTAACGGGACAATAAGCGTAACACCACAATGAGTTATCCTTTTTCGTGCATGTCGTCAGTGTTCATCGATTTATTAGACGTTGACACGTCAATAATTACTGTAAAAATAATATTAAATCTATATATATAAAAGAGTTACCCACCCATTGACTCATCACGATATCTCTGAAACCATAAGGCGGAGAGACTTGAATTTTGGTAGGAATATTCCTTTCGCCGAGTAGAGGTCAGCTAAGAACGGCTTTTACGATATTCCACCCCTAAGGGGGTTAAACGGGGGTTGGAAGTTTGTATGAAAGTCCTATGTTTTTGAAGTAAGAGACTTGAAATTCAAAATGTATGCTCTATAGATAATGTTGAGGTGTACTAATAATGTATTTTGAGAAATCAACCCCCTTTTGGGGTTAAAACAGGGGATGATAGTTTGTATGAAAGTCCAATGAAAAATACACCTACAAACTTGAAATTAGGAAAGGCTATAGCTATGATTTTCCTCAAATTAACGCGGGGGTAACCGCGGGGCACAGCTAGTGTATTATAAAATTAAATGTAGCATATTATCGTTAGAAGAATTTTCGAAATCGGTTAAGTAGCTGCCAGAGATGTATTATAGAAACCTACAAACAATCTTACAATCTTAACCACTTTATTATATTCGTTTTAGCGTTTTACGTGAGAATGTTTTTCTTAGAAGTAACAAATAAAAATTGTTTCAAGTTCTTATTTTATATGTGGAGTAATTTTGTGAGTCGAGCGTCGTTAGGGGACGACTTAAAAGAAGTTAGTAGAAGCTATCACTTTCATATCATTGCGCTTGTCCCTTATAATGTCACATCTGCCAGTCACTTTTATTAATTTTCATACCTTTTTTTTAAATTTCAATTTACTTTTTTATTAAAAAATATAAATTAAGGAAAATACATTTTCATTTTTAATAAGCAATTTAATTCTCAAATATATTGTTCAAAGCGGAAGTAAAATTTTGAGTTTATGTAAAATTAATTAAAAATTATATCCCCTGGATTGAGATTGAATCTAAACACTTTTGTTTCTTTATTTTCTACGGAACAAATTTAGTCTTTAATTAAATTTGTTGAAACAAATCTAGTTCAATTTACCTGACCTACATTCTCTTGCGATATACGATCTTGTTCAGTGTAGTCACAATTTTTTTTTATCCAGGTCGGCAAACGAGTGAGCCTACAAAGCCTATGTAAGTCTAGTAAGTAATTACCGTAGCTTAAAGGCGCCTGCAACACCAGAAGCATCGCAAGCGCTTTGCCGACCCTACCCCCGAATCTCCTTAGGAGCTATGGCCACCTTATTCGCCACAGGAACACAACACTACTTGAGCAGTAACATTTATAGGATGATGTTTGATATGTCCTACCTCAATAAATCAACACCAACACCATCACCTAAAAAGTTCCTTTGACTTACTATATTAGCTAGTGGAAGTACAATGTCATTAAGGTATTTTAATAATTCACACAAGCCTTCGTTTGCAGCTTATACATTTAAACCTCGTAATTTTAATAAATTCATAAATAATTGTGTTTGCTTGCAAACGAAAAAAACCGACTTCAATTACATCGACAAGTAAAACAACGCAATAAGACGAAAAAATAGTCAAGTAAATACGCGCTATTAAAGATTACTCAAAAAGTTGTAATCAGATCTCGATCTAATTTCACGAAGACTATATGACAAGTATTATCTTTCGATTAAAGTAAAAATCATCAAAATCGGTATACAGAGTAAAAAGTTATGCGGTATAATATAACGTAGGTCGACGAAAAAGTAGTCGAGTAAATACGCATTATTAGATATAACTCTAAAAGTACTTGTCAGATCTTAATTTTAAAAAAATGGGACCACATGACACGCAACACCTTTCAATTAAAATAAAATTGATCGAAATCGGTCCACCCAGTCAAAAGTTCTGAGCTAACATACATAAAAAAAAACAGTCGAATTGAGAACCTCCTCCTTTTTTGGAAGTCGGTTAAAAACAATCGAAGCAAGATTGAAAATGTTTAAATGAAAATGTGTTTAATTTTTATGAATATTAAAACACAGACGAACGCAAATTTCATACATTTTAAATACGGTATATTTCTTATTTGAATTCTGCACGGAAATATTGCATGGCTTCAATAAAGTGAAAAATATTTCATTCGTTTTATACATTCCATTTCCACACATTTATATGTTAATCGCGGCCTCCATAACTCTGAAACTACATACTCGACGCATTATGAAATGAGAAAATTTTTCATATACACATTACTACCCTTTGTAACACGCACTGATAACGTGTTTAGTCAAAAGGCCGTCCGGTTTTTTCGACGGTACGATTTATAAGTATTATTTAATACAAATAAAAAAAATAACAACCCAAATCTGATGTTTCCAATTTTTGATTTCAGGCTAACACAACAAAAAACCACCTCGTTGGTTAAGGAAAACATCCCAAGGAAACATGTAAACATACATTTTAGAGGAAACAACGTGACATGTGCATCCACCAAGTCGCAGTGAAGCTGATAGATTAAACTACAATCTATCACCTCGATAGGAAGGGGGCTTTCGTCTTAAAACAGAATAGGCTTTTAAAGTACAGTTATAAAATAAATACGACTATGCTACAGAAAGCTTATCTATACTAATATAATAAAGCTGAAGAGTTTGTTTGTTTGTTTGTTTGTTTGTTTGTTTGTTTGTTTGAACGCGGTAATCTAGTTCCAGAACTACTGGGCCGATTTGAAAAATTCTTTCAGTGTTAGATAGCCCATTTATCGAGGAAGGCTATAGGCTACGTATCATCACGCTAAGACCAATAGGAGCGGAGTCCACGCCGACGAAGTCGCGCGCAGAAGCTAGTAGATATATAAAACGTCGGTGAACTGGATTCAATTCAGTTGCATGTATAATTAATTTTGCATAAATAAAATAAAATTTCAAATAAAGTGTTTTGTTTTTAAATTATATTAAAAAAATCTACATTTTTGTAGGTAGATGTTATAATAACTGATTCTTAAAAAAAATCGATAAGAAATAAAAACAATCAAACTTTTTTCAAAAGTTACTCTAGTGGATTTAACTAGAACAAACCGATTTTAACCGGTTTACACTAATTCAGCAATTTAACGCAATATGAAATTTTATCCGACTGTATATCTGTCGTGACTATGAAACGCGAACGCGCCCTAATATTCCCATAATATGAATATTCGTCTCAATGAAAATGAAATTATTACGGGCACACTCCCCTGTGCTTGGGGAAAAAATTTATAGCTACAGTCGGCGAAAATTTTATACGCGAATTGTTGTTCTTTTTTAGTCATTAGTTAACAGAGCTCTTACACAAAATTTACTTAAACAAAAAGCATACGAATTTTTGTTTTACTTTTGTCAATCTGAACTAGTATAATCTATAACACAAATTATGCCGAGCGTAAAGTTGTGTTGTTATAGTAATTAAGTTGTAGAAAAAACAATTTTCAAACATAACCTTTTTTTTAATATATAAACAACTATTAATGTTATCTCAATTGCTGGTGATAAGCGCTAATGTAAAAGGGAAATAATTAAATACAATCATTAATCACTGAACTTTTTTATCGAATTATTTAAATAAGTTTTAAAAATTAAACAATACAAAAAAAACACACTTTTTTCTATTATTATATGATTAAACATGTCTAAAATTTATATGTGATTGTATTTGATCCCATAATATTTTACGTTTTAGTATCATTTTTAATATCTTTAGGATGCAGGCTTGTGTATACTCTTGTTAAGGAATTCAACAAAACTTAATTATTTTACATTCAACGGCCCCACTAGGATTTGTTCCTGTATCCGGAAACACCACAACATACAAGTACAAACGCCTAGACCACGGCAAACAACTGTATGGCTAATGCAAATGTATACCATGCGCGGGGATCGAACCCGTAACCGCCAGCGCAACGACCGTAAGTCAGGGCTGTGACCGTTGCGCTGACGTGTCGTCAAATGTTAATAAAATAAATGAATATCGGCTTAAGGCTATCGACAAAAGATAAATATTTGTACAAATATAAATTTCCGTCCCGAGCGAGAGTCGAACCAGCGAACACTGGTGTATGGCGCTTACACAGACAACTACACCAGAGCCATTGTGAATAAAAGTTTTCTCCAAGCGTATAAAATAGATTTTCTTTTCTAGTATCATTTACTAGCTGACCCCGCAAACGTTGTTTTGCCATATAATTATGATATTACCCCCGCAACCCCCTCTTGTGGGTGTAATTTCGTAAAACCCGTTCTTAGCTGACCTCTACTCGGTGAAAGAAATATTCCTACCAAATTTCAAGTCTCTACGCCTTATGGTTCCAGAAATATCGTGATGAGTCAATGGGTGGAAATCTCTTTTATATATATAGATTAATAATCTTGTGACTTGTATATTATGAAGATTTGTTTAACTCTATACATTAAATCATCTATTCTGCACACTAAACAAATATACCGAACGCAATAGACTTCCACGTTTTAATCCGTTTACATCAGATTCAACTAAGAACAAACAGTCATCAAGTATATAAGCGTGTCACTTCACTCCCCAAATGAGAGATTTTATTACACATCAGAACACTTATTATGCCTCTGGTTCTATTAGACCACAGACTAACAACAAAACAAACAATGAAAGTACTATATCAAACAATACATCTGTTTTTTAAGTACTGGCACAATTAATCTGTGACATTTATCCTTCATCTGGATAAATATGATGGCAAAATATAATGACATGTTACGTAGCATCCACTCAAATGTATCATAAGGGTTAAAATTCTTTGCTTGAATTTGATACACGATTCGCGATCTATGTCGCGTAAGGTAATTATGTAAGGAGCGGATGCCTTTCCCTCCTTTAATAAATGAGACTAATTAATCTAGAGTGGCGTCTGTCATGCTAAAGAACAGTCAGAACGCCCGTAGGCGCAACGTCAAGTAATTACTTTTGTAAAATCAACAATATGCTGAGGTAAGCTTCGTCCGTCACTAAAATGAACTGGGCCTATTCGTTATTTGTCACTTTTTAGATGCATCATTGTCAATTTGTTTTTAGTTAGCGTGATCACGTAATTTTCCGTTTTCTTCGTAATAAATCTCAAAATCGTTGACGGTGTTCATCAAGGGAACTATTATGAAATTATTTTAAGCGACTAACGAAGATAAAATGCAGAATCGATTATCTTATTGAACCGATTTAAAGGTCTTTGTGCTAAAATAAGCAAATGTAATCTTGAAATAATTACGCTTCAGCCTGTAATATCACACATAGGGTATAGGCTTCTTTCCCCATGTAGGAGAAGGATCAGAGCTTAATCCACCACGCTGCTCCAATGCGGGTTGGCGGATATATTCCCTACTATGAGTAACGATCGCTATCAGGTGTACATGATAACAACCGGGATCGACGGCTTAACGTGCTCTCCGAGGCACGGTGGGGAGTCCTACAAGGATTGCACAAACACCCAGACCACTTCAACCATCTGTATGGCCAATACAAATGTTGTCGTGTGAGGGGATCGAACCCGCAACCGCCACAAACCAGTGCTGTGACCGCTGCGCCAACGCCGCGTCTGTCGTTAAAATAATTATTTTCCGCTAAAGTACAAAGTAGTCTAACGATCAACAGAACGATACATGTATTTACCCTAAGAGTCACTAATTTATATATATATATATATAATCAAAGAAAACATTTGGACTGTATTGTTTTCCATTTTTGATATTGATTAATAAGTTACTTAATCCATTCTAATCATCTCATTTCATCTAATAAACTGCAATTCAATTAAGTGATGACATCACAATAACACGACATCTAATTCAATATACACAACGTGCAATAAAAACAAAAGTGGATCAAGATAATTCAATAGAAACAATAGACTCTCTCAAAACAATATTATAGACTACGATGTTACATAAAATTTCATAATACAAAAGTATGAGCAGACGGACGTAAATATACCGTTGGTAATAGAAAATAATGTTTTATTACGAAACCGAAACATTATACAAGACATCGTTGTTTAGTGTTAATTTTTGTTTTAGTGATCCATAGTTATAAACATGGGAGTCGAGAGGTATGATAATAAAGTCACAGATTTAATTTTAAATTTAAATATTACAAACGAATAATAATTGAATTCTTTATCAGATATAATAAATTATTATGGTACTGTTTCGTATTTAAAGTGGTTTTTACCCGACTGCCAAGGAAGGGTTATGTTTTTCGCGCGTATCTTGTATGTATGTATGTATGTATGTAATATTCTTAATTACCTCATTTCTCTAGAACCGCTGAACGGATTTGCATAATTGAGATATCGTTAGATTTGTCTTAGCAGCCCAAGTGTTCTTAGATAGGTGACATTAAAAAAAAACAAACATGGCGGCTGTGCGAAGCCATTGTAGTTAATGAAGAAATAATTTTTTTTTTTAGAATACTATAGTATGGGTATCAAATTAAAGGGCTCAATACAAGGATTTCAAAAATGTATATTATGATTATTATTACCGTAATAATAATAAAGAAATACAATAAGAAAGTTTAAAAAATGTTGACTTTGCTCTTTCCGTTTTTACGCAGGCGGGTTTTTTGTTTTCTTTTAATTATATTACTTGTTAATAACTTTGTAATTATTCCCGCATTAGGTAAATACGGAACACATGGCAAAGACAAGAACAATTTACTTAGCTATTTTATAATTTTATATAAATTTAATGTTAGAAAGTTCGTAAATTACCTATAATATTCCCTAACATCTTTATAATATCAAAGATCATTTGTAGACTGAAAAGAAAGTCGCAGTTCACGTAACAGATGTCATTACGACGCAAAATCCGAATTAATCACTGTATTTTTTATCGAATAATCTCGAATAATCGCTATAGCTCAAATTACAGCTTTCGAGACCGCCACGAAATACCGTTTGACAATGGAATGAATTATTCGATAATTGAAGAGGTTCTTTTTTATTCGAATGATTTTTTCGAACGCTAGTAGACGAGTGAGTATTATTGAATGTGAATTATTAATACATGGAATTTTTTCGTTTATTTCGAAGCTGGATTTATGTTTGAATTCAGAATATTTCTGTAAATTAATAACGTATATTTTATAAATGTCATGAGAAAGGTTGGAGCTTAATCCACCTTACTGCTCAACTGCAGGTCGACGGGTATATTTCCTGCTATGAATAACGATCGCTTTAATATGTCTGTGATAACAACATTGTTGTTGTCGGGTAACACATTAAAAAAGATACAAGATAGAATTGTGTTTTATACAAATTTTTTTAATACATAAAAACCCGAATTTCGAAATTCACACAAAAAATAAGTGCAATTAACAAGCAAAACACCTGTTCAATTGTAAAACTAACTCCGAATAAACAAAGTATAGGTAGATTTGAACGGGGAATAAATTTTTTAATTTAAATGACGTTGCTGAGTGAGATTTACAGGGTTACCTATTTAAATCACTTTATTGCTTGAAGCTCCGCGATAGAGACAATAAATCCAGCGCACTTGCCGTGCGCGTGAGTAATCGTAAATTTTTCCTCGCAGTATAGCTGACTGGGCTTATTTGCGAATTTTTGCAGAATAAAGACTATGCTGGAAAGTGCTTCGTACTTACTCTCACAATATTTATTATTTAGGGATTGTTGTGTTTGAATTTAAAAATCTCTGACGAGCTTGTCGTGTTCTTTACCTTTGTTTTAAAAATAACGTTGAGTAATATTATCTAACAATATAACATTAAAAATATTTTTAATACAACTAGGTCGGCAAACAAGCGTGCGGCTCACCTGATGGTAAGAACTTCGGTTTTTGAATAGGTACTGATTTACGACTATCTATAAGAATAAGATATTTTCATGTTAGATAATAATAATCTATTCCTATATTTATTAAAAATCGTCCTATTATTATTATTATTAAGATCAAAAATAATTTAATAAGTTATCCCCACACATACAAAGATACCTTCCGAACGTATTTATTTCTCTGTGTTGCACACTATATTCGAAGCAGTTTATCCCGCGGCTAAGCATGCACTATCGGGGATTTTGTTTTAAGGGTCACGAGTTGGATGCGCTTGTGTAAAAACCTTGAGGCTTTTTTGATGATAAGTCATAGTAAAATTACCTATTATATTTTTTCCATTTTTACATTACACACTTAAAACTATTTTGACATTATTATTTTAAATACTCAGAGTTCCTACATTAG
Organism: Melitaea athalia; assembly: GCA_905220545.2. Lineage (NCBI taxonomy): Eukaryota > Metazoa > Arthropoda > Insecta > Lepidoptera > Nymphalidae > Melitaea > Melitaea athalia. The sequence goes on from HG992188.1 coordinate 14,833,595, forward strand.
CTCAAATAAAAATTAATTGAATCATAATTATTACATTTTATAATTTTCCACATATACATACACCTACATATATTATTGGGACACCCCATATGTAACGTTGTACGAGTACAACGTTTACTTTTTGTTTTTTACAGCCACGAATTATACTCAGTTAAATTGTTTAAAAATAATATGTTCATAACATAATAAGTAGTATTTTAATAAAAAACTTCATAATTCAACATTATTTTCACAGATCGTGAGTCTTAAAAATTACATAATTTAACACCGTGCATTTTTCGACGCACTTTAAACGTCAGCAAAATACTCAAATATAATTACTATTCTTTCCACAGTGCCAATAAACAGCGGTTGCATCCCAGTAGTTTGAAACAATGGAAAAATCTTTTCACTCACTAGCCCTTAACCATCCAATTAGACGCGCCTTCGAGTGAAACTCAAAACAAATAGTAGGTTCCTCCGATACAGCACGTTAAAATTCACTAAAAAGACGCGGTGTTAGTGTAGGCGTTTTTAATTATTATTTTCTCAATGTTTTCATTTTTATAATTGTAGATTTACTCATTAAGCTTAGTATAACTGCTATATTACCTTCTTCTTCTTCTTCGTGACACTCTTGACAGAGCGGTCGTGGTCATCACGTAGCGACTTCCGTAGGGGCAGTTGTGATGCTCTTTGCGATTGTTCGCCACTTCTCTCTGTTGGTTGACATCCTGGTACACTCATACAAGGGACCGCCCACAGCCGACTTAATTTGGTCGGTCCATCGCATGGATGATCTTCCTCGCCCTCTGTTGCCATCCACCCTGCCCTCTGCTCTGATATTACCTTACACGATCACGATCACGATTCAGCCTGTAATATCCCACTGTTGGGCATAGACCTCTTCCCATGTAGGAGAAGGATTACCTTACACATTGCTTTTTATTAAGATGATCTGAATTATAATTATAAAAAGGAAACCAATATAGTTATTTAATTGAATAATGCTACCCGCGTTGAGTCACCCGTGACGATTGGGTCTGCAACGTCGTCGAAATGCCAGGAATTTCAAAACGACAATCGCGGTAATCGCTGGTCAGAATTATGAATTAATTGACAGCTTTTGTCTAAAACTATCAAGATTTAACAATATGCATAGGCATCACTTTTCATCATCAGTAAGATTACTAAACGAAATAAACACTCTTTGGAAAGTGAGTGCTGTTTACTCTCATTTAACTTATAACGTTATTATGATTTCCTTAATATTACTGTTATTTGTATTGGAACGCAGCCTTTTTAGTTTATTTTGCCATAGGTATTATCTTTCCTCTTACTTTTTTACTGCTTTCCGCTCATTGTAAAACCGCCAAATAAATAAGTTTATTGTAATTAGTGCTTTTTATTATCACATCTACGCGGTTTCCGTAAAATTACAAATGCTTTGGAATATAATAGATCACTTTAAAATTAATTTGACGGTTTGCTATTTAATGAATTACGTACCAGTATAATCGCTATCATTATAAACCCACACAACTGTGAGTTTACACGTGCACGAAGTCCTGACTCGTCTTGAAATACATTACCAATTAAACTCGACACCCCAGCCTTCCTTTACTTTTCACCTCGCATGGAATTCGTACCGATTGATTCTCTTGTTGTAATTTTAATTTTCACAAAAAACTTATAAATAATAAATATAAAAATTATTTCCCTAATATACCTACTTAGCTATATTTAGGTAAATTTAATAAAAATATGAAAAAGGTGGAGACAAACAATGAATTATTTAATTCAAATTTTGAGTTTGTGTACACTATATCTCCACGTTTTAGAGTGTAGGAAAATGGGAATGGGACGGGGAAAAATAACACAAAAACCTAATATTATTATTATGTGAAATGTATGTATTAATCATTTTAATAGGAATCATTTTGTTTTTTAATATTTTTTTACTACACATCCTTAGGTATAAGTTTATTATTTTTAATCATCAACCTTACACTGTCAATTGATGAACTGGCATTATTCACGAGATGCCATAACTTATTATTATTGTAAATCTAGTCATCTGTAATACTGCTTATTAAATTTCCACTTCAACTAAGCTATTGATATATATATAAAAAAAAAACCATTTTGTACATAAACAATGAAAATTTATAAGAGAGCATCGAAGTCCTCAATCGTAAGAATCTCTTTATCAGAATGATGGGTGAAAATGGGTTATTGGATCCGATAAATTTTAGCTCGGCAGCTCGTGATTCAGCCTGTAACATCACTGTTGGGTCTCTTTCTCCATGTAGGAAAAGGATTGGAGCTTAATTTACCACGCTACTCCACTGTTGCACTCCAGGTTGGCGGATACATTCCCTAATATGTTTCACAATGGCTATAAGGAGTTTATGATTACAACTAGACCGAAAGCTTAACGTACTCTCCGAGGCGCGATGGAGAGACCTATTTAAAGACAGACATACCAACCGTAAAAAGAAATATCTGTACAAATACAAACAACTGTTTCGAGCGTGAATCCGCCGGTGTTTAGGCCCCTACAAGCACCAATATACCAAAGCGGTTGTTGTATTTGTATATTAGAAGATAACTATTACCGCAGTAAGACGCATGTCATAACCGGCATCGTTTTTCAATAAATTCAAAATAAATTTCTTATCTATAAATTGAAAAGATAAACCTTAAAGCAAAAATATCAAATGTATTTATCTCAAGAGATATTTTCATAATACTACGTAGAAAACTCTTTATCATAACGCCAACCTCTTAGGTGTATGAAAATTCTTGCGAAGAATAGACTACATACTTGTTCTTTATTACTGTTATATTTTTAAATACATTTTGTGCTTACAGTTATAGTTTGCATTTTATTTTTTTGTAATAAAACGCAAAAGTATCATTTCAGAAAATCAAAGTGCGTTAGTTTTTCTATTCATCAATACTAATTCATTGTACTTCGTTTTTTTCATTGCTTTTTTAAATTTAAATAAGGGTTGAAGTGTAAAGAGAAGGGAGGGAAGGGTAGAGAGTTTGACTACCTCATTTTTCACACAGTAAGTCAACCAAAAATATCAGCAAAATTACCACTTTATTATGTCGTTTTCATAATTATAAAAGTGTGTAAAGCTTTAGCTTAGTAATTATACATATTTCGCATAGAGGAACCTACACCCTACAGTCAAAATTATATCTCTAGTAACAATAAAGGCTACATAATATACTGCCTTGTTTTTAAGTCATTAGTAAGTGATTAAGCAATAAAAAAAGTTATTGAACTGATATTTGCCAGAAAGTACCTACCTACTAAGAGATACTGACTGAGGCAGGGTACATCAGGGCATATGCAGCTCAAAATCTGAAGTAGCCTTACTTGGAAAGTACCTTGACCTTACAGAAGATTACAGCTAAATAATACTACTGGCAAGCAGTGTTTTGTTTCCGTGATGTGTAAGATGACCAGAGCTCGCGGGGGGAGAGAGGCGTGCGCTTGTTTGCCAACCTAGTCGTATAAAAAAGAGAGATCAATAATTCGACACTCTTTCAACGTTTCGAAAACTCACGGGCTATTCGAAAATTTGAATTATTTCTAAGTTCAGGACTAATAACATACAAATATTTGATATCAAACTTTAAAGACTAAGTAATTCCAAGAAGAGCTCACATAAAATTAATATGACAGTTTTTTCGGCCAGTCTTTAGACAATAGTATTTCGATTTATGGGGTTTTTTGAAAAAGTGGGGGGAGGGGGATTGGTGGATTATCCTCTGGTGCCCCTCCCATCCCTAGAAATGTCATGATTATAACGATATCACGGCAAAAAATTTTAAGGTAAAAATTATTTAAATAGTTACCGAATACCTAATTTTAATTATGCGTATTTTAGCTCCGATGCTGCAAGAAGTGCATTCATACTCCGTTCCGTAGCTTTTAAAACACTTACACATTATAATAATACACGTATGTACGTAGAAACTATTTGTAACACTTTTATACATAATATTATTCGTATTTGCGTTAAAACTATCTCTTGATTGACAAGAGTAATATACGATACGAAGAACAGATTAATATGAAGTTATGAACTGACATATCGATGTAGATGTTTTCGTTCTATCTATTAAACAGGCAAAAGTCTAAGACCATACAGCCTATTCAGTCGGGATTCTTTTCAATACATTTTTTGGGTTGGATTTAGAATCGTTTGGCACGAATTTAAGGGGGTGACGGGGTGGAGGGGGGAGGGGAGGTCCCCCCCAACCAACCGTACCACTCGCGATACAAGGTAATGCGCCGTTCTTGAAAAAATAGAAAAAAGAAATCTTACATACCTAACCTCCAAATTCGACAGTTTATCGTCATAATTTCTATCTGTGACATCTCCAGCACTGTGGAAGCCTTTTGCTGATGCGTTTAAACACTGGTTCAATAATTGTAGAGAGGCTGTGGTAATTTACCAAATAGATAAACAAATATACGATGGAAAGTCCGGGGAAGACGGTCCAAATAGATGAAAGCAAATTCGGGTATCGAAAATGTAACAAAGGTACAATCTAATTATAACTACTCTTTAGATTAAGACCCGCGTCGGTCTAATTTTGAATTTAGATAGGTTAGGGTTATTTTTTTTTGTTTTAGTAACAAAATCATGGCGATAAACAGTTTAATTTTGAATTTAGATAGGTTAGGGTTATTTTTTTTTGTTTTTGTAACAAAATCATGCCAATAAACAGTCTAATTCTGAATTTAGATAGGTTAGGGTTATTTTTTTTTTGTTTCTGTGACAAAAATATGCCGGTAAACAGTCTAATATTGAAATTAGATAGGTTAGGGATATTTTTTTTTATTTTTGTAACAAAATCATGCCAATAAAGTCTAATTTTGAATTTAGATAGGTTACGGTTATTTTTTTTTTGTTTTTGTGACAAAAATATGCCGGTAAACAGTCTAATATTGAAATTAGATAGGTTAGGGTTATTTTTTTTTTGTTTCTGTGACAAAAATATGCCGGTAAACATTCTAATATTGAAATTAGATAGGTTAGGGTTATTTTTTTTTGATTCTATGACAAAAATATGACGGTAAACAGTCTAATATTGAAATTAGATAGGTTAGGGTTATTTTTTTTTGTTTCTGTGACAAAAATATGCCGGTAAACAGTCTAATATTGAAATTAGATAGGTTAGGGTTATTTTTTTTTGTTTCTGTGACAAAAATATGCCGGTAAACAGTCTACGGGTCTTAATCTAAGACTTAACATAATTATTATTGACAAAACAATCAAAACATGATGTCTCCAATAAAAAAATTCATTATATTTAATTCCGTTTCAGGTCGGCAGGTAAGATTTCTTTTTCTATTTTTTCAAGAACGGAGCATTACCTTGTATCACGAGTGGTACGGGGGAGTTGGGGGGGACCCCCCTCCTCTCTCCACCCCCTCCCCCCCTTAAATTCGTGCCAAACGATTCTAAATTTCAACCCATTTTTTATATGAAGGCAAAACCTATTTAATCGTAAATCTTTTTAATTTTGAGCTTAGATAAATTAGATTATCGACATAATTTCGTTATAAAAAATAAATAAATAACCCTAACCTATCTAACTCATAGTTTTTATATATTAAATTAAATTAATAGTTGTGCATTGTAGGACAAATTAGAATGACATAATATTCTAATAAAATTAGTAAAATTGTGTGTTAGAATATATATACAGAAATCCGAAAAATACCCAGAACCCAATCCGAGCACCCCACTGTCCACGTGGTCTTGGTCTGTCTTACCCCTAGAGTGTTCTGTTGAGAGCCCGGAGCGGTTGGTTCATGCGCTTTCGCACAGCGGGAGAGGTCTGTCCTCCTTTCGCGCCGGAGCCGTGTTATACTAATTTCAATGGTGGTAGGTTAAATTTTTTTCGTAACGTAATTATGTGGATAAACCGTCTAATTTTGAAGTTAGATAGGTTTTGCCTTCATATAAAAAATGTATTGAAAAGAATCCCGACTGAATAGGCTGTATGGTCTTAGACTTTTGCCTGTTTGATAGATAGAACGAAAACATCTACATCGATATGTCAGTTCATAACTTCATATTAATCTGTTCTTCGTATCGTATATTACTCTTGTCAATCAAGAGATAGTTTTAACGTAAATACGAATAATATTATGTATAAAAGTGTTACAAATAGTTTCTACGTACATACGTGTATTATTATAATGTGTAAGTGTTTTAAAAGCTACGGAACGGAGTATGAATGCACTTCTTGCAGCATCGGAGCTAAAATACGCATAATTAAAATTAGGTATTCGGTAACTATTTAAATAATTTTTACCTTAAAATTTTTTGCCGTGATATCGTTATAATCATGAGATTTCTAGGGATGGGAGGGGCACCAGAGGATAATCCACCACACCCCCTCCCCCAATTTTTCAAAAAACCCCATAAATCGAAATACTATTGTCTAAAGGCTTACCGTTTTTTCTACAACAGTATAACTTACGAACTGTCAAAACAAATTGCGGAATTCTCCCCGCGGGGTCAACGACCCACCTACATATCACCCTTCACGATTCGCTCCCACCCATTTCCCTAATGTAACACGACCTATGATAAAAGATCTATCCTTATAATAATAGCACATTGTTGAGATCTTACGGATATTTTTCGTGGTAATGCTGTTACTTCATAGTAACGCGATATAAATAAATAAAAACTAGGTTTTTATTTAATTTAAAAGAGTTAAATGAAATATTGAATTTGACGAGTTGTGACTAAGGTCATAAAAATTATTTAACCTTAACGCATGTGAAAGTTTATAAGAAAAGACAACGTCTCTAGAGGATCAGTTAGTAGGTAATATACAGGGTGCCCCGCGATAAAGTGCAACCCCGAAAGAGGGTGAAACTAGACCATAAATTATCGACAAAAACCAAAAAAAAAAAAAAAATTAAAAAAATTAGCAAAAAATTTTTTTTTTTTTTATTGACGAATTAAGATTTTCATATAGCTTAAGTAGCCTCTTTGTACAAAAAATGATGATTTTTGTACGTGTTTTTTGGGATACAGGCGTAATTTTTTTTATTTGAATGGCAATATGGTAAGAAATAATAATAAATCATAAAATTTCCGGTTATTGGGGGCATAATTCTGAGAAAATTAGATATCATTGAAAAAAACAGTCATAAAAAATGGAATTTTTTTTCACAAAAAGCATAGTTAAAGACATAATGCCACTTTTTTGCGAGCTAATTGTTATTTTATCCTTACAGCCAAGTACGTGGCGTAATGTTTTATTTTATTTTAAAGTAATCGACCTATTACATTGGAAGAAATCATCATTTTTTGTACATAGAGTCTACGTAAGATATAAAAATCTTAATTCATCAATAAGAAATAAAATATTTTTTTCAAAATTTTTTTCTATGTTTTTTGTCGATAATTTATGGTCTAGTTTCACCTCTATTCGGGGTTGCACTTTATCGCGGGACAATCTGTATAATTGAAGAAATTAAATGGAAAATATTATTTAATTTCGATTTCAATCGGATTTCAATTTTTGTTTTATTTTCATTATACCTAATTTATTATTTTTAAAGAAACAAACGACATAGATCCAATGCCTGAACAAGGCTTTGTTTTTATTTTATTTACTCATTTAAATTGAACAAACTTTTTCAACACTTCCATAAATCTTTTACATTTCCTTTGCAGCATTTTCTTGGTATAATGCTGTAGTCAGCTGATTACTATCAGAGGACCAGGTTCCAAATTGCCATCCAACTGTCGTATAATTTGCGAACTAGTCACAATTTGGAATGGAATATTTTTCCTCGAACTGGTTTTATCGCTTTTTAAGATGTTTTTAAAGTATTTTATAACTTCTTATGTATTTTATATCGCACTTTAACAGTAAAAATATTGATATTAGAAATATTTATATCATAAAAGTTTGTAAATAGTTATTTAAATATATATTCCTATGATAGTGTGGAACTATGACTTCTTAATAGTTTAATGTTCTCGTAGATTTATAATTTAAATTGTCTCTAATAACTAAGCTGATTTGTAACCAGTAGAAGTTGTATATCTTCTATCAAATTTTTAATAACTTTTGTAGCAACATTTTCTATAAAGTGCATTACAGGCGTCAGGCAATCGGTGTAGTAAATGTGCAATGTCACTGTTGCTGGACAAAGACATAATTTCCTGTTAAAGAGATGGATTAAAGTTTATTCCTTTACTTTACTCTGTGTGTGTGTTTAAAGATGAATATCTATGTTTTAATACGTGAAGCAAAAACTTTGTACCCCTTTTATACGAAAATTACGGGGATGGAGGAGTATGAAATTTTGCACACTTATCTTATACTATTAAACGAGCAATTCTTGTATATATATATATATATATATATATATATATATATAGAATTTGAATCTCGGAATCGGCTCCAACGATTTTCGTGAAATTCAGTATACAGGGGATTTCGGGGGCAAGAAATTGATCTAGCTAGGATTCATTTAAAAAAAATGTCGTTTTATCCCTGTTTTTAGGCAATGAAAAAATATCATTAGAATACGAAGCTTAATTTCACCATTTATTAATGTAGCTGTAACAGCGTAATTAGGAAAGCGATGGATTTCAAATCGTTTTGACCCGGGTTCGAATCCCAGTCTCCAGATTACTTTTTTTATTTTTTTTTATTTCACTCGTGATTTATTATTTAAATAAAATTAAAATATAAAAATACCGAAAAAAAAAACAAAAAATAAAATAAAAATACCGAGCTGGGCTCGGTCACCCAGGTACTAGTTTATTTAAAGAAGGAGTACAGAATTCTGATAGTTTTTTTTTACTTGGAAGTGTGTGTGTAATTATGTACGCATGTAAGAAGTTACACTTCATTGGCTAGCTAACTTTAAGATGCTAACTTCTTCTAGCGATTTTGGTAAGCCTCCATGACACTGAGCATCGATTTATGGGGTTTTGGGGGGAATGAAGAGAAGGGTACCAGAGCCAGTACCGTAGTGTAATACATGCTTTTCTTAATGTAACGAATAAAAAAAAAGCTAGCTTCAGGGTGTCGTTTTTTTGTAACGGTATGCTCGCACATCGTAAACATTTACTCCCATAATTTTCCCTATCGCGCCAAAAGAAGTATAACTTCGCAAAATCATTAGCCTAATGTTTATAACGCGTAAGTCATGACATTACACTGTCAAATAAAAATTTTATACGTCATACCGTAATGTTTCTAAGCCTTATGCACATAATACAATAAAAGTAATGTTTTCTAGATATTGTCAAATGCGTCTCGCATACAATGTTACGCTTTACGATCGCTTTTAACGACACATATAATGTTTTATTTCTTTCTCATGTTATGGTCTTCACTTTGTCATATTTTTGTTTTGATTTAGATGATATGATGCTATGAGCGTATTAATACGTGTATTATGGAAATAATTTCGTTCGAAAGCTTCGCTCGAGTGAATTAGATTCTTCGATTTTAGTGGTTCCGTTTTCTTCCGTTAAAATATATCTTTTGTTACTCAGTGATGATGCAGAATTTTTTTAGTCAAATTTTAAAATCAGTTGATTATTTTTTTGATTATATTCATTAAAAACTAATAAAGAAACTAAAAGTCAGATCCTTCCATTTTAAAATATAAGCGTACCTAGATGGCTTGTTGGCGCAGTAGGTAAACCTACACTGGTCTTGTGATTGTGAGCTTTATTCCAGCACATAATATGAAGGTTCCTTGCTTGACGCTCAATATACTGGAAACATAGATGGAAGTGTTTTATGTGTTCTATGAAATAAATAAAAAGAAAAAAATCTAAAACTGCAAATATTTTGACTGGAAAAGTTTTAAGTGTTCATAGATCCATGGCATTAGATAAGAATAACTAATGGTATCTGTTTTGTGATGTATTTTACGAAGTGGATATAAAATCTTTTTGTCTGTCGCGTCGATTTCATCGAAAACAATAAAAGTAGTCTGTTTGTAATAAACATAAAACATTATTTCATTCAGTTCGACATTTTATAGTGTGTTGCAAAACTTTTCGTGAACGTTATACTCGTATATCTACAAAACGCGAGACAAACACGTCATTTTATTTAAATTTTACGAATACGTATATGTAAAAAATTTTATACATTTGCTATACTTATAATATTAAGAATTAGTATTTAAATAATTATAGTTAGACTAGCCGGTTGGCGCAGTTTGTAGTGGCCCTGCTTTTGTGTTCCGCGGGTTGCGGGTTCGATTCCCGACTGAGTCTGGGTGTAATATGTGTATGTATATATTTAGATATGTATTATGTCTATGTTTATTTATCAAAAAAATATTTATATTTAACAGTTGGCTGTTACCTGTAACAAAAGCATTAAGTTGCTTAACATGGGAACAGACGGACGTGTGTATATGTTATAAGACATATATATAAGATTTATATAAATTTTGTGTTATAAAAAAGGCTTCACACTCAACAGACCCACTAGGAACTAAATCCTGTGCCTCAACCTAGGGTTAAATTGCTTTTGCCTCCTAGAAACATACAAAATACAAGCACAAAATCTCAGATCACAGTAAAAGTCTCCACACATACTCTACAAAATTTACTATCCTCAAATAAATACATTAACAAAATAAACAACCATAACAGTTATAACACGACAAAAATAAAACACACTTAATAATATACAAAGATGTTCTCGATACGGAAACTCGATAATGTCTACTTAATACGACCGTATAATTAAACTCCTAATAGCCGACAAGATATTATTCTCAAACCACCGTACGTGACGCTGTTTATCTAGGCCTCGTTTTAATTGAACATTCAGCCACTTGACCGCTATTACAGTTAGCTTGTGAAACGTGCAATTTTAGATGTACAAAGCCATACAAGCATAAGCCGCTGGACCGACGATCTACGTAAGATTGCTGGTGTAGGCTGGATGGGGATTGCGGAAAACCGGGATGTCTGGCGCGAGCTTGGGGAGGCCTATGTCCAGCAGTGGACTGCAACAGGCTGATATGATGATGATGATGAAAGCCATACAATGTTATGGGGAGGAGAGGTGTCAGTTTTAATTTAATCGTGCTATGTTTCTATACTGATTTTAATTTGTCTCATATGTACATAAAATGGGTACGTAATTACTAGGGTTAGATTTACAGCGTATCTAAGAGCCTGTTTCAAAGTTGTGAATAACGTTTATCCGGCACATAAGTTACAAATAGACTAATTTATCCCATTTTTCCTGAATTATGAAACTACAACTTCCAGATTCAAAATTTTGAATAAAAACATATCACTACATAATTAATAATTACTATAAAACAAAGTCGCTTCCCGCTGTCTGTCTGTCTGTATGTATGCTTAGATCTTAAAAACTACGCAACGGATTTTGATGCATTTTTTTAATAGAGGTTTATAATTTATATGTATAATACATGCATAATATAGTAGAGAAACGAATAAAGTGCAAAGCCAGAGCGGGTCGCTAGTAATAAATATAGTGAAATTCGATGGATACCGTATATAGCTAAGCGGCAAACGGTAAAGCAGGCCCTAAGACCCTAAGTATTTTTGTTTTTATTTTTTAGTTGTGCTTAGTTTTCTCAAATGACATAAAGTACGTTATGTTAAAATCAAGTTAAAGAATAATCAATAAAATATTTTATTAAAAACCACTGTAGCATAATATGTATACATCAATGCATTAAACTTAACCGTAATTTGAAGATATGAAATGTTTTTGTTTGATAAGATAATAGAAATTATTAATTGTTATTATTGATTATATATTAATAATTATTTTTCTGAACGGTGACCTTAAGACGAACACAAAAAAAATAATTCAAATAAGCTGTCACAACAAAATGGCACAGGCGCGTTGCGCGATTGAACACATGATAATAAAATAATTTGACTTTTCAACAGCCAATATTAACTGAGCCCTCAATACCTTGACTGTTAACCTCTGTCTGTATCATTTTAAGCCTGTCTCACATTTACGAGTGAAGGCAACGTGTGAGGGCACTCCGTCTCCATTCGAACCGAATTATTTTTATTCGCATACGATATTCAGTAACAGTTCTTCTATTATAAAGTTTATTTTTCCGTGTACAGTTTTGGTTGTAGATGTAAACTTTATCGTACACGTCGTTCGCTTTTTTTTTAATTATTATCCGTCAATACTCAGTGCGATCATTAATCAATAAGTCAAAAAGATTGATGAATGGGTCAGTAAAATCAATTCGTCTCTGATGATGTGTTTTGCTCGGTAATTTGACACTAAACACAGTCGACGTAGGCATTAAATTGATGTCTTGCTGTCACCCGAGTTTTAGTTATATTAAAAGTCAGGATTTTCATTACTCGGAAAGCCTTTAACTAAACTAAATATAGGTTTCAAAATACCCTCCCGTTAAATGACTTCAACTTAGAGCAAAGGCTTTTAAACTAACGAGATCGTTCTTGAAACTTTGCTCTTTAGTAACAAGAAACGGTACCAAAACCTGTAAGTACTCTTATTGTGTGTTTAGTATCGCTTTGTGTTTTTTTACAAGCTTTTATTTAACTTGCAATGTATGTATGTATGTATGTATGTATGTATGTATGTAAATTGAATGAATGTTTGTTCGGGTGAAATCTTGCAACTCAATTTTGAAGCAGATATCTTCAACCGATTGAGCTGAAATTTTGTATACAGGTTCAATTTAGATGACAATGCATGATTTGTATGTATTTATGTATGTATGTATGTTTGTTCGGGTGAAATCTTGAAACTCAATTTTGAAGCAAATATCTTCAAGCAATTGAGCTGAAACTTTGTATACAGGTTCAATTTGGATGACAATGCATGGTTTGTATGTATGTATGTTTGTTCGGGTGAAATCTTGCAACTCAATTTTGAAGCAAATATCTTCAAGCAATTGAGCTGAAACTTTGTATACAGGTTCAATTTGCATGACAATGCATGGTTTGTATGTATGTATGTTTGTTCGGGTGAAATCTTGCAACTCAATTTTGAAGCAAATATCTTCAAGCAATTGAGCTGAAACTTTGTATACAGGTTCAATTTGGATGACAATGCATGGTTTGTATGTATGTATGTATGTTTGTTTGTTCAGGTGAAATCTTGCAACTCAATTTTGAAGCAGATATCTTCAACCAATTGAGTTGAAATTTTGTATATAGGTTCAATTTGGATGCCAATGCATGGTTACCTTTGTGACGTCATTCTAAATCCAATATGGCGGCATATCCAAGAGTGCGGACTAGTTATTTTTAGTGCACTTCTACAATATGGGTATCAAATGAAAGGGCTTGCTAAGAAAAAATCGAATAAAGTGACGTGATAACCGACTAAAAAGTCAAAAATAAATTAAAAGTAAAAAACCTTTTTAAAAAACAAGCTTTTATTTGAATGCACTAAAACGAAAAAAATAAATATTTACTTTAAAACTTTTACTATCTACTTATAAAGTCATTACACATAATCTATATGATATAAAAGCTTGTCGCAAGATTTGCTTGTAAACAAGTAAATTAAATAAATTGATGTGATTGATTTTAACTATTAAAATTTTCAAACTAAGGAAATACGAGTACTATCTCGCGACAAGCTTTTATATCATATAGATTATGTGTAATGACTTTATAAGTAGATAGTAAAAGTTTTAAAGTAAATATTTATTTTTTTCGTTTTAGTGCATTCAAATAAAAGCTTGTTTTTTAAAAAGGTTTTTTACTTTTAATTTATTATAGATTACAATTATAATGAAGATTACATCTTTAGAGGCTTATAAAGGCAAACGTTATCTCACGCAGTACGCTGAATGGTAATACAACGCAAGGTGTAAATTGGACATCAGGCATTACTTTATTCAAATTAAAATCACCATTTAAAAGCGGTAATGTGACACCGCATCAGTCGTAACAATCCGCGGTTATCAGCATTCAAATCTGGACGTTTGTGAATGGTCAATGGTACAATGCAGCCCTAAATAACGTCTGTGGACGTCGGCGCGGCGCCGCATAGGACGGTCAGGGCGAACCGCACGTACCCGAGGACTGACGGACAATGCAGTCAGGATGACTGCTCGCCGCTGGACTGGCTCGCATCCGCGTTTGAGGGTTATTCGAGTGTGAAAATGATAAACCTGTTTTTATAGTCGCCCTTGATTGAATTATTTCTAGTCAATGGCCATAGATTCATTATTTTAATAAACGAAATAAACTTTTTATACAGGTTTTAATTTTTCTCAACTTTTAAACAAATTTGACTGACAATACGTGAATAAGTAACGTAAAACATGTGTTTTTTATTTGGTATTTTTAGTGTCAGGAACTATAAATGTAGAGAAACTTGAATATCTTCGTTCTAACAATAGAGACTTACAAACTAAATTCCTACATCAGGTAAAGTTAATAGTTTCTAAAATTTTAGTTTTTTACCTATTTTTATCTAGCAACGTCATTTTGTGAGGTTTTTTAAAACATTTTTACTCAAATATCTGAAGTCTAGCTTACATAAGGTTTTATAACGACATGTAATAAACTCCTGTAAGTATTTTTTGTCTATTTTCTTTTTGATAATTTCTCGACATGTCCAACAAGGGACTAACTATCGCTTACCTACGTTACTTGTCCCTAATAAAACCAAAAACATTTTTTATTGTAAAATTGTAATTCTTGTAGATATCTTTGTGTAGTTGCCATTGTTACGAATGTAACACAGAAAAAAACACTCCATTAATTATATCATCATCATCATCATCATCATCATCATCATAATATCAGCTCACGGACTGCTGGGCATAAGTTATTAATTATATAATTTTAACTATTTCCGTAGTTAAAGAGTACAGTAATACTGTCCATTCATCTCTCCTTCAATCATAAGAATATGTATTTGCTTAATATCTAAGATACAAATACTTTACCTTTGGCAAAATTTAGATATTTCAATATTTCCACTGTAATGACAGTTAATAATAAAAAAAACCTCAAGGCTTTCCTTGTCTATCAGCAGCCATATCTATTATTTTTTAGACTAAAAATAAATGAGTATTTATAAATATAAGTTGTAAGAAATCTTTGTGTGGGAGACTGTACTCACGTTTGGGCGACTTTAACACGTTATTACATACTATTAAAAATATTACACATATTTTAAAACATTTTTGATTCGAAATTTATTCGATCCCTACTGTATGGAGTACGAAGATACTTATTTTTTTTCTATCCACACACGTTTTCTCTATTTTCCGTTAGACGCTAATAGGCTGTAATTTAATGTTAAGCGGTTCATATATTATATGTTTTGTGACATAAATCCCGTAGGTGTTGTCCAGAGTATTTTATTTCGATTTTAACGAACGAAAGACGGCGAACGGAGATCTTTTCGGTACTTTATACGATGTCTCTTGACTTTGATATTATCGTTTCTTAAAATCATTAATTTTTTTATCATATCCATTTTAAGTACTTTCCGAAGAAGCCATAACAATTATTTAAATTAACTTCCAGTGATAACTCTATTATATTTATTTCTTTTAATTTAAACAAGTTTGTTGGAACGGATTTAACGAATTATTGAGTCGTAAATAATATTTACTGTAATTTATAGTCGTGTATGAATTATGGCCCTAGTGTGTGTTTTTTTATTTATTTACTAGCTTCTGCGCGCAACTTCGTCAGCGTGGACTCCACTCCTATTGGTCTTAGCGTGATGATACATAGCCTATAGCCTTCCTCGATAAATGGGCTATCAATAATCAATCAAATAATATAATTTTTCAAATCGACCCAGTAGTTCCAGAGATTACCGCGTTCAAACAAACAAACAAACAAACAACCAAACAAACAAACTCTTCAGCTTTATATATTAGTATAGATTTATAGGTATTTCATGATTGTCCTAGATCGGATGACACGAGATCGAAATTTAATGCAATGAAATCTATATTAAGTTCGTAACAAACACTTACGATTATTTACTTTATTAACATATTTTTTCTAATTTATGAAGTTATTTAAGATATTTTACTTAATACTTAAATATAAAACCATGCTTTATTATAAGCTTCTTTTCGGGCTTGTCTACTAAAAAAAACACCTAATTCAATATACATATACAAAATATATTATTCTCGAATATAAATACAACTTGGTTATAGATAATTTCTGTTCAAGTCAATTTAGTCTCTATTTTATACGTTAATACGTTCGATATCAATCGTAAATGATTATGTACAGTACGTCTCCTTCATACGCCATTTCTCCATCGCCTTAATTGACACATCTGACGTGGATAACACGCGGTAACGTAATAAGTTATTTAAGCCATTGCTATACAAAACATTGTGAAGGATTGATTGATGAACCCCAGTTTATATCACTTTAAAGACGAAATGAGTTTGTTTTACCATAACGAGTATAAGGCATAAAATGTCAATTATTAATTACGTCGATATTAACATAATATATTTACTTATTTACTCGTAATTTTATTTTACTCGTACAATTTAAACGTACTCGTACAATACGTTAAGCTAAAGGCGTTCTCTACTTGTTAACTTTAAGAATTACAAGAAACATACTAGTTGAAGTAGATGTATGAAAAAAAAAGAAACAGTAGTGTTATAAAAAAAATCTATAAAAACAACTTTAAATATAGATATAGCTTAGTAACATTCGTATTATGAATATAAATGTTTATCCGTTATTATCTTTATCATATTTATAAAAAAAAAAATAATAATTAACCGCTAAACGGCGGCTTTCAGTTGTGTAAAAAATTTAATGATCTTAAAATTGTAAAACTTCTTTTAATTATAATAATTATGTTAGTAGTAAATGTTTTTCACTTCTATATTATCATTTCGAAATGGAACTGTGTAGTAAAACTTTGCAAAAGATCTCGATAAAGAAAAGTGTAATTATATAATTATACTTTCGTTTTGTTTTATTTTAAACAAACAGTGGAATTTCAATTAAAATATAAAAAAAAATTGTACACAAATTTTTTTTATATCTTCCTTGAGACTAATTCCCTGCTATTATATTTTTATCATAAAACTTTGCTTTACAAAATATTATTCTTAACAAATGAATAGTTTCATAGAGCAGCTGGATGGTAGGCAAAGCAAGTAACAAGAAAATGTCAGGCAACAATGCGAGACCCTAACGTCGCGACGTGGACCGTGATTGCGCCCGTCTCGACACCCTGAGATATTAGACTTGTACTGTCTCTGCACTTGTTGTGCTACACAGAATTATACAAACTGGATGTGTTTTCAAAATTCACTGTCAAAACACTGCTTTATAATGTCAATAGACAAAATTTAATGGAAAAATCCGAACTATAAGGTTGCCTGGAAGAGATCGCAATAAGCGATAAGGCCGCCTTTGCATATACTTATTTGTTTTGTATCATAATAATAATATGTCTATAACTGTATCTTTCCTTTTGTGTGCAATAAAGTTTTAATAAATAAATAAATTAAACTATATATTAGAATGTAAAACTGAACCCGAAATGAAACATAACTTAAAAAAAAAATAAAAAAAATCTAAAGTAGACTCGTATATTTTATTTGGTTTACAATTTTTATTGTTTTGATTTTAAAGGTCAAAATGGATATATTTCTGTAAAAATAAGTACAAATTAAGAACATACAAATTGTAATTACTTCTAAACGTTAAATAAATTAAAATGAAATTATGCTACCGAATCACTACAACAGTTACTTTATAATTTAGAAGTCCGGAGAAAAAGAAAACGGGGTTTTTTTATATACGAAAAAGTGATAATTCCATCAATTATATATCCACGTAAATAAGTTTTAACTTCAGATTGTCTCTCGACTCCTTGCAGGTTATTAATGTAGTTTTAAAATGTGCACTCGAAAAGACTCCGAGTTAAAACCGCGTTTTAAGCTTGTCTTTGTGCGTTTGACGTCACCATTTAACCCGGTATGAAAAATTTCTCAAGAATTAAGTTAATAAAAAGTACTTCCAGCAGATCACTTGAACGGATTTTGAAAACCAAAATATAAATAGGTATATTAGCAGTATGATTTTTAAACTTATTGACATGAATAGCGAAAAAATTAAAAAAACATTCTATTAATTCGTATTATTTTCATTTTTGTGTTTCCCACACATGAGAAAATTATAAAATGTTTATTATTATCATATCGAAATTTCAATCCAGCGGGGTTGGAACCCGCACCCCCGACGTACCGTGTCGGTGCTCTAGCCAATTAAACTATGGAACGATGTCCGGCTGGATTAAATATTTTGATATGATTTTATTCGGTTTTTAAGCAACCGCAAAGACACGGTATGTCGGGGGTGCGGGTTAAACCCCACTGGATCGAAATTTTGATATGATAATTCTAAACATTTTAACATTCTATTATATTTTATTTAAATATAGTTTCCTGACAACCACTCTGGTTTAGTGGTGCGTGTAGCTGCCTAAAACATCGATGGTTTCCGGGTTGGGTTCTCGGTGGAATATTTGTATATGTTTGATTAGGATTTATCACTTCGCTATGTTTTTTTTGTGTGTATGTATATGTATGTTTATATATGTTTATGTATGTATATGTAGTGTATGTATTTTATGTTTTAGTTTTTTTATTTTATATTCTTGTTATTTCTATCGTCTATTCTTGCACTACTTTGCCCCGCGTTCACATCATCTCTCACCACCATGGGTTGACTGGAAGAGATCTCTTTTAGAGATAAGTTCGCCCTTGCCTACTTCCTTTATTATAATGTGTTGTTGTAATTACTTAGTGCAATAAAGAATATATATATATATATATATATGTAAAAAAAGAAGAGGTCTTCACTCAAAAGTAGTCCAGTTTTAGACTGTTTCATCATAATATGTATAATTTTTATAATCAGAGCAGTCTGTAGGTACGTACACAGCCGTTTTGTGAGGACGAGCTCAACCAAATTGTCCTTCTTAAGATAAACTTAGGTAAGTTATTTGGAATGTCAAGTTTAGTTTTAGTTAATATTAATGTAAATATATTTATAAATAATAATAATACATAAACATTTAATTCTGTCTAACATTACGTAATAAATAGATTTGATGATTTCGTAATAAAAAAAATAAAAAATAAGCGAAGTTAAAGTAACTAAACCATTAATAACCAAAATACTACTATTTATGTTAGTTTTTTCGAATGTAGTATTCCAACAGTGCATTATTTATCAACCTATGTATTTCATTAATAAACCAAAAATGTAAACATTTAAACTGTTAAAATTATTTATCGTCAATGAATGATACTTTAAATAGAAAAATATATCAATTCAAATCTAAAATAAATTAGGTCATAATTAGCGTACCTAAAAAGATAAGCCTGTTAATTTAACGAGAAGCATTAAAGTAATGATAAACTCGACTCGAATCATTAATTATACTCGAACGTTTCTTCCGACTTTTTCCCTTAAGTAAAATTTATGTGCAAATATTTTGAAAGTCTATACATTAGTTAATGAATGCAGCTCCTCGCAATGTATACGCAGCGTCTTTTACGTCCTTATTCAGTATTTTTATTATTATTCTAACTCTTGATAATATAATATTAGCGCCCCTCCCGGTTTCTTTTTCGTTGGTATTTGTGGCTACTTTGTTGCTAATAGGCTAATGCCAAAGCCTTTAAATAATTATGGTAAAAAGTGAAAAAAAAATGGGAACAAGAATCACCGTGTTCGATCTTAGTTGTCAACCCACTAGTAAAATTAGAAAATTTATCGACCATGGTCTAATAATAATAATAACTCATTTTCGTTTACATAGTAAAAACTCGACAGAAATATACAAATAAAGTTAAGTAAACTAAAGTAAAATAGGGCTGCCCTGAATTTCAAGTCTCCCTGTCCTACCCGAACATAGTAATTGTTTTATTAATTCCCTATAATATACTATCTAAATGTAAAAGAATTAATAAAATGTGTTTAATAGTTTTAGAGTGGACCGACTAATAAAAATATTATACGTTGGTATATATTATATTCTCATTAAATATATCATCATCATCATCATTTCAGCCTATCACATTAAATATATACTAGTAGATTATTTAAAAAAAATCTCGGTAAATTTTTTCGAACAGTCAATCTGATATAATATCATTTTAAAAGTAAAAAAAATCTATACTAATATATAAAGCTGAAGAGTTTGTTTGTTTGTTTGTTTGTTTGAACGCGGTAATCTCTGGAACTACTGGGCCGATTTAAAAAATTCTTTCAGTGTTAGATAGCCCATTTAACGAGGAAGGCTATAGGCTATATGACATCACGCTAAGACCAATAGGAGCGGAGCCTACGCCGACGAAGTCGCGCGCAGAAGCTAGTTTCATTATATAGTTTGTCGTTTCTGTTTCCAAGAATTTCAAACAATAATGTAATCATTATATTTTCAAATATATTGCGGTAATGTAACTTAAGAATATTTCAACATCGAACAGTCAATCTGATATAATATCATTTTAAAAGTAAAAAAAATAATTGGAAATTTATTGATTATAGGGATATTTTACAATATTTTATTTCGATTTAAACATAACCGAAAAGTCAAGTATTTATACACATAATATATTACTTATCGTAAAGGGAAAAGTAAAAAGATAGACAATCTTTCTTCTCGTCAGAAAAATGAAGATTTAAAAAGTTGGATCCATACCTGACTTTTAAGCTTCTAAAGTAAGTAGCCCTGCCCTAGTTTGATGTTTACAGATTTCTAAAATGCAATTATAGTACCTACACAGAATATAATACACAATAATATCATTGAAAGCGTATATAAGGCTATATTTCATTTCAATAATAGAAATTCTTATAGAAAAAAAAATGTAAAACCATCAAATAGATGCAATTTAAAGAAATATATAAAATATAATAGCACGAATGCCTCCATACTCAAGAATAAGGGTACGGTTATAATGGATGGCAATGAGACTGTCACTTGACGCACCCTTGCAATATTATAGAGCCTCCTACCCTCCGAGATAATTCGTTCTTGTTCGAGTATACTGATGATCCTGTATAGATTATTGTTGTATTATATCCTCAAAGTATTCCTTTGAAGTCAAACTTTGTATAATATGTAACGAATTATTCATTACATAAAAAATATACTCTTCACAGGGAAATCATTATTTTGATGATAAATAAAACTTGGTTTCTACTTTATAATTGTAAGTTGGTATATTCTTTTAAACCTTAATCTTATAATAGAAAAGAATAGGATATTCATATTTATTAAAGAATTGAAACATTTGAAAGCAAATTCACAAAATTCACTTCCAGTATAAAAATCAAAATAATAATTAAAATAAATTTAGATAGACTTAGAAATAAGACAGATAAAATAAACTCATGATTCTTCAGTTCTTACAAATTACTGTAAAAGTTAGCAAATATGTATAAGTTATACTACACCTAGTTTGCAAAGATATAATCAGAAGCAAAAATTGTCTCTCTCCCTCTTTTCTATTTTCTGATTCATCTTGCTCCAGCTAGCCTTCAGTTCCAATTCTCCTTTTTTGCCAACAACTCTTGTAACTCTTCTTCTGATCCAGATATGTCAGTGATATAAAATATATTTATGTATAAATTTGTTTAAAAAGTAAACGGCTTCATCGTCCGCTTTTGTTTGACTTATATCTGAGTTGGTTGAACTGATTTTACTAAACTTTTTTATAAAATATTGAGCAGTTACTTAAAAACTTAGTCACATCCGTAATAATAATAATAAAAAAAACAATAATAGGAAAACAAATGCTAAAATTTATTTATTTATTTACACTTTATTGTACACCACAACTACATTTTAAACATTGAACACATTTAAAGACATTTACAGACTGTGAAGTACAATGGGTGGACTTATGGCTATTTAGCCATTTCTTCCAGACAACCCAAAAGTAAAGATTAAGTTAAAATAAAGGTAAAGTTATTAAGTTACTCCTAAATAATCACAACAAACAGGCAGCTTTGGATAAATTGCTAAATTACAAAAATATATACCTAATCAGTGAAATCTCGTACTTTCTTTTCATCCATATACATTATAAAGTTAATAAATAGGCGTTATAAAGTAAGTATAATACGTCAGTAAGTAACGCCGCCCCTCTATTAAGCCCAGCTTCGAGTAAGCCAGGCTTATTTTTCAACGTCATTAGCTTCATAACAACGTATAATAATTCATTGTTTGCGATACTACGATAATGTTCTAGAACTTGGTAATATTAATTTAATGTTTTATGAAGAATAACGTACCTCTAAGAGTTCACTTCTATGTAATGTTAGTAAATAATAAAAAATAAAAAATAAATTAAAAAAATAAACTTATTAAAGTAGTCTTTTAAAGCACTTTGAAGTAAGCTAAAAAAATCTTGCCAATATACATATGACCGAAACAGAAAGTATAAATTTTATTTGTCCGTCAATGAAATTAGAATATGAAATATAAATTGGAATGAAAATACAGCGACGAAATCGTTGTTATCAATCAATACGTATTAAAAATAAGGCATTTATATATCCATAATTCCATACACTAACAAAATTTCAGTCGGACTTGCACCAGGTTTAAAATTAAATATATATTACTACATTATAGCGCGTTGTAGAGCAACTATTTCCTTCATAAATAATATTTTTTTAAGTTACACCATATTGTTCTAAGAATTTATGAGAACGTTCCGTTGATGTTGATATATCGTTACGTATTATAATGCAAAGCATAAAAACGTTAGAGCCCTGTAAGAGGGGTCAGTTTTATTAGATTTATACGGAATCTCTATCACCATGGAAGACATTCTTTTTCATTAAGCGCGTCCAGTGTCCACGCTTGGCGTCGTCGCGTCGTATCATTTATATTTATACATGTGAAGTGGACGTTTCATACTATAGGCATTTAAGCTTTTCAATACAATTTCAGTGATATTTGACAGTCAATATAAAACCTACCTTTTTTAAACTGCGGACTTTTCACACTGACTGATCTGTACAACTTCACAATGTCTAATAAAACAAAAAGTAAATGTGAAACGTCCTTTGTTAAGTTTCTTGTATGAAAAAATATAAAACCATAAAAATTAAAAATACATGTACGAAAAATTGTCATTGTAATCGATAAAAAGTAATTAGCTACTACTATTCGTATATTTAATAATGACTGATTCGTTTCATATCGTCCGGTCTTTGGTTTAATTACCACGCAATAATGTCAGTAGCAACAATTCTTACATAAAACTTCTATAGAAACATAATTTATTAAACTGCGTTACAGCATTTAAGGTATTTTATAAAACGTAGAGATGAAAATTAAAATTATGTATCTGTTAGAGTAACACAAAATCGCTCCGGTGTAGACATTCACCCTATGGGCGCTCACACACCGGCGATTTAGGGATGGATATTTGTATTTGTATAAATATTTCTTTCATTATTCAGCTGGATAAGGATAGCGGAATACCGAAATGTTTGGCGCAAACCTGGGGAGGCCTATGTCCAGCATTAGACGTGGCGATAAGCTGAAGTAAAATATTTCTTTCCGGTCTAATTATCTCTTCTTGTGCGTTTCCGCACTGAGCCTTGGAGAGCAAGTTAAGCAGTCAGTCCCGGTAGGGAATATATCCGCCAACTCGCTGTGGAGCAGCGTGGTAGATTAAGATCTGATCCTTCTTCTATATGGAGAAAGAAGCCTAAACCCAGCAGTGGGAAAAATGCTAAATGCGTCAATGCGTTCTTCTTTCCAAAACCAATCTTACTTTTCCTCATTTACTCATTACTTAATGCTTTATTCCACAACAGTACCTTGTTAGGTAATGGTTTGGTGTTCCAAACAATTATCACATTTAAGCAAACTTTCACATTATCATTTTCCAATAAAATAAAATTTAAAATCATCTATCTCTCTCATTCACAAGCCGAAAGACAGAAAGGCAACCTAATCAATTCTACTTTTCAATCAACCAGATACCGTCTGACTGCTAACTTCCCGTCTTAGATGTGTCGCGTCGAAAGCGTAGGAATTAATGGCACTAATAAAATAAATGTGTTACATTCGTTTACAGATCTCCGTATTTATGTCTCATTTAAGGAGACATATACTTTTACAGCTAGCAGTAAAGCGTCGCATGTGGTGATACGTTGTATCTAAGGAGAATTTTTATGTAGGGTTTTATACATGAGAACATAATGTAATTATATTTCTCTTTTTCTCTCTCAAAAAATACAGATCAAATAATTTTGTAAGGTGGCAAAATGTACAAAAATTAATTCTAAAAGTATAATTTTGTAAGGTAGGAAAATATCTCAAAAAAAATTGAATCTCACAGCTGTTTTTTTTTTTAATCTTAAAAGAAAATATTCACCAGATATTTTTCTAAAGAAGTTGTTTTCAAACGACAATTAACAGTTTTAATAAAACTAAAAATAAAATAAAATAATTAAATACTGATTATCTATAACAGTATGTACGCTATAGTATAGCATAATGGCTTTCTCTATATGAATATTACATAATATGTGATAAATTCCTTTATACTAATAATGAAAAATTCTGAAACTACTGTATAGTCTATTTTAAGAGGAAGGGTCTCATTATAGAAAAACTACTTTGTTCAGGACATAGATAACGGACTACAAAATTGACAAGAAGACGAGTAATAAGGATAAATATCAACTGATTTGATCTCAAAACATCGCAACAACGAGTAAAAGCGCGGGGTCGTCTACTTTAATACATTTACATAATTTAATTTCCAACAAAATTCGAATATTGCTTTTAGGCTTCCACTTTTAATTAAATTATGCAAAAAATATAACCTTAAAAAAATAACGAATTCAGTAAATTATTTTCTTCCACATTCGCAAAAGATCTTCCTCGCAGACTCAAGAATTTTCATGCATACATTTGCAAGCAAAATTCAATTCGAGGAGACTGAGCTTTGGTTAAACTGTAGTTCGAGTTCTTATTTCACCAATTTTTTATCGTTTAGTCAATCTTTTCAAAGGACTTTTAAAAGTTATCTTGAACTATTCAGCTTCTTCTGTTTAAGTTCGTTTTAAATTGAATTAAATTAGAATTAAGAAGATCCTTAATGGCGTAGGTTTGAATCAAATAGAAATAAATCAGAAAATTTTATGTCTATAGAAATAAACTTAGTCAACTTTTATCATAGAATGTCAGAAAAACTTTATTCACAAATAACAATACTTGAACTACGTGAACTGTTTTATACAAAATATTTTTGAAATCGTTCTTCAGTTACTAATTAACAAATAATTATTTACAAACTTCCCACTTTGAGATTGTCAAAAACATAGCATAACAACACAAAAGAAAACAATATCATTTATTTTTATTTAAAGCCAGTAAAAAAACAAAAGTGATGAAATTGTTTCTCTAAAATAATTTTACTGAGGAAGGGCAAAGCAGGAAATACCCTGCTCGAAATCTCGAGCAGCCCGACTGGGGAAGTACTTTGACCTTACAGAAGATCACAGCTAAATAATACTTGTTTTCAAGCAGTGTTGTGTTCCTGTGGTGAGTAATCTGACTAGAGATCTTGGGGGAGATTGGGGGTAGGGTTGGCAACACGTTTGCGATGATTCTGGTATTGCAGGCGTCTACAAGCTACGGTAATCGCTTACCATCGGTTAAGTCATAGGTTTGTTTGTTTAAGTTTAAAAAATTAATACTTCTGCATTTGTAAGAGCAAATAGTGCGAGTACAAAAATCATAGTGATTTTTTTTCTGATCACAAATAAATTCTGAATACAAAAGTTCAAGATAAAATTTGAACTATTATAAAAATAGAAACCTAATAACAATAAAGACAGTAAAAGTATTTTTACAATAAAAATACGTCCACTAGAAAGAGCAAGCCTTCCCAATGATTTATAGTGAACAATTAGCGCGATTTAAGAGAATCACGTAGCCATTACAGAGCGAAATCATCTATTACTGCAGTCGTAAATATTTCGTTGGACGCAACAGCCGAATAGAATAGAAATAACAACTATAACCGTACAGCATTAAATTAGAAGCATGTAGGTATTATTATGATTCTATATCTTTTACTTATGATGGTGGCTAAATTACAACTATTCTGGTGTATGTCTAGTCACTATAAGAACGGTAGTCGCGATTTCGATTCTACCCCGAGGTAGATATCTATACTTACTAATATATAAAGCTGAAGAGTTTGTTTGTTTGTTTGTTCGTTTGTTTGTTTGTTTGGTTGGTTGGTTGGTTGTTTGTTTGAACGCGGTAATCTCTGGAACTACTGGGCCGATTTGAAAAATTCTTTCAGTGTTAGATAGCCCATTTATCGAGGAAGGCTATAGGCTATGTATTGTCACGCTAAGACCAATAGGAGCGGAGCCCACGCCGACGAAGTCGCGCGCAGAAGCTAGTTATTTTATATATTTGTTTCTAGGCAAGTGCCTCTGAGAACATGTAAAGCTGTCGGTCCCAGTTGTCATCATGGAACTGGTAGCCATCGTCATTCGTGGTAATGAAATTATTACTAACCTTGGCAGATTAAGCTCTGATCTTTCTTCTATCTTCTGTATTTATGTATCTTAGGCTAGCAGTAGAACGCTTAAGACTGGTTTCGTGTTTACCGATTATAAAGAAAGGTATTAAAATGATTGTCAGTAAAACAGATTATTAAGAGTCCAAAAACATAGTTGTGTATAGAAAATTTCCTTTCATATTAAATACTATATAAGTGTACAGAACAATTAAATATTAAATGGAAATTCGCGTGTTCAAACGTGCATGACACCGTTACTTGCATGTATTAAAGTTTAGATGGAGCTATACAGCAATTTGTTTTACAGATCTCAGAATTTTCAACTAAATATATTGCTATAAATTTGATAAGAATGTATACACAGCATGGACTGAAGTTGTTCAAATACTTTTCCATAACATGAATGAAAGCTATTGTATAACGAAAAGGACACTAACAGACAATACAAAAGTTCAAAGACACAATACGGTATATGAATTACATATAACTGACGACCCGCTCCAGCTTCGCACGGGTGCAATGCTGATACTAAATATAAAATATAAAATAAATATTTGCAATCTAAGTGCAAAAAAATGTGTTTATTTACGACATCACATTGGAAAACTTTAAAACTATCAGTGTTCCTCTACTATATTATGCATGTATTATACATATAAACCTTTCTCTGGAATCACTCTATTTACTAAAGAAAGCCGCATCAAAATCCGTTGCGTAGTTTTAAAGATCTAAGCATATATACAGACAGACAGACAGCGGGAAGAGACTTTGTTTTATAATATGTAGTGATATGCAGAATTTTAATTAATTAACTATTTGTTTTTATAGATGTGTGTTTAATATTTCAATAATTTAAAATCAAGTCTATATTTATCTTTTGTTAAAACATAATTTATAAGTTATACTAGCTGTGCCTCGCGGTTTCACCCGCGTTGATTTAAGGAATAAAATAGCCTTCCTTCTTCTTAAAGCATAACCTTTCTCTTTAAATAGGCTATCCACCTCAGAGGAATTTTTCAATTCGAATCAGTAGTTCTTGAGATTAGCACGTTTAAAAACAAACCAACTTTCAGGTTTTATTGGTACTTATTTTATATTTAAGTAGCTTGATATATTTTCCTTAGTTTACACTAAATAAATTTCTGAACGTACGCATAAATATTTGACAACCAATATGTATTATGTCAATCCGTTTTCATTACTGACATTATTATACATTTTTAAAATCTAAAATACGCCACTATGCGTATATTGTGGATATAAATATGTTGTCGATTTGAAACCTTTATTTAAATACGTTCTTTAATTTTATTTTAGGGGAGAGTTTACCATATCGACGGGATGAACATTAAATGTTTGAAACACGAACATTATACATCATATTTCCATACAAATTTTTATTCCAACATTTCAACCCCTTACACCCCTTTTTTCGCATTAAAAATAGCCTATGTCCTTTCTCAGACTATAGACTATCTGTATACCAAATTTCATTTAAATCTGTTCAGTAGTTTTAGCGTGATTGCGCGACAGACAGACAGACAGACAGAGTTACTTTCGCATTTATAATATTAGTATGGATTATGATTTTAATATCGAATTAAAAGAAGATTTAACAAAATATATTCCTAAACTAAATATATTGTGAGAACTCCGTACGTTTTAACGATGAATCGAAAGGGAGAGCGAGTGAAAATGAAATGTCAACATATTAAGAGCCGACGAGACGGGAACGAGACGACTTAAACAATTAATCTGAGTACGAGTTTTATCTCCTTAAATTTGTAGAAATCTGATTTATGAATAATAAGCATTAATAAGCATAATATCAATGTCTATCTCTTCTCTATATATATAAAATTGAATCGCTGAATGTGTTGCTAAGCGCAAATCTCGAGAACGGCTGAACGGATTTTGCTAATTTTTTTTTTTTTTTTTGTAATGCTCCTTGAAGGACAAGGATGGTTCTTACGGAGAGAAAAATTTAAAAAATTGCCTGAAAAAGTCTAAAAACAACACTTTTCTACATTTCCATACAAAAGCTTCGTAATAATACATAAAAGTCAATTTGAACTTTAATACTATATCATAAAGTTTAAGTGTTAGTGGAGGGGTTCCGGAAAGGATACGTATTTAAAAAAAATTAAAGAATCGAGTGTTAGGCGGTACGAAGTTCGCCGGGTGAGCTAGTATGTTATAAAAGTAAAAATAATGATAAATATTAAAATGCTTCAGGTACCGTTTTCAAAGTTTGTTGCCATCATAATAAATGTAACGATTGTACTTGCTAACAAAATTAGCATTGATACTTTTTAGTTGTATTAACCACGCTTTTATTTTTGTTAATAGAAACTTTACCGTAAACTATCTAAAGTACCTGGGTGACCGAGCCTAGCTCGGTATTTTCATTTTATTTATTTTTTTCTCGGTATTTTTATATTTTAATTTTATTTAAATAATAAATCAGGAGTGAAATTTAAAAAAAAAGAAAAAAAATTATCTGGAGACTGAGATTCGAACCCGGGTCAACACGATTTGACACCCGCCGATTTCCTAATTACGCCATTACAGCTATGTTGACGCGTAGTGAAATTAAGCTTCATATTCTAATGATATTTTTTCTTTGCCTAAAAACAGGGATAAAACGACATTTTTTTTAAATGAATCCTAGCTAGATCAATTTTTCGCCCCCGAAATCCCCTGCATACTAAATTTCACGAAAATCGTTGGAGCCGATTCCGAGATTCAGATTATATATATATAGAATCTGATATATACAAGAATTGCTCGTTTAATAGTATAAGATTATTAAAATAAATTAACAACACATTCACTGACCCTAATTGTCAAATCAAAGTTATCGTAATCGCCTCATGTGAATTAAACGGCTCATGGCTTCCGTCTGTTATTGACATTATTTCTGATGTTTCGAAGACGCAGTAAATATTCTTAATGTGCACTGTCACTAACAGTGCTTAGACAATTTGCTTTCACAGTCATTTTCGTTGGCTACGGATGTAATTTTTTATTTGAAAAATGTTAGTGAAGATTTCGTATTGTTACGAGTACACGAATTAAAGGAGCTTGCGCCATCTAGCGGGGAGCAGAGGAACCACGTTGTGTGCTGTACAAACCACTTTGTTACAAAGACAACGTGAAACATCCACTCAACACTAGATGGCGCTAGAGGACTTATAAGGTGAATGAACTACAGATCGAGTACACGCACGAACATTCTAGAACTGTCTGGGTGTAGGCTCGGCCCGGTATAAAAAGGCCAATTGAGGCCGAGCGGAGTCAGTTCAGTTTGAGCTAACGACGAAGCGACTTCGAAGTGAAGTGTACCTAGTGATAAGTGAGTGTACCTAGTGCTCAGTGCTTGTACTTAGTGCGTAGTATTTGTACCTAGTGCTTGTGTCGGACCTAGTGCTAGTGAATAAAGTCTCTAAAAGAGTCAGCAGGTCTTTCTCTCCAAATCGTTCGAACCCTAACACGCAACAACTGGTGTCGGAAGTGAGATTTGGAGATGCCATTGACTCCAAGAGAGAACCCCAAGGAGGGGGTCAGGACAAGGGGACAACGAGCTGCGGATGCCACTGGGGGCCAAGCTCCGCCCACTGTGGGACAAGCTCCGCCCACTGGCCCCGCCTACCAGGCCACGCCCACTGGCCACGCCCCTCAGGCCCCGCCCACTGGCCCCGCCTACCAGGCCCCGCCCACTGACCACGCCCCTCAGGCCCCACCCACTTTGACTCAGGCCCCGCCCACTGGCTCCACCCACCTTGCCACGCCCACCGGACAGGCCACGCCCACTAGTGGCACCGTAGCTTCTACAGACCCTCAAGTGGCACTTCAATTAGGAAGTTTAATTGAATTAATAGAACGCAAGTTCGAATCACAAGAACGCAAGTTCAGTGCTTTGCAAGAATCACAAGAGCAACAAAAAGACCTCCAAGAAAAAGCGCTTTTGGCTATAAAAGATGTTAGTGATACGGTGGGTAAACTTCGTAAAGATGTCGACGAAGTGCAAGAACGAGTTACTGGGTTAGGATTGGATGTCGAAAATGTGAAAACTGGCCTCACGGAATTACAGAAGAAAGTAGTACGCCTTGAAACCACGGGAGTTGTGATGTCTAGTGGAACTACCGTAGTGGCGCAAGGACCAAGAGTGAAAGTGCCGCCATACGACGGCACTACTTCATGGAACGCTTATCGTCAGCAATTCCAGACTGTTGCTACTGCCAACGGATGGACGGAAGAACAATGCCTGACCGCTCTCACTGTTGCGCTCAGAGGGCAAGCCTTGTCCGTCTTGGAAGCACTGCCACATACAGGAAATGGGTTTCAAGACCTGATGGAGGCACTTGAATCCAGATACGGGGAGCGACACCT
Source organism: Melitaea athalia (assembly GCA_905220545.2). NCBI lineage: Eukaryota > Metazoa > Arthropoda > Insecta > Lepidoptera > Nymphalidae > Melitaea > Melitaea athalia. The sequence continues at coordinate 14,864,586 of HG992188.1, forward strand.
GGAGCACGTGTTCCGTGCCCAACTGCGTGACAGAGTCCAACGCTCAGGAGAAGGACTACAACAATGGGCGTTGGGAATTGAAAAACTCGTCAGGAAGGCACACCCAGGAGCCGACACCAAGATGGTGGATACGAATATTGTTCAAGCATTTGTGGACGGAATCAAAGACCTGGAGGTCAGAGCTGCAGTGAGGCTTCGTCACCATACCTCGCTAAAGGAAGCATTGGCGCATGCTTTGGAGGTCGAGGCTGTTCGCCATGACGTACGGCAGACCCATAAGATCCGTGAGGTCTCTGAGGTAGTTAAGGTGGTTAAGGCTCCTACGAAGAGAAGTTATGGAGTCATGTGCTACAAGTGTGGCGAGAGGGGCCATCTTCAGCTCAACTGCCCGCAGAAGGAGGTTAAGGCTCCTACGAAGAAACGTTCTGGAGTCATGTGCAACAAGTGCGGCGGGAGGGGCCATCTTCAGCTCAACTGCCCGTCGAAGGAGGTTAAGGCTCCTACGAAGAAACGTTCTGGAGTCATGTGCTACAAGTGCGGCGAGAGGGGTCATCTTCAGCTCAATTGCCCGCAGAAGAAGACCCAGAGGGCAAGGATGAAAAGGATCGAAAAAAAAAATAGAGGAGCTGAAAAAGCAAAGGGCTTCGTTCCCTGCCCGGGATCAAGGGAAACGAATAAAAGCTAGAACTAAGAGACGAGTTCTGGCTGACGCGGTGGAAACCCTGAAAACTGTTATCCTCCAGGCATGCAGCGAGAATAGTCTTACGACACAAGGGACTATTAACGACCGGAAATCGAACACAAGAGGCTTCGAGGAAGGGTCACTAGTGTGGCTGCATAACCCAACCCGCCGGAAAGGGAAATCTCCAAAGTTGCAGACCAAGTGGGACGGTCCCTACAAAGTGGTTACCCGAATGAATGATGTGACTTATAGAATTCAAAAGCAACCAAGAGGGACATTCAAAGTGGTACACATAGACCGTCTGGCGCGTTACCATGGCAGTAACAACGATGCTCGGGACGAGCATCTCTAAGAGGGGAGTAGTGTTACGAGTACACGAATTAAAGGAGCTTGCGCCATCTAGCGGGGAGCAGAGGAACCACGTTGTGTGCTGTACAAACCACTTTGTTACAAAGACAACGTGAAACATCCACTCAACACTAGATGGCGCTAGAGGACTTATAAGGTGAATGAACTACAGATCGAGTACACGCACGAACATTCTAGAACTGTCTGGGTGTAGGCTCGGCCCGGTATAAAAAGGCCAATTGAGGCCGAGCGGAGTCAGTTCAGTTTGAGCTAACGACGAAGCGACTTCGAAGTGAAGTGTACCTAGTGATAAGTGAGTGTACCTAGTGCTCAGTGCTTGTACTTAGTGCGTAGTATTTGTACCTAGTGCTTGTGTCGGACCTAGTGCTAGTGAATAAAGTCTCTAAAAGAGTCAGCAGGTCTTTCTCTCCAAATCGTTCGAACCCTAACACGCAACAGTATATTTGCTCTTAGAAGTAGATGTAAATTTACATGAAAAATATAAAAGTTGTCACCGAAGCTCTATTTTTTATCGGTAAATCGGTAAGCTGTAGTATTATATTATTAACACGACGAATTGGGTTGGTTGAGGGTGGAGGCTCTTTATTTATAAGAGATCATTTCCCAGTGGTGGAAGATTTACAAACTGTTTCATTATTGATATCAGATTACCTTACCAAAAACTTTCCACTAAAACATTCTGAGTTGTCATATACGATTATATCATCACCCTCCAAAAGCTGCACTTTGTAGTAGTAATTATTCTCATGTTTTTGTCCGCTGAAATGTTTCGACTTCGTCTACTCGTATTATTCAATTATGTACCTACTGAAACAACGTCAAATGCCCCATTTCTGGTCTATTTTCTTTTTCCTATGACACTCTCTTTATCTGACTATAATTACGTCTTCATTCAACACTAATAACAAACTTTGTAAACTTACAAAGTAGGTTACTAATGATGTTTAACAGTAAATAGTTCTATACAAAGACGTGTCGTAATCGCGTAATGAAATATCGAAACAAACAACAGAATTCAATGAGGTAGCGTGTGAAAGCACAGATCTCATTATTATCATACAAACCAATCTTCTCACTGTTATAAAGTCGGAAGTAATGATTTACGTAATATTGTAATTGAATTTGTTTTTTAAAGATATCGTGTTGTCAGAGCTAGTAGGTACTTTAGAATGTACCGCGTTTAAGGAAAAACAGTATTGGTGATCCGGAAGGCCGGACAGAGGACTTGAAAAAGGTGGCGATAAGGGTTGGATATGGACTGCTTAGGATCGGAATGCTTACGTTATTAAATACTTCTGTACAAAGGGTACGTCAATACGACTGAAATGGAGCACGTTTAGTTAGTAGTTACATTATGTACACGTACTACTTATGTACACTTGTGTTACAATTTTTTTGAAAAAAAAAGCAATACATTTTTTTTTTGTATTTGTTTTTATCCATACGGATTTAACCAATACCTCTTGTAGTTTATCATTTTGACTATACCGAATTCCCTTTTTTTAATTTTGTACAAGTAAAACTTGACGAAAAGTACAACAAATAACATATTTTAACACATGTCTGAGTGTTAGAGTGAACGAAATAAATTCAAAGATAAATTAAATTTGGACAAATACGATAAACTCACAGTGACAGATCATAATTGCTTATAGGAATAGGGGAATCTATTAAAACTTGAAGTAGTAACAGTTGTATTTCATTTAGATCCGTGCTCAAAGGGTGATAAAACCCTACTCAGGCTCTTGTTTATTTGACCGTCTAGTATAAAATTTGTTTCTATCTAGTCAAACACTTGAAAATCTCACAAAACATGTAATTACTGTGGTCGCAAGACGCAAAAGCAAAAGGGATTATTTTACCGTATAATATTTAACGTATCATAATTATGTTAAGATCAATATTTTTATATAAAGAAAGAAGAAAAGTTTGAAAATTACAAAAAAAACCGGCCAGGTGCGAGTCGGACTCGCGCACCGAGGGTTCCGTACAAAAATTATTAAAAATATTTTTATAATATAACTAAAAATTTATGCTTTTCGTAATTTTTCCTTTATCTGTATTACAAGACGTTGCTTCGTACTAAATTTCAAGATTCTAAGTTCCCGGGAAGTATCTACCTCGTAGTTTTTGATTCCCTTGCGTCTTGACAGACAGACGGACAACAAAGTGATCCTATAAGGGTCCCGTTTTTTAAACGGTTTTATTTAGCTTGACCAGTTTGGTATTTATTTATTTATTTGTGTGTTTGCCGTTTGGGTCAAATTTAGTACTTGGAATTTTATTTCCTCTTGAGGTACGGAATCATAAAAAGAATACAATATTGGACAAATACGGGCAAAAAATTGACGTGTGATGCTGATAATTTTAGATTTCGATCCGCATTTTAGAAACGACATCTATTTGTATTTTTACAAGAATCGTCCTTCAGATCTAAGTATCTCATTTTATAGATTAAAATTAACTGAAACATGTCTCTTATTATTTAGAACCCTTACTTCATATACTACAATGTAGTGTATGTTACACATCCATATTTTTTTAAGCAAAAAGTTTGAACAGGAAACAAAGATAGCATCACATTCTGTCAACTTTGTAATGCCCTATTTAAGGTTCACATTTAAGTCTTCCAATTTGGTCTAAGCCTAAAATTCAGTTGGCACGGGAATCCTCATGACTGCGCCAAACTTCAACTAACTACAAAAGCCTCGTACACACCGAAACACATAAGTACTCATTGAACTATTTCAAAAGTAGAAGTAGAGCAAACTGCTATCTGTTCAAACGTATAAATGTAAATATGTGTAGCTACTTATATAAAATGTATACTAAATTTAACCGAAACGAAATTGTTTTAGCGGGGTGGCTTTTATATAACATGTTTTTAATCATTAAACTGACATGTTTTGTTAGGCTTATTTTGTATAGCTGTGTTCATGTGGGCATATGTTTTAGCGTGGGTTTATTACTATATGAACGTGCGTGTGTATTTGTGTGTGTGTGTGTGTGTGTGTGCGTGTGCGTGTGCGTTTGTGTGTGAGTGTGTGTGTGTGTGTGTGTGTGCGTGTGTGCGCGTGTGTGTGTGCGTGTATGAGTGCATACCTGTCAGTGTGTATGTAGATGTGTAATAATTCTTATATTCAATAATAAATAATTACAATAGAGTCATGATAACGGTAACCATTTAAAGGCGTTCGACGAACCGTGGTATAAGTGACATCACAATTAATGTGTACCCTTTTCATAGTAAATGGTGCGCGGAAAACTTCCTACGAGTCATCGAGAGAGGGTATTCTAAGTAATATATCGTGGGTTAAGGAAGCGAACTCATGTTTAAATTGATATATTAGCAATTTGGCATAAGAAGTTACCCGTGTCGTACTTTTCGCTTTTTATTATAGGTACTTGTAAATATATAGGTATTCTTTGTTGCATTAACTGTATTAAAGTAACAAGATTTCGCGGGAAATGTTAAATGTACCAAAATACTCTCTGACGTCGAAACTATAAATAATGTAGATAGGTACTAACTATTATAACTATCCACGTTATACATAAGAGTCAATAAATAAAATTGTTGTCGCTAAATCATAAATGGAATTGAAAGGGAATCGAAAAAGTTAATTAAGAAAAGGAAATAGTTAATTAGCCATTTTTTTTATCTGACGCTTTATGATTTTACTATTATACTCGTCATTGCAGTGTATATTTAGCTTATGAGGAAAAAAATAAAATATGTTACAAAAATGACAAACAACAATCCGAATAACGAAATAAAATAATATGTACCTAAGTTACATGATTTACCTTTCAGCTTCACTAATGAACTATGGTATAGAAAATTAAATTTAATTATTAGTTATGGATTATCAAACACGCAATAAAACCTTAATCACCACAAAGGAAAACAATGACCAAAAATTGTATCTACCGATTTTATTCAATTGCCCCTGAACCCCTCAAATTAGTGTATCCGTGTCACGACACAGTGTCATTTTACAACTGAATGACAAACAACGTAGCGGGGTAGATATTCTAATTGGCAACCACGGACGGCACGGTTTGCATAAGCCGGCGAACGGGCTTTATTTTTGCACGTACTCAATTTCACGCTTCACTGGGTGTCTCGGAGAATAGATATTAATTTACATGAATAAATAAAATTTGCATTAAGAGCGTCCAAGACGCCGACACGGGAAAAGAAACTGCTACTTGAATACGCTGCACTACGCTTTCGGTGCTAAATTATTGTGGCACACGTCAGATGAAATTTTTATAACACATGATGTTCGGTTAAGTAGGCCATTTTATATTTTTATTTTATTAGCGTTTTTATTGTATTATTACTGAAAATATAACCCAGCAAATAGGTCCAGTGACAACACTTTACTGCAAAGTTTTACATTTCAATAAAAGCCAAGGCCCTTCTCACCAGGAGCAATTTCAAGTCTCACAACTGTTTTTTTTTCCGTTAACAATTTACGATGAACTCAAGATCAGCAATAATTTATAACAAAATTTCTGTATAAATATTGTTTCGATACAGTCGAATTTGAAAATTAGCTTTTCATTAAGCCTTTTGACTTTACGAAAAGGAACAACTTTTCTCATATTTCTCTTTGACTTCCTCTTACATGTAGTAGTGTCAGCTATCAAAGATCATACTATGATGAATCAATCGACCATCACCTATTAATGTAAAATTAAAATAATTCCACGACTAACGAAACAACCAATTCTCAAATTTATAATTGGTTTGGTTTGGTTTCGGTATCATATGCGTCATACGAAGTTACACAATAAACAAAACAGATTAATTAAACCTGAACAAATATACGGCAAAAATAGAGTTAATTGTAAGTTTATATTTGACTGTTAATTACTTGTGTTAAAATATTCATAGCGTCTTTGATTCCCAACAGACTCAAATAACAGTAATTTTCAGTCAGTTTCGGTAGTCGTGTTTTGTTATTTCTAAACATACTGTATTCCGTACCGCTTTGCTGTATTCCCACAGGGTTGCCTCGAATGCATTTTATTTATGCTAATTTTATTTCGTATGTTTGCTTTCAGGACTATAATAGAATTTCTTTTGAAATTGTTTTTAAATTATGAGTATTTCGATTTGTACAATTTATTTCTTTGTTGTGTCAATTTTTGTGAAATATTGTTTATGTATTCTGTAATACGAATGGTTTTCATGTTACGTAAGGTATTGTTCACAGTGTATATATTTCTGATTTAGTAATATTTGTACAGAATTTTTCATTTACTTACTTATTATATACTTTTATATGGCCTATACATTATGAAGCCGTAGTAATCTTAGGACAAGTTATAGAGATTATAGCGCATTTTACATAATATTACAAGGATGATTCCAAAAATGAGAAAAAAAAGACAACATTGTACTACTAAGGTATCAAGTTTCTGCTATACTCACTACGACTTTCTATCTTATTTTAGTAGCAGTTATAAGGTATCTTTACTTTCATATTCTTTGGGTATTATAAGAGTAACAGCTTTTCTTACATTTTTGTTGAGTCCAAGTAATTTCGTATTACGAAAGAAAGTAAAGGCCATAATTATTTAATTTTAAAAAAAGTCTTATACCCCGTCCGGCCACTAATTATCTTTTTGACACTTCAAGAAATTTTGACATTAGTGACTGCCTCACACGTTATTTATTCGATTCGAAATAATAATCGATTTTATTTTTAGAAGAACTTTCAATCGATTTAATTAAATACATTTAGTTTAAAAATATTATTTATTTATGCGTTTATTAGTTTTTTTAATTATAAATGAAATATATAAATAATAAATTAAATGAATTAACAGAGTTATTGCTCTTTATTCTTGGTTTGCAATTAAATTTCAAGATTTCGACTTAATTCCTTGCAAGTAATCAATCTTGGGGTCATAGATACTATTTTTATTTCCTTTTTTGTATTAAATTTATAGAAACAATAATCACATGACGTAAAATTATTTTTATCATATGATCGATTTATTATCGATTTATTATTTCAAGAACTGTTTCATAGTCTGTGGTTGTTTGTTATGCACAGGGTACTTCACTCAATCAATCAAATCGTCAATAAAGTATGACATTATAGTAGAATTTTTAGAACGTTATTCCGAAAAAAATAACTGTAATTTATAGGCGTGAGCTGAGCGTGAGCGTGAGCGTTTTATGACGTAAGCATCGTAAAAGCCAAATTATTTAACTCTACTTCAACATTTATAAATATGAAAACACGGGTATGACAATACACCTCGCCTAATAGGGTACGTATAAATAGCTGTGAAATAACCAGATTTTCATCGTATTTTCCCTATTAAGTATTTCGTTAAAAGACCCTTCTGGGCTCCCACGAATACCATATCCCCTCGAAATTATGAAAGAGTATAAACATTTTCACGCCCTAACTCTACCCTCTGATTTTCAACGCTACCTTCGATGCTATTATTATCAAATCAGTGTATAGATACGTGCATAGATAACAATGTTACTCCCCTTTAATCAGAAAATAAGGCTTCAGAATCTAAATCATTGTTTTACGATACTATAATTACGTTAGGGTGAGGAGTTGTTGGTGTTGAAGTATTATTATTTTTTTATTCAATTCGAAGATTGATTTTGACTTTCAGTGTATATTGATTTGTAATATCTCTTTACAAATTTATTTAAAACTAGTGCTCGTCCAGGGGTCGAAATTCGACCTTAATTAATTTAAATTATAAGTTTGAACATACATATATATTATATTAGTTATTATATTTGACATTCAGTAAAGACAAACAATATTAACACACTTTTCGATAGGCAAGTTAGCATAAGCTTATTTTTTTATAAATTATATTTGATAAAAAATATGTCTCATCGAGTTATCAGATCGGTGAAGGTCGCTTTCCACGTCTCCTCTACTATAATATAGAGTATAATCTATTCTCAATTTGATTGATATAACGTGAGTATCGAATATACTCGTATATATTGTAGTGTGTGTGTTTTTTTTTAATTGATTTAATGTATTTTTTATGCATAAAAAAATAAAAAAACATGAAAGAGAATTTTTTTTGTGACGAGTTATTGAAATTAATAATGAACAAATGAAAACTTGTGAACAACCGTTCTGGCGTTGTGGTGAGTGTACCGTGTAAGCGCTTAAACACGGGTTCGATTCCTACTCGGGATGGATATTTGTATATTCGCCAACCCGCATTGGAGTAGCGTGGTGGATTATGCTTCGATCGCATTTCCAGCTGTGGGATGTTACAAGCTGAATCTCGATTGTGATCGAGACATGAAAATTTAAAAGTTAAGTAACGTATTTTTGACTTAAGTTGTAAATACTAAACGTACAGCCTAAAACTGCATCATTTTAAAAATATTCTCAAACACACTAAAAATTACAATTTAGAATACCAAACAAGTTTGAATCTCTTTTGAAAAACAAATATTCAAGTCTCCGAAACTGCAACTCGTATGAAATATGCTAATACGATGTTGCAGAAATCTTCAGACAATCAAAACTCACTCAGCGGACGTGACAACAAAGAGCCGGGACGGATATGCGTCGATTTGCATAATCCATGCATCAAATTCCGTTAATTTTCTTTTAATGCCACGTCGGCTGCGCTGCATACACATACAGCTCTCATTAATCTTTCTGTTTCACGAACGCTTATGTGAAAAACATGTTGCCGGCAGCTAAAATATACTTCATTTATCCTTGTTCTTTCGTCTGGTTGTTTTTGCTTTATTTCATATTCTGAGTTCTAATTACTGTAGGGTTATTCGTATTCCAATATGACTGGGTAGCGGCATCTGTTAAATATAGAATAATTTGTTATAGCACCTAGGCGGACTATTATGCTTTCTTTTCATTTCATTAGTAACGTATTCTCGACTATCTGTAGGTTGTGTCAATTTAGCTCGAAGTTAACGGTACCTAACAATGTTTAAACATAAAAAGAACCCAACAAAGGCAACAACAAAGAGAATAACTGAATTCGAAACGATTGATTTTTAAACTAACGTTCGTATAAAAAGATACCTACACGTCTAGGCTCTTGTTAGCTACCGATTCAGAGCACATAACTTCAAATAATAAACTTACATAATAACATAGTATACTCACATGACAGCACACAGCCAATAATATACCTTGTGATTTTATAAATAGGGGTGTAAGTTGTATATGAGTGTAGTGTTCCATCAACACGCAAGCTGTTAGATCCCACCGACTGGGATGTTAATATTCATTACGACTCGCCTCCAGGGAGCTGCGGCTTAGGAAATCGACGAGTCTGTCGCGAAACTTGTCAATCTGTTATCGACGAGAATGTGGAAAACATTTCGCGTAATAGCGTAAAAGTTGTGAAAATGTAACCGTAAAATTCTATAGAGGTTTTATATACGATAGCTGATATTAAAGTTATGTTAAAAAATATAACAAACTCATATATAAATTCTTCAAATTTGAGAATGAAATTTTGGTTTCGCAGAAGTGACTATTTACTGCTACATTTTAAATACAAATAAAATCTATACTAATATAATAAAGCTGAAGAGTTTGTTTGTTTGATTGTTTGTTTGTTTGTTTGTTTGTTTGTTTGAAAGCGCTAATCTCAGGATCTACTGGTCCGATTTGAAAAATTCTTTCAGTGTTAGATAGCCCATTTATCGAGGAAGGCTATAGGCTATATATCATCACGCTAAGACTAATAGGAGCGGAGTCCACGCCGACGAAGTCGCGCGCAGAAGCTAGTGTTTTATAATTCGACGTTATTGTAAAATACAAGTATTAACAAAGTATAAATAACAAAAAAAATGATTTATGTTTGAAACAGGTTATACCATGTTGGTTACACGTCATGGTCACGGGTGCGAACATAGGCACAGAAACATTACCCATGAACACAACTTTAAATTTAGGTAGGTAAAACATAGTTTGTGACAATACAATTTAAAAATATAAAAATACCATTTAACATGGCATCAGAGATAAGATGGCAAAATTCGCAATAAGCTTAAAACTCTCACGTTTTAACAAAATTATAGTCACTAAAGTCCGCCTGCCCAGCGTGGTGGCTATGGGCAAAACACATGAGTTCGCCTCATAATGTCGGGCGCGAACTTGTGGAGGCCTATGTCCAACAGTGGACTTTGATAGGCTGTAGTAGTAGTAGTCACTAAAGTGTATAGAATATCAGTAAAACCCTTCTCTCAATGCAAAGCATTTAGTTTAATTTTGATGAGTTCCATATGATGTTTAGTAAAAGTGCACAACCGTTTTGTACCGAAATTTATTATGAAATGTTGCGAGTAGCCACCTTAATAAATTAATGCTAATTTCCCGCTTATAAATATACATTTGTTTCTTATCTGTATTATTGGAAGTGTCCCCACCATGCCTCGACAACGTGTAAAGCTTAAATTGTACCATTTTCATATTTATATAACTTCTAGTCATAGTTCTCTCAATTTTAAATAAAACAAGAGCAAAGAAGCATTTCGGTTTTATTATGATATAAAACATCTGCTATTTTTTTTTTCTAATTATAACGTAGTAAAGATTAAAAGAAGCAAATTGCTAATATTAATGTCAGTCAATGACCCCACGTGTCAAATGGCGACGCGTGTGTTGTTTGATGTTTAATATTCACGTTAATTAGATCGTTAAAGTCGTCAACGCCAATTGAATCCTAAATTAAAATCAATAAAGTCGAATTTTTAAAATTAATAAAACTATTTGTAACGCGATAATTAATTACAAGCAAGTGTAATTAATTTTGAAACTTTATTAGTTTGTAAAAATGTCAATTAATATTTAAAATACTTAACATTAATATCTGCCTGATTTCATTGTTATACACATTATGAATAATATCTTAAATTTTTAAAATGATTATTAGAATCGTAAATAATAAAATTTCAATTTGATAATTATTAATTTTTTTGTGACCTTTTGAGTGAGATGATTCGTAAATACAAAGAGATTACATTCTCTGCGTAAACCTACCTACCATATAGCCCTTGTGGTTTAGTCGTTTTCAGAAATGTAGCACCATTTTCTGCACTACATTGTTTTAGCTATCTTGCCTTGCATTGAACCATTACAAAATTGTTGTTAAATACTCAGTGATTTGAGTAACTACGTTATATCATCATGTATGTACATAACACCTAATATACTTGTACCAAATTTGCTTTAGCTATAAATGAACATTTACATTTATTTTCAAATTTCACAATATTATACATATTTACAATTCACAACTTAAGAACTAAATATTTACAGATAATTGCGGTGTAAATCGTATTCGCGTGGAATGGTGCCAAGAATGCTGGCAGCATTTCCCCGTTTTAATCGCTATGCCGATTCTGTGGGCAAAAAATGCACCAGCCCTCTTATCACCAATGGAGGCAATGAGACGAGGAGTTAAATCTTTAAAAAAAAATTAGCACTGCCATAGTCCAAGTGTTTCGTCTGCAAACGGCACAAAGGTGTAATTTTGAACTAGTGGCGAATATTTGTGCCGTTTAGTCGTTTCAGCTTCCTCCGTAGCGGCTCTCGCTCTGGCTGTTTCCCTGACATGGGACGGAGCGTAGCAGCGCAGATTGCGTCCCACAAAAGCGCCCGTCCTCTTTTCCAGGGAAAGAACGTCAATCCATCAGGTATGTTGCCATAATCGCATTCGCGTAGGCTCACTAAGAGCAGGAACGTCGATGGTGGCAAGAGAGAGACATTTTTATGGTTTTATTAAGGGAATCGTGGCGGAAAAATCTACCTGAACTCTTGTTGCAGGAAAGGCCGTGTACCCCGAAAGAATCAACCTCTATCTACGTTAAGGCACATTGGTGCTCCCAACTGGAGACCGACCGAATTATAAAACCTTAAATAAAGGAATCAATGAATAAACTTGTGAATGGACTAAAATGATAGTGTGAGACTTCGATCACGATTCAGTCTGTAATATCCCACTGTTGGGCATAGGCCTCTTCCCCATGTAGGAGAAAGATCGGAGCTTAATCCAGCACGCTGCTCCGATGCGGGTTGGCGGATATATTCCCTACTATGAGTAACGATTGCTATCATGTGTACATAATAACAACCGGGACCAACGACTTAACGTGCTCTCCGAGGCACAGTGGGGAGACCCACAAGGACTGCACAAACACCCAGACCACGGCAAACATCTGTATGGCCAATACAAATGTTGTCGTGTGTGGGGATCGAACCCGCAACCGCCCGCGCAACAGCCAATCGCAATCCAGCGCTGTGACCGCTGCACCATCGCGCGTATGAGACTTAAGTATGGCAAAATTGCATCCACTATGTCACATTTCATCTCAAAAATTATACACTTGAAAATCAGTTTTGTTTTCTGAGTTGCAAATTATTTACAAAAAAAAAGTTACAGAATACATACGTACCTCTACGTAGCAAAAAAAAAGTTTTTTTTTTTATTTTTATAATTTGGTGTGTTGTTCGCATAATTATGTTAAATGTTAATAGTAATAACCAAGTGTCGTCCTTTCGAATAACCGTTTGACTTTAGTAAACCTAGCATGCAAGTATATTGTAGAAAAGATAGCTGATGTTAGCTTTTCATTTCTAAGCATTCCGGTACATAATTATAAGCGTTCCAGTAAAATGAAAGCGAGCAGAGAATTCCCTAAGTGTAGCCCGAAGAGAAATTTCAAAGCTTATACAACTGAGTCATTACGACATGATATGCAGATTTTTAATCAAAGGATTTGCTTATTACTTACTTTCGACTTCGTTCTTCAAGTTAAAAAGAATTTATGTCAATGACAGTCATAAATATAATTTTAAGTGACAACACTTTACAAAGTAATTAACTACGATCGCGATCACGATTCAGCCTGTAATATCCCACTGTTGGGCATAGGCCTCTTCCCCATGTAGGAGAAGGATCGGAGTTTAATCCACCACGCTATTCCAATGCGAGTTGGCAGATATATTCCCTACTATGAGTAACGATCGCTATCAGGTGTACATGATAACAACCGACACGCGACGGCTTAACGTGCTCTCCGAGGCACGGTGGGGAGTACTACAAGGACTGCACTAACACCCAGACCATGGCAAACATCTGTATGGCCAATACAGATGCTATCGTGTGCGGGGATCTAACCCGCAACTACCCGCGTAACAGCCAATCGCAATCCAGTGCTATGACCGCTGCGCCAACGCGGCGTCAACAAAAAATTTAAAAAAAATTCACGATGCTTCATTTTCGTTAACAAAAAGGTAGACTCAAATTAATTAAATATTCTCTCCCCTGGGTCAACAAATTTTTGCTAATCCTATTCACTAAAGAAACTAATCTGATCAATTTTCTTTAAAAGATAAGTCATTAAAAATATGATGATGAAAACGAAAAGCTTCCAATCCGTTGTGGCTAATAGAAAACCAGATATTCGTGTTTAATGAAATCGACTACCTTAACAAGATAAAAAACGCATCTGCTTTAAAAACCATCTTAAGTTATTTGATTTTATAATAATTGTTTTAATTATATTAATCATTGCTTAACATGGATCGTGATTTCTTAATCAAAACAAAATTTTCTTTTCCGTAAAAGGTGTTTAAGTAACTTGTGAAAATGTTACGCTACTTAACCTATTAATATAGTTAAGTGTTAATTGTTTATATCTACGTATGTCTGATTATACCTCATATTTTTATCATTAAATATGTATATAATTTGTGTAGCGTTATTTATTATAGATTTTTTCCTCTTTAATATGTGCACACTTCTAACCGCTGCTACTGTATCGTGTCCTGTACTCAAAGGTTATCTGAAAGAAATCGCTCTTTAGCGATAAGGTCGCCTTTGTACATCTTGTATTGTACCTATCTCTCATTGTATGTGTCTGTATTTCGGTGTATAAATAAATAAGTTAAGGATTTTTATATGCGTTGTCTGTAAAACACTGTAGTTTGATTCTTATCAAACCAGGTGAGGAATTGGTTACATTAATGCGTAATACAGGAAGCCGAGTAAAGTATAATTGGAGGTTTACCCAACAACATGATATTAAGCTAGTCTGTAATGTTATTTTATAAAGTTTCGATGTTTTTCGACGTGCAACGAAAGACGTTGTTACGTCGGCGTCGTTTATATGTAGAAAAGATTCGCGTGTCAACCAAGCCATTTTAGGGTGCGTTTCCACCAAGGATGTGCGAGGATGCGTAGCGAGGGATGTGTTTTTAAAGAACCAATAGAATTGCTTCATGTACCTAGCCTCGCTTAACATTATTAATTAACATTATTATTATTATAATTATCCTAATGATATATGTCTTAGCTAGCTAATCATGTAATTTATAAACCAAAAATATCCCGCTTTTAATGATCGTGACAATCAAGACAACGTTGGTGTTTATTTATTAGAGAGTTGACAATATTTTTCAGTCATCGTAAATTTATCTAGTACTGTCTATTTAGTATTCGTATTGTTACATGTTTATTGATTAGAAACGAGACACAAAGCGAGAACCGACTTTCACAATTTTATAAAGGAAATGTGACTAGTAATGTATGTGTATACTTAAACATAAACATGTTCTGATCAGACTTTGGTGTAATAAACATCTTTAAGAAAATTTAAGGTATTTGTAGGCAATTCTACTATTTAATTGTGAGTCATTCTTTTAACTTTTAAAAGTTTAATAATAATTGTGATATCTATACAAATATATAAAATTGGAGTGTCTGTTTGTAATATTTAATTTTAAATAAAACTCTTTAATTATTTCAAAAATTTCAATAACATCCATGGTATAGAAATACTTTGGTATTATTATTTAATTTTTATTTTCAATAGGGTGTTGCAACTGATGTAATTTTTAGAAAATGAATATTAATTTTTATTTAGATTTAACTGTACTTATAATGCACAACTTAAAAAAGAATAATTATAGTATAATCCGTGTAATGTCCGCGTGGTGCGTGGCCAAGAATGCTGGCGGCAAAACATGCACCAGCCCTCTTTTACCAGTAGAAGCAATAACACATCAAATCAGCTCTTAAAAAACTTTCACACTGCGACTCCAAAATCCAAGTAGGTACATTTTTTTTAAAATATATTACTAGGTCGGTAAACAAGCATACGGCTAACCTGATGGTAAGCGATTACCGTAGCTTATAGACGTCTGTAACACCTGAAGTATCGCAAGCCCGTTGCCGACCCTATCCCATTCTATCTATTCACATAATTATAGTAAAGATTATTCTGCTACAAGTATAAAAAATGATGTTAATTATTATTTTATTTCAATAAAGCATCATAAAATTGTAATAACAGTAATAGCATTTGCATGTCTCTATTTATTTAGTATCTCATAAAAGGTAACCTAATTTATTAAGGCGTGCCTTTGTTTTCAAATTACCTCGAATATAGCATTTCATTTTATTAGCTTTTTAGTCGAAAGTTTACGACCCTTGGCAAACATTTTAGAACCGTCAAAATAATCTGATTTAAGCACGTGTTGAAAGTGTTATATTTTCAGTTTTAATGGTTTTATTTTTAAAAAATATTACAATAGCTACAATTTAATTCCTAATGAACTAGCTTCTCCTTGCAGTGTTACTTTCGTTTCGATTTGTTTGTTTATGTAAGCGAAATTAACAGTATCACTAAGTTTATACAATCTATAGCTATGGGAATACAATTCAATAAATAGAAAAACAAATGCGTAACAGTTACTTTTCAAATAATGTTGACTATGTATACTTTATGTAACTAGGTTGGCAAACAAGCGTACGGCTCACCTGATGGTAAGACCGTAGCCTATAGACGCCTGCAACACCAGAAGCATCGCAAGCGAGTTGCCGACCCTATCCTCAATCCCTCCCCCTCCTCCCAGGAGCTCTAGACACCTTACTCACCAACAGGAACACAATACTGCTTGAAAACAGTATTATTTAGCTGTGGTCTTCTGTAAGGTCGAGGTACTACCCCAGTCGGGCTGCTCCAATTTTGAGCAGAAAATTTCCTTCTGTGCCCTACCTCAGTTAACTTTTATAATAATGTTGGCTTGTCAATGAGTTTGTGTGTATAAGAAAAAAACTACATAATTATATGTATTACAATATAAAGTTTCAATGTTACCGTACTCGTAATTATCGTTATTTACACAAGATTTAGTTGAATGCTACAAAAAATACATTATCCTATTTTCTTCTACAGAAATATTAATGCAACATTTCAGTCGCAATTATTGTAACAACGCATCAATTAGGAGAGGAACATTTAATTTGTCTAAAACAATTAATATTAATTTCACATCAATAAACACATTAAGAGGTAGACGCCTACATCCAATAACCAGCATCAATATGGTATGATATTCATAGTTCTGCATACAAGATCAATACGACTTCACTCTATCCTTTGTGAAGCGGATTACATTATTTTGGGTAGCCATTGACATGTAAATCAAAGGGAGCTATTAAATTTGCATTCTAATTAAACAACGCAATCTTTGAAGCTTCGTTCTTACCGGAATTTTACTTTCGTTTTTTATTATGATTGAATTTCTCTTGAGTTACGATAAAGGTTCTTTTCATTAAAAGATATAGAATTTTTAGGCAAGTCTATATTTCATACTATGAGTACCTTCTGTATTTTTTAATTCACCTTTTTTTAAGTTGGCAAATTAGAAACTATTTTCTTTAAATAAAGGAGTAATAATATATTGTATATTCATATTTTTATTTTATGAAATAGTCCACGCCACGATACACATTCCTAATCTTCTTAAGCTTGCTAGAATTAGTCGCAGTGATCGCCAGATAAAAAATCGTACTTTTTCTTACGTACGGGAATTACCTACTGCGCGATTGTCATTAAAAAAAATGACAATTATAAGTCACACATGAGCTCACTGTGACCACTGCACTTGCAACATCGCTGAAACATCGAGAGAATTTGAAATGACAGTCGCAGTAAGATTGTTGATAGTAATATACTTAGTTATACTTAGAAAGTTATATAAAAAATCACATTTTTTACAAGCAAAGTAAATAAAGAAATATCATAGTTCTTTTTTTGATATCGAATAGACGCGTTTTATTTTCATAATAACAATATGAGAGGCTGCAATACCCACATCTCGCAAATCCGATGTTATCATACGCGCAAATAATTTTATTCCGCTGACCGCTGGGACCCTACGCGTGATAATGCATTATTTATACCACCTAAGACATCCGAAATGAATGCAGATACTAACGAAAAAGAAGGTAAAGAAGTATCTTTTGTCTCAGCGACAAAACGTGCTTCGTGAATAAATATCACAAATAAAAATCCTATAAATAATAAATATTGAACAATCGAATATATTTCACACTTTACCGAGAGCCAGTAACTGAGATATATTATGACACGCGTGTGTATATTGATGTAAGTTTTTTTGGGTGGCGATGTTTTTACCGAATCTTTGTTTGTAAACGATGAGGAACAATGCGAAAGTTTTTTTATTCTTTTTTAGGTTTGCAGCGTTCGTTTGCAGTTCGCAAAAAAATTTTAGGGGACAATGTATTAAGGCTGAGATGACAGGCTTTTTTGCGCGCGGTTCGTTATTTAAACTCGAGTGATATCGCGCGATAGTACCACTTTTAAAAGTTTTATAGTCGATTACTTTAACAGAGACGATTTTTACGCTTACATTTACAAAATTCTTCGAAGTTTGTAATCGAATTTGAATTAAACTTTACAAAAAAATACTTATTATAAATTCTATGTATTGTTATAGTAACTTTGATTATTTCCTGCTAAAGCTCTCACCGTTTTGATATTTACTGCAGTCAAACGCTTTCATCTCACATTTAAATTTTGAATCGAAATCAAATATGGCAAAAGAGTTACCAAATAAATTCACTTCGATTTTTTAGGGATTTTAAAAAGTGGCGGCTAGCATAGATTTTAGATTCCAATCAATATTTCATCGTCACGGGCAGCCGGTCACCGCGTAACATCACTCCGACGTCAAGAGGCAAGGGAATACGTACAGACGAAATTTGACTAATTGTTTTATATTTAACAAAATTCTATGTTAGTAGTATTATAATTTAATTTGTTTTCATTAGCATCAATTTATTAAGAGACAATACATTTTTTAAGTTTTGTAAGGATGTAACAAATAAAGCATATAAGGATCGTCATGTCCAAATGCAAGTAAGTAGACATTCTCACTGTTTCGTAATGAACTGTAGTCACAAGACTACAATTCATTGTAGTAACATTGTAGTTCGTTGTCAGTTAATTGTAGTTCGTCAGAAATGAAACTAACGAATACGGAAATATAACTATTGATAGTACTACCACAGGTACTACAGTCAGATACAATCTATACTAATATAATAAAGCTGAAGAGTTTGTTTGTTTGATTGTTTGTTTGTTTGTTTGTTTGTTTGAACGCGCTAATCTCAGGATCTACTGGTCCGATTTGAAAAATTCTTTCAGTGTTAGATAGCCCATTTATCGAGGAAGGCTATAGGCTATATATCATCACGCTAAGACCAATAGGAGCATAGCACCAATGAAGAATGTTTCAAAATCGGGCTTTTTTTCCTTTTGAGAGCTTCCGCTGCGTAAACGGCACAATTGGTCCTATTCCACGCGGACGATGTCGCGCGCAGAAGCTAGTTTTTGATATATATATTATTGAAGTTTGTTACTTTACTTTTATTTTACACGTTTTTGAATTTAAGAGAAAGGTTAGTCGTCTCCATGATTCCGCTAGTCCGCGTCGGTACACAAAGGCGTGCATAGTGGATGTATGGTGCAAAACTGTGCAATAGTGTTTGCAAAGTATATATAAATCAATCCATTGTTACCCTTTCAGGTTTACGGAGGAATTAATATTCGACACGTTGAATCCGTTTCCGCAAGCTTTTGTTTCATTTCGATGATTTTGCTGTCGTTGTATATTTTAAATGTGTTAAACACTAAATCATTTCGTATCGTAGAAGAGATATTTAAAATAAAATAAAAATTCGATAAAATTTATGTTGTCCTTGTGGGTCTCTCTACTTGAAAAGTGCGTTAAGCTGACAGTTTCGGATGATATCATAGGCCTCGTCCACACTGCGAGCCTAACGTGGTGGCGATGGCGGCGGCGGGCGCGAAATATCGAACATATTATGAAACGCGTCTTTCCACACTACGGGCCTAGTCAGCAAGCGATCTAATGCGCGGGTGGCAGGGGTATCAAACCATTTCGGTCTTGTCGCTCTATATGTATTCGCTTTCTGTAGTTTATACCTTTTTTTTACGTGGGAAATTAAAATTAGAATAAAAATTCTGTCCCCTAAATTGAGACAATTCGTTCAACATTACGTCCAAACTCTTTGTACCTATCTATACTTCGTGGTCACTAAATTCAAATTTTCTTGAACTGTCAAAAAGAAAATAATCGAATGGACGAGTATAAGTTGTATATTGCTTTTGGTAATATGGCAGTAAATACCGAATTGTTTATAAGTGCGATTCAATCCAAACTACCTATATGGTCAATATAATAGCTATATTTATCGTACCTGGTATAGACACTCGTTATTCAAATGTCACAGTCTGTCACTGTGACTGGTTTATAAAAATATCTGTGACTGAACTATATGCGCCAGTGACTTAAGTATCTAATGGTATTTTTTCACAAGTATTAAAAATATCATCTCCATCTCGCTCGTGCTTAAGCGTTTACGCTAAGAAGAGCAACCACCTCAGGCCCCAGTCACCGCGCATTCACTGTGGACGCACACTATAAGAATTTTGTAGGGTATAATCTCAATTCTTCATATAAATTTAAATAAAAATCACCACTTATATCTGTTTTTATTTATTTCGTACACTTTCTATCTCAAGATTGGACTGTCTAGTAAAAATAATAAATCCTCGTCCATAGTTTGCACCCCCTGATATACGTCAAATCGCTATATGAACTCGCGCCGTGGCCACCATACGCCTCCGCCGCCGCAACCGCCTCCGCGCCCGCCACCGCGCATTCAGTGTGGACGCACACATACGCCTCCGGCGCCGCAACCGCCGCCGCAACCGCCTCCACGCCCGCCACCGCGCATTCAGTGTGGACGAAACCATAGACATAATTATGATTGCAATTAATTGAAGTGAAACTTCTTTAAGCGCATGAGGGGTAAAATTTTTGCGACCGGTAACGCGGCAGCGTCATTACGGTCAGTACTTGGATGGGTGACCGCTTTTTTTTGTATTTTAAATTAGTTTTTTTTATGTTTTTATTATCATAATTTCATAACTGAGGTAGGGCATAGCAGGAAATTTCCTGCTCAAAATATGGAGCAGCCCGACTGCGGTAGTACCTCGACCTCACAGAAGACCACAGCTAAATAATACCTACTGCTTTCAAGCAGTATTGTGTTCCTGTTGGTGAGTATGGTGACCAGAGCTCCTGGGGGGGATTGGGGATAGGGTCGGCAACGCGCTTGCGACTCTTCTGGTGTTGCAGGCGTCTATAGGCTACGGTAGTCACTTACCATCAGGTGAGCCGTACGCTTGTTTGTCGACTTGGTAACATTTTTTTTAAATTCGTTTTTTTAATTATTTTTTAAATTAGTTTGCCAAAGAAGTTTCAATTCTGCCATGTGTCCTTTGTACGCACGCATTTTTTTTTTGTTATAAATAAGGAATATATCAGCCAGTGGAGCAGTGCGGTGGCGATGTTGCTTCTACATAGAGTAAAAGGCCTACGCCCTACGCCTAACAGTGTGATGGTACAGGCTAAATCAATATGTAGTTCGATGTTTTGGTTTTATCATGTTGAATTTAGTTTCTACAAAGAGCATTTAACGTAAGTTTGCAGTTTTTATTTTAAATGCAATTGCAATTATGCCCGTACACTTAAAATGTTTGCTTCTAATAAAAAATTCGAATTTATTGAATTTTCAAATACAACACTTCAAATTTTTGTAAAATACAATATTTATCATAATAACGTGCAAAATAATGGATATTTCGAATACTTAACGCGTCATTTTTTAAATCTAGCTTAAAACTTTAAAAAAAAATGTGGAACCCTGAAAAAGTAAGAAGTACCTACCTACACAATTAGCATAGAATATTTTATTATAAGTTACTTAAAAAATAAAATAAACATTTTTTTGCTAAATTATATAATTTAACTATAAGTAATAACAATACTCAGTAGAAAGGCACTTACAAAAGACCAATAAAGTATAATAATGGAATCTATTACGCTAATAGCAATGCTGTGTTAACGGCAGGGAAAATAATTTAAAACATCATATTTTAAAGAAACATAGCACCTATATGTATATGAAGCAAGTAAACTGCTACGGAAATTTCGACCTTATTACTTAAAGAGAAAGGAGTGAATTTCTTTAACAACAAAATTAAATTTACAATATTTTACACGATATATGACCATCAATACCACCATCAATACTTCTTCGCTAAAAGGTTAACTTCGAACGTTCATTGCTCAACTGATTTTATTTTACGTTTTGCATTATTTAAATTATATGTCTTAGCGTTTTGCTAGTAAATATTCATACAATTATTTTACCCTTCGCTTCAACCATATATTAATAAAATATACTACCTCTAAAAGATAATAATTATATGACCTGAGTAGAATATTTTTATTCAATACTACCTCCCAGACAGACATGCTGTCCTGCGAAATGTCAAACGCATGAATTTGAAATATTCGTTACTCTTCTTTTTTAGAAATATTCCAGATTTTTCAATATTCATTCCATAAGAATTTTCTAAGAAGTGTAAGAAATCTTAAAAAAGGTCGAATTAAAATCAAATCGATCAAGATATTCTCAAGTTTAACACTCACCAACATATTTAGCGATTAATTTGTATTTATACAGGTTGTTCGACTATTAACTACATTCCTAGAAATAAGGCTTCATTTTACGTGAAAAAAAAATTATAGCCCATTTTTAAATTTGACTCGGTTTAAATAGGAGAGCTACTTTGATAGACTCGTTTCAAAAAAACATTGTACGAGAAAAAATGTATGCGGCAGTTTTAATAAATATTAATATATTGGACGGTTATGCAGAAGTACGTTGCCAGAGTGGCTCGTATATTAAAAGAAAGTAAAATTTCAAAAAAGGGCTAGGATTCTATTTCCCACGTAGAATCGATACCCTACAAAACCCCTCATTTGATCAGAGGATAGAAATGTGCACTTCAATATAAAAGGCAAATAACATCACTGTCAAAGAAATCCTATAAGGAACAAAAGAAAATACACCTAATATTTAATTCATTCGACAGCGTGTATGTATATGAAGCAACGCGTCAGTTACGGTAAAAGCCTCCAAGCAAGCAAATACTCTGTAAATAGACAAGTGACTGTCAATCTTCGTATAGTGACAATTTCGTATTTGTATATAAAATATTCATAACGATTAGGATTACAGAATTAAGGCCGATTATATAATTTTATGATATATTTGAACAAACTCATGAAAAAGTTGATAGGCAAGTGAAGGATTATAGTAGATATAAGATAAAACAATGTTATTAGAGATTTTTTTAAAGTTAATTAGGAGTTCAAGCTTTGTCCTTTCATGTACAAAACTTTTTAAATCAAATGAATGGTAATAAAATGCAAATTTTTCTTTAAATTGAATATGGTATTAAAAAAAAACAAATTTAATCACATGTAGAGATCGAACCCGTGACCATTAAGCGCTTCGCCTGTTGTTATGACCTCTACGCCGACACGTCATTTCTCTGAAATCAAAATTCAAATCAAATTCTAAAACGTGTAAAACATGTTTTAAACTAATTTTTGTCCGAATAATAATATGATATGAAGTAATAACACCAAAATCAAAAAAGGTATTGTAATCAATGAGTAGAAAGAAGCTCCCAGGACATTTTAACAAAAGATATTTACCTAACATTTCAACTTTATCCGAATAAAAGTAAATATAGAATTAGAATAAGTTTTTTTTGCGGGTAGGTGATAAAAGTGATAACTTCATCTCCGTTTTGTAATAGTATTTTTTATTTAATTACATAAGTTACAGTGCACAAAAAGTAAATATTATGTACTGACAGTTCACAATACCTCCCAGCAAATATTATCCTGTGCTAATTTACAACATAACTGACATCTAATAGTGTTGAAACTTTTCTTCTGTGATCGCCTTTTGTAATGGAGTCAGTGAAAGATATACTGGCCTCTATGGCTGAACAATTTAACGCGACAATGAAGAACTTCCAACAAGATCTACAAAAAGCGAATTCACCGGTCACTACGTCTTCTCTTGCTACGGACTTCGCCGCTTTTAAAAGCTTCGTCATCACAGCTTTAAATGCTCTCCAACGTCAGGTAGAATTATTTTCGTGCGAATTTGACCGACTCGAAATGCGTTCTCGCAGAAAGATGTTGCTGCTTCACGGTGTGCCTGAAGAAAAATCGGAAGACACCTCGGCGCGAGTGACCAGCCTTGTTGCAGAGCATCTCGACATTGATCAGTTTTCTACAACCTCCATCAAAACATCCTATCGACTGGGCCGTAGAAACGAAAAGAAACCTCGACCGATTGTGGTGAAATTCGCTGATGTTCTTGTGCGAAATAGGGTGTGGTTCGCAAAAACCAAGTTCAAGGGTACCGGCATTACGCAGTCCGAGTTCTTGACCAAATCTCGACACGGCGTGTTTGTTGCGGCGAGACAGCATTTCGGAGTTGACAAATGCTGGACGCGGGATGGGGTTATTCATGTTATTGCTCCGGACGGATCACGACATAAGATCATAAGAATGTTAGATCTCGACAACATTATCACTTCATCGAGCACAAAATCGCCAGTGCAAAGTGTCGCAGCTACCAGTAAAACGTCGGACACTAAGGCCCCACTTCTAAGATCTAAAAGAGTGGTTAAAAAGTAGTTGTTTAGTTATATTCAATTTTTTATTTAGTACATGTTCACTGACTCATAAGTATTTCTGGAACCCACGCTTTATTACTATATAACTTTTAGTTTGTGGTTAGTCTTTTTCATTCACTGTATTTTATACAAATAAACAAATCTAGTTGTAGTTACTTTACTTTTATATTTTTAGTTCAGTTCTTTGCTTAATGGCTTTGTTTTAATTTTTGTAATGTACTGATGTTGTTATTGTTTTACTGTCTCTGTTTTAGCGAATAACCCATAGATTATACATAACCAAATAACACACTAGATATTTTACCACAGACTACAGTTACTAGCTAATAATAAACTGAATGTTAGTAACAAATTGTTGATATGAACGTTGGGCTTTTAAGACTTTGTAAATAATTACTTTTAATTTTAATTTTGTTTTTGTAGGTTTAAGAAAAATCTGTTTTTTATTGTCATTTATGATTATTTTTTTTTTAATTTCTAAAAAAAGAAAAAAAGAAAGCCTGTCTAAAATTATTTCCTTTTGCGAATTTTTGCTTGCCTGATATTAGTGTTTTGAATATTTTTGTCTTTTATTTTTACGGTTTTTTTTTTCTTTTTCATATTTCTTATTTTTCTCATTATTGGCATTAGTTACCGTAATGTTTCTCCTTGTAGCTGGTGGGTATGTGAATTGAGCTTAATGATATTTGTTTATTATTATTATTATTACATAGTATTTCTGTTTTAATTTTTTTTTCTATATATCTATATATTATAACTATATCTATTATCTTATTTTATTCATATTATATCAAGTATATTTATATATATACAATATATTGTATTATCTTTAGAGTATTATGATGCATAACAATGACGATCTATCTGATACCTTTTATTCTATTTCGTCTTCTAATGAAACAGATAGCGATGATAGTTTTTTCAGTCTACCCTCACTCGGTGATGATTTGGATGCACATTTTTGTGACGCCTCAAAACACTTTAACCTGGTCCATATTAATGCCCAGAGTATACCCGCTCACTTTCCTGATATGTTGACCTCCTTTCAAAATAAAAACTTACATGCTATTTTAGTCTCAGAATCCTGGCTGAAACCATGTCACCCTTCGACATCATTCTGCTTACCAGGTTTTCGCTTGATTCGGAATGACCGTTCGGGTCGATCTGGCGGAGGTGTTGCCATTTATTTACGATCTCATATTCCTTTTACTGTTATTGACTTTTCGCAACAACATAATAGTCCTGGAGCAGAACACCTTTTTATCGAAGTCCTATTCTCCAACATTAAGCTTCTTCTCGGTGTTTATTATAATCCTAGCCTTACCATTGACTATTTTTCGTCTTTTGAAGATCTTCTAGAAAAGTTTACTCCTTTGTTCTCACACACAATAATTATGGGTGACTTTAATACTTGCCTTCTTAAAAATGACTCTCGAACTTCACGCCTTACATCCATAGTACAGGCAGCTAATTTACATATATTGCCATTATCTGCGACTCACACTTTTCCTAACTGCTTACCTTCTCTTCTCGATTTAATTCTTGTCTCTTCTACTTCTCATGTCGAAAAATTTGGTCAATGTGTTGCTAATGCCTTTTCCTACCATGACCTTCTCTTCTTATCTTATAAATTAAGACCTCCTAAAGCTAAACGAAAAATTCTTATGAGGCGCAATTTTAGTGGAATTGACATTGAAAGTTTAGTCGAGGATGTTTCAAACATTGACTGGTCCGGAGTGCTTAATGCTTCATCAATTGATGAGAAGTTAAATTGTTTTAATTCCCTAATAACTCATCTTTATGACAAGCATGCCCCTATTCGTCCAGTGCGATTAAAACATCTACCGGCTCCATGGTTGACTGACGAAGTTAAGCGCCTACAAAAGAAAAGGAATATAGCCAAAGCTAAATACAGAGCCGATCCAAACGAAACAAATCGCGAGAAGTACAGAGAAGCTCGGAATCGCTGCAACAGGCTGTGTAGGGATGAACATCGACGCCATATCTATAAGTCTGTTATCGAGGAAGATGACTCTGCCCGAGTTTGGAACTTCCTCAAATCACTGGGAGTTGGGAAGCAGCATCGAGATATTAATTCCCAAAATTTAAACTTAAATTCACTTAATCGGCATTTCTCATCTTCTGTTACATTTGATAACATAACAAAATTAAATACAATTTCTCAAATTTCAGCTTCTCCAACTCGTGACACTCCCATTTTTCAATTTAGTCAATTCACGAATAGTGATGTTAAGAAGAATATTCTTGCGGTATCATCGAACAGTGTTGGTTCTGATTGCATTGGTCGTCAAATGGTAATTCCTATTATAGATTATTTAGTTCCTATAATTACAAATATTTTCAATTTTTCTATTAGTAGCGGTACATTTCCATCTTGTTGGAAAGATGCTGTAATCATCCCTTTGCCAAAAAAGCCCAATTCCACTTCTTTCTCTGATCTACGCCCTATATCTATCCTACCGTTCCTTTCTAAAGTTCTTGAGCGCCTTACTTATAATCAATTTAACCTTTTCCTCTGTAGATACAACCTATTAAACCCATTTCAATCAGGATTCCGCTCAGGCCACAGTACGACTACTGCATTAGTTAAAATCACTGATGATATACGCATGGCAAAAGATAATAGAAAGCTTACTGTTTTGACATTACTTGATTTTAGTAATGCCTTCAATAGTGTAGACTTCGACATTTTGCTTGCCATATTGAATTCTCTTAACATATCTCCTATAGCGATTGACTGGTTTCACTCTTACTTGTATGGGCGCCGGCAACGTGTGCGACTTAACGACACTTATTCTGACTGGGCTAGGATCAATGCCGGTGTACCGCAAGGTGGCGTGATGTCTCCGCTCCTGTTTTCAATCTTCATTAATACTATTACTCGATATATTTTTTCTCCCTACCACCTGTATGCTGACGATCTCCAAATTTACTTGCACACAAGCTTAACAGATCTGGCTAGTACGATAAACACATTAAATCAGGAACTCGAACGTATTAACAGTTGGAGCAAAGAGTTTGGTCTGGAGGTTAACCCATCAAAAACGCAGGCTATAATTATCGGAAGCCAACAGCTTATTTCACGAATCGATTGGCCGAATTTGACACAAATAACTTTTGCCGGTGTTGTAATTCCTTTCAGTGACAAAGTAAAAAACTTAGGTATAATATTCGACAAATCTATGTCGTGGGATCCACAGATTTCTGAAGTTAGCAAAAAAATGTTTGCATCTATTGGTTCACTGAGAAGGTTGCGTAATTTTCTTCCTATCCCTACTAAAGTTGCTCTTGCCCAATCTCTTCTTCATCCTATCCTTGATTATGCGGACACTTGCTATCTAGACTTAAGAGAAGATCAACTAAATAAACTTGAGCGTCTCCAAAACCTATGTATTCGTTTCATATTTGGTCTTCGTAAGTATGACCATGTCTCTGAGTTTCGTGCGAAGCTCAAGTGGCTTCCTATCCGTCTGCGTAGGAATACTCATGTACTATCTCTTCTATACTCTGTATTATTTAATCCTTTCCTTCCATCCTACTTGAAAGAATGCTTTGAATTTCTCTGTGACTCACACAATAGATCACTTCGTTCTAGTGAAAATCTCACCTTGAAAATATGTAATCACTCTACTGCCTTCTACAGCAAGTCTTTCTCCATTGAGGCTGCACGGTTATGGAACACCTTACCATTACACATCAGACGTGCAACATCACTGGAATCTTTTAAAAAGATGATTAAGAAACACTACTTAACGCTTTGAAATTACTGTCGTCCACTTCGTCATTAGTCACTGCTATTTGTTCATATTTATACCCACTTATCAGTTCTACTACTGTTACTATATATAATCTTATATATTATATTGTGTTATGTATATATATATATATAATTTATGTATGTATATCTATATGTATTTATATGTGTAGTGTATTTATATCTTTTTATGTAATACGTTCATTAATATTTAGTATCGTTAATATTTTTTATAATATGTGTATATATGCATATGTATGTTTGTGTGTGTATTTGGTTTTCTTCCTGTTTTATTTCTTTTTAATTATGTACACCCTTTCCGCTTTTTTCACATTATCTCCTCCACGCAGGTTGTCTGGAAGAGATCGCTGTTTAGCGATAAGACCGCCCGTTGTACATTTCTTTTTGTATACTGTTCTATAAATTGTTAACTATTTCTTTTTTTATGTGTACAATAAAGAGTATATAAATAAATAAATAAATATAGAATAAAAGAGCGTAAGAATACGCCCCTAACACCTTATTCACCAGGACAGTGTCTACACAAAACCACATCTCAGTAACGGCAAACCGAAATTACTCCACTTAACAAATTTCGAATATTCCGGAACTCATAGTGTAAACAGTCTCAGACAGGGAGGTGTTTATACTGCAATCCATTACCATAATTAACTGCAAACATTACCTTGCAGTGACACGTTCAAACATGGTATCGGTGAAAATTGCGTGCAAATAATATCTATTGAAACGTTTATCGTTCTAAGAATTTGCGTGCACGTAAAATAGCGCATTTCATGTACATAAGTTTATCGGCGACAATGAACATGGAATTGCAGAATGCGGTGTACTTTTAAAATGTTTTTTTTTTTTATATTTTTTTTTTTACAAACTAGCCGTGCCACTTCGTGTGTAGGTAGTTTCATAAGTAAATATCATGAATTCAAATTACGTTAGAATAAAACAAGTGAACAAAAATTTATTTTGGTCTGTTGAACATAGCACAGCAAGATATCCTGCTCAAAATCTAGAGCTGCTTTCAAGCAGTGTTGTGTTCCTGTGGTGAAAAGGAGGTTAGGGGTAGGCTCGGCAACGCGCTTGTGATGCTTCTGGTGTTGCAGGCTTGTATAGGCTACTGTAATCGCTTACGATCAGATTAGCCGTACCCTTGTTTGCCGACCTAATTGTATAAAAAAAATTGCGAGCGTACAAAGTACACATCATGTCAGAAGTGAAACTTCTTGTGCAAACTAATTAAAAAAACGAATTTAAAATACTATAAAAAAAACTAATTGAAAAAAAGTGTGTGGTACTTACGTACGCACGTAAGAAGTTATACTTCAAGCTAGAGTATTAAAATCGTAGACAAAGTAAATTAAAATACTTCCAAAAAAACCTACCACTTTATAATTAGACAATTAGTCCACAACGCCATCTCTTAGAAATGATAAAGACTACTTTCTTGTGTGCAAAACTAGCGGCATCTATTCATGCATGCTTGAACTCCTTCGTATCCACATTTCACACGCGTATTGTAAAAATTTACGAAGAAGAAGAAGAAGTGTAACTTCACGCGGTGTTCCAGGTGGTCAACCATCCAAGCACTGAACGTCCCTGACGCTGCCGCGTTACTGGTTGCTCAAATTTTACCCCTCATGCGCCTAAAGAAGTTTCACATCAAATATATTGTAAATCAAAGTTGTCCGAGCCAAAAATAAATCTTATTGACCTCTAACAATATTCTATATTTGTTACTAATAAATCAGTGATCAACATTTACTTGAACAAAATACATTATTTACTGTTTATAAATAACTCGTTTAAGATATATAAAATAATTTTCCCGCAATTATAACTTAAGCTTAACTTTGGACATGAATTACTTTGATGAGATACAAAATTCTTTAGAGAACAAACGGATGATATCAAATATGTTGCAATTAAAATGAGGAAAGTTTTAATGAACATTTGATCGGAAACGGAGCAAATAAACCATCGTATTTACGCAAAAGTATTTACTTTACAAACTTTATAGGGATTGATTTAACATGTCTGATATATATGAGTATGTATAGGAAAATACACAAATCATTTACTTTGCTAACTAATGTAACGCCTTCGCCAAAGTGGGTGCGTATTTAGCGTTGCGCTAGAACATTGAAAGTTTATGAGCTTCTAAAGCAAAAGTTCTAGAGGTCTGGTTCCATGAAATCATAATAGTTGAATTTGAGAGATTTGATGTGAGGTACCTACACTAATAATTAATTAAATCACATATTTCTACATTATACGAGTATTATATTTATACAATAACTAGCTGACCCCGCAAACGTTGTTTTGCCATATATGTTATTAACCCCTGCAACCCCCTTTTGTGGGTGATATTTCGTAAAATCCGTTCTTAACTGACCTCTACTCGGCAAAATGAATATTTCTACCAAATTTCAAGTCTCTACGCCTTATGGTTCCAGAGATATCGTGATGAGTCAATATATAGGTGGAAATCTCTTTTATATATATATATATATATATATATAGATTTATTTCCGCACTTTTGAGAAAATTTATGAACACAATAAGCAAATTTAATTTCACAAATATTTTTGAAGTGGAACTTCTTTAGACGCATGAGGGTAAAATTTTTACGGATGTAACGCGACGAAGATGTGCAACGTTTTTGTTGCAACGTTTTTGTCGAACAACAGAGCCACCTAGCGTGTACTATAGAAACTACAAAGGTTGCAAACTAACTAGATAGCGCTGGAACGGAAATGTAAAACTTTAGATTTGTTTATACAAATAATTATATATATTTATATATAAACGAGACTTAAAACTAGTTTGCCAAAGAAGTATCACTTCTTACATGTGTACTTTGCACGCACGCATTTTTTTTTAAAGCATATGTTTTAATTTTATTTAAAATATATTGTATGTGTAAATTGAAAATAGTATGGAAATAACATTAATATAAGTTTTTGAGCTTTCACGGATACGATTAACACTTTCATTCATATGACAGGTAAGTACTTACAGCGACTATTATTTTGATACCAGTAGATATTTCAACAACGTTCCAGACGCCATAGTCACGGGGCGACTTAGCTCAAGATATAAGATGCCGTCAATAGTTTTAACTGCAAGTCTTACCATAATGACAGTGTCAACCATATATATTATTATATGCTCGAAACAATATCAAGATATAATATTACTAATTTTCCACTAAAAACGGTCGGAAGCAACATCTGCATTCAGACAGTTTGAGCAATCCGATTTCGATTACAACACACAACACACGTGAATTATCGATTCACCGACATTTCGCTAGTGTCCCAGTGAACTGTTTCTGATTAATCAACATTCGGAGCTGTTCGAACCACTCAAAGTGATTGAAGCGAGAACTCGAGTTGACGAGCAATCTTCGAGCAATATCCTTCGTGCGAACTCAATTACAATATGCTATCACCTTTAATTGATCGTTTGTTGCTTTAGATGGCATTGTTTTGTTACATCTTGACATGAACGATAGATGTTAAAGCGCTAAAGCGATCCATTTTTTTAAAGCTTTATGCATAGTTTTTAAGGCATAAATTAGTTGAACTAAGTCATTTCACATTTTTTACTTCACTGTGGATTATCGTCTTCTAAAAATTTCCTGTATGTTTTAAATTTACAGAATTGACCCTTTTACAGTTAAGAATTGTATTCAGTCGGCCAGTCAGTCAGTTCAGCCTATTGCAGTCTACTGCTGGAGATAGGCCTCCCCAAGTTCGTGCCAGACATCCCAGAGAATTGTATTGAGGTCGTTTAAATCGAATTTATTTTTCTGAAGTTTCAACAATAACTAGAGTCTTGACAGGATCACGAAACAGAGAGGGCGCTTTGAGTCAAACGCTTGACCATAGGAACAAAAGATGGCGATTAAGAGCAGGTATTAGAATACTTGAATTTGAATATAAACATTAATTTAAAAGAGATATATAGAACAAATACAGATTTAAAATTAATTTAAAATTATAAAACTAAACTGTAACTAAAGGCATAAAATATCACTTATCTGTACCGCAGTTTGTGTATTTATTACTACAGCGATGATAATATATCGTGTGAGAAGTTTAGCAATATGTAACCATTAGCATTGAAATGGTACTCGTTATCGGATAGATCGAGCATCTTCAATTGGAATAGATTTTACAGTTCTGAATTTTGCATTGTCTATGCTGTCGATGGCTGATACAAATGGGTTATGGTATCGCCTTTAGCGGATACGGGCTTTTATATCGTATTGTTATACGACGCTGATTAATTCCTTTTTTGAAAAAGGAAATTTTCATGAAACTAGAAAATAATAATATTTAAGGACTTATAAAATAAAATGAAATAGAAAATAATTTTAAATGCGACCGTCGGAGTCGGAGGTAGGAATGAGACTGACTCATGACTGGGAGGAGCAGGCCTCTGAGGGTTCTAGAGGAAAGATGCTGAGCTGGCAGGACAGGTAAGGGATAAAGCTAACATATCGGGGTTATAACAGTACGATTGTTTTTGAGTGCTTAATTTAAGATTAAAATTTTTTGTGTGTAAACGTAAACTTTGTGGTTTACTTACGTATTTTCATTAGATTGTAATAATCCTAAAAATTAAAGTAAAATTTTCCTTTTATACTAGGTATCTATTAAAATAAATTTTTATAATTGATACTTAATATACATAGTATAAAATTACCTGAATGTTAACTTAGTTTTCTTTAGGAAAAAGAGTGATTCCAGAGGAAGGATTTCATATATAATACATGCATAATATAGTAGAGGAACACTGATAGTTTTTGCGACCGTGCGAAGCCGGGGCGGGTCGCTAGTCTACTCGTATTATAAATTATAGGTACTTATTTTAAATACTTTTGTGACAAATATTAAGGGCATGACAGTACGCAATTCGACCAATAATAATTTCACGAACAAGGCCAACCTAATTTACTACGGGTATGTTCCTTTTTTCCTTAATACAACAGATGCAGCTTTTTACGACGTTTTTATTACGGTGAAATAATTAAGAACTCGGAATACGAAACTGTTTCCAAGCTTTGGCTTTATTTTCTCAGTACATATCGACTTTTTTCTTCCTAGTAAGTATACGCTTTTTTCTACACTTCGTGCTGTTATTATAGTAAAAATAAATACTTTAAAAATAGAGAACGTCAAACTAGTTTTATTACCAGTCAAAGTTACATTAGAAAAAATGTTTCTGAATTTGATAGCACATTAGTCTGTGTCTCTTAAGAAATTAACTCCTTAGAAAGCCTCAATACTAACCTATCTGATAAGCATCTTATAAGAATCCGGGAGGAACAATTAGTTTCAATCAGAATATGAAAATCCTTAAAAGATAAATAAAATAAAATTTCGATCATTTGTCACAGCAGCTGTTGTCAAACTGATCTACAGTATTGCTGACAGTTCCTGAATTAATTGCTGATCTTTATACACATATTTGTAATATCGTTATTGTACAATGTTGTTTGTAATTTATAATCGGTTGTTTTTACTCTTAACTGGTAATTTTTTTTTTTGTGTAAGCAATTAAAAGTTTTTGTTATTTTGTATACTGTGTATATCAGGGATATATTAGCACGTTCGAACAAAAACATAACCTGCTCTAGATACGCATAACATTGTACTGACTTAAAGTCCCTATATAATTTGAATAGAACACGCAATTGGCCCTTGTCGCTGGCATTGAATGTATATCGAAATAAGCCGCAGGTGTCGATTAGAGAAGATTTCTCTATAGATAGAACTGCACGGAACGATCGCCATAGACCGAGAAATAATAAATGTGAATGATCTTTATTTACGAGACTTTTCTTCAGATATTTATGCATAGTTATGCAATTATGTAGCTTCGTTTATTCTTACAATTTACCAGTTTCAATGCATTTATATATTACTAGCTTCTGCGCGCGACTTCGTCGGCGTGGACTCCGCTCCTATTGGTCTTAGCGTGATGATATCATAGCCTATAGCCTTCCTCGATAAATGGGCTATCTAACACTGAAAGAATTTTTCAAATCGGACCAGTAGATCCTGAGATTAGCGCGTTCAAACAAACAAACAAACAAACAAACAAACAAACAAACAAACAAACAAACAAACAAACAATCAAACAAACAAACTCTTCAGCTTTATTATACTAGTATAGATTTTAATATGTTTACAAATTATAATTATATTTTTTGATTGGTAAAACACTGTTTGGCACTGATATCACGTGGGAATATCGGAAAGTCGAAAACAAAATTTTATTAATTTACTATTTTACTTAGGTAGGCTTTAAAATAACTTTTAAAACGCCATTTTACAAACTAAAATGATAATTAATTAATTGTATTTACAAATGAACATACCAACGATTCGGAATGTAGATGTATACAAAAAAGAATCGCCGAAAAAACTTCCGAAAGGGTGCACCAAATTGGATAATTCTTTTCTTTTGTGTGTTCATTATTGTCAGGACAAGTTTGGTATAAAAGAAAATGGAGGAGGAGGAGGCTGGGGAGACCTATGCCAAGCAGTGGACTGCAATAGGCTGAACTGGCTGACTGACTGACTTGCGTATTTAATAATAATAAAAACAAAAGCTAAATGTAGGTATGTAACAATGTTTTTTTTGTCATAAAATGTACACGTTTATTAACCTTTTTTTTATTGATAATGACTATTCAAAATAACTTCAACAATTTTTAAACAATAAAGATATCACGTTATATCTATACTAATATAATAAAGCTGAAGAGTTTGTTTGTTTGATTGTTTGTTTGTTTGTTTGTTTGTTTGAACGCGCTAATCTCAGGATTTACTGCTCCGATTTGAAAAATTCTTTCAGTGTTAGATAGCCCATTTATCGAGGAAGGCTATAGGCTATATATCATCACGCTAAGACCAATAGGAGCGGAGTCCACGCCGACGAAGTCGCGCGCAGAAGCTAGTTATAAATAAAGTTAATCCGACTTCTATCTCCCAAGTTTATGATGTATCACCGAGTTCCGTGGCTTTTAACTATCACCAATAAATAATTGCCTATACGAAGATAAGTCTGTTCGAATGTTATTGTGCCGTGCAAATGAAATAAACTTAATATATTCCAACTTGCAATCTGTACGTTTAATCTTAAGGAGCAGGACTTGATATACGGTGGCAAAGCGTAATATCCTTATAGATAACCAATAGCTGAGATTAAAGTGCAGCCCGAGGCGTCGGATTCGCTTGCGGAAGATTGTACGTATAATAAAGCTGTGCCTGTAATGGTTCTTCAAATGATTTTGTTTTTACATTCCTTATTGTATAATTATATTGTTGATCGAAAAAGTTTTTTTTTTTTCAATTTACCTTTAAGAAGATGTAAGAATAAATTGAAAAGAAATTGAATTTATTCGGTTCTTCATTTGTATGATATAAAACAATATTGTATTTCAAAATATAAAATATATAAAATTAAGTAATTTTTGGTTCAATCAAATATAAATTAATTATCAAACTAAAGGTTGAGAGTCACCCGCAACCATGTCGCCTGCAACGCTGACGAATTATCGATTGTTTTAAAATCACGTTAAGTCCCCTAGAATCAAAGGCCATAGTAGAACGTTTTCAGAACTTTATGTGTCTAAATTTTAATATTGAGTAATGGGATATTAATATTTAAAATGTAAGATATACAAATAAAATATTTTAAGAGCTACATTAGTACGAAATTGAGACTAATTAAATAACTAATTCTTTAAATAAAAGAAAATATCTAACTATACTAAAAAATACTACCTATCATTTTCACAAAATTAACCTGCTGAAGTTAGTAGACAAAGGCATCCCTTCAGAGTAAACGTCAGAAGATAGTCCTGTTAGTGAATTACCATCAATACTCCAAGCACGTACTCCTAACCTTGTCGCAGCCTTCTGATGTAGTGAAAAAAAAACACACGAGCAACTTTCACGAAAGTAGGAGAAGTCATTTATCAAGCTAGCTGTAAGAACTCTCGACATCTAAAAGTTTTGATACAAGATGCCGAGCCAAAAGACATTAACCCTTAGCTACCTACCTCTCTTTTCAGTCACACAACTACCTACTAGGAGTCTCTCAGACTCCTGCATTTTGAAGCCCTACATACAAAAACTATGACTCGAGGTCAGAAATTAAAATCGAAAACGTTATTTTTATATTCGTTTATTTATAATTAAGTAATAAAACTTTGGAATATTTGCATTACTTATTCTAAAAACTCAGTTTCTTTCTTGACTTCCCAAAAAATTAAAAATATTTAATATTTTAATAAAACGAGACCAATTACTAAAATTTAAAGAAAAAATTAACTTTAATCATAAATTTTCCAAGGTATAGTAATGAACAAACGTAGAAAAAAACAAATTTTCTTCAAAATCGCAACATTTTTATAAAATTGCAAAGGTTGAAGATGATGGTTGGTGGCTATGATATTTTTACTAATGATGGTTGGTTGTTATAATTTAGCCACCCCCTCTCTTCCCGTGGGTGTCGTAAGAGGCGACTAAGGGATAACACAGTTCCACTACCACCTTGGAACTTAAAAAGCCGACCGATGGCGGGATAACCATCCAACTGGTGGCTTTGAAATACACTGGCCGAAGACGGGCGACAAAGCCAGCCCTGCGGTCACCACCCGTCTGCCCAGCGTGGTGACTATGGGCAAAACACATGAGTTCACGACATTTATGGCGCGAACTTTTGGAGGCCTATGTCCAGCAGTGGACTGCTATAGGCTGATGTGTGTGTGTGTGTGTGTGTGTATGATTTTTCAGGCAGCATAAACACACCATGTGAGAACATTCCAGACCAGTAGGATTTTTGCACCTGAAACATAAATTGGTTCTTCCTTTTTGGAATTACATAAAGAACAGTATTTCCGTATAGTATACTAGATCTGTTTTCTCATCACCTTCTATTTATGAATTTGATGCGGAATCACAGGGAAGTACATGATTTTCGTCGAGATCCACTTCTACATCATTTATTTACGGTCCAAAACATCATCTTTATTTGAAAAAAGCTCTTCCTCCAACCAATGATCAATAATTTTATCGCTAGTTGCCATTTTCAAGTAAAATAAAAAAGAAATTACTTCATAAAAAAGTTACGTAACTACCTACCAGGAGTCTCTCAGACTCCGTCAAAAATATTTTTAATCACCAAAACGCAACGCGCACGCATATGACCCCGATGAGCGAAGGTGTGGTTCTGCGGGTAGCAGGGAAAAGGTACACAGACGCGCAAAGGACAAAGATGCCTACTTGCAGAATTATAAACAAAAATAACCTTGATGGAGTCTGGGAGACTCCAGGTAGGTAGTTAAGGGTTAATATTAAGGATATCACACTACTTGAAGTGTTTTTAGGATGTCTCCGTGTTTTATCACTTAAGTGGCGAAACTTCCCGTTTAATGTCGCTGAGTTTTTGTTATCTTTCAACGCTTACAACGGTGTTGTTTTTTAGTATCGTACGAAGGAAATTTTTTTCTACTCTACCTAGTTTCACAACAATCATAGTAAATTTTGTTATATTAAAAAATTAGATCATATAACTTGTATGTTTTTGTTATTTTGTGCACAAAGGGTGCGAACTGGACTACAATTCTATTAGGGTGAAACTAAACTCCGTCCGTCTGTAACAGAGCTTTTACGTATCTAACTTTATGATGTTTTCAACGTCTAGGTTTTTCTTTACGAATATTAGTTGTCTTGGTGAAAATGAAAGTAATACCAAATCCTCCGTGTATACCTAAATACGAATGAACCAGATTTTATTTTAGTTCATTTTTTTAACAATTTATGTAAACAAAACCTTATTAAAAATAACAAAGTTACATCATTATTATTCATAGTTCATGAATCTAATAGTGTTTTTACAAAAGTTTTATTTTAAATAAAATTATGCTTTAGCTATTTTAATATGAAAATATGTTAAGTTTGAATAGAAATTAGAATTTCAGAACCTAATATTGTTTACTTCAAACATCACTGACATGTTTTCATGACGCAGGCTTCTAAAACTTTTACCGCATTTTCGATGTAACTAACTTCTAGACCGTAAACGACTTTACGTGTCGAACAACGAAATTAAATTATAAACTCCTCTAGCTTTTCACCTTTTCAAACCAACACCAGATACTGGAATTTAAAAACAAAAAATAGCTATTCCATTTGAAAATTCAATACGCTACTTTACACGAAAATATGTGGAGAAACACATGGCGCCAAACAAGCTTTATTGGGTATCCTTACCAAAGTATGTGAGTGGGGAATTCAATAAGAGATGACAAAAAGAATTAAGGGTGCCCGAAAAAAATACCTGCACTGTTTTCTTGGTATTTCGTTTAAAGTGCAATTACAAAATGTTTGAAACTTTAAATCTCTACAAATATAACAAAAGTTTACTTAAATGCTATATTATAGGCTACCCATTAAAGAAAATAAAATCATTCATCAATTCAGAGAAAAAATACATATATTCTCTGATTTTATATTATATTATATTTCTGAGTCATACGTTTTCATTTTTTAAACCGACACGCGGTAGCTCGATTAAGAAAACATTACATAATTGTGCGAGAGCGCTCGGGCGCGCAAGTGGCGCCATGCAACGTGTAACTATGTGGGGACGATAGGGTGCGAGGGGCGTAGAGTCAGAGGGGCGGCGTAGAGAGCACCACCACTCTCGCCCGCTACTACTCGGTGATGCCGAACCGCTCGCCAAGTCGCCAGTCGGACAAAAGCCACGATGAGAAAGGCACGTGCCCGCGTGGCCTCTAACTGTATATCGCGCCTACGCTACGACGTAAACATTGATCAGTGAAGTGAATAATAAACAA
The DNA here is from genome assembly GCA_905220545.2 of Melitaea athalia. NCBI lineage: Eukaryota > Metazoa > Arthropoda > Insecta > Lepidoptera > Nymphalidae > Melitaea > Melitaea athalia. The sequence goes on from HG992188.1 coordinate 14,903,266, forward strand.
GTGATTTCGAACGAAATTATACTCAGTGTACCAAATAAGTGAATAAACAAACATTTCATTTTGTTTAAATACAAATGTATGTAGAAAATGTTTCAACCGCTGACTTTTTTGTTAGTGACTTTGGGTGTAATTACCGCGTATGTTCCAAGAGGTTTGGATAATTGTAGAAGAGATTTCAATGCTGAGAAAGGTACTACTTTGTGTCACATACGTACACTCGAAAATAATGCGTCGAATCTTGTATCAGCTCCTTCGGAAAGTACGAAACGTTTGACCGTTGAGTGCAATCAATTGCTGCTTTTTGAAAGTTATCTTGAAGCAAACTATTTTCAAAGATTTATAACGTTAGAGGAACTAACGCTCGCGAACTGCAAACTTCTTCGGATACCTGGCAACGCTTTTGAAGGATTACGTGAACTAAAAAAGTTATCGATACGATCTAAAAACTACGACTGGAGTCCAAATAAAAATTTGGAGCTATCACTTGGAACTTTTAACGGCTTACGTGAATTACAGGCACTCGATTTAGGTCAAAATAATCTTAAAGTTATACCACCTGATGTATTTTGTGCTTTAGATAGTTTGCAAATATTAAATGTTACCCACAATAGAATCAAAAACATTGACCGCTTAGGCTTTGGAAAAAATTGTGGTTCAGGCCTTAGAAGTTTAGACATTAGTTATAATGAACTTAAATCATTAAGCGATGATTCGGAAATTTCAAGCCTTCGGCGACTTGAAGAGCTCAGATTACAATATAATAATATTAGTGATATCTCTAGTGAAATATTTAATGGACTAATATCATTACGGATTTTGAATATTTCCCATAATAACCTGCAGTTAATACCTGAGGGCACGTTCACAAACACGAAAGAGTTACGAGAAATATATCTGAATAATAACCAGCTATTTGAATTAGCCAGAGGCGTTTTCCACCGATTAGAACAGCTGCTTGTATTAGATTTATCGAATAATCAACTCTCAAGTGCTCACATCGATGGCGGAACATTTATTGGTCTTATACGCTTAGTCATTCTGAATTTATCCAATAACGCTTTGACGAGGATAGATGGTAAGACATTTAAAGATTTATTCTTTCTTCAAATATTAGATTTAAGAAATAACTCGATTGGATATATCGAAGAAAATACATTTCTTCCTTTGTACAATTTGCATACCTTAAATTTAGCTGAGAATCGATTACATACGATTGACGAGTTCCTTTTCAACGGATTATTTGTCCTCAGTAAATTAAATTTAAATAATAATTTACTTATTACCATCGATCTGAAAGCGTTTAAGAACTGTTCTGATTTGAAAGAGTTAGATCTAAGTTCAAATCAATTAACAGATGTCCCTTCCGCTATATGGGAGTTATCACTTTTAAAAACTTTGGACTTAGGGGAAAATCAAATATCAGATATCAAAAATGGCTCGTTTAAAAATTTAGATCAACTAACCGGTTTAAGATTAATTGATAATCAAATTGGAAACCTTAGTGTTGGTATGTTTTGGGATTTACCGAGTCTTCAAGTATTAAATTTAGCAAAAAATAAAATACAAGCCGTGGAAAGAGGAAGCTTTCAACGAAATAAGCAATTAGAAGCCATACGATTAGATGGTAATTTTATATCCGATATTAATGGAGTATTTTCAGCAGTTTTAAGTTTGCTTTGGTTGAATTTATCAGAAAATCATTTAGTATGGTTTGACTACGCATTTATACCTGGGAATTTAAAGTGGTTAGATATTCATGGAAATTTTATCGAGCACTTAGGAAATTACTACAAAATTCAAGATGAAATACGAATAAAAACATTGGATGTGAGCCACAATCGCATTGTCGAAATATCTCCATTAGCAATTCCAAATAGCGTTGAATTGCTATTCATAAATAATAATCACATTAACAATATACAAGTAAATACGTTTATGGAGAAGCGCAATCTTACTAGAGTTGATATTTACGCAAATGAGATATCTCATTTAGATATCAACAGCCTCCGGTTATCGCCAGTCCCCTCAAACAAGTCGTTGCCAGAGTTCTATATAGGAGGAAATCCGTTTGATTGCGATTGCTCAATGGAGTGGTTGCCTTTAATAAACAATATGACTGCTACGAGACAGTATCCGAGAATAATGGATCTTGAGAATGTTTTATGTAAAATGACTCATACTAGAGGTGTTACACATATACCGTTAAATAACTTAAAATCAACAGATTTCTTATGTACGTATGAGACCCATTGTTTTACACTGTGCCACTGTTGTGATTATGTTGCATGCGATTGCCAAATGACTTGTCCCAATAACTGCTCTTGTTACCACGATCCGACCTGGCATACAAACGTAGTTGATTGTTCTAGTCAAAGTGCTATCGAAATACCGGAAAAAATTCCTATGGATGCAACCGAAGTCTATTTAGACGGGAACGACTTTAAAGAATTGCAAAATTATGCATTCATCGGCAGAAAAAATATGAGATCACTTTATGTAAATTCAAGTAAAGTTGAAAATATACATAATAGAACATTCTCTGGCTTATCTTCACTCGTTATATTACATCTCGGGAATAACAAACTGGAACATCTAAATGGATACGAGTTTGAACATTTGACTCAGCTAACTGAACTTTATTTACAAAACAATTTTATTAGTCACATTGCTAATGCAACATTTTTACATCTAATCTCATTGAAAGTTTTAAGACTAGATGGAAATAGACTAGTTGACTTCTACATATGGAGTTTAACGATGAATAAAAACTTAAACAGTATTTCAATAGCTAATAATATGTGGTCGTGCAAATGTAGATATTTGCAGAGATTTACCGCATTTATAGCGGAAAATGTTGGTAAAATTACCGATATAGCTGACGTTTGGTGTACAAACATAGGAAGTCCTTCATTGCAAAGGAAAGAATTGAACCTTAATGGTACAATATGTAGCGACTATTTCGCAAGTGAATCGGGACTCGATAACATGTTAATGTCTAATTATTTGCCAATGATGGTGACTTCGTTTATGGGATTTATGTTAATATTACTCGTCACACTTATTATATTCTTATTTAGAGACACGATTAGAATATGGCTTTATTCAAGCTGTGGCATAAGATTTTTTCCATTTGCCGGAGGTTATGACGAAACGGACAAATTATATGATGCGTACGTGTGTTACAGTCCTAAAGATGATGACTTTGTTATTCAAACTTTAGCTGCTGAATTAGAAAATGGAAGTCCCTCATACCATCTCTGCTTACATTATCGAGATATACCGCAACATGGCGCTGCTTATATGCACCATACTTTACCACTGCCTGAAGCAGCAGAAGCGTCCAAACGTATTATAATTGTATTAACAAGAAATTTCTTAGAAACAGAATGGTCTCGATATGAATTTAGACAAGCACTACATGAGTTATTAAAACCTAGAATTTATACTTTAGTTCTTATTGAAGAAAATTCTGTCTTGAACGAAGCCGAATGCGATCCGGATTTAAGGCCATACTTAAAAACAAGCTTAAGAATAAAATGGGGTCAAAACAAATTTTGGGAGAAGTTACGTTACGCGATGCCCGATCGGAGGTATAAATCAAAGTCATCTAGTTTTAGAAACAATATAAATTCTTACACCATGCGCAGTGGAATGCAAAATGGTACGATGAGATCCTTTTCTTTTACTGATAAGATGCGGGGGTCGGGTGATACTGTAAATGCTACACCAGAGTTCATAGAAAGTCGACCTCAACATCCGCAGCCTTTGTACGGGTCGGATGGAAGACCGCCCTCAGACCACATATATTCATCGATCGACTCAGATTACTCATCATTAGAGCTAGGAGGAAATAATCCAAATCGGAGACGAGACTTCAGGCATTGGCCTCCACCGCCTCCAATAATTGACACTCAACATTCGGGTCAAGCTTACCTTGTCTAGTCTACGCTTTTAAAATAAATATTAAAATCATTTAGACGAAGCTTCTTGTGTAAATTGTTATAATTGCATCGTGCTTTATCAAATAATTAAGATCTTAATCTATTTTTGTAATTTCTAGCCATTCGATTGGATGTTGATTTCTTAAAGTTGGTGTAAATAAATTCTATAAGACTGCTGTAGAATATGTGAATTTTGTAAATAATTTGTAAATAGATGTCTATATAAGTCACAGTATACCTATTTATATACTTTAATAAAGCCATTGTGATAATTTTTGCATAAACTTTATTTTTTATTTCCACCTCTATACCACTATAAGCATATCCATTTTAAGAAATTTTAAAATAGTCATTGATTTATTATTAAAAATATTTTTTCTTACAATCTTGACAAAAGTTAACTTACAGCTTTAAAAAATATACAAAAAGAAAATATAAATTACATGTGTACGACTTTTTATAACACATTGATAAAGAAACCTTTTTTAATTTCTTTTACCAGTAAGTAACTACAAAGCTAATAATGTTACACTGAGAGATAAAAAAAAACAGTAGCGATAAGATAACAAAAAGTAAAGATAAAAAGAGTAAGACTACGGTCTCCATTAAATAGAATGTTAAAATAAAACCACAGAAAGAAAAATATTTATATCTGACAAAGGACACCAGAAAACGTGACAAGAATACTACGAGTCGTCAAAAGCATATCATAATCCCAAGGTAAGGTCGTTTGCGGAATTTTAAAATAATACTTTTATCACTTACAAAAGGACAAAATATCATAACTTGATATAAACAATTTATTATCTTTATCTCAATAAATTCGTTAGGAACAATATAACAAAGCTCAAGAGTAAAAATGGTGTTTTTGATACTGTAAGTAATAATGATATGTGCCTAGCCAATGAAATATCATAGTCAGTGTATGTATGTGTATTTATTAGAACCTATTAATATTTGTTTCTGAATTTAGAATATAAAGCTTTTTAGTTCAAGGCGATGAACTTGGTTTTATATGAAATTACTAACTTTTACAACATATGTCTGTATATAAAAAAGTGAGTTTATTAATCGAATGAGTAAACCAAATATTTTAATGAAAATAACTTTTTCAAACATCTTTATTTGAATGGCCCGTTGGCACAGTTGATAATGACATAAATGAACTATAAACTTTTAGTTAATAATTGTGTTTGCTCGCAAACGAAAAAAAAAAGGACTTCAATTTCATCGACAAGTAATACAACGTTATAAGACGAAAAAATAGTCAAGTAAATACGCGCTCTTAAAGATTACTCAAAAAGTTGTAATCAGTTTTCGATCTAATTTAAACAAGACTACAAAACAAGTATTAGCTTTCGATTAAAGTAAGAATCATCGAAATCGGTACACCGAGTAAAAAGTTATGCGGTATAATATAAGGTAGGTCAACGAAAAAGTAGTCACGTAAATACGCATTATTAGATATAACTCTAAAAGTACTTGTCAGATCTCAATTAAATTAAAATGGGACCACATGACACGCAACACCTTTCAATTAAAACAAAATTGATCGAAATCGGTCCACCCAGTCAAAAGTTCTAACATACATATAAAAAAAAAAAAAAACATACGTGTCGAATTGAGAACCTCCTCCTTTTTTGGAAGTCGGTTAAAAAATAGTAGGTGATTATAAAATTAATGCTGATATTAAATTGCCATCATATTTATTTTCAGTATGACATGCTAATTTAAAATCCGATAAATACAAATACAGTAAGAGACAATTTATAAAATGAATCACCTTATAGACTCCAGAATCAATTCCACACATCCGGTCTCCGATATTAACAAATAGAATCATAATTGAAGTCCCCATTGTGCAAAGAACGATTTAACGATACTATTCGAAATTGCAGTTCTGTATTTATTCTTAATCTATATTTGGAATTATTTGAATACAAATAAAATTGTAATGAATTTGAAAATTGAATATGTAATACAATGACCTTCTATACAATGTAATATAAATATTTCAAATATTGTTACTCAAAATTCAAATTGAATTACAGTTAAACAGTTGAGAACTGTAATTCAATTTCTAAAAGAAACATACTTTTTATTGTATGGTTCCTACTGTTAGAAATGATTTTTTTTTTTCATAACAGTCTTCGAATTCTTTAATTTCCAAGAAAAACTTTTAAATATAATAAAAAATAGAACAGAAAATTAACGTAAAAGTGATTTTGTATTCATGTTACAATAGTTACTTAATATTGATATCTTCTTCCTCCGTCTAAACTCTAAACAATAGCCATCAAAATATGCAAAAAATATCTATAGAATTCCGGTAGCTTTCTTACGAACTCAAACAATAAAACACAAAGGTGTTATGACTCATTGTGTACTCAGCAACAATAAAAGAAAGCACTAAATATGTCTGTCAATAAACAATTTTTGTTTTATGATAGTTCGTCTCTAACAATGACCAATAAACAAAAAGGATGTTTTTCGAACATCGTATTCTTAGCAGTGTTACTAGAGGACCTGTTTTTAACCGACTTCCAAAAAAGGAGGAGGTTCTCAATTCGACACGTATGTTTTTTTTATGTATGTTAGCTCAGAACTTTTGACTGGGTGAACCGATTTCGATCAATTTTGTTTTAATTGAAAGGTGTTGCGTGTCATGTGGTCCCATTTTAATTTAATTGAGATCTGACAAGTACTTTTAGAGTTATATCTAATAATGCGTATTTACGTGACTACTTTTTCGTCGACCTACGTTATATTATACCGCATAACTTATTACTCGGTGTACCGATTTCGATGATTCTTACTTTAATCGAAAGCTGATACTTGTCTTGTAGTCTTGTTTAAATTAGATCGAAAACTGATTACAACTTTTTGAGTAATCTTTAATAGCGCGTATTTACTTGACTATTTTTTCGTCTTATTACGTCGTATTACTTGTCGATGTAATTGAAGTCGGTTTTTTTTCGTTTGCGAGCAAACACAATTATTTGAGTATGCAGTAGGAATATTTGCACCTAAATTTTGTTTTCATGAAATAGCGGTGTATTATTATAATGTAATATGTTAGTGATATGTAACTTAAATCGTATGTTAAAACATGTTTATTCTTTTTTGTTTATTTTAATTCAATTGCAGTGAGTTATAAAAATACAAAAGTAGTCAATTAAATTAATACTGGTTTATTATTACTAAAATCTTTCTAGGAAGTAAAGATTGTGCATCATAAAGTTTATGCCAATTGTTCATAAATATAATATAACGTGTCTGCAATTCTTGAAAAAAAAAGCAAAAGAAATAAAAGTCAGTAAAAAGAAGCTTACGATAACAATGTGCTTTTAAAACCTACACCCATAAAAATATTGATTGACTTAACTTAAAAATGGTAACTTATATCTTTTAGAAAAAACATACTTTTTAGATAGGTGTGCATTATCAAGAATTTTGTAGCTTAGGAAACTGGTTAACTTATTAATATACCTACATAGTTTTTCAATTAAGCTAAAAATTGCTGTGACATTTACGTAAACCTGCTTTTTGTGACTTTTTTTGAGCTAGTGTAGAAAAAGCATGATTAAGAGTGACGTGAACTTTTCCAAGTTTCAATAGAAACCAAAAATATAATTTTGCCAAAATGCAGCATTTCAGACCGTATTTATAGTGTAGTCATTTTTATTCACAATAACTGGAGTATTAGAGCTTACTCCTTAAGAAACGATTTAAGGTCCGTGGTAAGAAAAGAATATGGGTAGTGGAATCGTGTGAAACAACTGATGCGTAATAGTGACAGTGACGCTGAGAGTAAGCTTTTACAGAGCTTTATAGCTGCTTATATAAGACAAAGGTATAAAAGTAGAGCAGCATTTATTGTACCTACTGCTACGAATATACATATATAACGGTGAGTGTGCCGTGTTGGCGCACAAATACCTCTCGGGGTGGATAGTTGTGACACCTGTGTTGTGAAGACAGCCACCCAGAAGGGATAGAAATATTTGCACAAATTTGTGCAAATATTTCGTTCTGGGTGGTTGTCTTGGTCTCCCCAACGTGTCTCGGAGAGCACATCAAGCTGTTGGTCCTAGTTGTTATCATAGACATCTGATAGAAATAATTGTTAATCATAGTATCAGCGTGGTTGATCAAGCTCCAACTTTTCTACGCCGAGAAAGAGGCCTAAGCCCAGCAGTGGCTCATACACAGTTTATAGGCTGAATCAAAAATTATTTTAATTTTTAACAGAACATTAATTTATTATTTAAACTCCAGTTATGTCAGAGCTGACACACACATTTTTATTATTATTAATATAGTCTATAATAATAATACTCTATATTATTAAGGATAATTTGAACAAAGCGTTGCTGATTTAACAGGAGACGTAATAAGGATTTAATTATTTCCATCTCCATGACAATTAATTTCGATGTACGAAGAACATTATTAGGATCTGTCATGCTTCAGCTCTGATTGATTGCAATTTGATGATAATTTCGTGTTGTTGTGTTATGTATGAGCACAGTGTTGTACGACTGAATTACTATGTATTACTATTATATTTATTGTATACTGAATAATTTTGTTTCTGAATGTTACTATAATAATTTTAATATAATATAATAATTATTATATTAGTATTTTTCTTATTTTATTTTATGCAAGTTTATCACACGACTACTTTGAGACTACTTAAGTATTGTAGGTTCTGAGTGTGTATATCATATTTGTGGGTGATTAATTGAAATTAAAAATTAAATAATTATTAATTAACGATCTTTAGATCTTAGATTTTTTTTCTTACATTAACGATCATTACGCCGCGTTGGCACAGCGGTCACAGCACTGGTTTGTGGCTGTTGCGCTGGCGGTTGCGGGTTCGATCCCCGCACACGACAACATTTGTATTGGCCATACAGATGTTTGCCGTGGTCTGGATGTTTGTGCAGTCCTTGTGGGCACTCCCGCCGTGCCTTGGAGAGCACGTTAAGCTATTGGTCCCGGTTGTTACTCATAGTAGGGAATATATCCGCCAACCCACATTGGAGCAGCGTGGTGGATTAAACTGCGATCCTTCTCCTACATGGGGAAGAAGCCTGTGCTCAGCAGTGGGATATTACAGGCTGAATCGTATTAACCATCATCACCATCATCCTCATAATAAATAAATAAACATCGTGAGATAATTAAATGTACATTGTGCCTTTGTTACAATTAAATAAAACTAAAGTTAAGGATAATATTTGTCTGTTAAAACTTAAAAAACGTGTTTTTTTTTAAAGTAGTAATGACAGTGTCCAAATGTTGTTATCAAATTTCAACATAACGGACGTCAGTTATTGCGCAAACTTCAACGTCAATTTGCGCTTTCAATTTATAGGTAAACCGCTGTAAAGTCGTCCCTTGCGATGACAAATGGGAGGCAGGGCGGGGGGTATGCACGGGTACACACGGCATTGTCGCCACAGAGATTTATCTTGAGATATCTCAAGTATATCTCTCTGAGTTATTACATATTTAGGTGAATGATTATAATTATTTGAGTCATGCGAGTGTGGCAAATAATATGACTGATTCTATATTTATTTTTATTATATGTTTTTCTATATATATACAATTAATTAAGTAACTACGTTAGAAAATAAAATACTAAATACTGAGCGCTAAAACTAACATTAATATGTAAAAAAGTTGCTTAAGATTAACATTATCATCATTCATTTAGTCATTTTTCGTCTTGGTAATTTCATATTTATTGTTGGATGTAACTATACCCCGTCCGGCGACTAATGATCTTTTTGACAGCCCACGCCTATAAATTACAGTTGTTTTTTTTTCGGAATAACGTACTAAAATTCTACTGTAATGTCATACTTTATTGACGATTTGATTGATTGAGTGAAGTACCCTGTGCATAACAAACAACCACAGACTATGAAACAGTTCTTGTGAAATAATAAATCGATAATAATAAATCGATCATTTATTTAAAGACCATTCTTTTTAAAGTCGGAATTTCCTTACGTTGGTAGTAATCGTATAGATGACGACGAATTGCATCGGCATCAAAATCGTCAATGCATGTAATTTTAAAGGGCCGGTGGCGTTTTATCTCCGCTGTAACACGTGGTTCAATAAGTCCCGAGACTAAGTACTAAAAAAAGGTCTTTTTTATAAAATTAATTTTTATTCATCAACATAGTCTCCTCCAAGAGCGATACAGTCCCTCCAACGCTTTTCTAACTTTTCTATGCTATGTGTGTAGAACTATTTGTCTTCAAAAAACGAGTTGGCTTCAAAATAAGCCTCCGTTGCTGCGATAACTTCACTATTTGAGTCAAATTTCTTACCCTGAAGCATTTTTTGAGGTCTGCAAACAGCCAGTAATCGCTGGGGGCCAAGTCTGGCGAATAAGGGGGATGAGGAAGCAATTCGAAGCCCAATTCGTTAATTTTGGCCATCGTTCTCACGGACTTGTGACAAGGCGCGTTGTCCTGGTGAAACACCACTTTCTTTTTGTTCATGTGAGGCCGTTTATCCGCAATTTCGTACTTCAATCGCTCCAATAAGCACATGTAATAGTCACTATTTATATTTTGCCCCTTTTCAAGGTAGTCGATGAAAAGTATTCCATGCGCATCCCATAATATAGACGCCATAACCTTACCGGCCGATTTCTGAGTCTTTGGACGCTTCGGGCGGCTTTCACCAGCCGCTCTCCACTCCGCTGCCTGCCGATTGGATTCCGGAGTGAACTGGTATATCCAGGTTTCATCCATTGTTACATACCGACGTAAAAAATCCTTTTTATTATGATTCATCAGCGCCAAACATCGCTCTGAATCATTGATACATTGTTCCTTTTGATCAGTTGTAAGCAAACGCGGCACCCACTTAGAAAAAAGCTTTTTCATGGCCAAATTTTTATGTAAAATAATGAAAACACTACCAGCTGAAATCTTCACTATCTCGGCTATCTCTCGCACTTTTACCTTCCGATCTTCCAATACGATTTTGAGGACTTGGTTAATATTTTGTTGTTTGGACGACCTGAGCGGTCCCCATCATTGGTGTCCATGCGACCGCGTTTGAAGTCGGCATACCACCGACAAATCACAAATGGTTGCTTTAGAGGGAGCTGATCCTGCATAACATTTTATAAGCCATTGCTGTGCTTCAACGGTATTTTTTCCCATTAAAAAACAATGTTTTATCAACACGCGAAACTCGTTTTTTTCCATTGTATCGAAATTACAACCGTACCGTCACTTAAATGTTTCAAAATCAATAATTTTATTGTTCCATTTTTAAAAATTTGACACATATTCTTGTATTGATAGCCAGTACTTTTTAAAAATCAAAAGAGTTTTTAATATATGCGCCATTTCGAGGTTAGTCTCGGGACCCATTGAACGATCTAGTAGATAATAATTTATATGAATTGAGGAATGGTCTAATTTAGTGTGTAAAATGTTTGGTGATTGGAATTCTGTTGTAAGTACAGTGTTAGACATAAAACAAATCGTAATGTATCTGTGAACTGCTGGACAATTTTTGTATTTTACACACATAAAATGTTGATATTATATTTTGTAAGTTACTGTGTTTTTAATGAGAAAATAAATATTCATTAAACCTATAATGCGCTATAAAGTTATATTATTTATATGTATAAATATTTCTATTTTACTGATTTATTATTTATATATTTCATTTATAATTTAAAAAAAAACTAATAAACGAATAAATAAATAATATTTTAAAACTAAATGTATTTCATAAAAGTTATTCTTAAATAAAATCGATTATTATTTTAAATCGAATCAATAACGTGTGAGGTAGTCACTAAAGTCAAAATTTCTTGAAGTGTCAAAAAGATCATTAGTCGCCGGACGGGGTATAAGTAAAATAATCTCGTGTATAGTGCGTACGTCATTCGATGTCAACGCCGTAGGGATGGCAAAGTCTACTCTCAAGAATCGATCTTTTCATAAAAATAATCAACTTTTTGGAATCCACTTGAACCTGTCTCGAGTCGATTGGAATCGATTCTCATTCGGTGACTTTGACTTTTTTTTAAGCAACACAACTGTCACAAACTCACGGACGGTAGTATATATAATTATATAGTTTGTACCAGGGATTGGAATACCGTTTAAAAATTCGGTAACGTTAACTTGTCTCGGCAGACAACGTTATTTATGGAGTAACGATATCTTAAGTTAAAACAAACTCGTAACACGTAAGTTCGTAACTATTACGGTAAACGCACAAATATATATTTGTTACCCACTTTAATTAACCAAATACCCAGAACTATACTACTACATACTACATATTTTAAAGGCGAGAGAGTTTAAATTCAGAGCGGAACAAAGGGTCAAAAATTTTAGTACTTATTACTAAATTAATCATTACAAAAATACATAGCATTAGCAATTCATTACAAATTTACTATTATTGAAATTTAACATTGGAATGATAATATTATTGAACACATCACTTTTACGAAGTATACCACAGTGTCCTCACAGAAAAAACAAGATGCTTTCAAAAAGTCGGCTTGAGAATCGACTTTTAACTGTGATTAATCGACTTTGAGAATCAAAAAATTCCAAGTCGATTCCAAAGTCAAAAGTCGACTTTTTTCACGCAGTCTCCATCCCTAGTCGACGGCCGACATCAGAATTCAGACTGTCTGATTGGTTGAGTGCTTCCCGCCCCCGCGTCCCGCGGCCATCGCTAGGGTCGACTTTATCGCGGTACAGCTATAGTTTTCATTAGTTTGTATAATAACTATTGACTAACTATAACTATCCACTGTATTATTGCCATACAGAATAATCGTCTGATGATCTCAATTCAAACAAACTTCTAAGTTATGAAAGCTATTCAATATCAAGTCCCCATTCATTAGTTGTTAACTTTTAATAACCCAGTCTACAATTGCACAATACGGCAACACTTCATTAAATTGTCACTCAAGGTAATGAAGCCTCTCTTAGGCTGTCTCTACTTACGTAATATTGTGTATGTTTTCATTAAGTTATTTTAACGTTTCAAAATATATCTCGTATTGGTGCTTAAATAAAAATATTGTTCTATCTTTCTTATACACACTTGTGAATGATACTCAGTTGTGAGTTGGGCAAACACTACCTGAGTGGAATTGGAATTTCGTTAAGTATGGTACTAAGTACTAATTATTTATACGAGTAGATGAACAAATTAAGTATAGTTTAAATCAAATAATACCTTTGAAAATTCAGAAGTACTACCTCAGTTTGGATTAGAAACCATTCGTATATGTATATATTATAATTTACGTTTTCTATCCGATAGATTACCTCGGTTTATATAGAAATATTGCATCATAAAACCTAAGAGGATTATTTCGCTTGGTTTGGTTATCATCATCATTATTATTCTATGCTCATAAATTACTGGATATAGACAAAGTTAGAAAATTGTTATTCAAAGTTTCTAGTAACTGCTTTTAAGGTTGTACATCCTCTACTATTTTATTCATAGATATAAAATCTTTGAAATAAAATTAAGTGTTTTGAATGATTAATGGACAAGTTCAACCATTAAGAAATAAGTAAAAGTGGATTTAAAATTTAAATTCATGTTTAAACAAATATACATCAATTTAAAATTATTTTGATAGTCATTATTGTATTTTATTTATTTAAATACATACAGCAAATTATATATTATATTTAAATAATAAAAATGCTAAAACTTTTTATCGTCACATAAGTACATCTATATTTATTTATCTTTGTAACACGCATACTTTTCATTCGAAATTTAAAACTCTCAACAAAAAGACGTACATTAATATTCCTTTGTCACGTCACACCGCCTGCTCCGATGACAACGAAGACGTTTCTTTGTAACAGTTACCAAATTAAAACACATTACAAACATTCAAAGTTAGAACTCAACCAGTAATAAAAAAAGACAAAATTTTTAACTGTGATAACGACCTTACAAAGAGATGAGAAATGAGAATAATTTTGTGACATAAAAACGGGCCACATCGTGGTTAGATAAGTTTAAGGGACTTTATTTGCTCAACGTCTTTGTTTGAGTTTAAGTTGTGGAAGATTCCGGGAAGAGGTAATAAACTTCAAAGTAACAGCCCTTACGGACAAACCATGTGAACTGCATTTTTTGATGTAAATTACTAATCATAATTATAATCACACCTGTTTAGTTAAGCAACGGAAAATATTTAAAAAATCAAGACGTTAAAGCAGGTTTTCCGAATCTTCTAAATTCCTTCATTAAATATCCATAAATGTATGTATATATAACATTGAAAGCAGGTGGTATTAAGATTCGTTTAATTTAGTTACAAAGTAAATAAAGTGCTCTAAACACTTTCTAATAAAATATAATCGGATATTAAATTATCATAAATTTCACGGGTACGAGACGGAAAATCTCGAAAACCGGAAATTTATGTCATGAATACAACCCGCGAACGCATAAATTAGAAATTTAATGAACAGTTTTATTTGCTCAATAGTACAACGTCTTTCAGATGCTACCGTCTTTATTTAACGACAACGTTGTCGCTAAAACATTGTTCGGCGACAAAATTTTCTGGTAGTTTGAGCTTAATTACTATAATATTATTCCCTCCTTTTACTCAAGAGCACCTATTATATTCATTCACGGTTTCTTGAACACTTTAAATGCGAACGTTATTTCACCATCTAATTTTCATTGTGCAAAATTTTATAGCAATCGTCATGACAGTTGGATGCGTTCTATTAACCACGGTATCTTAATATATTGATATTTTAACATTTCTTAAAAAAATAAATATTCTCATATGTATGACGTGGTGGTATGACGTATTATTAATCAGTTCCTGTGTGTTTCATCCGTCATTTAACGCTTTATTTGTGTTGTATATTACGAGTATGTGCAATTTTTTTTAAGGTACTGCTACGACTAAATAAACAGCACTGTCTTTTTTAAAATCTCATACATTTAGACTTGACAAATCCCTGTGAAAAGCAATACCTTTTAGTATTACAAAAGCTTGCAATATTTTTATAAGAGTAGAAAAGAAAATAATCCATTCGTAGAATTTGCCGGTATATGATTTGATACAACAGATGTTGTTATCCCAAGTGGACATGCTTCGGTACGAATCTTTTGAGTTAGGCTTATAGAGACAAATGTCAATAAGAGATTGTTATTGCAAGTGTCTCAATGTAAAAATACTCTGGTTAAATTGAAGCAATCTGTAATATCGGAAATGACGTACATTGGATTAAGTATTTATTTCAATAAAACGAATAAAAGTTGAGAATTTTAATATATTTTTTTTTATGTTTTTGCAATTAAAATCGATAACTTTAACGAACTATTTATGACTAAATAATAATTTTTCATTATTTTCGTCATCACGTACTTAAAATATGTGAGGTTAAAGATCTTTATTTCTCATTTAAAACCATACAGTCATTTGCATGAGAAACAACAACACTTATATAACAGATTTAGTTACAGTCCAGTTTGTAGGTGGCAGACCTGGTCTGTGATATTTGTTAATCGTAGGTACAACCAACGCGTGAGAGAAGTTAAAAAGGAGAAAAGACAAATAATAATAATAATAATAGTAATAATGATAAAACGAGACGATTATAAAGAGATTAGTTGTCAAACCATATCATTTTGTGTGATGTATTGTTTAAGTCTCCGCTTGAAAACAGTGATCGAGTCTGCGACCTTTACATGTGTAAATCATATGTATAGCTACCATTCCATATTGATTAAAAAATTAGTCAAATATTATCATCTAGGTAAAAGTGACGCTAGTTAGAAAAGTATACGTATTTGTAAAAGTTATTGTGATAGCTCACACAATAACTGGAGAACTTGCTTAGAATAAATTTGCTTATGATGTATGAAAGGGCACTTTCAGAGCAGTTGTAGAATAAGCTTCGTTCAATCCTATCATCAGTTACGGGGATACATATTAGCTATATAAATTCATATTTTTCATTACAAATGAAATTAAACAATTTAATATTATTATAATCTTTCTACCCATATCTACACTAATATTATAAAGAGGTAAAGTTTCTATCTTTTTTTGTTTGTAGGGGGTAACCTTCGCAAATACTGATCCGATCATGAAAAGTCTTTCACTATTAGAAAACAACACTATTCACGAGTGACATAGGCTATATTTTATTGTTATTGAACAAAAAATTCAGTGAAAAATAATAGTATATGTAAATCAAGTCAAAGAAATGCGAGCGAGATAAAAACTTTACTACTGTATATATTATTGCATCGCAAAAAATAATTAACGCCCAACGAAGTGGATATGGGTCGGCTAGTATTATAATATAATTATGTATTTTCTAAAAACAACTAGGCACTTAACATCTCACCTAGATGTAGGTATTTTTGCTTTCTATAATATTTTAGATACCTTAGTTTCTGACTATTGTAATAAACAAGAAAATATTTTATTTATCACATAACTTACTGTTATTAATGTGTCATGCGAAGTGATTGAAATTCGATTGGTTCAACTCTTCCGTTTTCTTGAACTACTTTCAATCGATTCAGAACACAATCTTTGAATCGCATTAACTTTCTGAGTATACTTAAGTGACTAGGAATGTAGAAATAAGTGAGAAAGAAGGAAGTATAAAAGTATAAGGAAATCAGAAATGTTTCCTACTGAAGTATAAATACTTCTACTTCGCTTTCAAATTGTCAAGTAAAAAGAGACAATACTTGAGCCGATTTTAACTATGCGCGTTGCTATAAAAAGATTGTACCCTATTGTGTCGTGTGCTTTTTGTTGTACTTATAGTAAGAATATTCAATATCGCAATGAAAGAATTAAAAATAAATTTTGATTTTAAGATCCTACCGATGAGCGACATAATTTGTGGTTAATTTCTGAGGCAAATAATCTATATAATAAAAATGAATGTTGGTAAGCGCATAACTCGAGAATGGCTCGACCGATTCGGCTAACTTTTTTTATGTTCCTTAAAAATCTCAGGGAAGGTTTTTATAATAAAAAAAATTGTAACAGGCAGAACGAAGTCTGTCCGGGCTGCTAGTATTAAGGAATTAAAATACAACCATTTTTTTTTCTAAACGTTTATCGCTTAATTTTATTTAGTGCAGCAACGTCGTTCAACATAAAAATAAACATTCCTCGACATTATCATTAAATCATTAAAATTTTAAAACAGTTACACATTTAAAAAGGAATTTATTAATTAAAATTACAAAATCGTGCTAATGCCTTTTGTTTTAAAGACAATAGTCAAAGGAACAGTGAGTGGGTCTTTTATAAAAAGTTATCGTGTGAAAATCGTCTGACTACTAGGGATCTGAGACGCGCGGAGCATGTAATTTAATACTTTCTACCGGCGTAAATGTTACATTTACAAAAATAATTACACGGCCAGTGCTTATCTGACGATTTCTTTGACAGCTCAATATACATTTGGCGAAACAACAATTTAAGCTTTTAACATACAACATTACAATATGTCATGTTTATAATTTTTAATAATGGTCTAAGATCCGAGAAGGTAAATCTTCCCTCATCTGTTAATTAGATGAAACAATTTTTTATAGGCAGATTTCAATATTGTGAATTTATAAAAAAAACCTCTGCCACCCTACGCCTGCTACAATTGATAATACTTAATTAGTTAATCAGTATTTTTTTATGATATTTTCCCTCTCATGTTAATTACATGTAGTAAGTTAAAACTGGCAATATTTTATATTATATACCTTACTGTAGTAGGCACCCATCTCTATGATTGCTATACTTACCTGCAGCCAGGTCAGAAAAGGTAGATAAATGTAGATTATTACCCTCACATGTTAATTAAAAAATCCAAGTACAATAATAAACGGCGGCGAATTCTAAACATAATAATGTTTGGCTGCCGTATTAAAAGCCGATGCAGCCAAAGATAAATATGGTGTAAGATCCAAGATAGCTAAATATTCCCTCATCTGTTAATTAGATAAAACAATTTTTTATAGGCTGATTTCAATATTGTGAATTTATAAAAACAACTTCTGCCACCCTAAGCCTAATTAATAATACTTAATTAATTATATATAATTAATAATACTTAATTAGTTAATCAGTATTTTTTAATGATCTTTTCCCTCTCATGTTAATTACATGTAGTAAGCTAAAACCGTTAATATTTTACATTATATACCTGACTGTAGTAGGCACCCATCTCTATGATTGCTATACTTACCTGCAGCCAGGTCAGAAAAGGTAGATAAATGTAGATTATTACCCTCACATGTTAATTAAAAAATCGAAGTGCAATAATAAACGGCGTCGAATTCTAAACATAATAATGATTGGCTGCCGTATTAAAAGCTGGTGCAGCCAAAAATAAATGGTAAAAAGATACAATTTACGATGACTATGGGAACTCATTGCGAAGAATGAGACCGAATAATACTAATTCCTTCAACGAAAAGAGACAGCGTAAAATTCATGCGCGCGCATCACAGGCTCATTTATACATACTAGAAAATTCGAAATTTCGAAATTTTCGAAATCCCTAGTACATTTTTTTCAACTGAGGTAGGGCACAGCAGGAACTGAGGTCTGGCACAGCAGGAACTGAGGTATGGCACAGCAGGAAATTTCCTGCTCAAAATATGTAGCAGCTCGACTGGGGTAGTACCTCGACCTTACAGAAGACCACAGCTAAATAATACTGTTTTCAAGCAGTATTGTGTTCCTGTTGGTGAGTAACGTGACCAGAGCTCCTCCTGGGATTTGGGATAGGGTCGGCAACGCGCTTGTGATGCTTCTGGTGTTGCAGGCGTCTATAGGCTACGGTCTTACCATCAAGTGAGCCGTATGCTTGTTTGCCAACCTAGTTACATAAAAATAAAAAAAACCTGATTAGTATAAAGCTAATTTTCCGGGAGTAGATTAATTTTGATGAGACGAACAAAAAATTCCTCTACGAAAACTCTCGATTGTGGTAAGTCAAGGCCTCGTAAGGTCATCACAAATTATTACTAACCAGCTGATTTTTTTTCTTTTAGTTAGTTAATATTTATATAATTTAATGGTAATATTGTCCTACAAATTGCGTGGTACGTTATCCCGGTCCTACGGTCACTGCTGGTCTATCTCCTGCTAACTCCATTACCTACCACAATCGAGAGTTTTCGTAGAGGAATTTTTTGTTCGTCTCATCAAAATGAAGCTACTCCCGGAAAATTAGCTTGATTCTAATCAGGTGAAAAAAATGTACTAGGGATACCGGACTAAAATAATTGATTTTCGCCTTACAATTATTTCCAACAAAATTTGATTTCACTAATTTTCTGTTTGTAATATGTTTATAATAATGGTATGTATAATAATAAATAAAACAAATATTTTGTTTGTTTTAAAAAAAAATAATTAATTTCACCGTATCAGAATTATAATTAAAGAACTATATAAAAAAAATTAATAATTGAACCATCAAGAAAATTTCACGGTAAGGGTAACTCAAAAGCATTATTTATATTTTTTAATATTGCACATTATTCCGTAAATTAAAAAAAATCTTAATAATTTGGAGCAATTTTTTTGTCTATATCTTTCTTATACTTACTCCAATTCTCATCTTCTCTCTTTCTATTCTAGTATACATTTTTCTTAAATTTTCGAAATTTCGAATTTTCGAATTTTCTAGTATGTTTAAATGAGCCTGTGATGCGCGCGCATGAATTTTACGCTGTCTCTTTTCGTTGAAGGAATTACTATTATTCGGTCACATTCTTCGCAATGAGTTCCCATAGTCATCGTAAATTGTATCTTTTTACCATTTATTTTTGGCTGCACCAGCTTTTAATACGGCAGCCAATCATTATTATGTTTAGAATTCGACGCCGTTTATTATTGCACTTCGATTTTTTAATTAACATGTGAGGGTAATAATCTACATTTATATACCTTTTCTGACCTGGCTGCAGGTAAGTATAGCAATCATAGAGATGGGTGCCTACTACAGTCAGGTATATAATGTAAAATATTAACGGTTTTAGCTTACTACATGTAATTAACATGAGAGGGAAAAGATCATAAAAAAATACTGATTAACTAATTAAGTATTATCAATTGTAGCAGGCTTAGGGTGGCAGAGGTTTTTTTTATAAATTCACAATATTGAAATCTGCCTATAAAAAATTGTTTCATCTAATTAACAGATGAGGGAAGATTTTGTTATATTCCGGATCTTAGACCATAAGTTTACGAACTGCTTTTTTATCAATCATATTGTAAGGAATTTCTTAGGTTATCGATTACTTACTATTTGTCTATTATAATGATGAAAAAAAAGCTAAGTGTGAACTCACCCTAATGTAAATGACAAATCCAAAGCACCGACAAAACAAACGTAAGAGGGAGCTTAAAGATGCATATTTCGTGGGCTGTTTATGTAAATTAATTCATAATAAATATTTTGATTCCATGCTAACGAGTAGTTGAAGTCGGACGACGCTCGTTCGACTCTCGTTAGGGCCTGAATGAGACGGCATTATCATAATACTGTTATTTATTGCAAAATCCTTTATTATTTTATATTTGAATGTTCTTAAAGCATCTCCATTTGGATTATGAAACCCCAGTACGCCTAACCAAATACATACAAATCATTTTAATATTCACACGATTTGAAATTTTTTCATCGAAAGAGTTTGGATTTCTTTATATATATTTATTTTTTTATAATATTTTACTGACTTAAGTAATTATATTTCGATTTAGACTTCTTATTTGTAGGTACTTTAAATCTGTATTTATTCATCTATATATATTAAAAGAGATTTCCACCCATTGACTCATCACGATATCTCTGGAACCATAAGGCCTAGAGACTTTAAATTTCGTAGGAATATTCCTTTCCCGAGTAGAGGTCAGCTAAGAACGGATTTTACAAAATTCCAACCACAAGAGGGGGTTGCGGGGGTTAATAACATAAATGGCAAAACAACGTTTGCGGGGTCAGCTAGTAAATGATAAAAGCTTTAAATTGTGGAACCTCTGCTAGAATCTTGACGTCGGCGTCGGCTAAGTTAGTTATTTGGAATTGTCTACTTAATGTAACAAAAAATTCGTTTTAGTTTTACTTGACTTCAGTAATACTTTAAAATAGATCGTTTTCCTGCTTTTCAAACTATCAGCAATATTTTTATTTGTCTAAAATTGATTTTAACAAAAACTATTTGGCCGGCAACCTTGTAAGACTAACATTATTATTCCTCAATTTATATAACCTAGAGCTTTCTAATCTACTCGTATATTCATATGTATCGATAATTCTGACCTAAACCCAGCTATTATTTCAAGTTAAATCGATCACACAGTGCCCTTCGTTTAATATTCAAAGCATTTTCTTTCAATCTTATATTTATCACGGATTTCAAACTCTTATTAAAATAATTATAGGTATATTCTTTTAATTAAAAGCAGTAGTTTCAGACATTAGCATGTTTAAACAAAGAAACAAACAAACTTTTCAATTTTATAATACCAGTATATATATATATATATTTATTATCTTAGAAAATTGTATATACAACCTTTAATACTTATTAAGTTATTAATTATAATATTGGGTATCAGTTATTATACTTATAAAATCAATTTTAAACTAATAACAGCTTGTTATACCATACAACGCAGGAATCCGTTATTTTTTCATAACTATGTTAAAAGGTGACAGTTGAAATTATGAACAAATATTTCTAATATGGTGACAGGGTAATTTACTTAGATAAGACTTCAAAAACGATAACTTTAAAAACGATATTGACAAATTAGATACCTCTACATCAAGTAAGTATTATTATCGTACATGATGATTATTTATTTATACTGAACTATTTACAGTGTTAAACAAAAGATAATAAAGTAGATAATTATGACTACAATAAGATATGATATGAAAAACCATCTGTGAGTATAATTTCAATTAAAAAACTTTTGCTAGTAATAAAAAATATACTTATAGAGCAAGTAGTTATCAAGGAAAAATAAAGTAAATTGTTTAAAATTTAAGAAACACAGCATTTTAGTAGTAATATTAGTGATTACATGTGGTTCAGAAATAGTGTATTTACACACAAGCGCACAAACACATACACACATTCACGCACACAATTTTCTAAATTTTGTGCTAAATGGACAATTTACGCTGAGAGAACAAGAAATGTAATTTAAATGTGATATTGGTCATTGTGCAATGCGTAAATCGGAATGCACAAATTCTTACCACACACGATGCTTAAAACATGTTTTTTCTAAAAACACAATTAAGGTATAAAACTTGTGGTTTTATTAAGGCATGTCGATGAAGTGATGGTGTTATCTAAACGAGGTACTAAGTGAGAAACTAAGACACCGAGAAGTATAACTTCAAAGCGATATCGACCCATTAGGTCCGGCGCATCAATCACGCTGCGCAAACATCGGACCCATTATATTGGACAAACACGCGACCGCCCGGCTTCTGTACGGACTTACGCTTTTATTGACTTGTTGATCTTTGGAATATGAATGATAATGTAATGATGCATTACCAATGCGTTTAGCAACGCCACTGTGCTATAGAACGTGCTTTGCTTTGAGTATTTTATTAATTTTGTGATAAATATTACTCGTAAAACGATTTTTTTCTTTATTTATATAAATAAAATTATTAAGATGTATATACATACGTATCTGTATACACAATAGCGAAAGGTCACATCAAACTTTTTCAGTAATGGATTCTATTCCGGAAAACCAACACTAAATTATGAAAAATATAACTTATTTGGGCTGTTGATGAGAATTTAAACTGTTTTTTTTTTGTTCAACATTTTCGGAATTTTATGGTTTGAGGGCTTAAAATTTGAACGAAGGTTTTTATATTAAAATTCTTATTTTCGTAGTTTAAACAAGCTATTTTTAACCTAATCATAAACCTATCGTGAGCAAAACCGCGAGGGAAAACTAGCCACAACAACATGAACCAAAAATGACAACACTGACTAAAGTGTTTAATTTTTTCTAACAAAGAACATTTTTATATTAGCTTTATCTAATATCTAAAGAGCATTTAAGTATAAGCTCTCTGATAAACAGAGAACCACCTAACGAATCCTAAGACCAATAAAGACGTCTGGATGATCTAAGAAGCTGACCACTTATCTTCTATATGTATATATATTTTTATTCGACACACGATCTCCATTCAGGTCAGCATTCAGGTAGATTATGGGATGTAAGTGGTCTAGGTTCTGACGTGACCATATTACGTAAGTATGAAAATTGTGATGGTATGTGATTGCAAAGAATTTAAAGTCGCATCTGCAATCTTACACATGGTTATACTAATATACAACCGGCTATTATTTAGAGTTATTTAAATTTTAACACACAATAAGAATTTATATAGCAATATTACAATTAAGTATATTGAAAATCTCTAACGTATTTTGACTGACTTGGCCGATAATTTGTTTACAAAAATATATATTTTAAAATATTTACATCGAAGGCAACATTAAAAAATTATACTTTAATAGTTTTCCCGGTGTGATACTGTTTAAGATTTCATACAAAAATTTATCAAATGATCGATGACACATTAAAGCTACAAAATTGGCTTGGACACTAACGTTCGCGGGGCCGATATCACAATTTAACTAATGTTGTATAATTATCTAGATAGTACATAATTATACTTAATGCTTATCGTAATCTAGACATTTGTGCGTGATATACTCGTATTGTTGAAATGTGATCAGTGCTTAGGAATAGGACACTGGGTTTTGTTTTACTGGGGATTGTTTAAATTGAGGCGTTTATTTATTTACAAGTCGTGCACAAGCTTTGGCCATTTGTTTTGATACATCGACAAAAAAGGTAAAATATTTTATTTTATTAAAAAAATATGAAACTATTTCACTACTAAAATAATGTTAGCTAAAAACCGTGTATAAAATCATATGTTCTGATGGCGTAATACTCTACGGAAACAATATTCGTAACATCGTATCCAATAGAATCGTTTGAAAAAACAATTTCCACATTGCGATCAATCAAAAATGTCTAAACGAATATAGTGCTCTCGTATTAAAATCCCCGGACCAATTTTCATTGGACCGGTCAGCCCCAAAAGATGAAATTTTGATTTCCATTTCAAATATCAAAACCAATATCTTTCGACTGACCCAATTCGATACACAATTGTGAGTTAAAAACAATTTAGAGGATTTATAATTCTCGAGATAATAGAAGTATTGTCCAATATTATTTACTAGCTGTACCCGCGACTTCATCCGCGTGGAATTTAACAAAAAAGTTAAAAAAAACGTTCGTTAAAATGATCTTTGTGTAGTAGCATGAGCAGGCGGCCGAGCGATGCGGGGCAGAGGGGATGGACTCGCTCGCGCCGCGGCCGTAGGCATCTCAGAAAGAACGCTGACTCGCCGAGCATTAAATGTTTCGCTGCTAATTACTTCTAACGAAGATATCTCAAAAACTATTCATCTGATTGATATAGTGTAAAGGGCAATTTTAATCTGCATTAAATTCTTAAGCTAACTAACATATTTATTTGGATAAGGAATAATACTGAACTAAAGAAAATAGCTTTGAAAATAACGTAATGTTTTTAATTAAAAATTTGAACATAAAAGTGGTTATTGTAAGTCAACCGTAAGAGATAGAGATATGCTGTCGCGGACTTTTTTGTAGCATTTTTATAGATTTTGAATTCGCTAGTACATTACTTAACTATATCTTTGCTAGTTTACGCGGCGTTCGCGAGGAAAGGTCCCCGTTGGCGAGATTTTTTGCGACCTCTTCAACATTTATCGCCGTATTTCTGCTAATTTACATAAAAGCATAATAAATTATATACTTAAACCTTCCTCAAGAATCACTCTTTCTATTGTTGAAAACCGTGTAAAAATCCGTTCAGTAGTTTTCGAGTTTATCGCGTTCAGACAGACAGACAGACAGGAGGACAGAAAGACGCGGCCGGGGGACTTATTTTTATAATAAGTATAGATTTATATAAACTGCGGCATAAAGGTATAACAAAGTCATTACCGTGAAGATAAGGTTGTATACGCGGCTTATTGTTTGGAAATGGACATTAAAATGTGGCTCCGGCTTTAAGTAGGGCTATAAATATTTTTAGCAGTTTTCGGCTGTGATAACGTATAACAAATATTTTTTCCGAGGTTTCTTTTTAAGATACCTTTTTATTCTTTTCATAAGAATACTTTAGGAAGAAAATCGGTTAAAAGGAGGTAAGATTCAAGTTCTTAAAGTTTGTATGTTAATATAAGTAACTATATTTTATGTTGTTTAAAATAATGTGTTTCTATAGTAAAAATTTAATCTGACTTAAATGCCTCAACTCATACACACTAATTTCAATATTGACAAGAACTATAAATAGGACCTTTTTAAGGCTGTACAAAAAACTGTTCACACGTGGACTTTTATAATACGTTACACCAAACATGTTAAAATATCTTTTAAATGGAGATAAACGGTAGAACTATGCAAATAAAGTATAGACTGGTAAAATCTCTTGAGATTTAATTTAACTGACAATATTATATTTTATTCACAGTACTTCAGGCCGACAAATTACGTTATTGTAGGTACTCGATTAACGAAAATTCCCTAACATACCCAACAGTCTCATAAAATTGCAATTATTTATAAAAATGACGCTTGAAGTAAATGACGCTTGAAATCATATGACGGGAGATGAGAAAGTACGAGCGACGTTTGATACATAGTTACATATGACAACACTAAGAGCCTATGCAAACCACGTTTTTTAAACGCGCCGTCGACGCGCGTTTGAAGCGATACAAACGCGATACACACGCGAGTTAGACGCAGCCTGTAGACCTTTGCACACCTGTATAATAAAAGCGCGCCGTCGACGCGCGTATGTGCCGTATGTACTGATACAGACGCGATGCAAACGCGCGTGTCACGCGATGCAAACGCGATACAAACGCGATGCAAACGCGCGTGTGTATCGATACAAACGCCAACAAACTGCTCTGTAGAATAAAAACGCGGTTTGCATAGGCCCTAAGGGCCTATGCAAACCGCGTTTTTTAAACGCGATACAGACGCGATGCAAACGCGCGTGTGACGCGATACAAACGCGATGCAAACTTAGATTAGATTAGATAGATAGACTCAGATTTAGAAACGCACGTTGACGGCGCGTTTAAAAAACGCGGTTTGCATAGGCCCTTACTAAGTAGGTAATTCTAATCCTTTTTTATTTGAATTCTTTACTTTTTAGGGACAGTGTAGTTTATTATATTAAAGAATGTACTGATGTTTTAATCTACTTAGTGAAAAAATGCATAACATCCAATTAAAAAACACTTAAATAAAAACAAAATTGCAAAAAATGTATTCTCTATTCAAAAGTAATTTCATTATTATCTATTTCTGAAACATTTAAATAAGAGTTTTTTTTTTAATAATATAATTAACAATATTGCCACTAAAAACTTAATGACTTAAAATATAGCTTCATTTTATTGATCTTAAACGAAGCGACGCTCGATCGCATCCGGCAAATAATTAAAACTTTTTAAGAATCAGTGAAATGTGGGAGAAAGAAATAAATTTTCTACACGAACGGACACTTTCGTTTTTATCCTTCTTGGCTTGTGATTTATCGAAAATTTTTCTTACTGCCCTTCAACTGGCCACACTGATAAATATGTACCTTATTCTCAATGTACTAAAGACTATTCAGAACCAATTACTTTTTGTTACGACAGCAAAGTACTTGGTACTTCGCAGAGTTGGTAAGTATTGAAATGTTCAGTTTTTGCTGTGTAAGTTGTCGCATCTGACACAATTTCTTATCCACCCCCTAACAGATTCAATACTTCTAATTGTTAAGTTTTTGTTCATTACGATTTTTTAACGTTACTTCTAATTAATTATTATTTGTCATTCGGACTCTTAATTTTATTTACATCAATATCAACTTTTTAGGTTTTGTTCGAAATATAATTTTTTTTACCGTTTCTTTTATGTCAAAATTGATAAAAGTTAAACAGAAATGACGAAACGAATTTCAGAAACCTCTTAAGGTGTAGAATATAACGGGAAATTACTTAGGAACCACGCTCGGCTTTGCCGAGTTTAGTCAAAGAGAAGTCGAGATTTCAATAGAAATAGAATTTCTTTGATGTTAGTATTTAAAAAAAAAATCATCAGGGCAGTAGAATCGGTGAACTGTGAGCTCGAAGCAATGGGTTTAATATATTTAAAGGTACATTTCATTGAACATTACATTTTATAAGGCACCTATTACCAATTACGAAACTACGCTACAATACATTATTCTTTACATAAGCCTAAAAAGGTAAGCCTTTTGTTTAATCGATATTTCCAAGGCCAGTATAAAACGAATTAAAATAATACTTTCATATTTTCTTACTACTACAAATTCTGTAACTTTGTATTACAATATTCATATTTCTTAGGGACGAAAAGCTTTGTTATCTTTAATATTCTAATCATTTTTGCGTGTATATTTAATCATGCAAACACATACTTTCTCTCGAAGCGATATTAAATCCTAACATTATTTTCTTTCCAGTGTTATTTTAGTACACGTTGTTTATCTGCCAGCAAAATGTGTGTTTGCTATGCTGCCGTCTATAAGCTTAAAGGCCGCTAAATGACTTTTGGTCATTTTTGACTTTTTAATGCCATAGTACTTAAAAAAAAATTCTCTATCGATCTGTCTAGGAACGGTTATTCTATCTTTTACCGTTTAAAAGATATTTTTGTGTAAAAGGCAGTTAAATACAAAAAAGAAATACTTTACATAGCATAAAGATCGCTAAACAGCAATACTAGATTAGAAAGCAGCTATAGTATTTTAAGGTTTGTATCGATTGAAATTTTTTACTATGATTGCTAAGCTAAAAAATAGTTATTATTTAACAAATAACTAAAAGGCAGCAAAAGTATTTTAGCGGCTTTTTACCTTGGTTACATTGAAGTGTAATATCTTGCATAGACTTAACTAAAAGGCGGTTATACGCTATTACGTAACTAAAAAGCAGTTAGAATCATTTAGCGGCCTTTAAGCGTTGTATTGTTATTATTTTTACAATAAATAAACTATTATAGAAAGCCATGTTAGTCCGTACGCAAAGTAAAATGAATATTTTTTCTATATCATACATAACAAAAAAGCCGTTAAATAGCAATACATCGCTAAAAAGTGGCAAATTACGCAAGCTACCGCGCCCCTCAACATGGCGGGAAGGTTTCCAAGGTACGTATTTTATTTTATTATGTAGTTATTTCAAACCAATAAAACTATCCAAT
This sequence comes from Melitaea athalia, assembly GCA_905220545.2. Classification (NCBI taxonomy): domain Eukaryota; kingdom Metazoa; phylum Arthropoda; class Insecta; order Lepidoptera; family Nymphalidae; genus Melitaea; species Melitaea athalia. Next base: position 14,931,646 of record HG992188.1, read on the forward strand.
GCGATTTATTAAAATATAATGTTTTGTTTACTGCAAAATAGTAGGTGCGACAGCCGAGACGCAGCCGGCTATGGTTCTTGAGTCAACCTACCCGCTTAGAATTGAAACCGAGTGCTGTCGAGCAGTGTCTTTCGTTAGCCCTAAGCGTGTTTCATCAATGCAGTACCTACGGGAGGATTTGTTATGTAATTAGTTTCACGTATGCACACGTGGCTTTGCAGATGTTTTTGATTTGGAGTTGTAATAGCTATCAACTAAGTATTTCATAAGTTGCTAAAGCTTATACTATAGATGCACGGATGCATGGTAGGTTCCGAGTTCGATTGCTGGAAGGGTGAATCGAAAGTTAAGGAAGCAACGATTTTTGATTTGTCCTGAGACTGAATAGCATACCATATCATAAATATTCTAACCTTACCTATAATAATAAATCTCTTTATGTTACTTAATGTAACGCGGTTTTATGTACCCAATTAAGTATATATAATTGTTTTTGTAATGTAAGCAATTTATTTACAAGTTTTACAAAAGAAAATTTCGCACACAAAGTTCATCGACTGTCATGTGGGACTTGAACTTGAAGAGCAATCACCCGGTTAGCTAGGGTAGGGGTCGTGGGTTTGAGTCCCATCAGATGACGGTCGATGAATTTTTGTGTTCGAAATTTTCTTAAATAGTAAGTTATTGGTTTGCGTGTGTTTGAAGGGTGATAAACTGATAAACCATATTATTATTTCATACAAAGACATTAAAAGAGACTGTAATGTCTTTGATTTCATAGTTTACATTACTTGTTACAGATATAATGCAAGAGATAAAACTACATTTATTAAATATGGTTAGTAGTTGTGGCGAGTTAGACAAGAATATTCTTTAACATCTTCACTTTTCAACAAGATATTATGTGAAACACGGATTTCGCAAAGTTCTTCCCATCTTAATAGTATAGATTTAGAAGCAATAGAAAAACATTTGGTAACAAAAGACGTGGATTTGATGGAACTTTGTGATTCTATGTTATTAGACCTGTTAACGTGCAAAGAAACTTTTGTGTTATCACCACAATATGAACCTGATGGTAACAATACCGATTTGGCCAAAGATTCACAAATCCATGAGGTTAGTCATTTTGGTGAAGAATTTGACTCAGATGATTCTGTTCGCGATAAGAATTATTACCCATCTTCATCTGACTTGTCATCTGAAGAGGATAAAGATGGTCCATCGACTTCAAAAAGAAAATTATTAATGGCTCGAAATGAAACACCTACCAGGACAATCGAACTTCCTGCGTGCGAAGATGTAAATACAAAAGTTCCTCTGAAATATACAAATACTTTACATATTATATCTAGGTCACTTCAAGATGTTAATATACAAAGCCAAATGATGTTACACAAGAGGAGTAAGAGTTATGGCGGTTCTCTTACTATTCAACCTCTTGTGAACAATCAATGCACCGTAAAACTTCAAGTCCATAACGAAGGTAGAAATACCTTGGATTCTCTTATATCACTTCAAGATATAAACTTACAGATTTTAGATTAACATGGTTACTTCTATTACGAAAATTATTCGAAAACGGGATATTTACCATGTTTATTATTTTCGCTTTGCGGAGCTCGATATTTCGACATTGACTGCGAGAACAGTCTCGTGAACAAGACATGTCACAGTTAATGTCGTTTTAAAGCCTTTTATTAATTAAATTAATAGTCAGTATTAATCTAATTTCTTGTTAAAAGTTCTCCTTTTTTGTAATTTCGTTTATTTTGAGAAGCGTAATTTAAGATTGTTATTCATGTGTCAAAATAAAGGTAAAACGTAGTAGTTAGGGATCCCTAGTACATTTTTTTCACCTGATCAGTATCAAGCTAATTTTTTGGGAGTGGCTACATTTTGATAAGGCGAACAAAAAGTTCCTCTTCGAAAACTCTCGATTGTGGTAGATAATAGAGTTAGCAGGAGGTAGAGCAGCAGTGAGTGTAGGACCGGGATAACGTACCACGCAATTTGTAGGACATTATTACTATTAAATTATATAGATATTAACTAACTAAAAGCAAAAAAAAATCAGAAAAAAAATTAATTTTTGATGACCTTACGAGGTCAGCAAGTTGATGACCTCGTAAGGTCATCAAAAATTATTATTAACCAGCTAATTTTTTTTTCTTTTAGTTACTTAATATTTATATAATTTGATGGTAATATTGTCCTCCAAATTGCGTGGTACGTTATCCCGGTCCTACGCTCACTGCTGCTCTACATCCTGCTAACTCTATTATCTACCACAATCGAGAGTTTTCGAAGAGGAACTTTTTGTTCGCCTTATCAAAATGTAGCCACTCCCAAAAAATTAGCTTGATACTGATCAGGTGAAATTAATGTACTAGGGATCCCTACCTATAGTGGTTATATACTCTTTTTTAAAGTTCTTAATGTTTATAGGACATTTGCTGACGCATGAAACAAAATTAAAAATATTTATATAGTGTATTAAGTTTTAATTCATATTAATTATTTTTATTTTTTGACTAAAATTTTTTTATTTTTCTTTTCTCTCGAGTTTGACTTAGTTATAGAACGCAGTAAGTATGATTCTGTTACTTTTTATTCCAATTTTATTATTTAAGTGAAACTTTTATTTTTATTACAATGTATGTAAACATAGATATAATGATGAATAATTATATTATTTTTAAGAGAGAGTTCCTGTCTACTACCTGCAATTTTAGGAATATTTTGTGATTTGCCATGCGATTTTTGGTTGTTAGTTTTTAAGAAAAAATATTTCACATTGAATTTGTTTGGAAGAGGTTACCATTTTTTACTTTTTAATATCTCATGCCTAATAGTTTTGTGGCAATATAGTACTTGTATTTGCAAAAACTTTGTTTGATTTCATAAGTTTACGTATAAGTTTGCAGGATTCGAAAAATACTAATGCGGATAATGCTAGCCTATAAAGCAGTTATATGAAAAGGTTTAGTAATTAACCGCTTTTAAGATATGCACAGCTGTATTATAAGTTGTTAGAAAATAATGAAAGAGTAGTTAAGCGACATCTACTTGGCTAAAAGGCGTCTATGTGTAATTAGCCGTTTTATTGTTATGGATAAGATCAATATAAAATTATTCGGTTCTAGGTTTTAAAAACGCAAAAAAATTAAACTGCTTTATAGTTATGTAAATGTTGATAACTTCCTATCTCAATAAAATACTTTTGGAAGTTATCAATAAATCCATAACTATAAAGTAGTTATGAACCTTTAGTCACCATTTTAGTTCTGCATACTTGAAACGATCTTTAAAATTTTACAAGGTTATAAAGGAAAACATGCATTTATTTTCATGAATATTAATATTTAACAAAATCAACCAATTTCATGTGAAAGTTGAAAAGAAAACCTTTCTTTTGGTATACGCCAACATGACTAAATGTTCATAGAAACTGAGTAGCATCGGTTTAAAAATTTTGCCGCGTTTTTCGGCTCTAGCTCAAAACTAGTTTTTGTCATTTAGCGGCCTTTAAGCTTATAGACGGCAGTATGCTCCTCTTTATTTTTATACATTTTTATTTAAATAATTTTTTACGTTTTGCTTCGTACACGTTTCAGTTTTCTCGTTTCTACATTTCTCTGTAATTATATCTACATTACAATTATGTTTGCCTATTCACTGAACAAAGGAAAAATTATTTTAACGTAACAATGTAAATGATGAAATAGAAATATTAACCTAATTTTTATTCTTCGTATAAAACGAAACGAATGTTAACAAGATTTTTTTCGTCTTATTAATTAAATAAAAGTTAATTGGAGTATAAAACATCCATAAAATCATTATTGTACAACATTGACACAACAATACGAAATATATGTTGATCAATATCAAATTACTGCTGTAATCGCTTGAACCTGAAGCGTATGCCCAATACAACACTACGCATCAACTGATCTGCAAATTGGCGAGACTTTGACGTCGGTCGCGTCGGCGCTCGTCTGTAGCCGGCTTTATGATTCTCGGGTACAGGATAATTATGACCGGAGCGGAACAATTTTGAACATTATTTTATTATAATTATTTTTACGAAAAGGGAACCAGTGGTGATTTTAATATTTTATTATTTTAATTAAACCTCATTTTTTAAAGGTTGACTTGGCCGTTTATAAATATGAGCAGTTGGATTTTTTAAGGAATTTAATAGAATTCTATTGTGCCAGTGCTATTTTGAAATTATAATCGACTGTTCGATTGTTTGATCGTGCATTATAGAGGAATCACCAAACTACTTTAGGTTTTCTTAACTAATTTATAATTAGTTTTACATACTGTTACTATATATTTTTTTGTTTGTATTTAAATTCGCTACCAACCGTAAATTACAAAAATATTATAACGAACTAAATAACAACTGTATCTAGTATCATATGAAACAGTTTTACTCATAAATGAACAGAATTAATTCTAATATACATATTTACGTTCATATTAAATCCTACTCAAACCAGATTACACATTGCATCAAATTTATCTTTATTAAAATAATTCAAAAAGCTAGTTATTCTCACTTTACTACTGTTAATTAATTTTACGGTACGTCTGTTAACCTCGGTACCTATGCATGGCAATCTGTGGTCCCGTATATGCTTAATTACTACACTCTTATGGGTAGTTGCAGCGGTATGTTGGCAATTATACGGTCATTATTAAAGTAATATTAGTATATTTCATATTCGTTTTGAACATATATTTTATGACGTGCATTTGAGATAATGACGATACGTCCTTTAATGTCGAGATTTGTATGAAAATAATTTAAATTTTAATAGGTTTATTGGCTTTTAGTGCTGTGGGTGAACTGTTTTACTTCAAATAATAGTATCTAATTTGAAATATAAATTACATCGTTAACCAGCAATAAAATTAATCCTTGCTATTTTCCTTAATATTTTTTACCAGAATCGAACTGAAAAAACTATTGTAATTTTAAACATAATTACTCTACATTTTTAGACAAATCTAGATATGGCAGACAACGAATATGTACATAAGTGTATTTATTTTTCAATAATGATGAGTTATGTTTACCTAAAATAGTTTTTAACAGTTGCACAAATCACAGAACCCAAAACGCATCGTATCTTCAGTAAATTAAAATACATTTAAGGGACGAAACACACCTGGAGGATAAACATCGCAACTATTGTTAAACTCGAGAAATTCGAACCTCAATTTTGACAACAAAAAGGCCATAATCGATTTTACGAATACAAAGCGCGTATTATATTTGACAAGTCGACTGTACAGAACGCTGTTTGTGGTTGAGATTATTTCGGATGAAATGAATGAAAGCAAAACACGATCCCTGAATATGTGGCCGTAATTGAAATCCGAAGAATTTGTACAAGGACGATTTTTTAATAATTTTTTTTTTGCCTTTCTTTTCAAACGCCACGTCGAGTATCGTTAGAATCAATTTTGATTCGATTGACAAAAAAATTAAACTCTTATCCCATTATTGTGAACGTCAGTGTCATATTCTTCTGTTTGTGGTGAGAAAGATTATTTAATTCCTATTTGATTTTGAAAACGTTTAGTAATAATGGACCGACATGTATCTTAGATCACCTGTCGTAGATTCAATTATGATTGAAAAGAAACAATCCAGTGTACTTTGATTAATAGACCAAAAAAGTTTCTGTAACAGGAAACACACGGCCATACGAAGCCGGGGGCCACTCATTACCTTTGTCCGACGAGGGTAGGAGATAATGATTAATTGCAATTTAGTCCATGTCAACGACCCACATGCCTCCCGAAAGTTTAATCTTACACCAGGTGCCGTTTATCTGATTATAGACCGTGAAAGGTTTTAAATGAACCCGATAAGAACGAATTTGTTTTCTGACCCTTTCTACGTGAAAAGTTGTTTTGTTCTCTATAAATGGAAACCATATAAACTCGAGATAATATCTTTTGATCATCTAGGTACTAATATTTCTTGATGTATTTAAATATGGCGTCGAGTAATTTTTTTTTGTTTTTTTTTTGTGTTGTTAAATGGCTTCATGTATTGTTATGCTGTTGCCCTCTTGTAATGTAAATATCTGAATTATAATAATAAACGCCTCACACTCAACGGCTATAATATATATGTATGTGTATATGTTTTTTTAAAAAAGAAAATGCGACTATTTTTTCTTTATATCGACGATAATATGGTTCAGCCTGTAACATCCCACTGCTGGGCAAAGGCCTCTTACTCAATGTAGGAGAAGATTTTTTATATATACGTTGTTTAATTATCTGCGACTCTATCTTATGATTACGATATTTGCTGTGTGGTTATATTATATATATATATATATATATATATATATATATATATATATATATATATATATTTATGTGTTGTGACTAGTGCTGGGACACGTTTTTTATTCAATATTTGATTTGGGGACATCTGTATGTTATCAGGTCAGGTTCCATTATATTTATGTATCCAATGAATCTATGGAGGACATTCAAAAATTGTATATAAAATAATACCAATAAACCAATATAGATGGCAGTACTTGTATTATTTCAACATTTATTTACAAAATGCACACTTCATGGTTATCATTGAATGTCCCAGAACAACCAAGCGTTATATATATTATTATTATTATAAATACAAGCTTTTATTTAGTTTTTCTGATCACTAGATTGAGCTGAAATTTTGCATACATGTGTAAATCGCGTGACGACGCAATATTATGGTGACATGGTGCTGATCTGATGATGGAGCTGGAAGGTGGTCATAGGAACTCTGTAATGAAACTACACAACCTCATAGAGTTTGGACTCGTTTGATTCGTCTTGACGAGTACTTTGGTACTAAATGGTAACCAGGGTCTGATGATGGAGCTGGAAGATGGTCACTGGAACTCAGTAATTAAACGTCATAACCTAATCGAGTATGGGCTCGTTTGATTCGTCTTGACAAGTACTTTGGTGCTAGATGGTAACCAGGGTCTGATGATGGAGCTGGAAGAAGGTCATCGGAACTCAGTAATTAAACGACATAACCCAATCGAGTATGGGCTCGTTTGATTCGTCTTGACGAGTACTTTGGTGCTAGATGGTGACCAGGGTCTGATGATGGAGCTGGAAGATGGTCATCGGAACTCAGTAATTAAACGTCATAACCCAATCGAGTATGGGCTCGTTTGATTCGTCTTTACAAGTACTTTGGTGCTAGATGGTAACCAGGGTCAGATGATGGAGCTGGAAGATGGTCATCGGAACTCAGTAATTAAACGTCATAACCCAATCGAGTATGGGCTCGTTTGATTCGTCTTGACGAGTACTTTGGTGCTAGATGGTAACCAGGGTCAGATGATGGAGCTGGAAGATGGTCATCGGAACTCAGTAATTAAACGTCATAACCCAATCGAGTATGGGCTCGTTTGATTCGTCTTGACGAGTACTTCGGTGCTAGATGGTAACCAGGGTCTGATGATGGAGCTGGAAGAAGGTCATCGGAACTTAGTAATTAAACGACATAACCCAATCGAGTATGGGCTCGTTTGATTCGTCTTTACAAGTACTTTGGTGCTAGATGGTAACCAGGGTCTGATGATGGAGCTGGAAGATGGTCATCGGAACTCAGTAATTAAACGTCATAACCCAATCGAGTATGGGCTCGTTTGATTCGTCTTGACGAGTACTTTGGTGTTAGATGGTAACCAGGGTCTGATGATGGAGCCGGAAGAAGGTCATCGGAACTAAGTAATTAAACGACATAACCCAATCGAGTATGTGCTCGTTTGATTCGTCTTTACAAGTACTTTGGTGCTAGATGGTAACCAGGGTCTGATGATGGAGCTGGAAGATGGTCATCGGAACTCAGTAATTAAACGTCATAACCCAATCGAGTATGGGCTCGTTTGATTCGTTTTGACGAGTACTTTGGTGCTAGATGGTAACCAGGGTCTGATGATGGAGCTGGAAGATGGTCATCGGAACTCAGTAATTAAACGTCATAACCCAATCAAGTATGGGCTCCTTTGATTCGTCTTGACGAGTACTTTGGTGCTAGATGGTAACCAGGATCAGATGATGGAGCTGGAAGATGGTCATCGGAACTCAGTAATTAAACGTCATAACCCAATCGAGTATGGGCTCGTTTGATTCGTCTTGACGAGTACTTTGGTGCTATATGGTAACCAGGGTCTGATGATGGAGCTGGAAGAAGGTCATCGGAACTCAGTAATTAAACGACATAACCCAATCGAGTATGGGCTCGTTTGATTCGTCTTTACAAGTACTTTGGTGCTAGATGGTAACCAGGGTCTGATGATGGAGCTGGAAGATGGTCATCGGAACTCAGTAATTAAACGTCATAACTCAATCGAGTATGGGCTCGTTTGATTCGTCTTGACGAGTACTTTGGTGTTAGATGGTAACCAGGGTCTGATGATGGAGCCGGAAGAAGGTCATCGGAACTAAGTAATTAAACGACATAACCCAATCGAGTATGTGCTCGTTTGATTCGTCTTTACAAGTACTTTGGTGCTAGATGGTAACCAGGGTCTGATGATGGAGCTGGAAGATGGTCATCGGAACTCAGTAATTAAACGTCATAACCCAATCGAGTATGGGCTCGTTTGATTCGTCTTGACGAGTACTTTGGTGCTAGATGGTAACCAGGGTCTGATGATGGAGGTGGAAGAAAGTCATCGGAACTCAGTAATTAAACGACATAACCCAATCGAGTATGGGCTCGTTTGATTCGTCTTGACCAGTACTTTGGTGCTAGATGGTAACCAGGGTCTGATGATGGAGCTGGAAGATGGTCATCGAAACTCAGTAATTAAACGTCATAACCCAATCGAGTATGGGCTCGTTTGATTCATCTTGACGAGTACTTTGGTGCTATATGGTAACCAGGGTCTGATGATGGAGCTTGAAGATGGTCATCGGAACTAAGTAATTAAACGTCATAACCCAATCGAGTATGGGCTTGTTTGATTCGTCTTGACGAGTACTTTGGTGATAGATGGTAACCAGGGTCTGATGATGGAGCTGGAAGATGGTCATAGGAACTCTGTAGTGAAACGACGCAACCGCATTGAGTTTCGGCTCGTTTGATTTGTCTTTACGAGTACTTTGGTGCTAGATCGTAATATTTTGATAATTACTTAATTAAATATAATTAATTAAATTTAATTATGTATATAAGATTTGATACTTCTTAAATAATTAATTATCAAAATGTACATTTATTTTACATTTTACATTTAAAGTTTAAATATAATAATATTAGTTTATTAGTTTAATTTTAAGTTTAGGATTTTAGGTACAAATGAAATATTAATGATTAATATTACTAAAATATTTATTAGATACAAGCTGCTGTGCCCGCGACTTCGTCCGCGTGGAATTTAACGACAAATGATAAATGAATGATAAATGAAAACATTTATTTCGCCATAAGGTGATACACACACTTAACGAAAGTCGAAAAAAAAGTGATACAAAAAAAACTAAACAATAATAACAAAAAGTTAGGCAGCATAAAATCAAACAATAAAATAAAAAATTAAAATTTATTATCTTAACATTAGTTACATTACAAGCTTACGTAATGTACCCAGTGTTGTAAGCAACGCTAACTTAGTCAAAATATTAAGTTACTAATGTCTCGTTAGAAATTACCTACCTACTTTATCCTCGGCTTTATTAAATATTACAATTAATAACAATGTCCCTAGTGTAGGTCGAGAGAAAAAAAGCCGGAGGAAAAATCTCTCGGTACTCTTTTAAAACATGCACACTAAAATGCAAATAATTATTACAAAATCCGAATGTTTTCAAAGTCAGACTATCTTGACAGATTCGACGTTCGAACTTGCCGAGAGACGTGCAGCAGATAGCAAACAAACAAGATAGAAGGAGATAGACTATATTTTGTTTGTTCCGTCGTCACTATGAAAAAATGATGCGCTTTGTTTACAAAATTTCTGTCGTCTCGTTGAACGGACTATATTTTAGTATTTTCTCACATTACCTTCACACGCAGTATTTAATTGACATCTTTATATTATTAAAAATCGCTAGTATGTAAGATCCTATAGCTAATGCATTATATATTGTTGTTTTTAATTTAATTTTAAATAACTGCAAACTATGAATTTTGAAAAATTGATACTATAACATTTAAATTTATCTAGGTAACAATATGTACAATTTGTGTTATTATATTTTTTGATATACATTTTCAGGACATCAGATTTTTAAATTTGACTCTGTTCTTCATCTAAACCATCAATTACATACACGTAAAGTTGTTGATTAACAATGTATTGGTCTAAGATCCGGGATATAAAAAAATATTCCCTCATCTGTTAATTAACAGACACACACAATACAATATTGACGGTTTTAGCTTACTACATGTACTTAATTAACATGAGAGAGAAAAGATTTTTTAGAAGAAAAAAATTTTTTTTTTTAAGTATTATTATTTGCAGCAGGCTTATTGTGGCAGAGGTTGTTTTTATAAATTCACAATATTGAAATAAGCCTATAAAAATTGTTTCATCTAATTAACAGATGAGGGAAGATTTAGCTTCTCGGATCTTAGACCATATACAGAATGGTAACAACAAGAATTTCTTTCTTTACCTTTACATATATTGTTAGTTACTTTCTTCCTATTTAACTTGTCAATATGTATATTCCTTTTAATTTTTTATATTTTATCTTTTTATCTTTACGAATGTTGAATTTTGAGTTTTGCTACATTTAAAGTATGTTATTTAAATTTATGTAGTTGGCAAAATGTACATTTTTTTAAATATAATTTATTACTTGTTATATGAGCATCTTATTCTCAAATTTACCTCTGTTCCAGTGTCTAAAACAATAATTATATATAAGATATAATATATAAACAACGCGTTATGTTGCACAAAACTACAAATAGACTACTACTAATTTACTAACTACAAATTGAAAACCATAAATTGAAATGCTGTACAAAACTAAAAATAGACTACTACTAATTAACTAACTACAAACTGAAAACTAAAAATTGAAAACTACAAAAAATTACCTCACATTTAACTGTTAAGGACAAAATTTAAAACAATTACTTTTTTTAAATGTAAGTAATTTATAGATTTTGATCCCCCCCCCCCTCACCCCCATGTAACGCGCCGTAACGTTTTCCTGTACCCCCCCCCTACACCACGAGCGTTATGTAACATCCAATTGACCATTTTTACCACATTTTTACCCAAATGTCACAACTTTGTTGCGCAAACTAACCGGAAAGTAGCTAAACTACTTTTGTTATCGTTTTAATCGCGTTTTTGGTAGTAATAAATAAATAAAACAATAGATTTTAATACCCGTGTTTTTTTTAATAAACAAAAAACAATGTTACGTAACGCGCTGTTCGAAACGCCCCTCCCTCCCCTGTAACGCATCGTAACGTTTAACAAGACCCCTCCCCCCAAATTAGCGTTACGTAATACTTGAACGCCCCCTTAGCCTTTGCGTAAGGAACCCTAAAAATGATGTTCTGCATGGGGTGACATAATTTTCTGATTAGTGTTCACTGTCATGTGAAATTATATTTTCTTAACTCGTTTTGTGAAAATATCAACAATCTTATATCATAATTAATTTTTAGTCACTAATCCATCCATGGCTATTATCGTTAAAGGTTGCATGCAATGTACCTATATAATGATATTTTTCTTATCAGGTTTAAATTATTATGTTTATATTTTTAGTTCTTTTTATTAACAAGAACATAATGATAGCTTGTTTTTTATCCTTTAGGGCGCCTTCAAATTAGCCGCGCACCACGCGCGACAGCAGCGCGACAAATTTGAAGGCGCCGCGCTGCTGTCGCGCGTTGTTATTTACATACATTTACAACGTCGCGCGTCAGCAGCGCTGCAGACGCGCTGCCGCCGCGCGGCTAATTTGAAGGCGCCCTTACTGTTTACGAGAAATAATGGCTTATTTATGAAACGATTTTAAGCAATAAAGAATTATTCGTTATCCAATTAAGTACCTTAAATACATTGTGCATTTAATATACATCAATATGGTCCTTTACAGTATGTAATTTAAATCAATGTTTTCAAAGATATCATAGATTTAAAATGCAGGAACATAGCGGTCGCAGTGGTACCGGTCGGGGTGGCTGGCGGCGCGGCGGCCGGCGGCGTGTGCCACTGTGGTCTGTGCCTATATAAATGTCGCGTCGAAGGCCGCGCTTCACCCTACCCTATTCAATTGATTTAAGCTATGTATTCATTAAGCAACATTTGCAAATTTTGATTTTCGTTAAGTGTGTGTATCACCTTATGGCGAAATAAATGTTTTCATTTCATTTTATTTCAAAGAAGCTTGTAACACTTGACGCTCAACATGTTTGGCAAAGTCGCACAACAGCGAAGCGACCTTGCTAGTTGACCTTGTTAGTCTTATTGTTTGTTTACAAAAATTTTAAATAATAAAAATAATTTAAAATTAATAGTTGTTATATCAGGCATTCTTCCTCTTTCACACACAGGGTGGGTTCCCCCTTTTACTTTTAGGCCTAACTCTGGCTACCTTTATACACGGGGTAATAAAACAATAGTGGATACTTTTTTATAGTTTACAGGGTTGCTTCTTGTTTTTTGTATAGGTACATTGTTAATCTAACTAATGGTTTGTACATTCACAACTTATCTACTTATACAAAATTTAGTCGACATTTTTATTCTTACAACTTAAGACTAAATGGTTACGAATTACAAAATTATTTTAACACTTTTATATTATTCAAAATGAAACTGTATACTAATAAATTAATAATATAGGTACAAAGAAACAGCTATTTACATGAATAACAATATTAAGCCTATTAGTTAATTATGTTCTATCATAGAAACTATAGCTTAATGGCAAATAAAATATGATATAATTATATGCTTTTGATTCGATTTTTGTCAAATATCTCGAGAAAAGAGCATCAATAGTAGTATGGTCTCTCGTAAGTCGTAGTAAATTGAAGATTAATGCCTCGTTTCCACTAGGGGACATTTTGTCCCGCGACATGTCGCGGGACAAAATGTCCCCTAGTGAAGACGAGGCATTACCGCAACATGGGACAATTGTTCCGCGTCAGCCCCGTCTACACTAGGGAACATTTTGTCCCGCGACATGTTGGGGGACACGTCCACACACATGTTGCACAGTGTCCCGCAACATGTCCCGCAACATGTCCCACAGTGTGTACGTGTTTAGGGACATGTTGCTTGTTCCCGCTTCGAGATCGAAAACATTTGTTTCGCGTCAATGTCGCATGGTAGGGCTTTTGATATTTTTTAAAATATCGGATTCTCGATGTATCGATATTTTTAAATACATAATCAATATCGGAGTTAGAGATATCGAAAAAAAATCTATATATCGATATTTTTTAACCGACTTCAAAAAAGGAGGAGATTACTCAATTCGATTTTAATGTATATTCGGGGATAACTTCGTCGTTTACGAACCGATTTTGATCATTCTTTTTTTTTTTTGTTGGAAAGGAGATATCCCAAGGGTGGTACCATGATAAGGAAACCAGGATCTGATGATGGAATCCCAGAAAAATCGAGGGGAACCTTCGAAAGTCGTAGTGACGACAAGTGCGTTACTAAATTTTTTTCGTCTACTTACGTTGTATTATTTGTCGATGTAATTGAAGTAGGTTTTTTTCGTTTGCTAGCAAACACAATTTATCAATTTTATTTCATCGCCTTTTTTTCAACCGATGTACAAACGGAGGAGGTTATGTATTCGACGCGTATATTTTTTATGTATGACATACGCATAACTTTTTACAGAGTGGTCCGATTTTGATAATTAAAAAAACAATCGTGTCGATTTAAAAAATAATTTACACAGTTTATAATTCAGTATAATATTTGTTAAACAAATTAAATTATCAGTGATTTATTAAAATGTAAGGTTCTCAGTAATTATTGTTCAATTTTAATAAAACAATAATACGTACCAATATTCAGTAAGATTTTAAAAATATTCGTTGTTTTATATGTTCAGTTGTCAAACAACTATTACTATTATTTGCCTAATAATAGTAATAGTTGTTTGACAACTAAAAGATTGATTACAGAAGCAATTCGTTAAGATGCTACAGAAGAAACCAAATATTTAACAGCTATTTCTGAGAGCACCTGAGTCGTTGTAATTTATATTATACTATATGTATATTTCAATATTTACTATCAATCCAAAATTTTAGTGCGTTTAATGACCTTGAAATATTTGGTTGATCTAAATACTGTTTAATTCAGCAGGTATTGCAACAAAAATTGTGCCAACAAGTTCATTGGCATTTGACGTATTTTTCATGAGCATATTATTAATTTAATTAAATAAATAAATAAATAAAAATAACTTCACAAATGATGGAGGTGTTTCTTTATCTCTATGAGGAACATGTTGCTGCATTTGTCCCCTAGTGTGGCCTACACAATGTTCGAAACATCTGTCCCGCAACGTTGTTGAGGGACAAATCGACGGTGCCGTAGAATAACGTTACATGTGAATATAGTACGAAATCAATTTTATTTAATAATTTACTTCAGGAGTCGAAGATCTATCTATACATGCAAAAAAAATAATTTTACGACCAATAGTTTCTGAGATTCTGAGGCGAACAACGTCCCATGTGTTTGTGTCTCCGTATTATAACGAACTAGATGCATATGTGACGGAGCTCGCGGCCGGGGGTAGCACGCGTTGGCCGTGCCAAAGTCACTTGTTACGTTGTTGAGTGGAAAACGAGCTTGTGCGCACGAGTTACCGCATTCGCCGATGATAAAGTTATTTTTCTTAAATAGTATTCATAATTAGTACTAAAACATGTCCAAATATAATAACAGATCTAATAAAATCCTTGATTTGGTGAAAAACAACTGTAAAAATTCGGAAGAAGAATTTGATAGTGGAAAGATATCTGGTTATAACAAGGAAATTTCGAATTATCACGGTAAGTTAATCTTATTCCTTATTAATATGTATCACAAAATTGCATTTTAACGATTATTTTATATTCTATGGTGGTTTATTTTAATTTACATAACTAACGCCAAACTTCGCGTTTCATATTCATATGTGACGTTATTTAATGGAGATTAGTCTTTACATTGTTTCTTACAAAAATGCTCTTGCAAATTAAATTAAATTGTAAAAGACATCTTTGACTTCTAATGGAAAACTTAATTTGTTGATATTAAAGTATGAGTTACAAGTAGTGATATGTCGTTTTATCACGGACATATTCTGACGTTTTTGAGTTATATGTGAAGATAGAACGTTCTTTTGCGGAAATCTTAATGACATATGTGAAGACAGAACGTTCTTTTGCGGAAATCCTGATGTAATATGTGAAGATAGAACGTTCTTTTGCGGAAAACTGATGTAATATGTAACATTGGTACGTTTTTTCTTCCAGAAAAATACTTTAATTTGGTTTAAATTGCTTTTTTCTTAATTAAATTATCAATTTATTCGTATTTAAATAAAATTGTTTTCTTTTATTTTTGTAATTTTTATATTTTATATTATTTTTTTAGTTTCAAAGACACCTGTAAGCCCATCATCATCACCATTACATCCGGGTTCAGAAAACATTGATTTAGAGCTAAAAGACATATTAGTCAGTCAGTTCAGCCTATTGTAGTTCACTGCTGGACATACCCTCCCCAAGTTTGCGCCAGACATCCCGGTTTTCCGCAATCCTCCATGAAGACTACACCGGCAATCTTACGTAGATCGTCGGTCCAACGGGCCATAGGACGTCCCACACTGCGTTTGCCAAGATGCGGTCTCCACTCCAGGACCCGTCTGCTCCAACAGCCATCGGTCCTGCGACACAGATGACCAGCCCACTGCCACTTAAACTTGCTAATTCTGTGGGCTATGTCGATTACTTTCGCTCACGGATAGTCTCATTTCTAATCCTATCTTTGAAAGAAACCCCAAGCATAGCCCCTTCCATTGCACGTTGAGCAACTTTAAACTAGTAGATCAGTCCATCAGTGTTCATGTCTCGGCTCCGTATGTCAACACAACCAGGACGCATTGCTCGAAGACTTTTGTCTTCAAGCATTGTGGAATCTTCGAAGGCAAGACTCGACGAAGCCTGCAAAACGCCGCCCAGCCCAAACAAACCATCCTATCAGCCTCCTTCTCGAGTTGTTTCGACCTGGTTGAATGGTGTGGCCAAGGTAGACATAATCCTGAACAACTTCGAAAAGGATACCGTCAACCGATACCGGTCTCGGTATCACTTGGTTGTTAAACATAACTTTCGTTTTATCTAAGTTCATACCGAGACCGACTCGTCGGGAGGACTCGTTTAGGCCGGCCAGCATTCGGCCTAGCTCAACCGACGTCTCCACAAAGATTACGAAATCGTCGGTAAAACGAAGGTGCGAGATGAATTCGCCGTTGACGTTGATGCCTCGTTCCTCTCAATCCAAGGTCTTAAAGACATCCTTCAGCGCAGTGGTAAACAGTTTCGGTGATATTACATCTCCCTGTCTTACCCCACGCCGCGCCGGAGGAAAATGATCAGCCTGCTCCGGTGGATGGAATTCGTCGAGTCTTCTGGCGAGACGATTCGTAACAACCCTTGAAAACAGCTTTTAGACGTGGCTCAAAAGTGAGATTGGTCTGTGATTCTTCAACAAAGACTTGTCGCCTCTCTCTTAAAGAAGCACCATCATACTCCTGGACAACGCCTCCGGCGTGGTACCTCGGTGGATGACGGCGTTAAAAAGTTTATATTTCTATTCTGCTCAATCAGAGATCTCTCTCTTATTTGAGCAGCGGAGGTCTCGGCGTACAAGTTTCCGTATCCTCTTAGACTAAGCTTTCTGTTCTGGCGAAGCTGCTTGGGCAGCGGGCAACTCGCACCTGCGCCGCATCAGATCCAAGGCTTCGGGAGAAAGTTTAGACTGCTTCTTTGACTACCTCGGCGGAAAGTGTTTGCGACCCAGTGTACACACCATCTTCACCATGTTGTCGGTCATCTCGTCCACGTCGCCAGCGAATAGAATCGGTTTCGGAGTTCCAGTCGGAACTGCTCAGAGCCACATAGTATTTGGAGCAGCGTAGGTTGGAGAGTAGATTTCATCAAGCGGGTATTCAGAGTGCCCCGTAATAGCCGGTGGTCGCTGCTGGTGTTAACCGGTACTAATTATAATAAATACAAAGAAAGAACAAAATGTGATGTTGGAGACTGATAATTTTAGTATTTTAAGTGAGTTTAAGAAACGTTGATTGATTTAAAGAAGTGAAGATATTTTTTGTTTAATTATTATAAATTTGGTACTTTTAAAATAAAGGACTGATTTTGTTTTTAAAATGTTTTATTTTTAATCGATTTTATACAAAAAAATAATAAATACTATTTATGACACGCTACTTATGAAAATGACTGCTCAAAATAAATCTGGAATATGCATATAGGACGAAATAACTAGCTTAAGTTTCATAAAAAAACGTTCCATTTGCATCTGGATCCTTAGAGCCTCCGGTGAATAACGTCACATGTGTAAATGTGACAGCAACAAGTCCATTATAAAACGTTATATATAAACATCGACCCTACTATCTTTCTAAATAAAACTGTTTCAAAATAATTAATAATACTGATAGATAATCACAGGCTTAATGTAAATTTTTCCAAAGTATAAAAGCGCCAGGTTTTTCCGTTTCCGAAATATAACAATTGAAAACTTTGAACGGCTCTACTGTAAAATGACTATTTTGCAGATAGTACGTTATTCTACGGCACCGTCGAAATGTTCCTCATTTGTCCCCTAGTGGAAACGAGGCTTCATGGTAAAAAGGATAGCGATAATTTTTGCTGCGGCAATCGGGTTGTGACTTGAAATTTCTCTCATAATGTTTACTCTGGATACGCTACGCCCAACGATTTTATATTTTGTCTGATCAATACCCCAGATTGATGAGAAGATTGGTGCGATCTGGTAGCTAGGGATTACCGAATTATTATTTAGCTTTTAGTACATAACCTAACTACATCATTTTTATTGTAATAAAACCGTTTAAGATAAAAAAATAGTTTATTTTTTTATTATATAGATACGTATAGAAGATTATGTGAATTCGAATTGTCTAAAATCTAATCCAACGCAGGCGAAGTTGCGGGCACCAGCTAGTTCCACCATACATTGATACACTAGCGGCCGCACTCAGAGACGTTCAAATTAGTCCTTATGGATTCTTAAGTAATTGACTTGATTGAGTAATTGACTTGATTGAATCCGATATTTTAAAAAATATCAAAAGCCCTACCATGCGACATTGACGCGAAACAAATGTTTTCGATCTCGAAGCGGGAACAAGCAACATGTCCCTAAACACGTACACACTGTGGGACATGTTGCGGGACATGTTGCGGGACACTGTGCAACATGTGTGTGGACGTGTCCCCCAACATGTCGCGGGACAAAATGTTCCCTAGTGTAGACGGGGCTGACGCGGAACAATTGTCCCATGTTGCGGTAATGCCTCGTCTTCACTAGGGGACATTTTGTCCCGCGACATGTCGCGGGACAAAATGTCCCCTAGTGGAAACGAGGCTTAAGGCGGCTGTGGGGACAAAACGCCGCGCTAGCCGTTTTTTGTGCAGTTTTTTGAAGCTAATCTACTTTTTATTGGAAAGAAATATCAAACTAATACAAACACATTTAATTTCTACATAATTTTGATTATATAATAGATGATTTTTTTAATTTTTTTAAAGGAATACATTTTAAATAATCGCCTTACAACGAAACCACAAAAATGAGAAATAATTACTGATACTATGCGTCTCCTCGTAAAGTAAACATTATTTTATTTTGCTACCGACACTAATGGATGGACAATTTAATAATGAACAATTCGCATGAATAAATTTTTCGAAAAGACCTAAATTTGATGTGTTATTGATTTTTTTCTAAAATCTGGGCGTATTCACTACTGTAGCTCAAGCGCGGGGTATCGGAATTCAGTCTGCCGCAAGGTTTGGAGGGCGAAGCTTGTGTCGTTTGTCACCGTCTCGGCTAGCGCACGCTCACGTCATATTATAAATCTATACGTCTATACTCTATACATACAAATAAATAAAATTGGAGTGTCCGTTTGTAATAATAAAATAATAGCCTTTTACTAAATGCATATGCATGTATACACGGTACATATACCAAAATAACATTTTTTACAATTGTTGTCTGTCTTTCTGTCAGTTTGTTCCGGCTAATCTCTGAAACGGCTTGACCGATTCAGACGGGACTTTCACTGACAGATAGCTGATGTAATAGGCTGTTACTTTTATTTTTATTTTGTATCTCTGCGAACTGAACAATATATATTTTTTTAATTCCACGCGGACGAAGTCGCGGGCACAGCTAGTAAACAATAATAAATTTATTAGCATATTGTTAGCATTTTTTGTTGACTTTTGTTTGGGATAGTTTTTTTGTTTGTTATTTATTGTGAAAGGACGCTCTGTGTGTGTATTTAAAACTATGTATTGAGTTTCTTTTAAAGACGCTATTGTTGTGTAGGTATCTAAAAAATGGTTTTAGCACCTTTGAAAATTATAGAAACGACACCCATGATAAAGAGTTTTGCTAGCTAATTTAATTTGACCACGTAGTATAGGTTTTTGCTTTTTACCTAGACCTACTTTAAAATAAAAAAAATATATAATAAAATTTACTTTATTGTTGTTATTTTATTTTTCTACTTACACTGCCTGTGAAATGAAATGTGATGAATGTGTTGCTAAGCGCAAATCTCGAGAGCAGCTAAACAGATTTTTCTTACGAAAAATTAGAAAAATTGCCTGAAAAGTCTGAAAACAACACTATTCTATATTCCCATACAAAAGTTTCGTAATAATACTTAAAAGTCAATTTGAACTTTAATACCATACCATAAAGTTTAAGTTTTAGTGGAGGGGTTTCAGTAAGGCAAAACAATTGAGTGACGTATAAATATTAATGTCAATATTTGTCAATATATTAATTTATATTTTTTTTTTTACATTATGTAATTGTTGACTTATCAACTTTCTTTTTTCTTTTTTTTATCTTACTAGCTGACCCAAATTGCCGTTATCCCGAATAGCAAAATAAGTATTTAAAAAATAATAATTAAAGAATCGACTGTTAGGCGGTACGAAGTTCGCCGGGTCAGCTAGTTATTTATAAGTTTAAGTAATATTATACTTCATTATTAGTATTTATAGAACGTAAGTGTAGTAACTGAATTTATTACTTACCTAAATTATATACGCGCCAATTAACATTTATTTCTTATAAAAAAATAATATATTTTTTTATTGAATGCCGTGCGGATCCCTAGATCTGTAATTTTTACGTGTATTCGTAAGTTGTTCACCAAATGCCGCTAATAGTGTTTTACGAGAGGTGGGGTGCGGCAAAGAGGGAACGAAGGCTCAAGGTTATTTACCGCCGGGATACCGCCTTAAGGCCCGTATTTATAAATCGCTCTCAGATACGATCTCAAGAGCGATCTTAGCTGATAGGCTCTCAGGATGTAATCACGATCTCAAGATCACTACAATTTAATAAATCGTCATCAAGAAAGTGTTGTCAACTTTATTTTTCAGAAGATCATACCATATACTAGAAAAGATCATATTATGCCTAGTTGCCTACATTTCAAGGAAAAAAATCGTACGTAATGAAATATCAATAAAATAACGTAAATAATTTTAAAACGGAATATCATTATAATTTAAGGCTCGTCTTTAGATTACGGGCCGTCGATTTATGGTGTTTTGTGGGGTGGAAAGGGGAGAGAGGGAGCGGGCTACCCCTTGTTACCATTCCCACCCCGCGGAACTCCATGGTTATGGAGATATACATAGTTAAAGTTTTGAGGTTAGAATAACGCTATTAAGCTATTGCACTACCTTGTGGGGGAACCAGGGGCTAGGCACCTGCCCCCCTCGCCCCCCACCCTAGAACCACATAAACTGACAGCCCGTAATCTAAAGACTAACCTAAATTTAAATCAATATTTATCACTATAGCCTCGCGCGCAACTTCGCCGTGTGGATTATGATCAATTTGTCATACATAGTTTATGAGAAACTTTAACCGCTTACGCAGCGGAAGCTCTCAAAAGAAAAGAAAAAAACCCAATTTTTATTTTATTTTATTTTAATTATACGCCAACAAGGTAGACACCAACAAATTCACAACAATCAACAGCACAGCACACTCAATTATAGGCACATACAGCTTACTTAAGAGTGTTTCATTACAAAAACACGTAAAATTGATACATTTAAAATTAAATCAATGAAAATTAAATTATTACAATAAATTTAAAAACAAATTTAAATTAAATAAAAAAAAATGAAACGATAAAATTAAAATTGACATTACAAAATTAAAATTAATATGAAAGATTAATAATAAAACAATCAATTATAAATTATGAACAAATTCAGTGACATTAAAATCAATAGACATAAAAATTAAAATTAAAATTGATACAATAATATTGAGTTATTACCTACATGAAGTCAAAAAATTAATATTACAATAAAAATTATGAATAAAATAGAATAAGCATTTTGAAACATTAGTCTTATCGTGATGAAATAATTATAAACTATAGCCTTCCTCGATAAATGGGTTATCTAACACTAAAAGAATTTTTCAAATCGAACCAGTAGATCCTGAGATTAGCGCGTTCAAACAAACAAACTCTTCAGCTTTATAATATTAGTAGGTATCGACGGGTGCAAAGTAAAAAAAGTTAACTACAATTTTGAGATTTTTTTTTTATTTCAGTAGGTAACTAACTAAAAACTTTATATTTTACAACATGGCAAAATAAAAAATACAAATATCGCCTCATTTCTTGTACTTTTGTCAAGTAAAAGAAGACAACTACTGCTGTTTTGTAAAATTACACGACGTACATGCGTTCAACTACCGCTGGCTGCTATTACGCAGTCCGCGCGGGGGGCGCACGTTCATTCCTTATTACGTCATCAGTCAGATGCCATGTTCTCCGCCGGCCGGCAACAATATTAAACAAATAATTTTATGATGTAGAAAAAGACATCTGCGTAATTATGCTTTGAACTTTGATTTTATTTAGAACTAGCTTCTGCGCGCGACTTCGTCGGCGTTTACTCCGCTTCTATTAGTCTTAGCGTGACGATACATAGCCTATAGCCTTCCTCGATAAATGGGCTATCTAACACTGAAAGAATTTTTCAAATCGGCCCAGTAGTTCCAGAGATTACCGCGTTCAGACAAACAAACAAACAAACAAACAAACTCTTCAGCTTTATATATTAGTATAAGTATATAAGATGTAACACAGTCATGGACCAATTTTTTCGTTTGGATAATCATGCAAATTTGACCTTGGTGAAAAGTGCGAGCGTCAAGTAAATTAGTAAATTACTTTAACGTGTTTACTGATTTTTTTATTTATTAGTTAGTATAGTTATTGTAGTTTGATGGTGTAGTCTAGGTAGATCCTCTAGATATATTACATATATATTTAAAAAATGTGTTACATTTAAAATAGTTTAATTCGAATTTTTGAAATGTGTACCTACTATCTAATTGGTTTTTTTATTAAACAACTAGCAACTCGCCCCGGCTTCGCGGGGGTTTTTAAAGAAAATATCTTATAAATCAGAATAACACACACGCTTTAACATATAAAGATACTAGCTGTGACCGCGACTTCGTCCGTGTGGAAATAAAAAGAATATTTTTCAGTTCGCAGTTACAAAATAAATACATTTGTAAAATATAAGTAGCCTAAGTTACTCCTTATTACATCAGTTATCTGCCTGTGAAAGTCCAGTTAAAAGCGGCCCAGCCGTTTCAGAAATTAACCGGGACAAACAGACAGACAGACAGACAAAAATTGTAAAAAAAGTTATTTTGGTATATGTACCGTGTATAGGTACATCATAATATGCATTTAGTAAAAAGTAGTTAGGTACTTTAATGTTACAACACTTACAACCAGACACTCCAATTATATTTATTTGTAACTAGCTGCCCGGACAGACTTCGTTCTGTCTGTTATGTTTTATTTATTTATTATAAAAACCTTCCGTGGGTTTTTTAAGGAACGTACAAAAAAATTAGGCGAATCGATCGAGCCTTTCTCGAGTTATGCGCTTAGCTACATCCATTTGTATAGACTAGCTGCCCGGACAGATTTCGTTCTCTGTTGTTTTTTTTTTTGTAGTATAAAAACATTAAAAACCTTCCATGAGATTTTTAAGGAACATAAAAAAAATTAGCTGAATTGGTCGAGCCATTTGAGTTATGCGCTTAGCAACATTCATTTTTATTATATAGATATAGAAGATTGTGTGAATTGTACAAAATGTAATCCTGCGCAGGCGAAGTTGCGGGCACCAGCTAGTTCCACCATACACTAGGTACCTAAACTTTCGGACGCGAGGCGCGGGGTCACGGGGCGCCCACTCAGCCCGGTCGAATCACGGCGACAAGAAATTAATTTAATTGCGCATTATTTTGATTTTGCTATATATCTCCTAGACCTATGGTATTCATTTAATTTGCTTTGTGTAAAGGAAAAAAATAATCTTCATGAAAATATACTTAATAATGTTTGATGTTAAAAGTCTTATTAAGACATATGACGATTTTTTAAAAATTTTTAAGATATTTTAATACTTTTTTCAAACTTATATATCCACCAGGGTTAGTATCAGGCGAGCCGCACGCTTGTTCGCTGAGATAGTTGTACTTAGGTATATGAAAAAAAAGTTTTATCGAAAACGCTGCATAAACGGAGATGTAGGTAACATAAAAATGTATGGTAGAATTATTCCTCTTTCAAAGGTCTACAAAAACAGTCCGTGTTAACTTTTAAAAATATTAGCTACTATCATACTACTATTACTATGTATACACTTGGGTGTAGCACACGAATTGTAGAAAGTAGCGAGAAATGTCACAACATGGTCACAACACAAGAAGTTGAGAAAAAGTCACAAAATTAAGGACGTATTCACAAAATTAATAGGTATAGAATCGACCATTTACACGAGTCACACACACAAGCGACGCAGTACGCACGGTTAGGTGTAAGAATAGTAGTGGATTGAACTACTTAAAAGTTAAACAATAACTGCCTAGTCACTTACAAATTACAACAATCCCGCCAAAGGACGGTACCAAAAGCGGCGACCGACCTATCAGAAAACCAGCATTAACTATTCGGAAGATTGCGTCTCTAACTTTACGCTCCCTCGGCACTTCAACACACAACAATAGTTAAAGTATCGTGTAAAACACAAAAATACTCCTTACAGAGGGTAATCGGAAATACTCAAACTAAGACGATATTAACACTTTATCACCAACAAGTGGGTAACCACAAAAACTTAACGCAAATATAACTGTCCAGAGTCGTGTACCAACGTCAATCCAATTTTCAATAACCAAACTCTTTTTCTACAACACTAAAAACTATGTAGCCACCCTTCCAACCAGCAATCGTGTATCATCCTCTTGATGACTACACACTACAGTCTTTAGAGTGATTACATCAGTTTTCTGTCACATCACTAAGATGTTCACCATTATGATCGTTATCCACATAAAACTCAATTAGTACACGACCTTCTGACATCTTCCTTAATCGAATTTGTAAGAAAAAACAAAATATCGCTCGTCTATCCTGACAAAATCGCGACGGCTCGTACTAAGATTATGCTCACGATCTAACATTGTAACTGAATCGAAACAAAAACTGAATCGCAAAATCTATTAACAAAATTAAACACTACACAACTACCTACGTATCACAATAAAACTAAATTCAACAAATAAACCGGTAAATCGAATTACGCAATCGAACACTGAACAAAAATCACTTGTACACCGATAAGAATACAACAACACAACCGTCCTATCAGAAACTTCACGCTCCCTCGGCACTTCAATAAACAACACAAAAATATCCGTTACAGAGGGTAATCGGAAATACTCAAGCTGAGGCGATATTAAAACGTTATCACAAACAAGTGGGTAACCATAAAAACTTAACAAACAACCTAAATACCACGACTACGCTCGCGTCATTGAATATTTTAACTTATCAGTTTAAATGATGTCGACTCGACTTGCTCTTCGATCGCACGATAATTTAACGGGACTACGCGAACGCGATACTCGTGACATCGTGAAATAAATTACTCACTATAGTAACACTCTTAGTGGGCACGAGAACAGTATCCCACTTCTGATGTCGCAGAACAGAAGTAGGTAGGAGAAGAACGGACGGATGACCGAACTACTAAGTATTAAATGGACTCACCGAGCGGGTACCGTCTATCGCGTGGCAGAGGGACAACTCGACGCAGTGCCCGGGACTTGTGACCCGAGTGTAGGTTTAAGGCGGCGCCGCCTAACAATGCGCATTGGCACTCGCCTCCACTGCTCGAGTTGCCCAATAAGTAATAATTAATTCGTGTACACAAACTAACTATTAGAAGAGTCGAGGTTAAGCTACTAGCAGTATACAACGAGTGTACCGTACCAAGCCAGAGCCAAGACTGACTTAGCTGCGGTTGCATCGGTCTTTTATACACGACTGAATGACTCGAATAATAGAAGTGAGGGTAGATGAATAATAATAACAACGTAGGTACCGACATTAATAACTATCTGCATTGACTCTCCGACATATATGTAGGAATCAGAAGTAGGTAGGAGAAGAACGGACGGATGACCGAACTACTAAGTATTAAATGGACTCACCGAGCGGGTACCGTGTCCATCCCGTGGCGGAGAGACAACTCAGAGTCAGTGCCCGGGAGTTGCGACCCGAGTCTAGGTTTAAGGAGGCGCCTCCAAAGATACGTATCAAACGCTCGCCTACACTGCTCGAGTTGCCCACAATACAATGTAACAATTAATTCGTGTACACAAACTAACTATTAGAAGAGTCGAGGTTAAGCTACTAGCAGGATGCACAAGTGCACCGTGCCACGCCAGAGCCAAGACTGCCTTAGCTGCGGTTGCATCGGTCTTTTATGCACAAAGGAATGATTCGAATAATAGAGCGAGGGTAGTTGAATGTCGACAATAGAGCAGATACCGACATACATGTTAGAAAGACTCAAATAATAGAATAAGTGAGGGTAGGTGAATATCGCAGGTACCGACATTAATAACTATCTGTATTGATTCCCCGACATATATTTTATTGGTGTTTGTGTTTTTAGTAAATAATAACTATTTATAAATATACCAATACCCACTTCAGTCACTTTTTGATACTATTTGTTTCACTTTGTTAGTTTTTCCTTATGAGGTGTGAGTCATATACATATAATTGTGTGGTATGAGACGGTTGAGATTATGAAGTAGAGTGGAGAGGGTGAGGGCTGCGATTTGATACAAGTGACACTCTCTCCTCCTCCAAGAGGAGTGGGAGCCCGGCGGTCAGCTTGTTTTTAAAGTATTTTTACTCATTTTACGATTTTTTTGACGAATTCTAAACGTAAAAATTGTGTTTGGCTCGTAAACGAAAAAAAACCAACTTCAATTACATCGACAAGTAATACAACGTAATAAAACAAAAAAAAAGGTGTGTGTGCGATTCACACACGATAGAAGTGAAACTTCCGCTACAATGAGCGTAACGCTACAATGAGCGTAACGCTACAATGAGCGTAACGCTACAATTAGCGTAACGCTACAAATAGCGTAATGCTACAATGAGCGTAACGCTACAATTAGCGTAACGCTACAAATAGCGTACCGCTACAAATAGCGTAACGCTACAATGAGTGTAACGCTAGAATGAGCATAACGCTACAATGAGTGTAACGCTACAATGAGCGTAACGCTACAATGCGCGTAACGCTACAATTAGCGTAACGCTACAATGCGCGTAACGCTACAATTAGCGTAACGCTACAATTAGCGTAACGCTACAAATAGCGTAATGCTACAATGAGCGTAACACTACAAATAGCGTAACACTACAAACAGCGTAACGCTACAAATTTCGTAACGCTACAATTAGCGTAACGCTACAATGAGCGTAACTCTACAAATAGCGTAACTCTACAAACAGCGTAACGCTACAAATTTCGTAACGCTACAATGAGCGTAACGCTACAATGTGTCATCCTTTTTCGTGTTAGTAGCACGGCGCGCCCTTCCCTGGCGTTTTTCCGTTGCATCCGGTTTGAAACCACAATGATTCTAAAGAATTTTCACTTCAAAAATAGTCAAGTAAAAACGCGCTAAAGGCGTTAATAAAATAAATCCCATACAAAAAACGTCATTTTTGCCTATTTTTGCTCTCATACAACAAAAGTGATTTTTTTTAGCCGCTTTTTGCCCGATATTAAAATCAATGTACCTAGTCAATGGTACGGAACCCTTCGTGCGCGAGTCCACTCGCACTTGGCCGATTTTTTAAAGTAGTGATAAATAATACTTTCGTAAATAAATGAAATAAGTAAAGGATTTCAGGGTTATTTATTAAAAATACTGTTTGACATAAATATAATAAAGGCTATATAAAATAAAACAAATTAGGTACATATTAAATCTATACAAATAAATAAAATTGAAATGTCTGTTTGTAATATTAAAATAACCGCTTTTAACTAAATTCATATGTATGTATGTATACATACATATGAATTTATATTAAGGTATATGTAATACCAAAATAACATTTTTTTATAATTTGTCTGTCTGTCTGTCTGTCTATCTGTCTGTTCCGGCTAATCTCTGAAAAGGCTGGATCGTTTTTGGCGGGAATTTCACTGGCAGATAGCTGATGTAATAAGGAGTAACTTAGGCTACTTTTTGTTTTAGATTTTTTATTATTATTTTATAACTGCGAACTGAACAATAACTATTTTGTTAAATTCCACGCGGACGAAGTCGCGGGCACAGGTAGTTTAAAATAATTATTATTCAATAAAATGGATCTCAATAAAGTAGCTTCATATTTTATCAATAATCTAATTCTTATTTTAATTTTAATTAAATATAATATATTATAACAAAGAAAAAAAACGCCAACGTCACGTGGTGTTCCCAAGTGGTCACCCATCCAAGTACTGACGCTGCCGCGTTACCGATCGATCAAATTTTAACTCAAAATCAAATCAAAAATCAACCAACTTATATCTCCCTCTCAACTTCCGTTCGCCTCGACCGATCACACTTTTTGTAACGCTCTCGTCACGCGCCTGCTTACTCTCCAAGCTAAAGAAGTTCCACTTCAAAAATACTAGCTATGTACTTTTAGCGAAATAAAATAATGCAATAAAAATGTGTGATTATAAAATGATCTTACTTTGTCAAATATCAAATTTGGTTTATCGAAAAATAATACGTAAATTTATAAAATAATAATTGTTTTGCTACGTAACCGGTTGCTAACAAAGCGACATGGCGTCCACTCACCACAGCGCCCGAGCGCGAAGTGAGGTCTCGTTCGAAAAATTGAATTATGTTTCAAAACAAAAAACAACAATAAAATAAACCTTACTGCAATGGAATAAGAATCATCTTTAATAGCAAAATGTGTATAAAAATTAGCTCCAGTTTTTATTTTTTTTAAGACTATTGGTGGCATTTTTGTATTATTTTCAGCCTTCCATTTAAAATTGAACATATCCTCCTGCTCATACTATTTTTAGAAAACTTAATATATGTGTATAATAGAACAAACATCACCCGAAAGCCTACCCGTTTTGTTCATTTTCTTGAAAATGGTAATGGAAAAACGTTTAATACGATATATATATAAGAATTAGATTTAAAAAACGACCTTCTGTTTGAAGATGAAGACCCAATCTCTATGAAATAATTATTCGTTATATATTATTTTGTTTAGTTTTGTCACAAAATGACCTGAAAAAGAGCATGATTTTGTCCGATTCGTATAGGCCCCCTTAAGTCCACAGGTTTTTAGAGGGTACTGAGCACTATAATATTAGGTATGTAAAAAAGTTAGGGATTGTCACGCACGACAGATCTATCGCCGCACGCACTCAAGGTTTTAAGTCGCAATTTTGCCCGTCTCCGCGAACGAAAACAGGTAGGTATAACGCACTGGTTTTTCAGTAGATTTTCACAAAATGTACTTCACTAGTTAGAGGGTAATGAGACGAATAGTTTGATATTCAACACTCTACGAAAAGTTAATAAATTAGTTAAAAAATGAAATTTTAAAATTGCTTTGGGTAGGCTACTCGTTCTATAAACTTTATTTACCTATAAAAATAATTTATTTAATTCAGATTCACATCCATACAAGTGTTAGTAACATTTTATAACTTAAAAACTAATGTTAGTAGTACATTTTGATTTAATATAATTGTGCGTATAAGCACAGATTAGTAAATAGTACTACGTACAGATACTTAATACTGCTATAATAGCCTACTCCTTCGCGTCAGCAACCGCTGCATGCTAAAATGTGCCTAAATGCTCCAGTGTACAGTCGTGATTGCTTCGCACCACGCGATCCCACAGCAACGGCAGGGCTGACTCTTCGATAAAATTAAATTAACATAACTCTTTGTATCTATGTTATTGAGAACTGTGAATATATTCCGACTATATGTGGTAGTTTTAAATTGTATAGTTTATAAAATATATTTTTCTTTATAAATAGGTGCTGACTGTTAAATAAACTGATTGCTAAATTCATTAATACACCTAGATAAAACATTCTTATAGAGGACAGTGTGTAGATAAGATAAATAAAAAATATTCAAAAGTTACATGTGTTTTATGATTATATAATTTTTTTATAAATTTAATGCTCGTAATTTAATAATTTTCGATTAAAACAAGAATTATCAAAATCGATAAACCCAGTAAAAAGTTATCCGGTTTAATATAACGAAGGTCAACGAAAAAATATCAAGTAAATACGCATTTTAGATATACCTGGGAGCACACATGACACGCATTCACGCATACCCTTTAATTAAAACAAAATTTATCGAAATCGGTCAACCCAGACAAAAGTTCTGATCTAACATACATAAAAAATACAATAGAATAAAAAATAATTAATTTAGAACGTCCTCCTTTTTTGTAAGTCAGTTAAAAATTGAACTACGTGCGTGCGATTCGTTTGCGACAACCTTATCTGGCCCGAGACCGCTCGGCCGGGCAGTAGGTAATTATAGCGATTAGCGCGCAAGTACATGGAGTGACGATAGTCTGGTATAAGTAGGTAAACTGATTTCATGTTCCTTTATTACAATTATGGATACCTATTGACATAAAAAATCGAATCATACTAAAATTCAAAAAAAATAAAAATCCAATCAATATCAAAACTCAACCAAAATTACAATTAAAATCAAAGTCAAAATCAAAAACACATACATACCAAAAATACAATACAATAATTATTATTAGCCGATATAATATTTTGTTTGATCCGATATAATTATTATCGATACAAAATATCCAATATCGAAAATTGTATTACAGACGATATTTTTTTTAAGTGAAACTTTGTTAGGCGCATGAGGGTAAAATTTTAGAGAACGTGTGACCGACTGGGGAACTCCACGTGACGTTGGCTTTTTTTTAATTAAATTTGTTATTTTTTTTTTGTCAATTAGTTTTGCCAAGTGTTATTTTTATTTAAATGTAACTAACTAAACACTGACAGCGGAGCTTTGTAAAGAGCAGTTTTTCAACTTTCGCAACCGGACAAATACTAGTTTATGTAATACTAGCGACCCGCCCCGGCTTCGCACGGGTGCAATGCTGATACTAAATTAATATAAAATATAAAATAAATATTTGCAATCTAAGCGCAAAAAATGTGTTTATATACGACATCAAATTAGAAAACTTTAAAACTATCAGTGTTCCTCTACTATATTATTCATGTATTATACGTATAAACCTTCCTCTGGAATCACTCTATTTACAAAAGAAAACCGCATCAAAACCCGTTGCGTAGTTTTAAAGATTTAAGCATATATACAGACAGACAGCGGGAAGAGACTTTGTTTTATATTAAGTAGTGACAACAAATAGGTTTAAAATATTAATTAGAAGATATTAATACCTATTTAATTTTTGATATTTTGTAAATATTACCCAAAAAGGAATACTTATAAAAATACATTAATATTTTTATTGAGATTTTTGTACATTAAAATAATTTACATTTTATATGAAAATTACTATTGATAATATTGAGCTAAATACACTATTATTTTATAAATACAAAATCTTTTGAAAATTTTATCGATATATCGACGTCGATATTTAAATAACTATTTTAATAAATATCGATATAGCGACAGCCACCCCGCACAGTGGGCTGAAATTCGCGTTTCATAGACATTCAAATTTATTTTTTCAACTGACGCTTTTTTAAAGATTATATTAGAATACGATTGAGAATAACTGCTATATGCCTTATATAATGATCTTTCATGTTTATAATCGGTCAGGTTATAATTTTATTACGAAATTTGGTGAAAACTTACCATTTTATGTCCCAAACACACTAAACAGTTGTAAAAGAAAAAAGAAAAAAAAAAACAAAAACTTGGTTTTTTGAATTTTTCACATAAATTTTGAGGTTATATGAAAAAAGTGTAAATACTAAAGTTGTAGATCTTTATATTACCTACAGCTTTGCCCTTGAACTTTTTTTCATAGGACTTGTAGTTTAGCCAGAAATTGAGATAAACTGTTCTTTTACTCTTACACCCCCCCTCCCTACCACTGCCCGACCTCAGATCGACCGTAATTTATTTTTCCTATCATTTTCGTTGTACTCACTTTTTTCCAATGTGTTTCATCCTACTATAATTTTCTTTGATTTTTGCCATTTTTAAAGGCTAAAAGCACTTGGTCTATAAGCCTTTTAAAGGTTTTTAATGAATTTCACTTTCTAATATAGTACACAATTAATTTGAGTAAATGTAAAGTATATATACACTTATGTAAAGCTTGATATTAGTTAAAAACAAAAAAATAAAGAAAAAAAATTGGTAATGTTTTTAAAGGTTTAAAAAAAAGCACGTTTGACCTTAGCATGAAGTATGTCAAAAAATCAAAAATAATTTGTATTTTAATAACCTAAGAGGATATTAAGTGCAATTGTGCGATTATGGAGATATCATCATTTATGATGTCGACTCCATACAAATTTTCTTGAAAAAAAATTCTAAGTGCGCTGTTTAAAAGATCATTATATATATAAGGCATATAGCAGTTCTTCTCAATCGCATTCAAGCAAAAAAAGCGTCACTTGAAAAAATAAATTTGAATGTCTATGAAACGCGAATTTCAGCCCACTGTGCCCCGCTCTCGGCTCTCCGCAACCAATGGCAGCGCTCCTGCGCGGCCTCCTCCGCCGCTAGCCAGTGTTGACAACATAGGCGATTTTTCACCATTTAGGCTACTCTAAGTGGAAATCGGTGACAAAAATATCTAAATAGCGACTGGTCGCCTTTTAAATAAAATAAATAAATAAGCCTTTTATTATTTCCTATTTTTTACATATAAATTATTACAATTTTCATGTATTCCTTTTTTTTAACATTAAAGTAAACAATATTAATTTGTATTAATTTCCTTCATCATGTTATATTTTTTTAACAATATTTGTTATTAGTTTTAATGCACATTTCTAATTTATGTTTTTTTTTCTTTTTTATTATAGTTTGGTTTTTTTTTTAAATGACATTTTGTTTACTTTCGTTAAATGTATGTATCACCTTATGGAGAAATACCATACCATATATTACTAATGTAATTTCTAATAATATGAAGAATAATCAAGATCCTTTTTTCTTTTATTTAACTTCTACTAACATTTACGAAAATTATCGCTTTTAAACAACATGCAAGAAATTAGCTTCACCTATAACTAATTCTTAGAATAACACATACTTTTAAGGTAAAAAATGAACTCTGGTCGCCTTTTAGGCTACTGAAAAAATTTTGAAGAAATGAACTAATCACAACACAAATGAGCATTTAAACGTAGTGTGAGAAAATTTAGAGAAAAAGATGGCCACACCCATCGTTAGTTTCGGGGAATACCTGTAGCTATAACCTGACCAAATTTAAGATGCAATCAAGATACAGTGTTTGCTTCGCTTTTCATAACTATTCTAATTGTGTGTATTATACTTAGCGAAATAGTTCGTTAAAACCGTTATTTTTAATTGAAAAGTTCTACTGTACATAATACATTTGATCAAATTCAATTCAATTGGGCGCTAGCCAGTGAAGTGATTGTTGTGAAGCATACGACCCGGAATCTTTTTTTTGCCACAACAGTTGTTATATCTGATAAACTTCGGAAAAAGAAACGACAAGTGTGAAGTGACTGATGTTGATGTTGTTCAAATATCTTTTTCAAGTAAGAATTATTATTTAATATTTATAGTTGTCTCTCTTTTAAAATTGTCCAGTAATTAAACAAACCTTATCCAACCAGTGTAAATCATGGATAAGAATTATACTATACCTGTATTTTTTTCGTCTTCATATATATTACTTTTAGTTTAAAAAATAATGATGTACCTAATCGTTTTGTTTAAATTATCTTTAATAACATAAATAAATTATCTATTTAATAAACAAAAGTAGCCTTAGTTACTCCTTATTACATAGCTTATGTAATTAAAAATAATGATGTAATCGTTTTGTCTAAATTATCTATACTATCATAAATAAATTATATATATAATAAACAAAAGTAGCCTTAGTTACTCCTTATTACATAGGTGATGTAATTAGGAGTAACTAAGGCTACCTACTTTTATTTTAGAAATTTATTTATTTTATACTCTGCGAACTGAACAATAACTTTTTTGTTAAATTCCACGCGGACGAAGTCACGGGCACAGCTGGTCTTAAAATATACGTATTTTTTTTATTACAGATGATAAAAAAATCGCTTTTAAAATTTTATTGAAGAAACGACAAGTGAACGACGACGTTTGATCTCAAATATCTTCTTCAAGTAAGAATTATTTATGTTTATCGTTCTCTCGTTTACAATTTTCCAGTAATTATATAAACCTTATCCAATTAGTTTAAATCATTTATGACAATTATAATATTCCTGTAGTTTTTAGGGTTCCGTACCCAAAGGGTAAAAACGGAACCCTATTACTAAGACTAGACTAATTATATAAACCTTATCCAATTAGTTTAAATCATTTATGACAATTATAATATTCCTGTAGTTTTTAGGGTTCCGTACCCAAAGGGTAAAAACGGAACCCTATTACTAAGACTAGACTAATTATATAAACCTTATCCAATTAGTTTAAATCATTTATGACAATTATAATATTCCTGTAGTTTTTAGGGTTCCGTGCCCAAAGGGTAAAAACGGTAGGTTGTGACAAACTCTTCTGGGTTGTGGGTTCGATTCCCACCCTGAGTCTGGGTGTAATATATATTTATTTATATACTAGCTGCCCGGACAGACTTCGTTCAGTCTGTTATGTATATTTTTTATTTTTATTTTATTTTTTGTATAAAAACCTTCCGTGGGATTTTTAAGGAACATACAAAAAAAAAATTTGCCGAATTGGTCGAGTCATTCTCCAGTTATGCGCTTAGCAACATTCATTTTAGGGTTCCGTACCCAAAGGGTAAAAACGGGACCCTATTACTTAGGCTTCGCTGTCCGTCCGTCTGTCACCAGGCTGTATCTCAAGAACGGCGATAGCTAGACAGTTGAAATTTTCACAAATTATGTATTTCTGTTGTCGCTACAACAAAAAATACTAAAATCAAAATAAAATAAATATTTAAGGGGGGCTCCCATACAACAAACGCGATTTTTTTGCCTTTTTTGCTCGATATCAACAATGGCAACAGATAGACACTTGAAATATTCACAAAATACTCAGTTGTATTTTTACTTTAATAATAAATAATAAAATTAATATTTAAGGCGGGCTCCCATACAAAAAACGTCATTTTTGCCTATTTTTGCTCTCATATAACAAAAGTGGTTTGTTTAGCCGCTTTTTGCCCGATATTAAAATCAATGTACCTAGTCAATGGTACGGAAACCTTCGTGCGCGAGTCCGACTCGCACTTGGCCGATTTTTATTGTATAGATGTAGTATTTATATGTATGTTTGTTGAAAAAAAAATGTAACTATACCAGTCGGCTGTTACCTATAACACAAGCATTAAGTTGCTTACTTTAGAAACAGACGATCGTGTGTGTGTGTGTGTGTGTGTTGTAGATAATTATATTTATTTGTTTATATTTATTACTAGCCTCTGCGCGCGACTTCGTCAGCGTGGACTCCGCTCCTATTGGTCTTAGCGTGATGACACATAGCCTATAGCCTTCCTCGATAAATGGGCTATCTAACACTGAAAGGATTTTTCAAATCGGCCGAGTAGTTCCAGAGTTTACCGCGTTCAAACAAACAAACAAACAAACAACCAAACAAACAAACTCTTCAGCTTTATAATTATACTAGCTTCTGCGCGCGACTTCGTCGGCGTGGCCTCCGCTCCTATTGGTCTTAGCGTGATGATATATAGCCTATAGCCTTCCTCGATAAATGGGCTATCTAACACTGAAAGAATTTTTCAAATCGGACCAGTAGATCTTGAGATTAGCGCGTTCAAACAAACAAACAAACAAATAAACAAACAATCAAACAAACAAACTCTTCAGCTTTATTATAGTATAGATTAGTATAGATTTAAATATATTAAAATGAAAATGTTACCATACAAGTACCTACTTCTTAAAATATTATATGTTGCTACTTACAATTTATTTAGATTAATAATTTTTAATTTCTTACTAATTTTAGGAAAATATATACTATGACGTTATTTAACTTTTGATTTATTTTTCTATATACATAATTATATTGTTAATCATACGCAGCTTTTTAACCGACTTCCAAAAAAGAGGAGGTTCTCAATTCGAATGTATTTTTTTCAACTACAAGTACAACACAAGTACTTTTAGGGTATGCGGCTGTCCTTCTTATTATAGACTAGCCCGTTGGCGCAGTTTGTAGTGA
The DNA here is from genome assembly GCA_905220545.2 of Melitaea athalia. Taxonomy (NCBI): domain Eukaryota; kingdom Metazoa; phylum Arthropoda; class Insecta; order Lepidoptera; family Nymphalidae; genus Melitaea; species Melitaea athalia. The sequence continues at coordinate 14,967,818 of HG992188.1, forward strand.
CCCTGATTTCTGCTCCGGGGGTTGTGGGTTCGATTCCCGCCCGAGTCTGGGTGTAATATATATATTTGTGTATTTATTTAATTCTTTGAAATAATTTTAATTATCTGCTTTGTCTGTGAATAAATTGTATAAAATATTGTATTAAAATATATTAAAATGAAAATGTTACCATACAAGTACTTCTTAAAATATTATATGTTGCTACTTTCAATTTATTTCGATTGATAATTTTTAATTTCTTACTAATTTTAGGAAAATATATACTATTACGTTATTTAACTTTATTTTTATTTTTCTATATACATATTATATTGTTAATCATACGCAGCTGTTTAACCGACTTCCAAAAAAAGAGGAGGTTCTCAATTCGACTGTATTTTTATTACTACAAGTACAACACAAGTACTTTTAGAGTATGCGGCTGTCCTTATTATCGACTAGCCCGTTGGCGCAGTTTGTAGTGACCCTGATTTCTGCTCCGGGGGTTGTGGGTTCGATTCCCGCCCGAGTCTGGGTGTAATATATATATATTTGTGTATTTATTTAATTCTTTGAAATGATTTTAATTTTCTGCTTTGTCTGTGAATAAATTGTATAAAATATTGTATTTAAATATATTAAAATGAAAATGTTACCATACAAGTACTTCTTAAAATATTATATGTTGCTACTTACAATTTATTTCGATTGATAATTTTTAATTTCTTACTAATTTTAGGAAAATATATACTATTACGTTATTTAACTTGATTTATTTTTCTATATACATATATTGTTAATCATACGCCGCTGTTTAACCGACTTCCAAAAAAAGAGGAGGTTCTCAATTCGACTGTATTTTTTTTACTACAAGTACAACACAAGTACTTTTAGAGTATGCGGCTGTCCTTCTTATTATCGACTAGCCCGTTGGCGCAGTTTGTAGTGACCCTGATTTCTGCTCCGAGGGTTGTGGGTTCGATTCCCACCCCGAGTCTGGGTGTAATATATATATATTTATTTGTGTACTATTTATAAGTATGTATATCGAAAAAAATGTAGCTATACCAGTCAGCTGTTACATATTATAACACAAGCATTAAGTTGCTTACTTCAGGAACAGATGACCGTGTGTGTATTGTGTAAATATTTATTATTATGACTCGTTTTCACAACTTAAATCCACTCTTCATAGTATTGAGCGTGTTACAACGGAAACTAATTACACAACTCATGTTCTCATCCTTAGTATATACCTATAACTCCACATTGTTAAACTTTAATGTATAGGTAGGAGCCAGCTGAAGTGACAGGATAGAGACAATAAATTTTTATTAATGATTATACTGAAATAAATTTTTAAACCTACACAGGATTAGGATATAATAATCATTTTAATGAATCTAGATTTCCTTGGGCTTTTAACCGAGTTCCAAATAAGGTGGAGGTTCTCAATTCGATTGTATTATTACAAGCTTTTATTTAACTTGCAATGTATGTATGTATGTATGTATGTATGTATGTATGTATGTATGTAACTTTAATGAATGTTTGTTCGGGTGAAATCTTGAAACTCAATTTTGAAGCAGATATCTTCAACCAATTGAGCTGAAATTTTGTATACAGGTTCAATTTGGATGACAATGCATGGTTTGTATGTATGCATGTATGTATGTTTGTTCGGGTGAAATCTTGCAACTCAATTTTGAAGCAGCTATCTTCAACCAATTGAGCTGAAATTTTGTATATAGGTTCAATTTGGATGCCAATGCATGGTTAACTTTATGACGTCATTCTAAATCCAATATGGCGGCATATCCAAGAGTGCGGACTAGTTACTTTTAGTGCACTTCTACAATATGGGTATCAAATGAAAGGGCTTGCTAGGAATAATTCGAATAAAGTGACGTGATAACCCACTAAAAAGTCAAAAATAAATTAAAAGTAAAAAACCTTTTTAAAAAACAAGCTTTTATTAGAATGTGCTAAAACGAAAAAAAAAAATTTTTACTTTAAAACTTTTACTATCTACTTATAAAGTCATTACACATAATCTATATGATATAAAAGCTTGTCGCGAGTTTGCTTGTAAACAAGTAAATTAATTAAATTGATGTGATTGATTTTAACTATTAAATTTTTTAAACTATTTTAGTTTATCTGAGGTAGGGCACAGCAGGAAATTTCCTGCTCAAAATATGGAGCAGCCCGACTGGGGTAGTACCTCGACCTTACAGAAGACCACAGCTAAGTAATACTGTTTTCAAGCAGTATTGTGTTCCTGTTGGTGAGTAAGGTGACCAGAGCTCCTGGGGGGATTGGGGATAGGGTCGGCAACGCGCTTGCGATGCTTCTGGTGTTGCAGGCGTCTATAGGCTACGGTCTTACCATCAGGTGAGCCGTATGCTTGTTTGCCGGACTCGTAACATAAAAAAAAACTAAGGAAATACGAGTACTCATATCTCGCGACAAGCTTTTCTATCATATAGATTATGTGTAATGAGGAATGACTATAAGTAGATAGTAAAAGTTTTAAAGTTAATAACCAATCGCAATCCAGTGCTGTGACCGCTGCGCCAACGCGGCGTCATAAATAAAATAAAAGTTTAAAAAAGTCTGATAGCCGTTCATGTCCCAACGAAGTTCTTACGTGTTTTTTACCAGTTTTAGTTTTAGAAACTTCTTTCAACTGTTGCGATTTTAACCGACTTTAAAAAAGGAGGAGGTTACTCAATTCGACCGTATATGTTTTTTTTATGTATGATCGGGGATAACTTCGTCGTTTATGAGCCGATTTTGATAATTCTTTATTTGTTGGAAAGGGGATAGTCCAACTTAGGTACCATGATAAGGAAACCAGGATCTGATGAGATTCTAGTGAAATCGTAGTGACGACTAGCGCGTTTGTTAATTTATTTATTATTTATTAATTGTTCATAAAGATTAACTGAATCCTGCAATAACCGATGTAGGATGTTTCCAACTTTTGGGCGCACGCTTAACCAGGGAAAAGGGGGATTGCTTTTTTTTTAATTTTGTCATTTCTGAAGTGAAAACTCTATAGGCACGTATGGCAGTTTTTTTTAATGTTTTTCCCGGGAAGCACGAGATTAATAGTGACACCGTGGATAATATTTTACTAATTTTTGCTTACACGCCTTAGGGGCCCCTGTTGCCCGGGGGCTCCGTATCATTGATACGGCTGATACGGCGGTAGCTACGCCCCTGCCAATAATTTTCAACGGGACATTTACTGGCAGGTAGCTGATGTAATAAGGAGTGACTTAGGCTTTTAATTTTTTATTTATTATTATTTTTTATTTTAATTTAAGTATTATTAATATTATTTACATTATAATGTACAATTGATTTACTAAAGGTTTTTTTTTCAGCGAACGAATGTGTTAACTTATCCGAGCAACAAAATGATCATCAAAAAATAATACAGGAAGTGACTCAACATCATCTGGATTGATCTACAAGTAAATTTGAAAAACATAGATCAATAAAGCTTTGCACTGTAAAATATCAACACTTAAATAATAATTCATTTTATAATATATAATACATAATAATAAAAGAAAAGTTGCACTTAATATGGAAAATTTGGCTAAAATCGGTCTTCAAAGACAGCAAGGTGGAGAATTCTTAAACGGCTTAACGTGCTCTCTGAGGCACGGTGGAGAGACCCACAAGGGCTGCACAAACACCCAGACCACGGCAAACATCTGTATGGCCAATACAAATGTTGTCATGTGCGGGAATCGAACCCGCAACCGCCCGCACAACAGCCAATCGCAATCCAGTGCTGCGACCGCTGCGCCAACGCGCCAACCCCACAACATACCGGACCTAAATTTTTTTTTATGACGTCAATTGATTGGCCATCCTGTATTTGTTAGTTCCTTTACTACATTGGTCTACAAATAATTTTGAAAAACATAGATTTAATAAAGCTTTGCACTGTAAAATATCAACACTTAAATAATAATTCATTTTATAATATGTTTATTAATATTTGAATTAATTAAGATTTGATGAGATCCAACATCGTTCACTTGTCATTTATTCAATTTTAAATGTGATTCTTTATCATGTAATGAACAAATTACGTATATTTTAAGAGATAATTTAGACAAAACGATAACATCATTATTTTTTAAACTAAAAGTAATAAATGAAGATGAAAAATAAACATGAATATAATAATTCTCATCAATGATTTAAACTCCGCAAAACGAAAATAATAAACATGGTAAATATTCCGTTTTCGAATAGTTTTAGTAATAGAAGTACCCATATTAATCTAAAATCTTGTAATGTGTTTTGTTTATTAAATAAAAAATTTTTGAAAAGTACTGTTTTTTCTTTCAAATACCTTATTTTTTAGTTACGTTATAGTAGATGTCATTGTGGCCAGTTAAAATCCTTGGATTTGGCGTTGTGACAAAGTACCTACATAATCATAAATACGAGTCATCAAAGATGACTCAAAATGTACTCATTATATCTCCATTATATTAAAATACAACCCACATGACAAGTATAAACTTTTGATTTATAAAAGAATCATCAAAATCGGTAAACACAGTAAAAAGTTATGACGCTTATTATCACGTAGGTCGACGAAAAAATTCAGGTAAATGACGCATTATTGGTTATAACTCGAAAAGTACTTGTCAGATCTCAATTAAATTTAATTGATTCCAAATGACACTCAATACCTTTCGATTGAAAAGTTGGAATAAATTACAGATGCTTATAAAAGTTAGCTAAAAATTATTTAAAATAAAAAAAAATATTTTTTTTTAATATATTTAATGTGTTTTGTTTATTAAATAAAAAAAATTTTGAAAGGTACTGTTTTTTCTTTCAAATACCTTATTTTTTAGTTACGTTATAGTAGATGTCATTGTGGCCACTTAAAATCCTTGGATCTGGCGTTGTGACAAAGTACCTACATAATCATAAATACGAGTCATCAAAGATGACTCAAAATGTACTCATTATATCTCCATTATATTAAAATACAACCCACATGACAAGTATAAGCTTTTGATTTATAAAAGAATCATCAAAATCGGTAAACACAGTAAAAAGTTATGACGCTTATTATCACGTAGGTCGACGAAAAAATTCAGGTAAATGACGCATTATTGGTTATAACTCGAAAAGTACTTGTCAGATCTCAATTAAATTTAATTGATTCCAAATGACACTCAATACCTTTCGATTGAAAAGTTGGACTAAATTACAGATGCTTATAAAAGTTAGCTAAAAATTGGTTCAGTAGTTTCAGCGTCACGTACGGATAGCAGCGCCACCTACCGGGTCTCTCTGAGATAAAAACTACGCTATCTCCCAAGTTGGACCAAATTACAGAGGCTTACAAAATTTGATACAAATAAGTTCAGTAGTTTCAGAGTTACATAACGATAGCAGCGCCACCTACCGGGTCCAATTGAGATAAAAACTACCCTATTTACCTAGTTGGACCTAATTACAGAAGCTTACAAAATTTGATACAAATAAGTTCAGTAGTTTCAGAGTTACATACCGATATCAGCGCCACCTACTGGGTCCAATTGAGATAAAAACTACCCTATATCCCAAGTTGAACCTAATTACAGAAGCTTACAAAATTTAGTACAAATTAGTTAAGTAGTTTCGGGAGTTACATACCGATAGCAGCGCCACCTACTGGGACCAATTGAGTTAAAAACTACCCTATTTACCAAGTTGGACCTAATTACAGAAGCTTACAAAATTTGATACAAATAAGTTCAGTAGTTTCAGAGTTACATACCGATAGCAGCGCCACCTACCGGGTCCAATTGAGATAAAAACTACCCTATATCCCAAGTTGAACCTAATTACAGAAGCTTACAAAATTTAGTACAAATTAGTTAAGTAGTTTCGGGAGTTACATACCGATAGCAGCGCCACCTACTGGGTCCAATTGAGTTAAAAACTACCCTATTTACCAAGTTGGACCTAATTAAAGAAGCTTACAAAATTTGATACAAATAAGTTCAGTAGTTTCAGAGTTACATACCGATAGCAGCGCCACCTACCGGGTCTAATTGAGATAAAAACTACCCTATATCCCAAGTTGAACCTAATTACAGAAGCTTAGAAAATTTAGTACAAATTAGTTAAGTAGTTTCGGAGCTACATAACGATAACAGCGCCACCTACCGGGTCCAATTAAGATAAAAAAGTTTCCCATGTCCGTCTCCTGGTTCTAAGTTACCTTCCCACCAAGAGTATAAAAATTATATGGAAAAATTAATTTTATTAATGTCACTTTTTTATTTAACCGATGACATGTTTCTTTTGACGTTTGGAAGGGACATTAATTTCGTATATGTTGGCTAAAAAGTTCGTATCCTTTCCCCGAGATGGCGTCGCTGAGCCAGTGGCGCCATCTCGGAGAAACGGTACGAACTATTTAGCCCATTATATACGAAATTAATGTCCCTTAACTCTACAATATTTACAAAAAAATTCCTCAAAATCCCTATATATCCCTTTTTAAATATAAGGAATAATACGGTCCGTGTCCCATATATAAAAATGACCTAACACTATTCGCTCCATCGAAGAACCCTTTTCCCAAGATTAATTTTGTGTGAAAAGTAATTTCCTAAGACGTTTGGTGTTACATGAACATTGGGCTACAATTTTCCACGAACGAAATGTCTCGGCCCGTACTATACATTAGATATATATATATATATATATATATATATATATATCCCATAGTAGGGAATGTATCCTTGTGGAGGCCTATGTCCAGCAGTGGACTGCGATAGGCTGAAGTGATGAACTGAAACAAGCGCAACTTTTATTATTATATAGAATAAAATAATAATAAGGACTTTTATTATATATAATAAAAAAATGATTGTAACCCGCCACGCATCTCCACTAGGTAGGTACGTTTTAATAGATATTTATACACCAAATGCAATGATTCTTGTCAAGTGCTAATGACAATTATAGGGCTAATGGCACTTTTTTTTTAACATAACACACCGGGAAAGCCCACAATTGATTCCGTAGTCAAAATATTTAAAAAAAATGCAGGACTTTGTTGTATTTGTAAAAATTTATTTATTTAATGGTAAATAAGTTACTAGTAAATAAATATTAAGATAATAAATAAAAAAACACCCATATCGAAGCGTATATTCGTGCAAATACAATTATCCGGATTTGTTACCGTTGTCAACAATGGAACATTCCGCTACACAATGTTTGGCAGATTACTCACAAATATACTTTGTACTATTTTCCGTACATTATGACTTGTTTACCGAATAATTCATAAATCGCAATATCGACATCTGTGTTAAGAGACACGGCAGGTAATCGGTATCTTGATTAATTCAAGTAGAGTTTTTCTATAGAGACTAACATAGTCAGATCTCCTAAAGCTGCACCATTTTGATACCGTAGCTTAGGTAGGGTTGGTAACGCGCTTGTAATACTTCTGGTGGATAGCGTTGGTAAAGTTGGCAACGCGTTTGCGTCATAGGTTACAGTAAGTATGCGTTTTCCAATATCAGCACTAAAGCGCATTATGCGGTATAATGCTCAATGCTCAACGTTGAAAGTTCCAAAGCTACAGCAACGCTTCACACAACGAGCACTCTCAAAAGTAGGGCTTCCGTGTGCGTGCTTGCAATGGATACCAACTCCGTTGTGGCTCAGTGGTTTAGTATTGTGCGCAACTGAGTCGCATTATGCTCTGTAATTGGAAAACACACAGTGTAAACCACCAGGGAGACTGCACGCTCGTTTCCACTACACTATAACAAAAAAAAACTACTTTAATAACAGGATTTCAAAAATATTTAAAAAAAGAACAGCGGCCACAAAATTCAAAATCGACCGCATTTTTTTCCTATTGTAACGTAAGCTTGAGCAATGAAGTGGCATCGCAAAAAGAATCCCCCGAACAATGGCGTGTGGACAGGCATATATCAAACAACAAAAACATCGTTGGAACATACGAATGAACGAACACTATCATTTACGCGACGATTTGTCATCGAGATTCAGACTGGGGGCGCGGGTGTATCGAACTGACCCTACTATTTGTATGCTTTTATTTAAACATCAATATATTTTAATTATAACTAATTTTTATTAATCTGTATTTCAATTAATTGTTTTTTAGTTTAATTTATTTAAATAAAAATTACTACTAACATTAGATATTAATTACAAATTACAATGAACATACATTAAAATAACAATTACTACTAACAATTACAAATAATAATAATAATGAATAGGTATTTTATGTTTTTACTAAGCTACTGTTATTTAAAACATGAAAATAAAAAGTTTTAGCTATCCGAATTTTAGTATTTAAACTGTTTCTTAGCCCTTGATAATAATAAAAAAAATTATACACTTTAACATTGAATAAATCTACAGGAACATATTCCAAGCCTCCCAAGACTTAAAAAAAACTTGATTTTCAGACGCTAATACATATATGAAGCATTCACTAACGAAGATTTTAGGAGACTTTGTAGACAGGATGAGACCACTAAATTGGAGACAAAGTTACTTAGAGTAAGTATAAAATATCATATGAGCGATGTCGTCGATTACGCTTTAAATACCTAGTACCTACATAAGACATTTGTACTTGGTTAATATAAAAATTATCTCTATATACCTAGTCAGGTCATAAATTCTGTCACAAGTTTAATATGAAATAATTGAGACAAGTTTATTCATTATATAACCTTTTTTATATCAAAATGAACTTAACAAAACATAGATTATTATGATAATAAAGTTTATTCAAAATGACCTCCGCGATTTTGAATACAGGCCTTCAATCTGCGCGGCCAGTCGTCTATCGCAGCACGAACGAGGTCCATGGCAATATCAGCGGCTACCTTAATCAAGGATGCCTTGAGTGACTCCAAATCAATATGAGGCTTTGAGCAGGCCCTTTCCTCCAAGTATTTCCATACCTTGTAATCTAACGGACTCAAATTTGGACTGGAGGAGGGCCAGTCTTCGTGCCGGATGAAGTCGATTTCACGCACCGCCAGCCAGTCTTGTGTGCTCTTCGCTCTATGAGCTGGCGCCGAATCTTGTTGGAATACCAAGTGCCTGTTATTGTACATGGTATGAGAAACAGATTCCACAAGGTTTGTCAGGACTGTATTTTGATACACAACTGCATTCGTTTTTACACCTTTCTCACAAAAATGTACCTCAGTTAAGTGCCAATAAGAAACTCCCAACCATACCATGAGCGAGGATGGAAAATGACCTCGTTGGACACGCGGAATACGGTTGCTCGCTTCTTCACTACTGTGTGCGTACACCTTATCATTTTGTTTGTTGTAGCTCTCTTCAAGGGTAAAAAATTTTTCATCTGAAAAAAGAATTTCCCGATATTTTTTTCCCGCGTACCGCTTCAACAAAGCGCGGCATCTCTTCAGTCTCAGGTCCATTAAACGAGCGTTCAAACGATGTCCTGTTTTTCTTCGATATGCTCGAAGCCCTAACTCTTCATTTAACACCCTTTTCACCGTGGTTCTGCTTAACCCCACCTGAAGAGCCAACAGTTTCTGTTTACGTTTGGGATTTCTTTGAATTCGTGCCTTCACAGCTTTTATTAGTGCAGGAGTTCTAACGGAGTGAGGGTGACCACTTCTTGATCTGTCATCTACACTAGTGTCTTCATTGTACCGTTTGATGATACGATACACGAATCTTTTGGTCATATTCAAATTTTTCAGTATGTCAAAAATTTCAATTGGCGCGTAACCGCAACGAAGCAACGCAATAACTGCAACTCGGTCTTCTTTAAGCCAGTCCATATTTATAAATGAGTAGAATTCTAAAAATTACACATTTTTATTTTCATGAACAATTCGAAATTCGAATTCAATAAACTTTTTTTGTGGCCAGCATTCTAAAAAAAAGTTTTTATTGTGTGACAGTACTTATGACCTGACTAGGTATTTTTAAAAGATTTTATTTATGGAATTTCGAACATCAAGTTTTATTATTTACAAGAATTACGTCCTTGTATACAAACGTTTCTATGTTCATCTAAACGTACCAGTATTCACACAAAAAAGTATTAAAACAAATTTTCAAAATTAGAATGCTAATAGTAATTTCGAAAATGTGTCAAACAAACGTCTACACATATTTTAAATATATATCTGTCTAAGTCGAACGCTATCTAGCTTTCGAATTGACACAGAACGGTTAGTAATAGAGCGGAAACTGGATTAACGCTTGTCAACTTGACGAACGATGTGCGTATGAAGTTACGCGACAATGGTATGTGGGCATCCGTTCCACGCTAGATCCGATGCACAGATAATAATTAATTTGTGAATGGTTTGAAATTTGTTCACAAGGAAAATTTATTGACATTTTGGTCGATGAAAAAAGTTAAGTATTTAAATCATTAGGATGTTTGTACGTGTGGGTACGTGAGTAAAGTTATAAAAATACGCAGAAGTAGGTACTTTTTGTGTTTCGTAACCAACTTTCGTTTTTAACTTTTTTTTCATGATTTTGACATTAGTGTTATAAGACAGAAGTCTTTAATGAAGGAATACATGATACTTGATACTTTGGGTTGTCTGGAAGAAATGGCTAAATAGCCATAAGTCCGCCCATTGTACTTCACAGTCTGTAAATGATATTTGTAGTTGTGATGTACAATAAAGTATAAATAAATAAATAAATACTTGATACATTACACTTGATATTTTTTTATTTGAACATCACTTTTTTTACATTTAACTGAGGTAGGGAACAGCAGGAAATTTCCTGCTCAAAATATGGAGCAGCCCGACTGGGGTAGTACCTCGACCTTACAGAAGACCACAGCTAAATAATAGGTACTGTTTTTAAGCAGCGTTGTGTTCCTGTTGGTGAGTAAGGTGACCAGAGCTCCTGGGGGGTATTGGGGATAGGTTCGGCAACGCGCTTGCGATGCTTCTGGTGTTGCAGGCGTCTATAGGCTACGGTCTTACCATCAGGTGAGCCGTACGCTTGTTTGCCAACGTAGTTACATAAATAAAAAAAGATCATACTAGGCTAACCCACCGAACTATCAAAGAGGACTTACCCAATTTGATGTCGTTTGGAATTCATGCCTGTCATACATTTCAGCGATTTATTTTCATACATTATATAGATTACTCCCCTCGATAACACCAAAAGAAAAAAAATGCCTATAGCTGGGCATAGGCCTATTTCTCCATGTAGGAAAAGTATTGTAGCATATTCCACCACGCTGATCCACTGCGGGTTGGCGTACAAGTTCCCTATTATGAGTAACTACTATCAGGTATCTATGATAGCAAACTGAGCAGGACCGACAGCACAACGTGATCTCCCAGACAAGTGGGGAGACCCACAAGGCCAGACATCAAAACTGGAAAGAAATACAACTACTCAATCCGAGCGGGAATCAAACCACTACTCACACAATTACACCAGAATGGTTGTTATATAGCCTCTCTTAATTGTTTAGAATTAATAGATGAACATACGTATACACACATAAGATCAAATAGCTTTGAAAAAGGTAACCCTTTAGTACCCCTAAGTTACAAAAAACTTTACTATAGTCGAATTACAAACAAGGATAACCAATTCTTTTTTAACAACTTCCGTAAATAAGGAAATTTAACAATCGGCAAACTTTTTTGTGTGTAACGCGATACTTTCGATTATCGAAGTATTTTGTATTGAATCAAGAATACTACGACTAATCACATTTAAAAACCAATTTCATTAGAAACCATCGGAACTAAAGAACAATTACAATACAAATATATTTTACTGTACACAATAAGCATCGGTGATCGCTTGGTATGCCTTGAATTGAACAGTTGAAGCTCTACCACGCGAGTAGCATGGGTTCGATCCCAGCCAATACAAGATATTCTTAAGTAGTTCGTAATACTCTGGTTAAATTCCAGTTTAAAATACCTACTTATCCATTCCGACGACGTTCTAAGCCGATCTCACGAGACATCTTTACATCCTTAGGGCGTAAGAGCTTAGGCCCTTAGGGCAAACGTTACCCTTAAACCACGAGCCTTTAAAAAGCCTCTATAAGGGTTTCCGATCTTCGTTTGCGACTGGTGTTATTAGCACCCGGTACCTTTCGCCGGTGACGCCACTAGTGCTAAAAAATAATAATCAAAATTGTGAAAAAAATATTATGTACAAAAAGGCGATCTTATCTCTTTCAGACGACCTTTATAAAAATGAAACGAAAAAGGATTGTTCTGCATCAATCCATCCATCCACCAGCCCTTAACAGTCCACGGCTGGACATAGGCCTCCCCTATACTCTGACGCCACTCCGTCCGGTCCTGCGCCCTCTGAATCCAGCGGCTTCCCGATGTCTTCTTAAGGTCGTCAGTCCACCTGATTGGAGGGTCTGTGCTTCTTTTGCCGAGACGTGGTCGCCATTCAAGAACCTTCCTTCCTCATCGGTCATTGGTTCTTCTTGCAATATGACCTTGCCACTTCAGCTTGCAGATTTTGATTCTGCATACACATACATAAGGAGATATCTACACCCTTACGTACAAATAAAATTTATTTAAAAGATATAAAAATATAAAACAAACGGGAACAAAAATATGATAGAATCAAATAATCATCCAAACACAGGAAATCAATTAAGATTGAAGCATTTATTTGTTTATTTTATTACTAGCTTGTGCGCGCGACTTCGTCCCCGTGGAATAGGACCACCCGATTTTGAAACATTCTTCATTAGTGCTACGCTCCTATTGGTCTTAGCGTGATGATATATAGCCTATAGCCTTCCTCGATAAATGGGCTATCTAACACTGAAAGAATTTTTCAAATCGGTCCAGTAGATCCTGAGATTAGCGCGTTCAAACAAACAAACAAACAAACAAACAAACAATCAATCAATCAAACAAACAAACTCTTCAGCTTTATTATATTAGGATAGATAAGTATTCGTGAAAATATTATAAGTGAAAGTTTTTATTTATAAAGCTAAAAAAACAACTATTAATCAGTCAATCAGTTTTCTATTGCAAAATGTACGATCCGTTCCGACATGTGACACTCAAAGGTAAGTCATCGATCAAGGGTAAAAAAAATATTGGAACTAAATACATAATACCCGTGAATATAGACTAAGTGAACATAATGCACTCCCATAGGGGGTGTTTAAACAGCGTCCGTATTGTTCGTCACATTGAGCCCATTGTGATATCCGTCGAAATAATATCCGTGAGTTGTTTTTACATTTGAAATTTACAAAACGATGTTTAAACGTTTTGAATGCAACAAAAGAATAGTAACTTATAACCGGAACATGGATTTCTTCGCTTCGTTTCGACGTATTGACGCTCTGATTTGAAATAATAGGAAATAAGCGTAGAATTTTAACACGTGTTTTGTGAAAAGTTACGTACATGATTTGAAGATACTTGTATAATTAATTTACTCTATGACCACATACCTTCTACATGTGACTGTAAATAGATTTACTACTATAAAAAACTTAGAACAGTCTTACTTTAAAAATAAATGGAATCACAAGCTTTTTGTTTTTTATCAAAAGTCAAAAATTTATGGTTATAATTTATTTAGAAGACGACCAACCTTTCATTCACGAAAAAATATAATAAATGCTACCGTGGCCGACAAAACAAAAAAAAAAAACTTCTAACGTGCCTTGCCTTTAATCATAATCATGAACACTAAAAATTCAATAGACAATTAACTAACAATGTTTTGAGGTTTTGAAATTAAGTACGTGGTTTATTATAGTCAAACTGGACCGGTCATACAGATTTTTAAACAAAGCGGTCATGACTTTGTTTAACTTCCTTTAACTTCATAACAAGTCTTTTACTTCACAACCAGTTTAAAACATTGATAAAAATCTTAATAAGCTAATTCAAAGTTGAAGTATTTTCACTCCATATTCCAAGTTAAGTATAATTCTCTCTTATAACAGTGCAGGTAGAAATGACCCCAAGCTAAAGTATGCTGCGCCATTCTCAAGGCTCGCCCCGGCTCCGTAGCGAGGATTTATCGTTTAATCACAAGCTCTCAGCCACCGTGGTATTGCGTCAGTAAATTGTGGCAAGATCAAATAAATACGACCTACGTTTACATAGATGTGACTTGCGTAACTATAGATTAAATAAAATCATTAATTATTTTATAAAAATATAGCTCCTTGCACATTAATGATCTTAGCACGTAATAAAATGTCGACAAGAAGGACAATCACGAAAATTGAATTAAAGTAAGTACTGTGAGCAACCAGTTAAACTGTTAATTTTATTAAAATTGTTTTGATAACATACTGTTTCGTATTTATTCGATACTTTCGAGTCGTATATATATATACTTTTTTTCCTACGAAGCTCCCCCGTAAACCTATTATAAATTGAGTAGATGTTATATTTAAAGATGTCGATGTTTGCATCAAAATTTCAGCACACACAGTTATAGTGACGACAAAAACAAAAAACGGATGTTAGAAAAATAAAACAAAGTAATATTTTACAAAGATTGACCGTACGGTAATTAGTAGCTTTAGGATAAACTTAAATGTCAATTATAGGAATTTTGAAATGACACAAAATCAATGCATCAAAATGTCAACTTTTTTTCAACGTTCTCGCAGAACAAGGCGTCAAGAATTCATGTTGCTCGAACAAAGATTGCCGCATCTCTGTCACACAAAACGGGACAATGTCTTTAGAAGAACACGCACACACCGTACTTCAAAATGAGTTGCACTAAGTATCTTTAATTACACATCTACAAAAAAAAAAAAGTTTACTTCGATTGCTTATTATTATTATTACAATATTATTTTTTGTTATGTATAAAAAAATTAAAATATCTAATATTAATAAACATATAATAAATAAGCGTCTCGCATTCAACAGCCTCCAATAGGGTAAAAAAAAAAACTACATCACATATCCAAAGAAGCATAAATTATAATTAAGTATATATAATATAAGAATAAGTATTCATAAATTATAAGAAGCATAATATTCCACAGGGTTCGCATTTGGGTCCGCTGCTATTCACCTTATATATTAATGATCTTTCTGACTCAATCAATAACTCTAGGAGTCTAGGGTATTAATGTATGCCGATGACACTAAAATATTTAGAATCATTCGTGATTCTCATGATTCAGATCTTTTACAGCATGATCTCGATAGTTTCGTTGATTATTGCTGTAATAATAATCTTTTTCTTAATATAAATAAGTGCTTTGCAATAACATATACCTACTCGTAAAAAAAATCCCATTCATAAAAATTATAAGTTATGCGATAAGGTTTTGTCAAAAGTTAATGAAATTCGGGATCTTGGCGTTATTTTAGATTCTAAATTAAGTTACATATCTCATATTGAAAATATTTTGAATAAGGCATATAAATTTTTAGGTTTCATTTTGCGTGTAGGTAAACCATTTAAAAGTGCTTTCACGTATAAGATTCTATATAATAGCTATGTCCGCAGTCGTTTAGAATTTGCTAGTTGCGTCTGGAATCCTTATCAAAAAGTACATATAGAGAAAATAGAAAGATTGTAAAGAAAATTTGTAAAGTCATTAGAGTATAGAGTTGGCAATAGTTATATAGATTATAGCAATTCATTAAAAGTACACAACCTGTCGGGTCTTGCTGAAAGGCGAGACTGTAACGATGCAATGTATCTGTTTAAGATTTTGAATAATATGATTGATGCCCCTTTCCTGCTCTCTAATATCAACTTCCGCATTCCTCGCAGGCAGGAAAGAAGTGTCCGCAAAATGGATTTATTCACATTACCTAAAAGTAGGGCACGGTACACCGCCAATAGTTTCATACGACGTACATGTAAACTGTATAATAATAGATTGAGCGATATAGATATGTTTGGTACGAACAGAAAGATATTTAAAAGAGATGTAATTAGAGCACTAAGCGAATAAAATAAAAAATTTCTTCTTTTAAAAATATAACAATATAGCTTTAATAATTTCATGTTTGAAATGTATAGTAATTCTAAAATAGTAAACAGTAAAACTCTAGTAAACAGTAAAACTTTGTATAGTAATTCAGGGAACTATAGGTTAAGAAGTATTTATTATGTATGTATTTTTTTTACATTGAATACAACTGTTTGTTCCTAAATATAAAAAAAAAAAAAAAAAAAAAATAAATAACCAAGCTATGAGAACACTTATTCTCTCTTCTTTGGTCTCGTTATCAATATCACTACTGAAAATTGATCATCATATAGATAAAGTGTGGTCTGTGATAAAGTCGCAAATATTTAAACTACGTATATAAAAAAAATCCTTTTCCGACATTGAGTAAGAGGCCTATGCCCAGCAGTGGGATGTTACAGCTGAATCGTATTGTCGTCGTTATAAAAAAATATTCGAATTTTCTTTTTAAAGATGTATATACATATATATTATAGGCCGTTGAGTGTGAGGCGTTTATTATTATAATTCAGATATTTTAACATCTGACACTTCCATAAATTTCTGTATCCACTCCCGTCGCGTGTGTCTGTACTTCTGTAGTTGTCGATGTGACGTAATAAACATGGCGGTCATGGTTCTTGTTTCTTTCGACAAAAGGTGAATGCAAATGTGTTCGATGTGTGAGTAAATTAAGTTTCTTGACGTCTAATTAAACGAATAACGCGTTATAAGAACATAAAATGCGGCTTCTATTTCTAATTGACGTTAATTGTTATTGTCTAGAGGTATGCCATTAATATATATGGTTTATGGGATAGTAACTTTATACCTCCATTTGAATATTTTGTTTTGATTATATGTAGTTGTCACCTTTTGAGCCTATTAATAAAATCAAGTACAAAATCAGATAATATGACGGCTGTACTGTGTGACTTTTATATTTACATTTATTATATTATTATTTATTTTATGAGAGCCGTCAGTTAGCTGATTAGATCGTTCCATAAAATAGACATATTTTAACATCCTTAAGAACTCTATAAGTCAGGCTTTTTCGTTGTCAGATTAAAAATTTGCAGTCAAATAATTAATTAAAATCAAAAAAAATTAGTTTACTACTGAAAACTAGAACTAAAATATCCTTTTAAATGTGACAGCAAACAATTATCAATGACTTGGAAATAACTTACATAATTGACGCCAATATACATAATTCAAAATTATAGCACAGCTTGAAGATTAGGGCATCTTGATCTCGGAGACTGAAGAAATATTAACGGTACACTATTTTGACTCTTTAATATTAGATTAGTAAATAAGATGACCAGTGATCGAGCTATGTATAAAGGGCATATACGTAAAATGTTTTCTTGTAAAAACTCTGTCAGTGTAGTGTACAAGCACCTTAACAAAAAAAAAGGGGGTAGATCTGCTACGGCCTACCTGCAAAATAGCACTTAACTAGCAGCTCTATGCAGTCACCCATGAACATGGCGCTTGCAAAAACGAAGAAATATCGGGAGTTAGAATTATGAAAATTGCGATAAATCCCGTAGATTAAAAAATGTTTATAGTGACTACGAAAGTTTAAAAACTTATAAGTGGGTATTTACTTTAAAAACACAAACAATTTTAGATATTTAAATTTTCTGATACATTTATCTATTTATTTCATTAATTAATGTTAGATTAGGATAGAAAATAAACAAATAAGAAAAAGACCTTCAGAACTTGTCAGAAATAAATTTGAGGTTGAGTCAATACAAAACAATTAAATATATACATAATTATGAGACAAAAAACGGAATATAATGTTAAGGAGTTTTTAAGAACCTACCAAAAATATCTGAATGTCACGTCATAGAAAAATAACATTCCAAATTCCTAATCCTTTAAATTTTATCTGTATTCAAATTTCAATGCAGCGGGTCGCGCCCCCGATTAATTTTCAAGGGACTAGTTTGTGTGGTCTCATAGATTATCCGATAAGATCACTTTGACACAAGACATTCCAAAAAAACGTCACAGAAATTATTCGTTAAAAAAAAATTTAAGACATACCAAATTCCTTCGAGTCAAAACACAAAAGATACCACTGGTTTTGACACTCGAAATTAATCCTATTAGCGTGACATGCGTCAGTTGTGACTAAAATAAAATAATTATCAAGGATTTTACTTACACGTATTCATTATTGTAATCATTGATAGATAGATAGGGTCACAAAATATACAACATTACAACTTTATAATACACCGCGTTGGCTCAACGGTCACAGCACTGGTTTGTGGCTGTTGCGCTGGCCGTTGCGGATTCGATCCCCGCTCATGACAAAACAATTGTATTGGCCATACAGATGTTTGCCGTAGTCTGGATGTTTGTGCAATCCTTGTGGGTCTCCCCACCATGCCTCGGAGAGCACGTTAAGCCGTTCGGTCCCGGTTGTTATCATATACACATAGTGATCGTTACTTATAGTAGGGAATTTATCCGCCAACCCGCATTCAAGCAGCGTGGTGGATTAAGCTCTGATCCTTCTCCTACATGGGGAAAGAGGCCTATACCCAATAGTTCCCACTGTATTACAGGCTGAAGCATCTATGTTTTATCACCCGTTTAATTAACTTTAATTGTTTAAGACATTTTCAATACACATTTGATAAGACATTAAAACTAATTTTTATTCTGATTTTGGGTATAATACGAAACGTAATCGTTACTCGTACATCTAATTCTACTGTGTGTAATGACGTAACAATACCCGTAACATGAGCACAAAGGCGATAAAACTAAACATTCCCGTTCACAAAACGAACAAATTTAACGCAAATTTCTAAACAGTTGACAAAGCAATACAATAACGTCGCTGTAGTTACCGTTCAAGATTGTACATTCCCTTAAAATCCAGAACAAAGGCGAGTCAATTTAGAAGACATACTTATGTTGTATCACAAAAGCTATAAGAATTTATTATAATAGAAGGAAGCTTACGTATTTTTACAACCTTCCTCGAACTCGATGAGGTCCCTCTGGAAACAATGTGTAGTTGTGAAGCTTAGTAAGCGCCACGGGGAGTAAGCGTGCCACTAACAAAGATGTGGAACAGTAGCTTCTTGTTAAATAATGTGCGTGACGATCTTTGTTTATTTGGATGCTTTGCGAATTTTACGTATTGACAGAGATACATAATTTTGTGAATAATTAAATATCTCTTTATTGTTTACAAGTTTTTTATGCGATCGCGTGGATGTATTTTGTTTCGTTGTTTAACAATTTTTATTAACCCATTATAATATATTAGTATACTGTAGTCAGCTTTCGTTTTATCATAAATCATTTATTAGTCGGTTATTTTAAATTGTAAATACTAAACATGAAATATGTGTAAGTACATTTTAAATTTAAAAAATACTCACATTTTAATCAATTCAATTTTATTCAGGATAATAATTATATTCTAGTAATACCATGCACAAGTACATCAGTTGAAGTCATGAAAGTTATCATGGGAAATGAATGCTTAAATAGTACCATTTTTAGGTAACGTAATAATTATGTCACAATTACTTACACTGTTTTCAATATACAGGTTTACATCTTAGCGGTACTCAAGTACAAAGGAAATATAATCTTAATGACAGTATTCTAAGGTTCAAAATTATAATGTATCCCCCAATATTAAGTTTAAGGTTGTACTCGAACAAGTGACGTAAACAACGAAACATTTCAATCGATTCAAAGTATTAACATAAACACCGATTCGATTGCGTTTCAAACATCTTCCCGGTCACAGTTTGAATAAATTATACTCGTTGCTTTAACAGCGTCAATAATTTAGGAATTAAAATGTTCTCTCATTTTTACGGCTTATTCCTCGTGTGATGTCCGTGACGAGACATGTCTTAAAAAAGGTACTTTTTAAATATTTTACTTTATTATAAAGTACCTACAATGTACTAAACAATTAGGATATCACTACCATATTATAAAACAAAGTCACTTCCCGCTGTCTGTCTGTCTGTATGTATGCTTAAATTTTTTCGCGTTTTTCTTTAGTAGATAGAGTGATTCAAGAGAAAGGTTTTTATGTATAATACATGCATATTATAGTAGAGGAACACTGGTAATTTTAGAGGTTTCTAACGTATCTTTTATTGTAGATAGTATTTAGTTTCAGCATTGCAACCGTGCGAAGCCGGGGCGGGTCGCTAGTAAATGTATAAGTATTATTTCATTTAAATTTTTTAAAATATTAAATTTAAATTTTTTTATATTACTAGACACTCAAGGTAGACAATCCAAAATAAAGCATACAAAATTTAAATTTATGTTTTTGTTTCCAATGGAAAGGTCCATTGGAACAAAAATATAAATAAATAGCCACATAAACAAAAATTCACGGTCAAACGACAGCTCCTAATGAGCCGTTAGCGTTTTGTTTCACATCACTATTACTTTTAAAAGGGCTTTGTATCAAAGGGACCCGACCAATTCCTTTCTCATTCTCGTAACAGTACATGTTTACTGCATTCAGATATCTGATAAGGGTCTCGTTTAATGAAAGTAGCAGGAAGTACGTTAATCGTTTCGAGTAATTATTTTGTGTACAGAAACTATACAATGTTTTAACTGGGACACTATAGGGAAAATTCGAAAACATAAGGGATAAAAAAAGTGTGTGTGTCAGCACGGACGCACGACTAGAGTTTATTTCTTCAGATCGACTGTCTAAATGTGCACAAAAAAGATTTTATAGTCTAAGAAAAAGATTAATACCATATCAAATGGTAAATAAATGAATCTATCGATGGCATTATTAGAAATCGTCGTAACCGATACCGTCGTAACCGTCGTAGCCAGTATCATCGTAAACGTCTTAGCAGATCGATAGCGCACAAAAACGTATCAAGGTCATTCGTTCACTAGATTTTACTGCTCATATTTTTTTCGTGCCGGGAGCGTTATATGAAAATCGATTCTTAAGGTGTAAACTCCAAAAATTGTCTTAAGAAAAATGATCTTCGTTTTTATGACAATTTTGAATGGGAAATTTTTACTTTTTTCAATACGAGTTCTTACTTATGTACGTGTTACGTGACGTTGCAGTCACCTCTGACCTCTACGTCTACAACTTGGCCGACATATCGGGAGCTTCAAAATGACGCTAGCTTAAAGTGTTTATAGTAATTTCAAAAACTTAAAAACGTAAATTAAACGTTTATATTTGGAACTCATCATTTCCGTATACAATTGTACCTATAAGTATACATATAAGAAATAATAGTTTGTTGAAATATCTAATTACTTCTAAGAGAAATGAAGCTATAGAACTTAAATCGAATAGTAAATATTTTCCTAAAGCTTTCATCAGTAGCACTTTTTAGAAGAAAAAAAATCGATATCTCTATTAGATTGAGTTCGATCACTATATATCAGCCGAATCTAATGATCTTTCCGTTTATAATAGGCGTTGATTGTCAAACTAATGAGAATATATACGTGAATAGTACACAATAAATTAGAGGGACCGAATAAAACGGCATATTAATTGGACATTATACTTGTCGACACCCAAATGAAATGTTGCTAGATTGGTCACGAAGTATGAAGTTGTTTGTGAAAGAAAATTATGTGGGTGTGAAGTAGTTTAGGGTATTTTAAAATTGAGTTAAAATTTAGAATATTCAATACCTAGAACCGTTAATTCATTTAACTAACTTCAATTGTAATATTTGTTATATTAATAAAGTATAACCTAGTTACTTGATTCTTATAGTTGTGTTTGCTTGCTAAAGAAAAAAAATCTACTTCAATTTCATGGACCAGAAAAACATTTGGGTAGGCGAAAAAATAGTAAAGTGCGCTTTTATTAGATATAACTCAAAAGCACTAGTCAGATCTCAATCAAATTTAAATGGAAAAACATGACACGCACCACCTTTCGATTAAAAAAAGATAACACACAAAAAAAACACAGTCGAACTGAGAACCTACACACAATCAACTCAAGTTGAACATAAAATTGAGCAATTAAATATTTTCGTGAATCAAATGCAGATGTAAGAGAAATGAAATTATTTTCACAATAACGCTTAAAGAAAATAATCTTAAAACTCAATTCTTTGAATTGTTGGACAGACGAATTAAAAAGTCCCCTTATAATTTCAGGGGCAGATTAGAGGGACATAATTTTTGTCTTAGCAAATTGAATTTCGGATCTCTTGGGAAGATTGACTGACCACAAATTGGGGATTCGTTGTCAAGCGAGATAACATCTGAGGAATCTCATTACAGCGGAACATTCGTCCCAGGATCCTTGCCTTTATATGTATTTAGTTTGGCTTTGGAATCTTCGAGCTTAGTTGCTTGAATTCGTTATCAAGTTTAGGTTTGCGCCTTCCATTAATAAATAACGTGGGCTTAATATTGGAACGACTGAACAAAAGATCTTGAAATGTTTCTATAATTTACGTCTTCGCTAGTAAAACGTCTACTCGCTAATTCGTCTAACATATATAACCTCAATCTTGAGAACTCAACATTATTAAAACATTATTCAAACTGTTTCGGTATTAAAATCTCTTTGGTAACTTTATACTAGAGCATAAAGTAAGTAAGTATGAGTCTTACTATCAAATCATTTTTAAATACATAATTATGTTAGCTTAGATTGATCAACAAACGACTG
The DNA here is from genome assembly GCA_905220545.2 of Melitaea athalia. Lineage (NCBI taxonomy): Eukaryota > Metazoa > Arthropoda > Insecta > Lepidoptera > Nymphalidae > Melitaea > Melitaea athalia. Next base: position 14,990,494 of record HG992188.1, read on the forward strand.
ATAATTTTATTCAATTATAAATACAAAATAAGTAGATTCTCTTATTAAATAGGTAAATATGCTTTTCGTTCTAACGTTTTAACTAATTAATGTGACAATTAAACGGCGCCTATGATTACCCATTATGTAAATTAAGCATTATTAATATTCTAAAATTCATTTTAGAAATTACATAATTTAGCTTACTACATTATTTTCATTGTCAAATGTGAATATACTTGTAAAATCAAATAAATGGTTCTATTCGCATTGAATTCACAAATTAAACTACCATTGTTCAAGAGATTTGTTTCGTAAATACAAATATACGTTACTTCAGCTGTGCACAATAGTACCGCAGAATGTAAAGGCTCGGCCGGCGAACGGAAAATTAAAAAGCAAAACGAGTACCGTTTCCTAGCGATTCTTTTTAATTTTTCCAACGCGGTGGGCTATGCGATGTGGAATCATTAAAATTTCTAAGGGCGTATTTAATGTTGATTCACGCTGTAACACAGCTTGCTGGTATAAAGCAGCTAGGTCACTACAAGTGCATCGCTGTGTTAGTGCGCTGTTTATACAACGAGTAAATTGTCGTTTCTGTGTTGACACATACGTTAAAAATTAGCTGTGGAAAGGCTGATTTTGTTTGATGTCATTTTTTTTTTGCTGGCTGTCCGTTTTTGAACAGATATAAGTAGGTATATATCATACGAGTATTTACATGTAACGATTACCTTATATTTTAAACTTTTATGATTTAACAAATTTTCTACAGTAAGACTACTGTACATAACATGCCATCGATATAATTATGTTCTTATACTAGTTTTCCTTGTAATTGTGTGCAATTACTTAGGTACTGTATTTATAGTAAGTAATAAAGAAGTTCAAATCCATTGAATTGCATATTATGTAAAAGATATTAAAAAATGATGTAAAAAATATTAAATCTTTACTAGTCGACTAGGATGGTAAATAAGCATACGGGCCGCCTGATTGTAAGCGAGTACCGTAACGTACGGACACCTCCAATGTCAGGAGCATTGTAAGGGCGTTGTAAACTTTACCCCCAAACTCGTCCAGTTGGTCTGGCTACCATTTTATTACAGGACCAAACACTATATGAGTGTGAACAGTGAATAATAAACTGCATATGGAAACTTATATCAATAATCTACATAAAGTAATTTGATACATGTTCATTGTAATAAAATTGATGGAAGTTCGTCCTATTGGCATTAGTCAAAATATTGTTGCTGCCATGTACACGCCTTTACTGCTCTCATAGATTTATTCGATACGAAATGACGAAGTTAGACGACTGATACAGAATTTTCAATGAGGATCTCAATAAATCACTAAGCCAAAGCGAAGATTGAGATTCGATAGGTAATACGGTAAAACAATATTTTCTTACGTAATGCTGAAATGTAGATAACAATATTTGTAATAACAGTACTTTAAAAAAATGATCAAATATAAATAATTATTTACGGTATAAGCTTTTAAAATTTCACGGTGACCATGAACACATTTGGTTGTATGAAACTTAGCTTGATTTATATTTTAAGTCAGCCGCAATCATAGCTCCTGCAACACTACCGAAATATAAGAAGATTCAACATACCGCCGTAAGTCCTTTAAAACAATAATTGTGTTTGATTGCAAACCAACTTCAATTACCTACATGGACCAGTAATACGACGTAGGTAGACGAAAAGATAGTCAAGTAAATGCGCATTATTAGATAAAAAGCACTAGTCAGATCTCAATCAAATTTAAATGAGTCTGCATATCACGCACCACCTATCGATTAAAATAATTGTGTTTGCTCGTAAAAGAAAAAAAACTGACTTCAATTACATCGACAAGTAATACAACGTAGGTAGACGAAAAAATAGTCAAGTAAATACGCGTTATCGATAGCGTGGTAAAGATTACTCAAAAAGTTGTTATCATGTCTCAATTGAAATGTAACCAGATGATAAACACCAGCTTTCGATTAAATTAAAAATCATCGTAATCGGTAAACCCACTAAAAAGTTATGCGGTATATTACAACGTAGGTCGACGAAAAATTGTCAAGTAAAAACGCATTATTAGATATAACTCGAAAAGTACTTGTTAGATCTCAAATAAATTTAAATGAGACCAAATGACACGCACTACCTTTTGATTAAAACAAAAATCATCGAAATCGGTTGATCCATTCAAAAGTTCGTAGGTAACATATGTGTGTGTGTGTGTGTTGTTATATACCGGCGGAATGCTGGTATATTGATTTCTCTTGATGGACTTCTTGTCAGGATAATGAAAGTAACGTTGTTTGAATTTACTGTTTATTCAAATATATTCACGTTACAATTAACATTGAAGAGAGCGTTACACTATAGGTTACAGAGGCGTTTTGATATTAAGGACTGATATGTTCAGCCTGTATCGGATGGATACTGAATCTAGTCTGACGCTTACCGATGGGTGTCCGGTATTTATTATTGAGTTACACGACTCCCACTTTCTCGGTTCGCTTGCATTCGGTCCGTTCGCAGAACGGTTACGATTTATGAGGTAATGACAAAACAATTGACCATGGGAACGTTCGTTGGAGTATTGTTTAAGATCTATAAATTTAAGCGTGTGCGACAAATTGAAAAGACAATTGTTTAAGATCTATAAATTTAAGCGTGTGCGACAAATTGAAAAGACAATAACGAGTCGACACTTCAAGCTGTGATATGCAAGTACAATGGTTACATCGATAACAATAACAAACTAATAAGACAATAAGTTGAATAGATTAACATGTGCGTAAAGTTATTTAGTAGCTAGTTCAATGGGTTCTTTACTTTAATGTGACAATGGAGGTTGAGTTATGGGCGAGTTACAATTGAGTAAAAACAATAGACTCGTTAACAATAGCAAAACTAAAAGATAAATTATAAACATATGTATATGTACATACCAGTACATAACAGTGTGTACATTTAAAAAATACAGTTGAATTGAGAACCTCCTTTTTCTTGAATTCGGTTAAAAGTTATTTTTCACAGACTGGTATATGATTCAAGCAATTTGAATTAATGATGATTCAGCCTGTAATATCCCACTGTTGGGCTTGGGCATAGGCCTCTTCCCCATGTAGGAGAAGGATCGGAGCTTAATCCACCACGCTGCTCCAATGCGGGTTGGCGGATATATTCCCTACTATGAGTAACGATCGCTATCAGGTGTACATGATAACAACCGGGACCGACGGCTTAACGTGTTCTCCGAGGCACGGTGGGGAGACCCACAAGGACTGCACAAGCACCCAGACCACGGCAAACATCTGTATGGCCAATACAAATGTTGTCTTGTGCGGTGATCGAACCCGCAACCACCCGCGCAACAGCCAATCGCAATCCAGTACTGACTACTGTGACCGCTGCGCCAACGCGGTGTCTATTGATTTCAATTAATGCGGCTTTAGAAATTGTTAAAAAAATAGAACAGATTTACAAAGTACAGGATATCGGTAAACTTGTTTTTTAATCGATTACATAAGTTTACAGGGATTGGGAATTTTGATTTGGGATTAAATCTGCTGGATTTTATAACAATCACGATTTATAGGATAAAATCAGTTCATTCCGCTCCCATCCAGTAAAAATTATGACATTACAAAATAATAAAGAAGTAGAATCATTACCTCACATAAATTACCACGTAATCTGCTTAACATAATGCCAAAGTAAATAGGATTTCGGGCGTGAACCAAATTAAATACACGCGTATTATTCATAATAGATACAAACGAGGCGAGGTTGCTAATGTAGCAAGCCGAAATATTATATAACTGAATAATTCGTTATAAGCTATTAAAAAAAAGTTATAACGAAGTTTTACTTGAGCATAATATGGTTATTACTTTTGACTGTTAAAACTTTTAGTTATTGTAATAATGAACATTTTTATTAGTATTTTACAAACAACACAATTATATAAATAAAATAGCTAGTAAGTTTTGTAATATTACTTTAAATATTTTAAGTTTTTATTTACGTTCAATAACTTTTCAAGAACAATAGATACGTATTAAGTATGAGTATTTATAATATTATTTGTATTAAATCGAATTATATTTTATTCTTTATATTATAGTGTGAAGTATTTTTAAGTCGTTGAGAGTGTTATTCACAAATGAATAACACATAATACCATTTTGAACAATCATTGCTATTATTTTATCAGTAAGTACTATCACCACAAAAAGTGTTAAATAAAAAAAGAAAAAAATCAAATTAGCAAACAAATTACTTAATTATGTTTTTTATTTAAAATTATTAATTTAGCATTAAAAGTTTTTGCGATGCCTACCTGGATTACCTGCCTTGGACCTATCTACTGTGTTTATTCTATCCACTGAGCTATCTTAACCTAATTCAAATTCTTGTTATTTTTTATTAAAATAGGAGTGCTTTTTAGCCGACTTCCAAAAAAGGAGGTGGTTCTCAATTCGACTGTTTTTTTATGTATGTTAACTCAGAACTTTTGACTGGGTGGACCGATTTCGATCAATTTTGTTTTAATTGAAAGGTGTTGCGTGTTTTGTAGTCCTTTTCAAATTTAATTGAGATCTGACAAGTACCTACTTTTAGAGTTATATCTAATAATGTGTATTTACTTGACTACTTTTTCGTCGATCTACGTTGTATTATTCCGCATAACTTTTTACTAGGTGTACCGATTTTGATGATTCTTACTTCAATCGAAAGCTAATACTTGTCACGTAGTTTTGTTTAAATTAGATCAAGATCTGATTACAACTTTTTGAGTAATCTTTAATAACGCGTATTTACTTGACTATTTTTTCGTCTTATTACGTTGTATTGCTTGTCGATGTAATTGAAGTCGTTTTTTTTCGTTTGTGAGCAAACACAATTATACGTACGATGTTGTTAGTATGACAAACGGAAACGGAAATTTTACTAATAATAATTTTTATTAATATATTTTAATTGTAAAATTCCACGACATAATTATTTGTACAAAAAAATACGAAACAGACTTTATTTTCGTCTTGTTCATTCAAATTAAAACCGCTATTATCATCATTCAGACAAAGTCACTCCAATTTAGTTTTTGTTCGCAAAATTATTGTCGTTGTACAAAAGGCAATGATTAAAAAGAGAAAATTTTAATGTCTCAAATTAATAAGCTTTTGTAAAAATGAGAAAATATATTTTTAATCTAGCTATCAGCGAAATATAATTGTCTTTAATACAAAAAAGACAAAATATAGAAACAATTTATGTACGACAATAATATTTAATATTGCTAATATTCTTCAAAGCTGAACATTTTTTGGGCTTTTAATTCGGGACGGCCAATTTGATAGAAAAGAAAATATTTATGCCTTTGGTATTCATTGTGAAATTTTTCCTGCAAAAGTACAATACTTTCATTTTTTTAATCCGCCTCGGGGAAAGGCTTTCTTTATATCCATGTTAAATTGGAACAGATAACTGGTTAATCTATATTAATATTATTATAAAGAGGTAAAGTTTTTAACTTTGTTTGTTTGTAGGGGGTAATCTTCGCAAATACTGATCCGATCATGAAAATTCTTTCACTAACAGAAAACTACACTATTCAGGAGTGATATAGGCTATATTTTATTGTTATTGAACAATAACTTCAGTGGAAAAATAATAATATATTTAAATCAAGTCGGAGATATGCGAGCAAGATGAAAAGTTTAGTAATTATTTGCATCACAAAAATAAAATTAACGCCCAACGAAGTAGGCACGGGTCGGCTAGTAATTGATAAATACGGTTTGAGATATTTAATTAGTAACTATATCCGTTTTTATAAGATATTATTCACGTTAAACCACTTTTATGATTAAGATCGTTTGTCAATAAAGAAAACCTGATGCTTGTTCAGGTTTTCATGTTTTCACATCGAAATTGATATGATGATAAAAGTGATTTAATTATAATACGAGTACAGATCCAATTTAGTATATTACGAGTAAATATGTTTATTTATTTTAATTGATTATTTTTTAATTTACTACAATAAATAATACGTCTATATTTCTATCTGTATCTTGGTCACGTATTATATGCAAACGTTTAAATATATTTAAATTAAACTTAGAACGAGAAATGGAACGATATATTTTATTTAGCTCTTAGTTCCTAACAGTCCCTAAAAATTCAAAACGCGTTATCACGAACCAAAGTCACGGATACAGCGATACAGCTTATATTAGTTAATATATTTCTTTTTTGACACAATTTACTATAAAACTAATAAAATGAAAGTTTATGCAACAATTTTAATGTTAACACGAAAAAACCATTATTTCCTAATAATACGTTTTGTCAAAATAATTGTAACAATGTGACCCACCATATCTCTAACACATTTCGTGGTAATATTACTTGCGTGGGCCGGAAAACAAATGTGAAGAATTTATTTAATTTATCGTTAACTGTATTTTAATATATAAATTGGCAATTTCCTTGGCTCTCGCCATCATCCCGATAAGATTTATTCTAGCCGAGATAGCTAACAAACCGGTTTTTAAAAAGAACTAATATAAGAGCCATTAATAACTTGTGACATTATTATTAGATAGTAGAGAAATGTGGATACCATTTAGATAAACTCGGTGTTATGTAGACATTTGAAGGTTAATACGTAAATTCGATACGTTAATGCTTTCTATGGTGTTTGATAAGACGGATTAACAAGCACACACTCGAACGAACTCAATATGGACAAAGGCGCGTCTTTAGTTGTGCAGACGCAGAGACGTTTGACTTGTTAGAGCTAAGTATAAGTAAGTGACGCTTAGCAACTTAGAATTATATAGTGGTCGTCATTTATGTCTGTCTACTAAGATCGACAAAACCGTACCAAACTGCGTATCTGATTCTATGATCTTCGCCCACCACTGGCTTGGAAAAAATCTCGTCTATTAAGTATAAAATTAAATCCTAAATACGCAACTGGATTTTCATTTATTTTTTTACCGTTAGAGTAGATTTAGATAAAAGCATCATCATCATTATTGTTAAAAAAACTGCATTTGAAACTTTAGGTTAAATATTTTGATACCTCTCTTTGGTCCAATAAGTGTATGGTCCGCCTAATAGTAAATGGTTACCGTATACGATGGACACATGCAACACCTGACACGTAACATGTGTGAATGCCTAACTTAATTCAATATCTACGATGATTCTGTCCTGAGTAAAAGTACCTACCCAAATATAGGTTTAGATGATTCTCCTAGACATTACAATGAATCCAGAAAGTGCTTATAGAATTAACTTCTTTGTTTAATTTATTAGTACTAAAATTATTCAAAAACGGGATATTTACCATGTTTTTATTTTTATTTTGCGGGGCTCGATATTTTGACATTAACTGCGAATGTCTTGTTCACGAGACTCTAAAAATAAAAAACATGGTAAATATCCCGTTTTTGAATAATTTTAGTTATAGAAATAACCATGTTAATCTAAAATCTAATTTATTATTATTACATAATACATTTTAACAATAATTTAATACATTTTATAGAAACACTAGCTTCTGCGCGCGACTTCGTCGGCGTGGACTCCGCTCCTGTTGGTCTTAGCGTGATGATATAATATAGCCTATAGCCTTCCTCGATAAGTGGGCTATCTAACACTGAAAGAATTTTTCAAATCGGACCAGTAGATCCTGAGATTAGCGCGTTCAAACAAACTAACAAACAAACAATCAAACAAACAAACTCTTCAGCTTTATTATATTAGTATAGATTAGCCGTTTCGTTTGATTTAAACTGGTAATGAGTAAAAGTTAAGGATTACTGTAGTAAGTACAGGCGACAATACAATTAAGCAGCAGTTATGTTGCCTTGCATTAACGAACGATGTAGGTCAAGAGGGATTTGCTCCATATAAATTAAGCAACCTGGTTTAGACGAATAAGTAGGTACTTTAAAAATAAATTTTATGAAAGAACTTTCTACTGCCTCGAAGCTTTGTTAAAAATTTTCAACTAAAATTCAAGATATAACTTGAGAGTCTAAAAATAGTTTGGTCGCGTTCCAGTAAACACTAGCTAGAGCGTTTTGTTTTGGTTCATAATATTTCGCTGTAACATCTGTTCGGCAGCTGCTCGGCCCATTTTGATCCAAATTACATATGTAAGAACATGCTTCTGAAATCGTATGAGAACTAACGATATATTGCCTTTAATTATCGTTTTGAACTAGGTCACCTATTTGTTCAATTGCTACTTTCAATTGTTGATTGACGTGGGAGACTTATTTGAGTATTTATGGATTTTTTCGTATCTCAATTCGAAGTTAAAGAATACATATTTAACAAATACATATGTTATTAGTAATGTTTAATGTATTTTATAATTTTGTGTTCAAATTATGTTAAACTAGCGACCCGCCCCGGCTTCGCACGGTTGTAAAAACTATCAGTGTTTCTCTACTATATTATGCATGTGTTATGCATATAAACCTTCCTCTGGAATCACTCTATTTACTAAAGAAAACCGCATCAAAATCCGTTTAGTAGTTTTAAAGATTTAAGCATACATAGGAACAGACAGACAGTGGGAAGCGACTTTGTTTTATAATGTAGTGATATTGAAGTCTGAAGTATTTATGGATCTTTTTTTTTTCCGAGTAATAAAAATTTTAATTTTTTGAAAGTTGTTTTGAAACAATTTAAGTTACAAAAATACTAACATATATTTTTAGTAATGTTTTTGGTTATGATTTCATTAAAACGAAATGAACATAAAACTCTGTCCATTTTACACTTTTTTTTAGCTTGTAAAGTCTTGCCTAAGTATTCTAGTTTAGAAAATTTTCCAGTAACTTTTACTGAAACCATTAAAGGCTAAAATAGTCTCATTTGTATGTAAAGCGTGTTTCAGACATGTAGGATTATTTAAAGGGAAGGCACGGTAACTATAAGCATCGTGTATGCAAAAAATATTTCCACATACAATTAAACGCACAAGAGTTCGTTTATGAGTGGCATTAACATGTCAAACGAATTTCTTACTCGCTACTAGGGTTTCCAACTCTCCTGAACATACTGAAATTTTATTTAATTCCAGAAAAGCTCTTAATGTTTAAAAATCTTAAGATTGCAGATGCAACACAAATCTTTGTATTTTTAATCCATCAATTCATGCATTAGCCTTTAAAAGTCCACTGCTGGTCAAAGGCTTCTCCTAATGCTTACCATTCTGTTCAATTTTTTTTTGCGTGGGGTTAATCCATCATGGGTACCCTCCGGCGCGGAGGCACCAGAGGGTTATGTCAGACTCCTACTGACTAAAAACCACCACGTGTGAGCCGTCGTCCGCCTGGGTGGGGCGATATGGGGTCGCGCTAGCAGTCGTCACCTCGCCCCAGCGGTAGGCCCGGACGTCTGAACGTCCGGGCCCCGTCACAAAGTTGGGGTGGCCTCGCATAAAACAAGGCCACCCCGCAGACCTGTGGAATCACGTCGTCCGGCCGGCCGAAGTCCCCCGACTGTCGGCCGGCGACCCCACTATTACGAGGCGGGGGGAGGAGGTGGGCAAACCGCCTCCTCCTTGCCCCCGTACGTCTGCGCCGGAGCGGATCTGCGGAGACGTCGTTCTCCCTGGCGCGCTCCGCGGCCTCCTTCTCCATCATTACCTCTTCGCAGAAGGAGACCTCCGCCTGCCACGATCTCTCGCTGTCGAGCATGGCTTTTACGACGCTCGGCAGCGAGAGATCCCGTCCGACTTTGTTCAATCCTGCGCCATCTTAATCCAGCGGCTTCTCACTGTCTTTTCACCTGGTCAGGTCGTCAGTTCAACTGGTGGTGCGTGGCCTGTGCTCCTTTTGCCAAGACGTGGTCGCTATTCAAGGACTTTTCTGTATATTATTATTGATATTAGCGTGTATAGTACGTTATTGTCATCAATACTACACATAAATTTCTTATGAGGTGTATCCTTTTATAATTATGTACGAATAAGTTTTTCTTATGGAAAATAAAACAGAAAAATACGCACAATGAGACGATATGACTAAATACATAGTATGAAATATTAATATAAAGGCTGTGACCAATTTTTATAACTTTTTCTGTTCTCGCAGATTTTAAGTTCACTTATAGTCATCATAAAAAGAAAACCTTAATGAGGCCGTATGTTAGCTATTAAATGATTTACTAAAGCTCTATTCCTAGATTTAAAAAAAATGGTTCGTTGGCAGGAGTGAAACGTTTTTTAAATATAAAACCTAAGTTTAGTTTGGCAGCCCTACTAACAACGTACGTAGTAATAATTCAGTGTAGTCTTCGGGATAATAAAGCGTACTACGAGACGTTAATTACGACTTATCGTAAGCTGTGAAGCTATTCGAGCCGTTTTCCAACTACCAATATTCACTTACCTTACGTGTAAGTAAACAATATATCACTCCATGAATACAAGACGGCCACATTACAAAAAAATGAAAATTCATTTTATTGTAAAAATGAAAGGAATGATATTTCAAAGTGTACCGAAGACCCCACACATATAATATAACTAGCTTGTGCGCGCGACTTCGTCCCCGTAGAATAGGACCACCCGATTTTGAAACATTCTTCATTGGTGCTACGCTCCTATTGGTCTTAGCGTAATGATATATAGCCTATAGCCTTCCTCGATAAATGGGCTATCTAACACTGAAAGAATTTTTCAAATCGGTCCAGTAGATCCTGAGATTAGCGCGTTCAAACAAACAAACAAACAAACAAATAAACAAACAAACAAACAAACAATCAAACAAACTCTTCAGCTTTATTATATTAGTATAGATATTATCTATGTAAAGTAGCTATGTTAAATAATCGCCGGTCCCCGTTGGTTAATATTATAATGGTTAATCTTCTTCTATATATATAAAAGAGTTACCCACCCATTGACTCATCACGATATCTCTGGAACCATAAGGCGTAGAGACTTGAATTTTGGTAGGAATATTCCTTTCGCCATGTAGAGGTCAGCTAAGAACGGGTTTTACGATATTCCACCCCTAAGGGGGTTAAACGGGGGTTGGAAGTTTGTATGAAAGTCCTATGTTTTTGAAGTAAGAGACTTGAAATTCAAAATGTATGCTCTATAGTCTGATGGTGTGGAGGTGTACTACTAATGTATTTTTAGAAATCAACCCTTTTTGGGGCTGAAACGGGGGGTGGTAGTTTTATGTGAGCGAGATGAAAACTTAAGTATATGTAAGTATATTATTTGCATCACAAAAATAATTAACGCCCAACGAAGTGGGCACGGGTCGGCTAGTATTTATATATGTATGTACAAATATTTATTCCGGTACCAGACGTCTGTCTTTGTAGGTCTCCCAATCGTATAGCTAGGAGAACACGTAAAGGTAACGGTTAATATCATTGATATTAGTACGTAATTTATAGATGAAATATCCGTAACTAATTGAAGATTTTCATGTCGAATTAATTTTAAATGAAACAGTTTTAGCCCGCGCCAATCATGTAAATATCCAAAAAAAAAATTTTGTGGTTTTTACTTACGTTCGTATGAAACATTGATCCGCAGCGTTGGCAGGCCCCCCACGAGGTGGACCGACGATCTGGTCAGGGTCGCGGGAAGCCGCTGGATGCGTGCTGCGCAAGACCGATCGTCGTGGAAAGCATTTGATTAGGGGAGGCTTATGCCCAGCAGTGGGCGTCCGTGAGTTGATATGTATGAAAAAAAACTTGGATTTGCTATTTTCTTTTATTTATGAAAATAGCTTGTAAGTATTGTTTTTTTTTTTTGGATTAAATGACTAGTGCAGTAACGAGTAGAATTGAGTCGTATAGAAGCAAATATAGCAATCTCCAATCGGAGTGGTTTTAAGAAATTTAAATAAAATATTTTTCTGTAATTAAACCTATGTTTCTTTTTTTGAACCAAGTCTATTTTATTGTTAAAATGCATATATGCTAGCCTTTAGATGATAAAAATAATAAACGATAATGGTAAAATATTGGAAAAATGACAGGATATTATTGTTAGGTCTGTTTGGCAAAAAAGTGGATATTGCTATATTTGCTTCTATACGACTCAATTAATTAATGCGCAAGCGGTCGCTAGTTCGATGCCCGCTATGACATATTCATACAGATATTTGTCGTGATATGAATTTATATTTAAATAAATATTTCCGGACCCCGTAACATTCTGGCGAGGGTCGTTAAGTGCAAGACATAATGCATATTAATGTTGCATTTTAATTATATGGCGCCATAATTAAAACAGTTTTTTTTTTTTTTTGTATTAAGTTAGATTTTACGGTTCGTATGAACGATAACATTCATTTGACTTCCAATTAAAATTTTCTTTTTGTTATTAGAATTGCGATTCAACGGGAAATATTAAGAGAACTCTTTTCACCATTTATCGTGTTACAGTACTTTTCGATGCATAATAGTTTTGTTTATTAATAGATAAAAATAACTTATTGCAGGATTGGTACTTATTATTTCATATAATAATTATAATAAAAATATACAGTAATATTATAACGTTATTGTGTATTAGTGTATATGTAGGTATAATTTTATATTTCTTTAATATTTTTTTATCTTTTACTGTATAAAATATTTCATTGCGCGACCACCTTTTTGATATTAGTATTGACTAATGAAGAACGGAAGGTCGCATCGCATGGGAAGATTGAACGCGGGGAACTGGACAAGATGGCGTCGAAGAAGAAAGACGGAAATCGTGAAAAGAAAAATCGGACACTACTGTAATGTGTGCAGGGCCTCTTCTTACCTCCTCCTGTCACTTTAATTTTTTTTATATATAACTAGCGACCCGCCCCGGCTTCGCACGGGTGAAATGCCGATACTAAATATACTACACACTTTGAATTTCAAGTCTCTTACTTTAAAAACATAGGACTTTCATGCAAACTTCCAACCCCCGTTTAACCCCCTTAGGTATGGAATTTCGTAAAACCCGTTCTTAGCGGATATCTACTCCCTATAAGGGACCTACCTGCCTAATTTCAAGTTTGAAGGTGTAATTTTTCATTGGACTTTCATACAAACTATCATCCCCTGTTTTAACCCCAAAATGGGGTTGATTTATCAAAAAACATTATTAGTACACCTCAACACCATCTATAGAGCATACATTTTGAATTTCAAGTCTTTTACTTCAAAAACATGGGACTTTCATACAAACTTCCAACCCCCGTTTAATCCCCTTAGGGGTGGAATATCGTAAAACCCGTTCTTAGCTGACCTCTACTCGGCGAAAGGAATATTTCTACCAAAATTCAAGTCTCTACGCCTTATAGTTCCAGAGATATCGTGATGAGTCAACGGGTGGGTTACTCTTTTATATATATAGATTACATATTATTTTATTATACAAAGATGGGGAAGAGCTGCTTCTATCAAGAACTCTTACAAGTTGTACTAATATTTATAATCAATTTAAGTTATGATCACTGACGCTCTAAAAGAACATGATTATCACTAAAACAACGTAAAACAGATCCTATTTAGATTTTAGACGATAGCTCAAGCAAAACAAATAATAATTTATTATTTTATATTATGTATGTGACGCCGCGTTGGCGCAGCGGTCACAGTACTGGATTGCGATGGGCTGTTGCGCGGGCGGTTGCAGGTTTGATCCCCGCACACGACAACATTTGTATTGGCCATACAGATGTTTGCAGTGGTCTGGGTGTTTGTGCAGTCCTTGTGGGTCTCCGCACCGTGCCTCGGAGAGCACGTTAAGCCGTCGGTCCCGGTTGTTATCGTGTACACCTGGTAGCGATCGTTACTCATAGTAGGGAATATATCCGCCAACCCGCATTGGAGCAGCGTGGTGGATTAAGCTCCGATCCTTCTTCTACATGGGGAAGAGGCCTATGCCCAGCAGTGGCTGAATCGTGATCGTGATCGATCGTGATGTTGTATATACTACTAGCTGACCCCGCAAACGTTGTTTTCTCATAATATATGTTAATTAACCCCCGCAAACCCCTGTTGTGGGTGGAATTCGTAAAATCCGTTCTTAGCCGACCTCTACTCGGCGAAAGGAATATTCGTAGGTACCAAAATTCAAGTCTTTACGCCTTATGGTTCCAGAGATATCGTAATGAGTCAATATAATTATGGGTGGAAATCTCTTTTATATATATAGATTTATATTTATGTGTTCTCTCCATAATGTGAGTTGAATCTAGTTACAAACGGGAAGAAAATTATTTGTAAATAATAATATTGTTTTTTTTATTATTGAGTTATGCGTTAGAAGTTAACGTAATCAATAAAAAAAATTTAGCTACTAATAAATTGTATTATTCATCGAAGAACTCAGTAATGTCATGTCATATAGTAAAAGTGATTACTTAAATTGTGCACTTTTTATGAATATAAAAAATACAACAAACAAACCTCTAAATTTTTCTATTTTCACAAAAAAGTACAAAATTGAAGTTTCAAAAATATTTCTCCGAATTTAGAATAGATTCCATCATTCCAGTATTGAATAAAGTCTCAGTTCGGAAGCACGTCTTGAAATAGCAGGCCAATAAATAAATCGACAGGATATTTTCGCAGTTTCAACTGTGTTGCCAACTATCGGTAATCTTTTTTCCTACTGACCTGTCTGAATTATTTCTACCGAAATCCTCTTATACTATAAGGTTTTAATTTATTTTTATATAATATACTTCATTGAGTGATCTTTAATTATTGAAATGTTAGTTTAAATTTTGCGCCTTCTAGTGTAATTGCCTATTCCTAGTTTGTTAGTCTGTCTTTGGTTATACGGTATACTCTATACTTTATGTTTTATCTATGCTCTATGACACTACGAGTGAACTGTGAAAGTACTTATAATTCTTTATTCTGTTTAAATAAAAGTTAATTACATAGTAAACCGACTTCCACTTATTTAAAATTAACAGGTTATGGGCCCAGAAGCCCTGGTGAAGTGGAGTAATTAAATCGAACAATATAGTGCACGAAATTGTTAAAACTAAAATTGACGCACGTGGCAACCAACTGACAAAGAAAAGTTTGAAAAATGTCTTCAAATAACCCGCTGACCATGATAGAAAAACTAACTGGCCGCGATAACTACTCCACTTGGAGATTTGCTGTGAAAACATACCTCGAACACGAGGAGTTATGGGACTGTATAGAAAATCCAAAAGGCGACGTGGCAAACCAAAAACGTGATCTCAAAGCAAAATCTAAAATAATCTTGTTAGTGGACTCGGTTAATTATGTTCACATACAAGAAGCGAGGACAGCAAAGGAAGTTTGGGACAATTTGACAAGTGCTTTCGATGACTCCGGGCTAACACGCCGAGTAGGTTTACTTCGTGAATTATGTACTACAACCCTCGCAGAGTGTCAAAATGTAGAAGAATACGTTAGTAAAGTAGTCACAACAGCTCACAAGCTGCGTAATATCGGATTTAAAGTAGATGATGAGTGGTTGGGAACCCTTCTTCTCTCCGGTCTGCCCGAGACATACAAACCGATGATCATGGCGATCGAGAGTTCTGGTATGAAAATAAGTGCCGATTCAGTTAAATCTAAAATTCTACAGGACGTGAAAATGAGCAATAGTGATACAAATGCCTTTGCAACAAATTCAAAGAGAAAGGTAATTAAAAAGTCTTTTCAAAAAGGTCCACGTTGTTTTAAATGCAACAGATATGGCCATATAAGCACAGAGTGCAAGTCTAAGCAAAAACAAAAACATGAAAGTCCTAGCTATGCCGCTGCATTCATAGCTTCTTTCAGTAACAGCGATGCCTGGTATATAGACTCCGGTGCCTCAATGCATATGACTAGACACAAACAATTATTGCATAACGAGACAGTGCCGCTAGTAAAGACAATTAAAGTTGCAAATAACAAATCCTTACCAGTAGAAAGCTCTGGTCAGCTGAGTTTGAATATCTGCGATGACAGAGGTGGAAGTAACAAAGTTTTATTCCAAAATGTTTTATATGTGCCTGAGTTAGCAACAAATTTACTATCAGTCAGTCAGATTGTAAATCATGGTGGTGCAGTGAAATTTAATAGCGAAGGCTGTGTAATTTTTAACAGTCACAAGAAAATAGTTGCAACAGCTACCTTAATCGACAATATGTACCGGCTTAACCTGTACAATGTTCAAGCATACATATCCGATGTTGACAAACAAGATATTTATCTCTGGCACCAGCGTATGGGACATCTCAATTTCAGTGATTTAAAGAAAATTGAAGAAAATACAAATGGTGTGCAATTATCTAAGAAAGAAGATAATCTGACCTGTGTGACTTGTTTAGAAGGAAAACAAACACGCTTGCCATTTAAGTCAAGCCATTCAAGAGCTACACATTTACTTGAAACCGTACATTCTGATATACAGTCAAACCTGGATAAGTGAGAACTGGATTAGTGAGAAAACTCTATAAGTGAGAGTAATAACCAGGACCCGTCATTATAAGCTCCCAAAACCTCTATTAGCGAGAAACAGAAACCTCTGTAAGCGAGAGTCGTTTTTCCCTCATTGACCTCCGTAAGTGAGACTGCTACTTATCTATATCTCTATAAGCGACAGTCGATCTTTATTTATATTATTTAGGAGAAACTATAGTTACAATAAAAATACAGTAACAAATGACAAAACAAATTACAAATTCAACATCTGCTATTTTATGACACATTCTTAACTTTCGTGAAGCTTCCTACCATTGTTTTTGTATTGTTTTCTCGTCAATATTGTACCTATTCTATTTTGTGGAACTAAATAAGGTTATATTTTATATATGTTTTTTCCTTTCTTACCATTATTTTCGAATGGACACGTGTGCCTGTATACCGTCCTGTTTGTCGGACTTACTCAGTTTATAGTTAATCAATTGCGAAGGAAAGTTCTGTTCTGCATCATGTCAAAACGGAAAATTAAAGTACCTACTGTCATTAAGTGATAAACTTAAAATAGTGAATGCGTTTGAATCCGGAAAATCGTGAAATGAAATTCAGAGGGAGTTTAATTTACCAGAATCCACCTTTTATAAAATTATAAAATCAAAAGACTCTGTAAAGTGCTATGACTTGTTATTACCCCTATAAGAGAGAAACGCTACCCATGTACCTGTATTAGTGAGAAACTCGGGTTAGTGAGAAACCTCTATAAGCGAGAATGAGATTGTGCTCCCTTGAACTCTCGCTTATCCAGGTTTGACTGTATGTGGACCGATGGAAACTACATCCATTGGTGGTGCAAAGTATTTCATCACGTTTATAGATGACTTTTCAAAAAAGGTGTTTGTTTATTTCTTAAAGAAACAATCAGAGGCTCTTGAAAAATTCAAAGAATTTAAATGTCAAGTAGAAAATCAATTGGAGTGCAGTATAAAATGTTTGCGTACAGACAATGGACTTGAATATATAAACAATGCTTTTTCTGAGTTCTTAGCAAAAGCTGGTATCGTCCATCAAACCACAGTACCTTATACGCCTGAACAAAACGGTGTCTCCGAACGCATGAATCGTACACTTGTTGAAAAAGCAAAGTGTCTGTTGATTAATGCAAGACTTCCTAAACTGTACTGGGCAGAAGCAATACACACAGCTGCTTACCTCATTAATAGATGTCCAACACGTTCACTGGCTTTTAAAACTCCAGAAGAAATATGGTCTAAGAAGAAACCTAATATAAGTCATTTAAAAATATTTGGCTGTGAAGCAATGATACATCTCCCAAGAGAAAAACGTAAGAAGTGGGGGCTAGCCTATAGGACATGGGGCATCGATTTATGGGGTTTAAAGGGGAGAGGGGAGGAGGGGGGTGGGTGGGTCACGTTCTGGTGCCACTCCCAACCCTAGAACTGGGCATAGATTTTTGGGGTTTTGGGGGTTGGGGGTGGGGGGCTATATGACACTGGGCATCGTTTTATGGGGTTTTGGGGGGAGAGCGGAGGAGGAGGTGGGTGTTTTACCCTCTGGTACCACCCCCAACCCCAGAACTGGGCATAGATTTGTTGGGTTTGGGGGGAGGAGGGGGGTACCCTCTGGTACCACTCCCACCCCCAGCACTGCACTATATAGATATAGAAATCCGAAAAATACCCAAACCCGAATCGGAGCACCCAACTATCCACGTGGTCTAGGTCTGTCCTACCCCTAGAGTGTTCTGTTGAGAGCCCGGAGCGGATAAAGCGGCCTCAGCCGCTCCCTACGCATTCGTTCACGCACTTTCACACGGAGGACAAGGGCTGACCTCCCTCCGCGCCATGTCGACCAGAGGGTAATCCCCCCCCAAACTTCAAAAATCTATGCCCAGTTCTAGGGTAGGGAGTGATACCAGAACGTAACCCACCCACCCCCCTCTTACCCTCTCCCCTAAAAACACATTAAATCGATGCCCCATGTCCTATAGGCTTACCGAAGTGGGACAGTAAATCACAGAAAGCTATATTCATTAGATACTGTGATAATACAAAAGGGTATAGGTTTATAATATCAGCCTCTAAAACTGTGATTAAAAGCAGAGATGCCGTTTTCTTAGAGACCACAGTAAAAAGAAACTATCTTCCTATAAATCTGACAGAGAAAGAAATAATGTGTGATACATCTTTGAAACAAAATGATAATTATACATCTCTGAATTCCAATGACACATCAGATACTTCGAACACCACAAGTGAATATATGTCAGATCAAGAAGATAAAGTAGATCCTGATTATAAACCAAATATAAACGTTCAACTATCGTCAACACCTTCTAAAATAACATTGAGGCCTAGAAACAGAGAATTGTCAAAATTAAATGAAAATAAAGATAAGACTTACCTGTGCTACAGTGAAGAAAATATCAATTATATTCCGCAGAATTACAAAGAAGCTTTAACCTCAATTGAATCTGAAAAGTGGAAAACTTCAATAAAAGAAGAATTAGAATCACATTCTAAAAATTTTACATGGACATTGGTAGAAAAACCCCAAAATACCAAGCCTATCGGATGTAAGTGGGTATTCCGCATCAAAAATGAACCAACAGGTCCTCGTTACAAATCGAGGCTTTGTGCTAAAGGATATGCACAAACAGAAGGGATAGATTTTGATGAAACTTTTGCGCCAACAGTGAGGTATGACTCTATACGATTATTATTATCACTTGCAGCTCAGAAAAATTTAGAGATAATCCAATTCGACATCACCACTGCTTTCTTATATGGTGACCTGGAAGAAACAATTTATATGACTCCACCTGAGGGATTGGACTGCAACCCAAACATGGTATGTAAACTTAACAAATCTTTATATGGGCTTAAACAAGCACCGAGATGTTGGAATACAAAATTTAATTCAGTTTTAAACAAATTTGGATTTGAAAGATGTAAAGCAGATCAGTGCATTTACATTGTATTAACTAGAGGAATAACATGTTACTTGTGTCTATATGTCGACGATGGTCTTTTACTTTGTAAAGATAAATCAGTTTTAACTGAAGTGATTAATGATCTTCAAACCAATTTTAATGTCAAAACATATCCTCTTTCCTGCTTTGTAGGAATGCAAATTGAAAAATCTAATAATCATATTTTTATACACCAGACCCAATATATTGAACAATTATTAAAGAAATTTAATATGACTGAAGCAAACTCTAACAGTGTACCAGCTGATCCACATGTCAAACTCACAAAGACTGATGGGCTACCTGAAAGAAGATATCCCTACAGAGAAGCCGTAGGATCTCTCATACATGCAGCAACAGTAAGCCGACCAGACATTTTGTTTGCAGTCAGTCAGGTGAGTAGATTCTTAAACTGTCATAATGAATCTCACTGGAATGCTGTCAAAAGAATATTTAAGTATTTAAAAGACACTAAAAATTATGGATTGTGCTACATGTCAAAGCCGGACAGCACTGATGTAGTAGGGTACAGTGATGCTGACTTCGCCAACGATGTTGAAACAAGACGTTCAACAACTGGTTATGTTTTTCTTAAGAATGGAGCCGCCATTACCTGGTCCTCACAAAGACAACAAACAGTTGCCTTGTCAACAACTGAGGCAGAGTTAATGGCTGTTTGTGCTGCCACTAAAGAGGCTATGTGGCTTAGACAACTATTACAGGAAATAAATGAATATAAACAAGAGTCTGTGATCATAAACATTGACAATCAAAGTGCAATTAATGTTATTAAAAATAGTGAATTTCACAAGCGTTGTAAACATATCGACATTAAGTATAACTTTATTAAGGAAAAATATTTTGAAAATGTTATCAGTCTTAACTATGTAAACACAAACAATCAATATGCTGATATGTTTACCAAAGCATTGTTTAAGGATAAATTCATATTTATGAGAAGTGGCATAGGCATGTGCAAACTTAATTAATATAAGTAGTTTATTTTATTTTGTATAACAACAATTTATGTTGTATATTTTAAGGCTTTATACTTTATGCTAGATATAGTATAGAAAAGAAGGCTCTAATTTAGGGAGAGTATTGAAATGTTAGTTTAAATTTTGCGCCTTCTAGTGTAATTGCCTATTCCTAGTTTGTTAGTCTGTCTTTGGTTATACGGTATACTCTATACTTTATGTTTTATTTATGCTCTATGACACTACGAGTGAACTGTGAAAGTACTTATAATTCTTTATTCTGTTTAAATAAAAGTTAATTACATAGTAAACCGACTTCCACTTATTTAAAATTAACATTAATAATGCGTATTAACTTAACTTTTTTTCGTATGCTTACGTTGTATTACTTGTCGATATAAAAAAGTCTGTTTATTAACCGACCACCAACCACACCTAAAATTTTTGAAACAATTTGATATTGCATAACTTCAGTAAATAATATTTGAGAATAGTAAAAAAAAATTGTAACAAAAATGTTACATTTAAACTCTATCACAACAATTAATATGCATAAAATAACGCTAAATCTCTTCATTTTCCATTTCATAACTTACAAACATATTACTAGACTGATCATACTCGCACGCTTCCATTACCAACGCAATTTCGTTTACAACAGTGATTTATTCTCGTCAAGCGAGATGCAACGGCAAAAGCGAATAAATATCAAAATTACATAGTCGGTCGGTTAAATAAAAGAAGTATTATTGCATTCGCGGTGGCGCAGATGATAATTGAAAAAATGTCTCCGGATTGTTGGCAGAGAATGAGAAGGCTTGTAATGAGATGGGATTACCGGCCTCTGTTATTGCTTGCAACTGAGTCGCATAATTTCATCGTGTCGCCTTTTTTACTTTTACGTTTCTTATACATTGAATTGTACGAGTTTTCTTAGAATATTGTAATCATTACGTCCACTGAAATTGAATTTGTTTATGGTAAAAATATTATATTTATATTTTATGATGTTCCGACTTAATGAATGTATTTAATGGAATTGCGTTCTTACGTTACCACCTCAGTAGCTGTCAATTTGTCAATCTTGCAAAGATTTCTTCTCGGAAACTTATTTTACGTAAATTATTTTGCTACAATACTTTCTACTTACTAATTTTTAAATTTTAATAAAAAAAATTGACGTCTCTAATGATGTGGGTTTGATAAGTTTGATTCAATATGCATTTATATTTAGTTTATCCAATAAAGTAGTTCTAAAATAAATAAACTATTATATTCTAAAAAGCTTTATCATAACAACATTTACAACAATGTCTATAACAACAATAACAATATAGTAATCTATGTATATAACGGCCATTCTCCGATTAGCAAATTTTACGTGTCCGGGCTTCCAAAATCCGTAATATTATCATATTCAATCATGCATTTTTTATATGTTTTAGAAAGCATCCGTATCTAGCTGTAAAAAAAATATTGGCTTCTGTTTTAAGTAATTAAGACTAAATTAATTTAACTTATGTTCAAAAAACCTCCGTTCTCTAATTACAGTACCGTGTCCGCACACCAACTTAATCTTAAAACTTGCTTATAATTTTTATAACGTACAGATTTACTTTGATCCATTCAACTTTTTAAACGATATTAAGTTACGTGTATCGCATAACAAAATATCGACTCAATGGAACCAGTCTACAAATAATTATCATTAAGTAATCGTATGTCCAATGGAAAGTTATAATTGCCGTAACATTTGCTGTTCTCGGGTGCACATCCCTAACTAAAAGTATTTGGCACATCACTACCGTATGCGTGGTGTCTCCTCAGTGTGTGCCGAGGCCCATCAGCATCTGAATGTCTCTAACGTTATTGTACCGCCAATGAAGCACGTGAGTATATAATTACCGTAGCCTTGGTTAAAAACTTTTCTAATTACCGTTGTTCTTAGTTTAATACTTGATTTTTAAGATAGACCCAAGTTGATCATGTAAACGGAGACAGTACTTTGGCCTGCGTACGTTGTAATAAGCTAGTATTTGCATGCTGTATCGGTTTTCGACATTTTTAAGAAAATCTATCGTTTTCTAATTACCGTATACTAATTACCATATGTTTATAATTACCGTTGTATGAAAAAATAATACTTGTTTACTAACTGGAAATGCGATGTCGTACCAATGGAATGTTTTCCCGCGGTTTTCGTAGATTATTATTATCATTTTCCGTAAATATATCAATATTATATGCGGACCATTCATCAAATTATTTAATTCATAGGATAGGTAAACCCAAAAAGACCAAAGAGGAAGTTTAAGAAAAGAGAAGGCTTGCCACTCGACAACGCCGACAAAGAATTAAAAATGACCCTTTTTTGTATCAGCAATCAAAAGGAAAGAAGAAATAAAGGTACAATAAAAGAAAATCCGCAATGCTTGAAGACAAAAATCTTCGAGCAATGCATCCTGCCTGTGTTGACATACGGAGCCGAGACATGCACACTGACGAAGGGACTGGTCACACAAGTTTAAAGTCGCTCAACGTGCAATGGAACGGGCTATGCTTGGGGTTTCTCTCAAAGTTAGAATTAGAAATGAGACTATCCGTGAGAGAACGAAAGTAACCGACATAGCCCACAGAATTAGCAATTTGAAGTGCCAATGTGCTGGTCATCTGGTGGTGGTGGTGTCGCAGGTCCGATGGCCGTTGGACTGACGATCTACGTAAGATTACTGGTGTACGCTGGATGAGGATTGCGGAAAACCGGGATGTCTGGCGCGAACTTGGGGAGGCCTATGTCCAGCAGTGAACTGCAATAGGCGGAACTGACTGACTGACTGAATAAAAGAAAAAGAGATAAAAAATACTACCCATCTGCGAAATGTCACCAAAAACCGGAAAAAAACTCACACATACTTATATAAAATCACTCACATATACTGATAAACTCACTCACACTTACAAAAGCAACTCGCGAACTTTTGCGAGATGCGACCATTTTTGGTCGTGATTCCAGATTCTTGCACTTTGAGTCCTTCACTCAGACATGACGCAGTTGCAGTATGGAAGTCATCTCATACCTGCAATTACCTTTTAGAAGGTCATTGCATACCTGTCTTAAATTTCATTGAAAATGAAGCTCCTCATGTAAATGTCATCTATTTTATATCAGATTCTCTGACTGGCCAATATCGAAATAAAAAAATGTTTTATATATCTATCATCTCTCAACTTCAGTGGCACTTCCCTAATCTAAGAGTGGTTGCCTGGAACTATACAGAGAGTGGTCATGGCAAAAGCTCAGCAGATGGCGTAGGAGCAACGATAAAAAGAACTGCAGATAGAATCGTTGCTCAGTAGGCCTAGCATGCGCGCCACGACAAAATTTTGTCTACCGCTTTTCTCGTATTATCTCTCTATGTCTACAGTAGCTAACATGCGTGCACGTGATACTCTTCTCTTTACGTCAATAGAAGAGATAACAAGAAATTCATTGAAAGTATTCTAATTTTTATTAAATTATAGCAATAATAAAGTGTCTTTTTTCACTACTGGTAGGTTATGGTTATGAGGGACATAGTTAATTCTTTCGCTTTAATTATATTTATATGTGTACAAATTATTGTTTATCATATATCATATTTTACATAGACTTTATGATATTTTCTAATCACCGTTACATTAAATATAAAAAATTTCTAATTACCATACTCATAAAATTTTCAAGTCTTATTATCTAGAAAACCATAATTAATTGTTACATGCCTCATTAATTATTGAATTCGTATCTTTGATTTGTTTCATATTTTAATGTGTTTAAGTCAAATCAGTGAAAAATAAAAAACGTCACGGTAATTAGGCAAATAACGCCAAATTGGAGAATGGCCGATAAAAGAGATATCCACCCATTGACTCATCACGATATCTCTGTAACCATAAGGCCTAGAGACTTGAACTTTGGTAGGAATATTCCTTTCGCCGAGTAGAGGTCAGCTAAGAACGGATTTTACAAAATTCCACCCACAAGAGGGGGTTGCGGAGGTTAATAACATATATGGCAAAACAACGTTTGCGGGGCCAGCTAGTATAATAATATTAAAAGATTAAACACAATTTGTTACAATTAGAATTCATACAAAATTTCTACATCTCTATTTTCTTTCATTATTTTTACGTAATAGGTACCTACCTACAAAAGTAATATCCATTTTGAATATACGATGTTTCCTCTTTACACATGCAATTAAAGACAATGATATAATCAGCGGACGCATCTTGAATACATGTGGCCTAGATATTGTAAGAGCAATCTAAGCGAGTTTTCATTTCTTTGTTATATTCTTTGTAGCTACCGGCAAAAATGACGGAAGTAAAATTTCGGATACAAATAAATTTTTTTAAAAACTTGCTTCACGAAATTCCACTAAATACAAAATTATATTTTTTTATGTTAATATATGAGGTGGTCGACCCTGGGGTTGATATAAACAAGCGCATTGTTATATCTACCCCCGGACGTATGTACCCCGGAAGATCGACGTACTTCCCCAATCGGGATGCTCCACATTTTGAGCAGGATATATCTTGCTGTGATCTGGCTCAGTTAACAAGGTGTCGCATTTGTGCATAGGCTAAGGTAATCGTTTACCATCAGACACCCAAACGCTTCTTTGCCATTTTAGTAATATAATAAAAAAGAAAAAAAAAACCAATAATCTTTATCCAATGTCTATGGAAACAGACCGCTCAGTTTACAATGATCTGGACGGCTTTTATTGCTATCTAACTGGTGGTCATTTGCAACAATTAACCGTTGTTGGCACTTTTAACGAACCAATTATCTTTCCTTGTTCTTTCGCTATAAAGTAGGTACGCTTTATCTTGCATCTATTGAACTGTCTCATCTGTTCTATTTTATTCCATCCGTAATAATTACTTAGCTCGTGTTAAGTCACGGTCAATTTAACTATAATAATTGGAAAATTGAATTTGAAGACAAAAACTGTAAAACATGGACGAATAAAATCATCCTTATCTCAATGACGAACCGTCAGGGATTGCAGTTGGATATTTTTCTGACATTTATTTATTTACTTATTAGGGTTGCGATGTTTCTTCTACGTTAAATTTCACTACTTGTTGAATTGTGTCACTGAATTTTATCATACGCCTACTAGGACATAACATTCCTATGATTTATATATAAAATGAGATATTTACCACGTTTGTCGTTGATCATATTACCTTTTATACTTAAATAAAACAACATGTATAAGGACATTAAGTACTCAAACATTAATTAAATTGTTACATCTGTATATGTCCATAGAAGTAATTGGATAAAACTGTTAATTTAATTCCCGTTTGTAATCTATGTCACAGCGGTCTCGTCATGTCTATTAATAGCATGGAAATTTTGCGAAAGTGGCAACACTTGTGCTCCCAGCATGGGATTCATTTGATGATATTGATCGTTAACCTATTTCCTAAGTATGAGACAATCGACGATGATATTTTTTTTGTCGATGGAACATAATTTTTTATGCGTCGTTTATAACTTAACAACATTACATAAATCGTCATAAAATGTATGGCTATATTTCGTTTGATGATTCAGCCTGTAATATCCCACTGTTGGGCATAGGCCTCTTCCCCATGTAGGAGAAGGATCGGAGCTTAATCCATCACGCTGCTCCAATGCGGGTTGGCGGATATATTCCCTACTGTGAGTAACGATCGCTATCAGGTGTACATGATAACAACCGGGACCGACGGCTTTACGTGCTCTCCGAGGTACGGTGGGGAGACCCAAAAGGACTGCACAAACACCCAGACCACGGCAAACATCTGTATGGCCAATACAAATGTTGTCGTGTGCGGGGATCGAACCCGCAACCGCCCGCTGCATGGCAACAGCCATCGCATTCCAGTGCTGTGACCGCTGCGCCAACGCGGCGTCATATTTCGTTTACTACGAGTATATGAAAAAGTTTAGCGAATAAGTTTTTTTTTTATCTTTTCTAGTCAAAAAATATTAATGAAGATGAACACAATTGAAATATCTATTTCGCAAGAGTTCGTCTCCAAGATATACCTACATTATATATATATATTTCATATTTGGCTGGACCAAACAAGAAGTACTTAGGTACTCATACATTTTTGCCTATATCTGCATGACATATTTGCTAATCACTATCAAATATATTAGTGGTTTTATACTAACCAAACAGACAAGAAACAAATGTCTTAACAAATAAACATGAATGTTGTCATCGTTAACCCTATTACAGTTTCGCAAATTATTATTAAAGCAACATTAACCCAATCCGAAGAGCTATTATTTACTCTCATAAGACGGATTGCATTTAGCAAAGAAAACAATTTAATGGAATATTCCGGTGGTCGACAAGTCACTTAACGTTACCCGAGAACCGCCTTGATGGTTCGTTGGTCGGTGTTTGCCTTGTAACCGAATATTGGACAGGAGTAATGCTGTCTCGACTTTATTTACTCTTTCGAAATGCAGTTTTTGCATATTAAATTTATGTGATTCTGACCATTGGATATTAGTTTTGCTTTCAAACACTAGAATGTAAAGCTTTAGATCGTGTTTCAGTTTGCTTGAGGATATAACTTTCATTTCAGTTTGTTTGTACTCCTTTTTATTTGTTTTTACTGATTGTATTATATGTGTTATTTCTATGTCATTGCATATTTTATATATTTTTAACAGATAACGTAATGAGCATGTCTATCGGATAAAACAAAAACACGGACTGTCTCCACTTGACCACTACAACTGTCAATTAATTATTAGTACCTAAAAAACTATAGTCAAAACAAGTGCCTATTGACAAAAATAACAAAAGCAACTCCTTTTCATTTTTAAACATTTTCCCATTGCGATGTTTAGGATATACTTTTTCTAAACGTAACTATTATTTCATTCTATAACATTTATCTTTCTAAATAATCTGCTACCGCATTTAACACAATATAAACGAATATCATTTTATTTTTGTCTATTACATAAATTACAAAAGCAATTCAAAACTAATGAGCAAAGATTCTTTATAACCATACATAATTATATTCCACTGCTATTTTAATGTCTAACCGAGGGCCGCTCGAATTCAATTGAATAACTTTCTAATGTATCTTAATCAAATTTAAATAGTTTTATTCAATAAAAGGCCACGCGCCTCGCCGAGTTAGAGATAAGAACCGCACATAAATTTCCTATATTTGATTTCCTCGTAATCTCCATACGAACTTATCTACGAAGGCATAAATTATTTAGCTTAAATAAACCACTCCCAAGCGAATCGTGGAAAAAATAATTTTATGCTCATTCGGATTATTCTTTTAATCAGACCCCAAGCTGATCGTAAGCTGTTATTGAAATATCGTTATAAATGCGATGTATATTTGTGATAGTGAAAACCGGGGCGAGGACAATTGCTGTGAAATTTTTAGGGTTTGTCTGATTAGATATGAATTATTGCTTGGACATTTTATATTAGATATTTATTTCCCTGATTTCATTATCGATGTTTCTCTTAATAATAAGGATTAAATCGATTTAGAGTTAGAATTTATTTATCGCTTTAGGTAATATAAGAAATAAAATAATATCGATACTCTTAAAATATTATATTATGTGTTTCGGTTTTAAAGAGTCTTTAATTTTATATAAATTCTTTATGTATTTTTACTGGTAAGATAACGTATTTTAAGTAGTGGCTTTTAAACTACTGCTTATGATCTTTGCTTAGCATAATTTTAATAGGTACAAATTTCCAATTATAGTTTAATTTTCTTTTACGTATATTTAAATTATAAATTGACATTTAATTTAAAAACATACAAATATATTGGTATCTTATATATTGGATATATTTTCAAGTTATTACTCTGATTAATTTTGGAAATTGCACAATTAAGTAATAACGATATTGCAGCATCGTGTTTGTTCGGCATAGTTCGAACACTTAGGAAACAGTCATCAACTGAAAAGTAATTTGTCTCGAAATAGCGCGACGCGGTAGGCGCCCAGCTGCAAACTTTCAGTAGGGACGCCAACACACAATTAAAATATCTGGCTAATGGACCAAAGGGAATTTCAACCACGTTGATGAACATATCGCCATCTTGTTCTTTATCCCTTCGCTACTTTAACAAGAATTTCCAATTTTGGAGAAACAAAAAAAAACATTAATTTAAAGTTAAGCATCCGTCTTTGACGTTTTCATGCCTATTTCACGCCGCTTCCACGTAATTTCCGTTTGATGCAACCCAATTATATTATTGTTCCCGATTTACAAAAGCAATGCGAAAAATAAATGATCATACAGAGGTTTCAATGAATGAAACCAGATATTAATTGGTATGAAAGTTTTCGGTCTCGCCGTAAAATGTTTTCGTATAATACCTAGTTTTAAATTGAACAAACTAAATTATACTTTAATACAAACTACGTAGAGTCTAAACTTGTTCGGACCGATATAAAACAATAAATAAAAGTCTACTTTTTGAAGGTATTTACTGTTCAAATATTTTTATTTATCAACGAATAAAACTCAATTAATTAATAATTAATTGCTTCATGTTCTCGAACCGTTGCGATTTATACCTTAAGTGCACTAATCTGTTAAAAATAGAAACTGAAAGCTTTTGACCTAATAACTAGAATAAAATAATAATGACTGTGAAGAAATAACTTTTTATAAGGATAAGATTAAAATTAAGTAATACGAAAATTCTGTAAATATTTAGTTCTTAAGCTGTGAATTGTAAATATATGTGTAATATTTTAATAAATAAATTTATTAAAAAAAAAATGAATACGAACGTAGTAACAAATTAAACTAATAATAATTTTAGAACGTTTTTAGAAGTCAAACAGAAAATTATTATTTGCTTTATTTTTTCTTACAAATAAAAGTAATACAAAAATAAGTAAGAGGAAATTTATTTGTCATAATTAAAGCTATTAAACTATATAAATTGTTTTTTAATATTTTATTTTTTATTTTTATTTAGTTCTTATAATATAAAAACTTACATAGTTTTATAAGAAGTGTTAAGAGTTTGTTCATTTACATTTTTAAAAATAACTACTAAACTGTTATGAAAACTACTGATCTTCAAGTTAAATAAATTAATAATTTTGAAGGAAACTTGTTAAAATATAGCTAGAGAACACAAAAATACCTATTTGAAAACTCTTAATGTTACAGCATGGCGAATAGAACTTCAAACCCTTTTCTCTAAGAAGAGGCTTATTATTTCCAAGCGTTGGAGTTTCAAAAACGCCTCACAAAATAGCCACCTAACACACAAAGGCCAACACTAGGACTTACTCCTACAACGGGGTCGGGAACCACGGCACCCAGACTACACCAAGCAAACATCTTTATGGCTAATATAAACGTATGCCGTGTGTGAAGATCGAACTGCGACCTGCGCCACAACCACAAGTCAGTACGTCACAGTACTGTACCTACTACTATTTATTTATTACAAGTCACTATAGTACAATGAAGTACAAGTTAACGGTTGAAAACTTACTTATTAGTACTTCCAATGGAGTCGAAAATAATTCATATTTTCTCAACACGTTTACTCAATTCAAACGTGTGTTGCTTTTAGAGAAAACGTTCGCAAAGCAACAACAAGAATATGCAAATGTCCGGACGAAACGAATATATGTCCAAACAAGATTACGTTCACAAACGTTCGATGGTCCACGAATCTAAACCTTTTATTGTGTATTGACGGCTATTTGGTGCGACTGGGTGGACTCTCTATATTTTTGGAACATCTGCTGTACTGTTAACTGATGTTGTAGAGTTTGTGTCAGTCGTAAGATTAAAATAGTATGTTATATTTTGAAATACAATATTTGTAATAATGAAACAAATAAACAATGTTCTTTTAAGTGTCTGTCATTGTAGATCTTTCTACCAAGC
Source organism: Melitaea athalia (assembly GCA_905220545.2). Classification (NCBI taxonomy): domain Eukaryota; kingdom Metazoa; phylum Arthropoda; class Insecta; order Lepidoptera; family Nymphalidae; genus Melitaea; species Melitaea athalia. The sequence continues at coordinate 15,020,864 of HG992188.1, forward strand.
CTCGGATAGCACGTAAAACTGTCGCTCCTTTTCTTTATACACGACACATGATTATGTACAGTAATTACTAATAATAGGGAATAATATATCCGACAACCCGCAGGAGCGTGGTGAATAAAGCTCCAACCATTCTAGATAGAGTAGGTAAGAGTCCTATGGCCATCGTTGGGTTGTTACAAACAGAACCAAATCTTATTTAAAAGGGTAAGAAACCATTTCCAAGATACCATACCTTGTCAAAGGTTGAAAAAAAATTGATTAATATATAAAGTACTTATCTGCGATGGAGTAAATGCATTAATTTCACTATTAAGAATCTTTATTACAATAACGTGTAATAAAAACAAATAGGAGACTATTTAAGACACCCAGAAATATTCAAGGAGATTGCAAATTTTGTTTACAAGTTTTAATTTTATTTATCACGTGAGCGTAATCAAGGCGATTTTGATTAATCTGCCAGAGCGTGAACAGTTGAACTTCAATGGCTTCGAATATGACAGATTCTTTCAATTTCGACTTATTTAGTTTACAGTTTTGTCGAAAAATTTCATTTATTTTGATGTTGAATGAAAGTAAATGGGAGCATTGCGCGTAAATATGTTGATTCTATTTTATACAAACTTGTCACGTGACAGCTTGTTTCATGTTTTTTTTAAGTTAGGTTTTTACTAACAAGTGAAAAATTACTTCCCCATAACCCGGCCTTCGTGCAAACTCTAGTGTTTATATAGCAGTGATTTATCAAGTTGTCACTTAATAGGTGCCATAAATTAAGACCCTTTATTGTATCCTGAATACGTACATTAAAATTAATTTTAATTTAATTTTGCCTTTTTAATATGCGTTATAATATCGTGACGTCACGCGAAGTAATAGAGGCAGTAATAATTTATTATTAGGCTTTGAATAGTGAACGGTTGTTTTAAAATAATTAACCGACTTCCAAAAAAGGAGGAGGTTCTCAATTCGACACGTATGTTTTTTTTTTTTTTTATGTATGTTAGCTCAGAACTTTTGACTGGTTAGACCGATTTCGATCAATTTTGTTTTAATTGAAAGGTGTACCGTGTCATGTGGTCCCATTTTAATTTAATTGAGATCTGACAAGTAGGTACTTTTAGAGTTATACCTAATAATGCGTATTTACGTGACTACTTTTTCGTCGACCTACGTTATATTATACCGCATAACTTTTTACTCGGTGTACCGATTTCGATGATTCTTACTTTAATCGAAAGCTAATACTTGTCTTGTAGTCTTGTTTAAATTAGATTGAAAACTGATCACAACTTTTTGAGTAATCTTTAATAGCGCGTATTTACTTGACTATTTTTTCGTCTTATTACGTTGTATTACTTGTCGATGTAATTGAAGTCGGTTTTTTTTCGTTTGCGAGCAAACACAATTATTGTAACTTAAAAGTTATACTCGTTTCATGAGTAAGTATTATATAATGTTTCCACTAAACAAACTTATCCTGGATACGCTTTTAATGTTTAAATATATTTATACGAATAAATATCAAAGAATGTATTTAATTGAGGTAGGGCACAGCAGAATATATTCTGCTCAATGTCTGGAGCAACCCGACTGAGGTACCTCGACCTTACAGAAGATCGCAGCTAAATAATACCGCTTTCAAATAGTGTCGTGTTCCTGTGGTGAGTAGCAACTGGGGGATTGGGGGTAGGATCGTCAACGCACTAGCTTGTAGTGTTGTACGCGTCTATGGGCTATGGTAATCGCTTACCATCAGGTGAGCCGTACACTTATTTACGAACTAATTGTATATAAAAATAGAGAATTATAAGATTTAAAATAAAAAAGTTTAAGGATTATAATAACGAATGTTATCAAACTTACATGGAATGGTGGTACGAATACTGCTAGTATTATTAGCACAGCTTTACATAATTGAATGTATTTCTTATAGATAAAAACCCATCTATCAATAGTGAAAAGTTTGACTGCAAATAGTAAATAAATTATTGAGATGAATAATGAATAACCATTTAGCTGATTTAGCCCTTTTTACAGAGGCTATATAGCCTTTGAGATTTTAAGGAAATGAATATTTAAGAAAAGGACAGCAAAATCTTATTTTTTTGTTATATTATACAGTTTGTTTCTTTACCATGTTCAGTTATTGATAATTTTGAAGTTTGTGATTCCAACGTCTTTCATTTATCTAGTGACGATTTATTTGAACAATAAGCTACTCAAACTAAATATTTGTTTCCCTTTTTTTACTGATTATAATCAAGATAAGTAGATAGATAGTGGGTGTCGTAAGAGGCGACTAAGGGATAACACATCCCAAGGGGTATCCACCAACCCGCATTGGAGCAGCGTGGTGGATTAAGCTCTGATCCTTCCCCTACATGGGGAAAGAGGCCTATGCCCAGCAGTGGGATATTACAGGTTGAAGAGAGAGAGAGAGAGAGAGAGAGAGAAGGGATAACACAGTTTCACTACCGTCCTTGGAACTTAAATAGCCGACCGATGGCGGGATAACCATCCAACTGCTGGCTTTGAAATACACGGGCCGAAAACGAGCAGCAGCGTCTTCGGCGTGACAAAGCCAGTCAGGTCACCAAACCGCCTGCCCAGCGTGGTGACAATACACATGAGTTCACGCCATGTGTGGGCGCGAACTTGTGGAGGCCTATGTCCAGCAGTGGGCTGCGATAGACTGAAGTAGATAGATAAGAATGATAAATCCAAAAATAGAGAAAAATATAAATGTACGATAAAATCCTACAAATCAGAACAAAAAATAACACATATTGCTAAGCCATCTATCACGAGGGAGATTATATTTGATCAGTCGGTGCTTAGCTAATGAAAGAGAAACCGCAGAAAAAACGGTAAATAGCAACTGCAGGGGTCAATGGTGTATATAACGGTGTAAATGTACGCACCCTAACAGTACGTCACTTAGAGAATTATTAGCGGCCAGCCGTCTGGACCGCAGACTAAAACACTGAAATACTAATGCGATACAACTAGAATTTTAATATTTAACGTGACGTTTACGAATTAAACTATTACTATTATAGCAGTCGTTTCAGTATTTACAAAGTGATTGCTGAAAAAATGTCTGTGTGTATACTTGACGTATGTGAGTGTGTGTGTGTGTGTATAAGTATGAGAGAGAGTACCTATCTGTATTTATTTTTGTTTCATAAATTAGAAGTGTCTTTCATAAATAGTTACTTTGCTGTACATATAAAAATTCGTTGTTCTTACAAATTATATTAAATAAACAGGAAATATCTTGCTCGAAATTTGGAGCAGCTCGATTGGGAAAGTACCTCAACTTTAGAAAAGATCACCACGTCATACTACTTTCAAGAATTATCGTGTTCGTGTGATGAGTAAGGCAGTTGAAGCTCCGGGACGGCGATTGAGTTGGATACTACGTTTGTGACAAACGTCCACAAGTAAGGTACTATATCTAGTTAATATGAGGATGAATTGTTTATTAGAATACACGATAAAATTTTATTAATAAATACTCTTGAGTTAAATGAATTAAATAGGTACTAATCACATAATCACAATAGAAATGAAGGCATGAACATGAACTAAGTGCATAGACTAATGTGAAATGAAGACATTTGCGAAAATGAGAGGAAATGTTTGTGAAGGTTTTAAATATAAGCGTCATAAGGACGGACAAACAAGCGTTCGCTTCACGGGTTTCAACGCAAATGTATCCGTAATCCTGAATCTCTTAATTTACGCCCCAAAGGGATTTACTAAAGCCAAACATTGTTCGCTAATTATAACAGGACACATATGCTGTATCCCACGGGGATCACGCCAACTTAACGAGTGAAGCTTTGTCGGGTTGCGGATGTCGTGGATTTAATTTTTAATTCGTGTTGCGAATTTCGTGTTTTCGAGAAGTTCGGAAAGGTTTCGACAACTTGAGTTCTGTTTTATATATAAAGGGCTATAAAAATAGGCAATTGTTTTATTATGTTGTACTTTTAATATGAAATTGTTTTTTTTTTTTTCATTATTTAGTGTAGGTTGATTGTTTAAAACTGGTGTGATCACAAATTCGAAACTATAATCGCTAAAATGGATACTAAACATTTGGTTTCTATGTGTGTATTTACAGTAAATTTTATTTATTCTAATATTTTAAAGCTTCTATTGTAACGTTACTGTTTTGTACTAAAACAATTTTCGTCTGTTTGTTTATTTATTTGAACGCGCTAGTCTCTGGTTCAGATCGCAAAAACTGTTGTGTTGGATAGTCCATTGACCTTACTGTAGGCTATAAATAATTTCAGTACTTTTATACTCAAAATAGAGTAGGTGAAACCGCAGAGCACACCATTGGAGCACACCTAGTATATTATAAAGTTACCAATAGATTAAAGCATCATAACATTATCACTTCATAACTAAGTTTTAAGTTAATATTTTACACATGAATATAGAGTAGATTTTGTATACATGTAAAGTATAGAATTTGAAACCTCAAATGAGTTTCAAGTTCACACATGTTTTTTATATAGTTCGGCTTACGAAGATTGGACAACGACATTTGGTGTCACTGATGAGTTACTCAGAGGTAGACGTTTGGAACTCAAAACCGTGCCGTGGCGTGAGCATGCCAGCCTATCTTGACCACGCCATCTCGTTCTAAATTTCCGGTTTCATTGTACCCTGTCTGTATCCAACTGCCAACTTTCAATCAGAATACAAATCACATATGAGAAGAAGTAACCTAAAGTAATAATTAAAACTTAGAATACATCCCGAAACTTCTTTAAAGTCTCGCAAAAAATATTTCTTCAACCATGAGTAGATGTTGCAGTCCTTAAAAAAACTAAAATTAATTTGAGTATTTGTAAACTATTATACATTACGTAATCTTATTAACAATAAAAAAATAAAATAAAAGAAAAATAATTTTATTGCTCATGCTATCTCGAAAAAAATTTACTATTAAATCTCAATTAAGTACATAATTATCAACTTAACTAAATATGAACTTATAAATTACTAGCCTCATTCTCTTACTGGTCTATACATACTTTTATACAAATACAGTTGCAACGAAATCCCCGACTGTTACATTAACGCGTCCCATGATCACCCCTTTGTCTCGTCAAAACCAACCTCGCCAATCTCTAAAATAATCATCTGCCACGCAAAATAGATCTTTATCACAATAACATGAGAATCAACAGTATTTTCTAATGTACATGTTTTATTCAAATGGTAAACAAAAATGGCTCTTATTAACATGCAAACTGTCCAGAGTTTTGATGGAGCTAACTAATCTGTCAGCTGATCCTCTAGAAATCATTTAAAAGCTGTGTCCCTTTGTTATTGTTTATTTAGGATTCTGCGGAAGCTGCTTTTTGAGGCGTGTATTAATGCGATTGTCTGTCAGCCAAGTGGTAGTTGGGTGATATGTATTGTGATCACTGATCACTGTTAGTTTCGGATGGGATATTATGCCCAATAAACTAATCTATTCTTAACTCCTCTGTTTAGTGGATTACAAACTTAGATCCTGTACTAATATTTAATTCCAGCTTTCACTCCTAAGTTTTTCAAATAAGTACTATTTTATTAAATTGGTCGTGACGAACCTTTTGAAACTTAAAAGAGTTCAGTAATCATATACATATATAGGCATTTATATGAACAAGTACCTTATACCTATATGCGAAAAGACTACGAAAATTTCGCATTAGGAAATATAAAAATTTCTTTGTGTAACGTTTGAGCATGATTTAATGATTAATTTTTATTATTATAATTATATATATGTTAGTTTGATAAATAGCGTAATATTTTATCTCTCTCCTCTCTACCTTTGGGTAAATAACTAATTTCTAGTATCTTCTTCAATTATTCAAGAAAATTGCTTAGAAGTATTTTGAGACAGAGTAGGTATAAGTATACCTATTATTCAAGGTTTATTTAATCTCTTGATATACTTATATATTATAAATTCGGAATTTACAATTAGAATGTATTATACGCGCTGCGTACTGCACAAGCCTGTAACCGGTAAATGTTTCAACGCTTTACTAGGAATAGAAGAATTTTGCCAAAGCTAATTTTCAAGTGCTAACATGGATTTGATTGATCCACGTCTGTTAGTTTCAATCCGTAGGTATTCTAGCTAGGTATAGCCTAATACGTTAGTATTCCGTACCCACGTTATACTACGTGTTGTGTACGTAATTTTAAATGTGAAGGTAATTAATAAACACTAATTTGTTATTGTCGTGTAGTCAGCCAGAATTTGTCATATTTGAAAAGTTATTACAGCGTTATAAATCATGTCTTTTATACTTTATTATTTAAAATTCAAAAATTAATACTTTTTAGCGATTTTTAATATTATCACATCTTATTCAATCGTCACAGTTCATAAGAGTATAAGCTGTAATAAATTAATTTCTCTCAGTGTGTGATTTAATACACATGTTAAAAACATGCAAGCCTAAATGAGGGTTCCTTATTGAAAGTGTCCACTTTAAATGAGGTTTGTATGCGCATGAGAGAGCAAGGAACATAAGGGTCCAATTATACCCTCATGTGCCAGAATATAATCTACGTAGTTCTATAATAATAGATATAGAATATCAAAATACTAAAATATAGAAACAGAAGCGTAATAAAATCTCTTAGTTCTTAATAGTAGTTATTATGTTCTCATAAGTGCACTTTTTAATTTTCGATGTTAACATTTTAGGATTATAGTTAACAAAAAAATGTTGCATTTATCTTAAATTAAACTTTTTATAATATTGTATTTAGTTTATTGAACTACTTATGGTTATATACTAAACGCATCGTTTTTAGAAATAGTTGTAAAATGAGAAAAAAGTAGATATTATTATTTAAATAAACTAGATGGCCCGGTGAACTTCGTAACACCTACGTATATTTGTCAAAAATGTACACAAAACACTTTCTGAACGCACCTATAAATATTTAACAACCAATTTACAAAGTTTTTGACAAAAGACATTACCCCGCTAGGAACATTTTGTATTGGAAAATTAAATCGTCGTTTTTAGTATTTTCCGTTACATATTATTTATGTTCCTCGCCGTTTAAATCTTCCCTGAACTTCCACAAACATTTCAAGATCATAATCAGCCAAATCGGTCCAGCCATTCTCGAGTTTTAGCGATACTAACGAACAGCAATTGATTTTTATATATATATAGATAGATAAGATAAGCCTGACAACGAGCCCTCATATTTCTTAAAAATGTAATAACAAATACAAAATAATATTAAAAACGTATATTTCTTATTAGCGCGGTAATATTTTCAGTAGCCATTACAGATAAATCCCGTTCCATTACAGAGCTTATGAAGAATTTGCGGTGGAGTCGTAAATTCTGATTTTAATTTTATCAAATAGACTTTAGACTCTAACTTTTCATTACATAAAATGAACATTTTAGCCGTTTTAGTTACCGTATTTTATCACAATTTAGAACATTTATAGACTTTCAAATTTGTATAAATTAATTATTTTTATAGATTTTTACGCTTCGAAATTACTTTCCAATTACTTTCAATATTATATACGTACATATCTACTCATATACAACGGGTATATTAGTCTTTGATTTACATATATTTTTAACCTAAAATAAAAATTGAACTTATAAAATCTGCTATAATTTTAGTTTTTAACCATTTTGTAAGTCATATAAACTAAAATATACTTATCGCAAAAGCGATTTGTTGCAACAACTATTATTAATAAGTTTGTTGTTTAGAGCAAAGTCTGAAATAAACATGGAATTTTAAGAGTATCTAGAACTCAGAAATAGATAACTCACATTATATCAAAGAGATCAAGTTAGAAATTGCATTTCCTTACATGTAAATAAATCTAATGATAAACTAAGTCTAATATATTATACCAGGAAATATCCTTACGCACTAGAGTTGTCAAGATAATGCTGAACACAAACAAACAAACGAAAAATTTGTATGACCCATAAAATTTTATTATAATTCATATTGAATATTCCACCATAAACGGTAAAGCCAGTTTGGAGCCCACCAGAATATAGAACAGAATCGACGAACATAATTATCTAAATGAAGCATAAACAACTGTGGTAAAAATACATACGAATATTTTGTAAAATGACATTTCCTTGTTTTTAATACATAACGATTTATTTTGTGGAAGCTCCGCCATACAGAATGCAGTCTTATTTACAGGGATTTAGAGAGGTCACATAGAATAGTCCTAAACTTCATCTCCCTTAAAGCCTTTTCTGTAAATTATTTGTCACAGTTTTGTTTCATTGTCGCAACGCAATCGTTCATTTAATCATTTAATTATTTATCATTAAATAACATTCCCTCCATCACCTCACTGACACCCACTGCGTTAAGAGCCGCGATTTAATACGTGTTATGCATTATTTTAATTTTTTAAACGCCTCTAAACACCAGGTATAAATAACACGCTTTTATGGCAAGTTTTAATTGCGTACAATTCGATCGAAGACAAAATATTTTTTGATGAAGCTATTATATATTTTTGGTATTAAATAAAATTTGTAGAAATAAGTGGAATACTCCATTCAAAATTTTCTTTTTAAAATATACCTACATAGGTGTTTTTTATTTTTCCTTTTTATTCTCTTATAAGTTACAGCAAACTTCTCAACCTGATAAATAACAAAACATAATGTTTTACTCGATATCACACGTAACATGTTGTCCCCGCTGACACGTAGGTGGCCAATGTTTAATAATAATGACAAAAACGTGTACCGTGCGACTGACGCTTCCCGTTTTAAATTCACTTGGTTACTCACGCTTTTCTGTATCCTTACGTATATGGCAACTTATATAAAAGAAATAGGTATTACTTTAATGTTAAAATACATAACAATAAAAACCAAAAACAATTTAATAAGCTTTATGTGTTGCAATCAATTTTGTTATATTTAGAATCATTTATTTTAATCATGTATTACTTGTTCAATCATATACAAATCTTCTGGAAAAAACATCAATATTAAAATCAAATTATTTCAGGGAAAAAGCCATAATATTAATCAGATTACGGTACTAATAGAAAATCAAACACACTGCAATAATAAATAGCGACACCAAATCCAGATAAAGGTTGCTGAATCAATTCGGCCCAGTACGTGTTATCTTAGAACCGGACCAATCACGAGACGGACCGTAATACGGACAAAAGCACTATTAAGCACAGAACGACCGTTAACAAAGGCGGGAGCACACAATTTGTTGCAGCCACCTTTATCTCGCCTACTATTGACCCTTTACCCTAGTAAACTACCTAACCCTTGAATACGATACTGTGGTAAAAACGACCCCTATGAAATAATTTTGTACTACTATATTCAATAATGATATTCTATAAATAACATTTACTCTGTGACTGAAACTCGTTTGTGGTAATATAATTATTATTACTTGATGCGAACAAAACATGTGGTCGCATTATCCACGCTTTAGTGACATTTTGAGAGTGATTTGCAATTCAGCATTATGTGGGGCGCTCGTGGATGTGATGATAGAGATACTAATGATTACACTTTTAAGTGCACGTGCATCTGAATTAATTGAACGGTCTTGAAAAAGGTGGGGTTATGTTGAGGTACAATAGTTGTAATGCGGTTTATTTTATTCTTAATACAAAAAAAAACAACTGCTTTTTACACCCTATCGTTATGTTTTTTCATCAGGCTATAATAGTCTTTTAATCATGGTCATGATTTTCATATCATTGATCTTTAAAATACATATTGAAATACGGTTGTCATTATCGTCATTCTTATTGTCATGAAACGTGATTCCCTAAAAGAAATTTGTACCGAAATTCCTAAACCACTACGTTCCCAACATTAACAAGACAGAAATTTTAATATCCGTTGAAAACACGGACACCCAAAAATGTCATGACGTTTCACTCCACACCTCGGTATACGTTCCATCGTCGCTCATTCCGCGTCAACGCATGCACTAATTAGTTGACACCGAACACCGACATGTTTTTAGCTTCCATACTGAACTCGGAATGAAAATAAGCCAGGTACAAAATTGCCTAGTTACAATATTTTACAAAAACATTTTTCAGGACAAAAATAATATAATTATGTACAAGGAACAAACCCAACGGACTTTCAATTTACGTCAAGAATGAAAGTAAACAATCGTATGAAAATTAAGAAGTAATTAATGAATATTATTATTATACTTTTATACATAATAAAACAATGAAGTGAAATTTGACCGCAACTGGCGACGACAAAGCTTCACTCGCTATAGTGTCACCATCGCAAACTTCGCCCTTTTGTCGGCTCTGCTTAAAGTTCCGCCGAATGTACTAATTAGTGTCCGGGCTCCCAACTTATTTGCAGAGTGCAATAGAAAGTTCGTCGGTTGGTCCGGTTGACCCCAGCCATCAGCGGCAGTATTAAATTGTTCCCTCACCTTGATCGTGTCTCGAGATTGAACTTTTCCCTATCACTTTTTTAACTTAACTTGAAAAACGAATGTTCGTTAATTTAATTGCAATAATTAATTAAGTCATGGTACAAAACATTTCAACATCCCTTATATTTCACTATGTAAATTATATTGTCATATCAATTTCACCAATTTACAATTTTATTGTGACATTGATTACAATTCTTATAATAAAAATCACGAATGGCAAAATAGTATTACTACACAATTACCTTTTTTTTAAACGTTTTAACCTTTTTTAATTACATATGCGAGTGCAAGTTATTATTTTAAAGCTCTCGTAACTGTCTCATCAAGTGAAAAAGTGAAATTGTAATACCTACTCGCCATAGTTAAATGTAAAGCATGTCTAGTTATTTGAAATTCGGGTCAACGTTTTCAATTTACTTCCTAATTAATGCTTGTCGTTTGCAACACATACATATATGTGTATATATGTAACCATGTCAGTTTGTATTAGGAACTAATTTTTTTGCGTCTCACTATTCATATTTAAGCATAATCACACTGATTCACAACATATTAACTCTTGTAAGACTTCATTCTTGAGATAATTTAAGGATTAAATTGATTCACCAATTTCGAGAATTAATTTAAGGAATCAATTTTGTGTTTATAAACTTTTGTATTTATTTTGTAATTGTACAGTAATGTGTTTAGTAATCATGTAATCAAAACGACCAACTTAATTTAATAAAGATAAAAATTATCTTTGTTTTTTATTTGTTTGAACGTGGTAGTCTCAAGATATATATAATTAAGACCGTACATTTGTTATTACATTTTTAAATTAAAAATTCTGTTTATAAAGAAAAAATATTATAAAACATTAAACGCGATACGAATCATATTTCAATAGAAGCACATTTCATATTTTGAGATTACTATTTTAGTCGCTTTTAGTTGAATATCTGGAAAACTTAATAGACAGGTTATTTCTAAATAATTTCATTTAACGTTTTTTATTAGTTTTTATTGTATTTTTTTATTCTTTCATTTTTCGTTTTTGTCACAGCGTAAATTTCGTTTTCACTACTTTTTATTTCTAATATGAAATGTTTATGATATATTATAACGTTGACGGATATGAAGTTAAAATAAAATTTTACATCATAATTACTTGCGCAGGTGACCACCATTTATTGCGATAATTTAAATTTCTCTTGACCTTAAAGGTAATTAATTCTACTAAACATTTTGATTCTAGTCACTGTATTTTATGCGATATTTATTTAGCATTTTTGTGCGATAATTTAAGAAATGAAGCGTCAGGTATTATATCAGCTTAACCGCAATACAAAAAAAATATACCTTACAGCGCTCTTAGGTCAGTCATTTGACTAACGTAAAACCAAAACAACGTAACTGTAACAAAAAGTAACTATAAGTGCCATATTTCCAATACTATATCAAGATTGAACTTCAAATAGATAAAATCATTTATGCTTATTATATTACCTGTTGTATTATCGTTACGAGTATAACGACACTTGATAGTATAATCTATTTCAATCGAGACGGAAGAGTTATTGATACTTGACTCATATATGTACACTAGCTGACCTGGCAAACTTCGTACCGCCTTTTTTTTCTTAATAAATATAATAATTACATATACCAAAATAAAATATAGCCTATCTTTCAAGTTGGATCAAACTGCACACGGTGTGCAAATTTGATTAAAATCGGTTAAGTGGTTTAGGAGTCCATTGAGGACAAACATTGTGACACGAGATTTATATAGGTATATGTATTAAGACTAGCTTCTGCGCGTGACTTCGTCGGCGTGGACTCCGCTCCTATTGGTCTTAGCGTGATGACACATAGCCTATAGCCTTCCTCGATAAATGGGCTATCTAACACTGAAAGAATTTTTCAAATCGGCCCAGTAGTTCCAGAGATTACCGCGTTCAAACAAACAAACAAACAAACTCTTCAGCTTTATATATTAGTATAGATATAGATTGTACACTGTCTGTTGAACATCAAACTAGTTTAAATAAATTGTGATGTACCCTGATATTACTATAGGGTAAAACCGGGATAGATGACCCACTTTTTGAAATAGCCACCTAATTTAAAAAAAAATGAATTTTATACGGATAATTTTTATCAATGTAGCTACCTCAATCCTTTATCTTTAACTATTATTATGTTTTTTTAACCTTTCAATTGCACATTTAGCAGAAATTAGCTTTTCGTGAAACCTTTTTTTAGAGGATAGATGCCTACCTGTATGGATAGTTGCCCCACCATGAAAATACTGTGAAGGATAGATGCCTGCAGTGTAGGATTGATGCCCTTTGTACCGCGTAAACGAAAAACCTAATCCAAATGCTAGCTTTGCTTGCTATTTTAGTATTTTTATAATATTTTTGAAACCGACCTGTAGGTCTGATGGTAGTTATGGTGGAAGTCAAATAAAAATAGTCGATTCAAATCAAATCGAACCAAAAAGAACTTTATTCAAATAGGCCCCTTTTTATATACTTAGGCCAAAGAGCACTTTTTCTATCGTCATTTTACAAATTAAAATTTTAAATTGAATAATATTTTTGTAAAAGTGAAGCTACCACCGATTCTGAATGTAGATTCTACGCAGAAAAATCGGCAAGAAACTCCGCAGTTACTTTTTTGAAAATAATATATAAACTGAGTTTTAATACAAAATTAGTAATATCTTGCATGAAATGGATTTAAATGAAATTAAATTATTTGTTAGATTGAAATTAAATGAAATGAAATGAAATAATTAAATTAAATTAAATTATAAATTATAATAATAATAAATATAAATATGTAGTTATGTACACTATATTATGTACACTCAACAAGAAATATGTAAAATCACTTAAAATGTGCGAAACAACATAAAAATTCAGTTGAATTAATAGCCTTCTCTTTTGATTAATGGAAAAGATTCGACACTTTAGAATCCATTAGTTTATATGACATGTTAAAAATGATAATTCAACTAAAATTGTTCTATTTATTTAGAGACAAAAACGTATTTACAAAGATAGCTCATACTGTAACGGAATAAAAACTATTATCATTTAAATTCATTCGTATTCACAATGCACTCGTCTAGGAGTCATTTGTGTAATTGTTTTAAAGTAATTTTTAATTGGTGATGCAGGGACACGCAACAATTGAAGCGAATATAGGTCACTTCCCTTAGTTAATTGAAATAATGGTCCTCTCTTAGACTCGAAAAAATTATTGTTGGAGTAAAAAATAAAGGCAAATATGAAGAGAAGGATTTCAAGCGCAAAAGAGGTCATTTCCCATCATTTCATCAACTTCATGAAAGGGAAATTGAATTTACCTGTAAATAAAAGTTGAATTTTTAATTAGTAAGGGAGATTTTTATACTGAATATGAGATAATATTATTTTTGATATGTATAAAAATACTATTTTATAAAAGAACAAAAAATGTCACAAATTTTAGTATTTTACTATCAAATATATTAAAAAAAATAGGCCGAAATTTATAAAAAATTCACAGCCACATGCTTTTTAAGAGATGATTGTGCTAAACTCCAAACAATTGCAGCATCAAAAAAGGATATATAGGTACGCTCGCAACAAAGCTCTTCAACTTTGTTGTTTTTAATTTAAACAATATTTTCTAAAGTCTAAAACAAAAAAGCATCGCCTGAGGCGTAGTCATTTCGTCTGACAAATGACAACTTGTACACACTGTACTCGTATATGGCATGTAAGTTAGGAATTGTGTCCACAAAAGGCTTTGCATGGAAATTAACGTTTCGAATATCTTTCTTTTTGTTCATTTCACTATGGAGTCATTTGAACATATGTAATTACATATTTGTGAAATGTTTTCCTTCTTAATTTTAATCATTCTTGCATCTAATGCTAGAAGCTAATATCAAAACGATATAATTATGTATTTCATGTTTTTTTTTCTTCTAAAAAGCATAAAAGTTTTTGATGTAAAAGTCTATAGCCTACTGTCAATATATAAAGTAGAACAAAACTTGTATTTGTAAATATATTTCAATGATTTAATGTTTTCTTATGGTACGTCTACCTACTTTAATTTCTGTCTGTAAGCGTTCCTTTATAGAAATCTCTTATAGAGATAAGCACACCCGTTATACGTATCTCCATGACAAATATATTATGTATATAGTTTTGTACGTATATGATTGTTAAAAAAATAAATTAATAAAATAAATAAACTTACTTCATGAATGAAATTAAGTGTTAAACGATTTATATTTCTTTAAAATATTATTCGTTTAAAATTTTTCGCATAGTATATAGCTACAAAGAAATTTAAAGGACTACTTAATATATTATTCAAAAACCTTCAACTACGCGATACGCTCTTGACACCTTATTAATTAGTAACGCTCTTAAGTTAAAGCACACCTTAAGAGCTTCTCAGGTGATGTACTTGGGTATGATCTTAAGAGAAATACGAGACACTTGATTATTATATATCCTCCAAGAGCTCTGGTCACCTTACTCATAACAGGAACACAACACTGCTTGAAAGCAGATTAATTTAGCTGTGATCTTCTGTAAGGTAAGTACTATAGATTTTGAGCAAGATATTTCCTGCTGTGTCCTACCTCAGTTAAACTACTATTGACTAACGTATTTTATTAAATAAGTTGTTTTTCAAAATCGTTTCAAGCTACGATAATAGATCATTATTATCTGAATGGAACTGAAAAGAATCAATATATAAATATCCTCCATCATCTGCTCCAAGCTGGAACCGAACTCACGACTGGTTAATCCGACTACTAGAGCTTCACTTGAGCGCTAAGCACTACTATATCAGAACAATTAACAAAAGTTTATTGATAATACATACATCACAGCCATTTACGACTGACTTTACTAAAACCCGTTTCGTCAGGACATTGTCTCCTGTGAAAGCAAAATATTTTTACAAAAAGTAATATATATAAAAATGTATAGAAGACACATTCTGTTAATTGGGTAATCCAATACATTATCACACATACACACAGATGTGTCCAACGATCTCGTGAGAGCACATTGTCTGGACTCGATCGTCTGGCTAGCCAAGATTCAGCTAAAATGTCCGCTTAATCTGTTTCGTCCACTTATATTGGTATTAGCTTTCATATTGTGTTTAATTCCAATGCTGATTCACATAAAAGTAGTATACATAATAATAATATACCGTTATTCATCCATTAGTCATTTGGATGGAACCGTTTTTTTATTTTTGCTGTTTGTTAATATATAGATATGTAATTCTTTTTGTGATTTTAGATTTGTTAATTAAAAGAAAATAATTGATTTAACCCTTTATCAGGTAAACAATGGAGAAATAATTTTTTGACATGTAATTTAGGAATACTACCAAGAAAATTAAAAAACTATATATGTATATTGGGAAAATAGGTTTTTTTTATATCCCATAAAACGGACAGTACCTACTGCTTACTCGGTGATTAAGCTCTTTATTAGCGTTGGCGCAGCGGTCACAGCACTGGATTGCGACCGGCTGTTGCGCGGGCGGTTGCGGGTTCGATTCCCGCACACGACAACATTTGTATTGGCCATACAGATGTTTGCCGTGGTCTGGGTGTTTGTGCAGTCCTTGTGGGTCTCCCCACCGTGCCTCGGAGAGCACGTTAAGCCGTCGGTCCCGGTTGTTATCATGTACACCTGATAGCGATCGTTACTTATAGTAGGGAATATATCCGCCAACCCGCATTGGAGCAGCGTGGTGGATTAAGCTCCGATCCTTCCCCTACATGGGGAAGAGGCCTATGCCCAACAGTGGGATATTACAGGCTGAATCGTGATCGTGATAGAGTAGACAACGCTGGGTAGCCGTAAATCCAAATAATTGAAAAAATGTACTATCCTACAAAGAAAAACACATGTAAAACATGGTGTAAGTAAAACGTTGTATGTTGAATAATATACACGTAATTCAGTAAAAAAGCGGGTGCCTTAAAAAAATAATATTTATTTTATTTTTGCGTGTTAAATAGTAAAAATTTTTTATGTAAGAAAACGAAATTTACATCATATTTTATATTTTATTATTTTTTTGAATTTAGAACAGAAATAACATTGTCTTTGTTTATGTTGTCATAATATGAAATCAGGTTTTTTTTTGTTCGATCTTACCTTGTTTCATCCCCGTGGAGATTCATGAGCCGCTGCTTTTGAAATTTTAATGACACTTTCTGAATCTTGATTTACTGTTTAGTGTTAGAAATTTGTAATAGTATTGCGTTTGCTCTTCAATATCTGCTGCTGCTGTTGCTACCTCATGTTTTTTAAAGGTACTACTAACAGTATCTCCACCACAGTAGGAACTTACTACTTATCAGTTTAATACTATCAATGTTAATATAACAGGCAATCAAAAGTATATTTTTACATTTGAAAATCATGTCACAACTTTTTCTATCTTTTTTGTACTTAGCTGGCTAAAATAGATATTCCTCGTACTTTTTCCCTTATGTTTAAATTAGTAGTTGGCCAATGCTGGTTTTTGAACGTTTTATAACCATCAGAAGCAAATTACTTCTTTGTGCACTGTCTAAATCTAAACTGCTTCCATTAAAGTAATAGGGCAAAGTAGATAAAGGCTGATTATGTTTTTACACATCGGAATTTTTAGATACCTATTTGCTACAAAAGGCTTTAAATTAATAATATATCGATTAAATCAATTAATATTGCGTTGCTTCAATACCCTAAGATTGTTTCAAATTATTTCTATTCCTTGCAAAAATAACTATTACATAATTATGTCCGAATAAGTATTAAATCTATAAAAATCCTGATTGGTACGACATTATTCTATGTTAGCCAAACTGAACTCAAGTAATTTGTACGAGTAAATATAGTACCTATAGGAGATTAGTCTGCAATGATCAGCATCGTAAGTTGAATGCTACATCTTACTTTAAAATCTTGTATAACCTACTTCTTTCGGGTTCTACATAAATCTGTCCATGTTTTATAAAAAAAAAAATTGACCTATAAAACGCATTGGTATCGCATCGCCGATCCTGTATCATTTTAGTTTCACTTTTGTACAGTGCTACACTTTTCCACTCTCTTCTCTATCTCTCATTAAAAAATGCAGAGTCTACCAAGTTTGTCTCTACACCGAAATTTAGTTTAGTATTTTTAGTAAAAAATTTGCTTCATAAATTTCTTCCAAACTCTTAAAAATTTGATCTCTGTTCAAAAATCTGACAAATCTCTGACAAAAATTTATGAGGCTCTTAAACCAAAACCTACCGAGATAATATTACTACTACCCGTCCATCACGTTTCAAACTACCGTCCATATATTAAAATCGTTTGCAATTTTTACGACCACCTCCTTTTTATTGAACATAACGAAATATGAAACCCCTTTGTGATAAGGTGCCATACTTCAATATTATAGGTTCAAATAGGGCGATGTATAGAAAGTCTGAGTATTGGATGATTTAGTGGTCATATAATCTGGATAATCGGCGGTTAGCACTTAAAGCCGCTCTATTAAGCGACGTGGATGCAGTGAGGTAAGTATAGGTAAAGCTTGAACAATATCGCGTTTCTGAATAAAGACTTCTTTGTTTATTATAAAAGTTCTTGTGAAATAAAATATTAGGTATATATAAATGATAAGTAGTAAGAGATGCACTCAGTCAAAACAAAAGATCAAGTGAACTATCATAGTTAGCATATACATATAATATAAAGGAATTAGAAAAAATGTTTAGTACCTTAGGAAATTCATAACGAAAACATAATTCTCTGTGAAAATTAAACATGACAATAAAAATAAATGGTCTAAGATCCGAGAAGCTAAATCTTCCCTCATCTGTTAATTAGATGAAACAATTTTTTATAGGCTTATTTCAATATTGTGAATTTATAAATCCACCTCTGCCACCACAAGCCTGCTGCAATTTTTTTTATCTTATCCCTCTCATGTTAATACATGCAGTAAGCTAAAACCGTTAATATTTTACATTATATACCTGACTGTAGTAGGCAGCCATCTCTATGATTGCTACACTTACCTGCAGCCAGGTCAGTAACCTCAGTCAGCAGTAACCTGGCTGCAGGTAAGTAAAGCAATCATAGAGATGGGTACCTACTACAGTCAGGTATACAATATTGACGTATTGTAAAATATTGACGGTTTTAGCTTACTACATGTAATTAACATGAGAGGGAAAAGATATATTTTTTTAAAGTATTATTATTTGCAGCAGGCTTATGGTGGCAGAGGTTGTTTTTATAAATTCACAATATTGAAATCAGCCTATAAAAAAATTGTTTCATCTAATTAACAGATGAGGGAATGTTTTGTTATATCTCGGATCTTAGACCAAAATAAATTATAATTTATTATGAGATACGTCATCTCTACTTACCACAGCGTCGCCGAACTTTTATTTAACTGAGAATATTTATGTCGGTCCAGTTCGTCTCAAAGGGTCTCTGTTCAGATATTTATGTTCACTTTTTACTTACCCTTTGTCATTTTTGATTAGCGGTTCCATAAATATTTGAAATATGATTCACTCGTTTTAATATTAATTATGTGGTTTGACAGATATTAAAATTGAACTCGAGCTTTGAGGTAGAGTCGAGTAGGCTTGGTACAAACATTTATTTATATCAGTAAATAATTATAATTGAATACAAATAAATAATGATAGACGTCATGGATATATTTTAAAAGAATATAGAAAAAAAAACATAACACCAACACAAACCTAGAAGCATCCTAACAAACATTTGCAAGGTTTGTAAAAACCGCGAAAGCTGGCGAAACTGCAAGTTGTTTTGACCGCTAGGCTAATCCATCGTCTATTTGGTCTACATGGTTTTTCGTACAAGTACAAATACAAAGTATTTACAGTTATCTTTTCCTAAAAATTTTGTTTGTCTCTTCAACATGCTTCATAGGAAAATATGTAGTACTATAAGTCACGGATGATATCATAATTGGCTGCTGATGATCATTACTTTTGATAAAAAAATCATTAACTGACCTGCAGCAAAGTGTCTTGACGGATTAAGCTATAGTCCTTTCCTGTGCAGGAGAAGAGGGCTTTGCATATCTGTCACAAGATATTTTAGTTTACGTACACCGCAAATTAGACTGATTATTTTCATTTAAGCGAAAATAAGTTATTGTTAGTTTTCTTTTTTAAGCTATTTTATATTTGTTCTTTTAATTTTGGTAAAATGTTTGTGAAAATATGGTTATCGTTAATATACTCTCTATAAAATAAACTTTTGTAACTCTACTCAATAATTGTAATCAACTTAGAATACAAAAGAAACTATTTAATTATACTCTCGTACAAGAGACCATAAAACCTAGGAATCTAAAATCTATTTACTCGTTATTCTAGAATATTGAAACAAAGAAATCTTATTTATTTTAATGAAATCAATTCCATCCTTTCAGACTTATGTCTCTTTTACTACAGTTCTGTCTAATCCCTAGTTTTATCGTTTTACTTTTTCATCCAGTTAACGACTGTCTTTATTTGAAACTAAATTTACTGACGAATTTGTCTATTGGGATTTTGGTTCTAAGAAATGTAAAAGTTTTCTTTCCAATAAAATGTTTAAGAACACTATTAGGTTTATAAATTTAGAACACTTATACATTTTTAACGAAATATCTAATTTACACATGTATCGATTGTAATTTTAATACGTATCATGTGTCTTCTTATTCAAGCTTTTTAAGTGAATTCTAATATGCTTATTTACGTCTACATAGACAGAAATTTTAAACAGTGTTTTATACTTTCATAGGATTCAAGCTATTTTGGAAAAGTGGCATCAGCATCAAATGAAAATTTCCTCCTTTTTAGTGTCCTCTCAAATTTCAAATTATTAACACGTTATTTTTTAGATATAAAAATAAATGTCCTAGCATCATCTAAATCTCCGAAAAAAATTAAATAAAAAATTTGGTCAGACACAGCCGTGTATCATGGCTATAAGGCAAAACTTTAAGCACTCCGATTAGTCACCACTAGCGATCGCATTACCAAGTCCCTCATTATAACGTTATTACTGACATACAAAATAGAATATAATTATTTATATTAGCATTTAATTTTCCAGCCAAACGATCGGCCCTGTCGATTTTGATGTTTACGTTCCCACAAAACAGTTTTAAATTACTGTTTCGTTGTCCAAACGTTATTTTATAAACGATTTGGGTTAAATGATACGTTCGCTGCATATGTTTTATTAAAGATTAAAAACAAATTGGCTTTTAATTTTTTACCATTTATTTCGGAAATTACAGTTCTGTAATGTAATCGGTTATTTTATACTTGTTGTCTGTGCGTATTAAACACGCTGCATATTTCTCAATGAATATACAAAAAGGTAGGCATGTTTTCAATTTTTTATTAATTTGCTAATTTTACAAAAACGATATCAAAACAGTACAACAGTATAAAAATGTTTATAAAAGTTTTGTAACAGTAAATCACATTGGTTGTTTATTGAATAAAATTATTTTTATCCGAGCTAAAATAATTCGCGAATGGACTAACAAAGCATGTTATAAAACTTTATTTAATTTTGTGTTATAGTTTATAGCGGATGTAAGCCTTTAAACAATCGTATATAACGAGCTCGACGGATTGTAAGCATGACGGTAACCATTAAAACGATTCTTATAAAAAATTAGTTTTATAAAACGCTTGATGACATAATGATATCGGTAATACTAGTCCGGTGCGAATAGCAGCGAACAATCTCCAGCGCTTACTCATGAATAAATATATACAATCAAAATTTAGGTACGTCATTAAGCAATTATCCCGTTGTTACCATTATAATGTTTTCGAAATGCTTTTAATTTTTTATTAGTTCAAATTATGTTGAACGTAAAGGTGTCCGGTACGGAACGCCTATTAAATATCAATCAAGCTGGCAATCTTGGCCTTAAACTTGATGTAAATATGTTGACTTTTAATGCCTTCTTAGTATGAGTCGAGTAACGATGAATAATTTGCACATATTATTATAATGGAGATGGACTAGACGGCTAGATTTTAATCTGCGTATTGAGGATAAATGCTATCACGACTCTAATACACATATTATGATGATTAACCTTATTTATTTTAGGTAAATGACTTATTTTTGAAGAATCATATCTTTAGGGTGATGTTTACCTGCGCAAGTCACGCCCGCACAGGTAGAATTTGTAATATTAACCTTATAACCGTTAAGCGTGCTTTTAAGGTCGTAAACAATTGAGTATGTAAATTTAAGGGAGAAGTAACGTTTTATATTCTTATAACATTTACTGATCATCAAAGTTTTCCATTATAATATTGACATTTAAATATGTTTAAGATCAAGACAGTATGCTTATTTGTAATCAATACTTGATTATTTAGAAATATTCTTTCTATATTACACGATCTAGGTCATATTCCATACAATTCGATAAATCCATATTATTAGATAATGACGTCCTAGGTTATTCCTCGGCTTAGAATGGTGTTACATCATCGTTTTGTAATTTGCGGTATATTAGGGTATTTTGTATTTAAAGTGAATTTTCCTCTTTTATTAACCGACTTCAAAAGATATGTGTAGTGGAATAGCGATCAACAGTTAACTGAAAAAGATTTATTAAATATTACTCGTGATAAAAAAAATAATAATATTTACCAACGCGTATCTCATAGAAACTTAACATACAAAACAGAAAATCCAATAACAAAATAACTTTCCATAGTGACAAAGTTTTCAATCACATAAATGTGATATAAGTAAAAAAGCCAATAAAAGTATAAATTCATCATAATCAATCACGAAGTGAGCTTGATACCTGGAAGATTAAGTAAAAACTTGCGTAGATAGTCCTGCCGTCACTCCAGCTAAAATTGTAATCCTTTTAAGTAATGAGTAGATATCCCCCATAGAGTTAATAATATTAATAAAATAGATTTGGTTTTACTATTAAATAATTTTACTAAAGTTTAAAAAAGCACATTTTCTTTAATTTAATGTGTTAAAATCACACACAGATGTTAAATACACACATAAAACAAGACTTGACGTTTGTCTACTCTCCTACAAATGAAAAGGATTAAAGTTTACTACTAGAAACTATTCAACAGCCAGCGGATAGATGGTCTCAGAGTATTTATAGAATCACAAAATACAACATTTTTTGGTGAATAAAAGGCACTCTTAAATAACTTAGTAATTATTACTAAATACATTTTAGGCTCTTTGGATTCAACTCTGTGACTTATCGTTTGAGATTCTAGTGTCTTATCCAAATGATCTGTCAGTAATATAAAGGATAGCTTTTGAAATTATTTTCGGTATCAATAATTTTCTAAAGATATCAAACTTATTTAAATGGATGAAGTTATTATGATTTACAATCAAATTGCTATTACTTTTTTAGTTTCATTTTAAAACTTTCCAGACAAAAAGTTTTGACTTGCGAAAAACGATAGACATTTCACTCCAATGGATTTTGAATTTAGTTCTATTTTTTTTTTTGTATCAATTTTAGGGACTTGTCTTACACAGATACGCCAGTCCCATAATTTATTTGTATTTAACAATTCGAATTATTTTTCAGAATAAGTACCAATAATATTTTTTTAAATTTACTATATACGTAGTATAATTATTTTTTTGTAGAAAATACAATTGAACAACTGTGTGTGTGCATGTACGTGTGAGCGTGTTTGTGTTTGTGTTTGTGCGTGTGTTTGTGTGTGTTTGTCCGCGCACGCGCGCGCGCGCGTGTGTGTGTGTGTCTATGTGTGTGTGTGTTTGTGTATGTGTGTTTGTTTGGGCGTGCGTGTGTGTGTTTGTGTGTGTGCGTGTGAGTGTGTGTGTGTGTGAGTATTGCAAACATTTGCATATTTCGTTCAGATATTTGTCGTGGTCTGAGCGTTCTGTTGCTGTTAATATTTCTGAACCCCACCACGATATTCACTTCTTACTGAATGCCCTTAAAAACATGCATTTTGTTTTCAAATAAATACAATATGATCATTATATTTACTGGCACCTCTACGAATCTTTAGATCTCTGTAATAGCAAGGGCCAGCTTATCAATCAAGATCGTGATCCTTCATTATGAAGAGTGATGATCAGAGCGGTCGCGAGTGCAGATTTGTCTGGGCCTCGGTTAACGATAGGGTATCAAATAACGAGGGATGTGGATTTTGTTTACCCTATTGCCTACCCTAATGCGATAACTATTACTTGAAAAACGTTTTATGAAAATTTAACTTAATGACTTTTTATTGATATTTGAATCATATTTAGCACGTTTTAATTTGACAATTTAATTTTATTGCAGTTATGTTTCACCTTCAAAATATACTCTTGTTATAAAAAAATAATAAAAAAGGCATTATAATATTTTATATTGTACTGAAAACGAAGTACATAACTTTTTTTTTAATTATGTTTGCCTATCTGCCCAAGTTAAGAAAAATTATGAATAGGTGACATGAAAATACAAACTACAAAACTCGAGTATCTGTATCAAAAATAAATTTATTTGTTAGTTTTACCAATTCCACTCGAAAACGATTTGTCTCATTAATTTAAAACTTTTGTCATTTAATAATAACGCGTTATAAGATAAGGCCCCTCTACTTACATTAATTATATTAGTAAATATAATATAGTTATCATAAGTAGAAAACAATTTTCGCACCATTAACGCGTATAAATTGTTAGAACAGCAGATATAATAATGTCATCCATCATCCTATCAATCAACCGGTTCTGAAACGCATTAGTACCAAGAGTTACAGATTCCCGCTAAACAATCTCGTATATGTGTTTCTATTTCTATATACCTACATGTATTCTTAAATGTGTAGGTGTATATAAATTAATAATCTATGGTGTCTTTACTCATTAATCTAAAAAGTTTCATTATTGGATCGCTCTCGTAGATACGATAGAAAAAAATATGCAAAAAAAGTCGCGTGAATTCTACTAAAAATAATTTGACTATTGTTAACAAAAAATAAAATAAAATATACGTCCACAAGAAAAAAGAAGTTTAAATTTAATTTCAATTTTTTATTTTAAAGTTAGTATTACTCTTTACTTACAGCGTAACAATTTTCACATTTACCGAATACGCTTTTATTTATTTGAAGCATTTTCTTAGAACGCTGTTGGCGTATTTCAGCGGCTTCAGCGCTTTAATATAATGTGAAACATTGTGACATAAATTGTAAGTGAAAGACGCGAGCGCCAGCTTAAGTAGGTCGTAAAGTTAAGAATTAACTTGATGACCAGAGGTAACCCCTTTTAACTTTATTTAAAATGTTTAAACTTAAAAACATTTAAAATTTATTTTAAAACATGTAATAAACGCCATGCATATTGGAAGGCCCTAAAAGCTTAAAAAATTGATGAAAATGGATTTTAAGCCTTTGAAATTTGATCTACAATCAACTTATTATTTAACACGATTATATTATAAAATTATTTGAATATATCCAGAACGAACCTCTGAATGTTGCTTGATACTTAATTAAAGAAGACTTATACAACTCCTCAACAGAATACAAATCTAAGTTTTGGCAAGTGAAGTAAACACAGAAGCAAAGAAACAAATGTACTCCGTCAATTCAACCGCCAGAACAAATTAAAACAGTTTTAAATTACCAGACCTAAGTCTGTTGTATATGCTTCAAGAATTCAAGCCTCATAAAATTCTTGAAACGTTTCAAGAACATACAGGACTCACGACCTAACTGCTTCGAAGACAAACACTATATTTTCTTATATTATAAGGAACGTTTATATTTTCCTTTACACCACAGAATACACAATTTAATATTAAAGCAAACGTTAAACCCGCAGCAGGCGAACTGAATATATAAGTATTCTTATAATCTACGGTAGTAAGTCAGGTTGTAAGTACGTTAGTTCACGGATGACTCTCTAGCCGTGAAGGACCCCTTTCGCCGAGCGTTGAAGCCCCTAAGGCCCTCCTAGTGGGGTCCCTAATGAGTCGCCAGTGCACTAGAGTTGTAGGTCGTCACGAAACTTGCTAGTCTCCCCTGTACTACAGGGTTACTTCGTGCGGAAACAGCGTGGGGTATTTCTTTGCTTTGCTTTGTTTTCGAACGTTAAAAAGTAGGGCGGAAAATCTAGATATCGTATAGATATCTAAAAATCGTTAAGGAATTTTACACTGATTTTGCAAAATCTTTCGATTACTTTTTAGGCTTAATGGTTATGTGGTATTATATGTTATTATTTTTAAACGCTACATAGATTAGCTAGAACTTACAAAAAGGGTAAATGTCAAACGAATTGTCATATCTTAAGCTTCTAATTGGTACGCTTCAAAGCCTATAATAACTTAAAACTAAATTTTTACATGACATTAATTTGATTCAAAAGAAGCGAAGTACTTGAGAATTATTTAAACGATGGTATATTCAAAATAATAACGTAAATAATAATTACGCTGTGTACGTAAAAAGTCTATACGTTCATTATGATTGTATCGCATACGCTTTGGGACGGTCGTGATCAATTTATGAACGAGTACAGTCCCTTTTGTTTCGGCCGCCCACGTCGGTAATATAAAGGGCTTAATGAAAGCACAAAATCTTTAGTTATTTAGTACTCTTTGTCAAGACTGAAGAGTCAGTTCCGTCGCGTCCTTTCGTTAAAAGAAAAAATTACGATACGTCTCAATTATTTGCAGACAGCTATTTTTTATTTTCTATGATAATTGTGGCTAATATTTCACAGTAAAAATATTCAATAGTATTTTATCTATTGTTAAGAATATATGAAAGTATCCGAAGCCTGAAAACTGTAGTTTTTAATTTTTCCTATCCGTCGATATATTATGTATATCTAAGCTACATCTCATGTCGGAACTTTTGAACAGTTTTTATTGAAATTTGTTCTATATTTCTTTTTGTTTTACTTTTAAACAGCTTTTAGCACTTGAATGTCAACGATCAAAATGAAGTCCTGAAATTAAAGCGTTCATAGTAACAAATTTACGATTTATTTAATGTTATTAAATCCGTAAAGACTGATTTCTGTACAATGGCGTGAGAACAATAAATATAATTCATCTTCCAACGTGTCCTGCTCATTTTCTGGGTTGAAAATTTGTCAATCATCGTATTTGTATCTGATTATACGTCTATTACTATTACAAAGCTACGTAGGCGTTGAATCAATAATGGTAGATCTGGGGGTGGTGTGAAATTTGAACTTTCATCAATTTGATTTATTTAATGATTTTTAATTTATTAATTTAATACCAAGGATCACATTAGGTATTTTTTTTTGGAGAAAAGCTTTAAGTTTTATCCAATTGAAATGTAGACCAAAAAAGGAAATATGTAGTTTTAGATTTATTGAAGGAGTTCAGGACATCTTCTTTTTTTTTCACAGTTATAAAAGAAATTCATTGAATCGCCTTTATTAGGATTATGAAACAATGTGTTAATAACCGCAGTTTTAATCCATATTCATGAAAAATATTTATACGATATTAATAAAATATGTTGTTGTGTGAGCGTTTTATTTTTATATCCAACCACAGAAGACAATTACTTATTGATGTTACCCTTAAACACAAAGCTCTACATAAATATAAGTAAAACACAGATAATCGAAATAGACTGAATCAGATCTTACAACTTACAAAGGGCAGGAACTTTTTTTACATCTATTGAGACGACGTATGTTTATATACTATAATAACCCTCGAAAGGATAAGATTTGCTGAATTCGAAGTCACTAAACCAACAATAGACATCGGGTCATTTCTAAATTACACCATTTATTTCCAAATGGTCGCCATTCAGCCGCATGAAATCAGTTTGTATGGAGTCATTATTTGGAAACGTGTGTAGGCATAAACGGCGAACCCCCAACTCTATTTTTAAAGTTCCGTTTGGGTCCCCAAATAATACAGTTTTATGTTCGCTCGTAATCACATCCTTTCGTGTAAAATGTCACAATTAGGTACGGGAGGATGTGTGGACGCGCTTGTTTTTAACGACTTTTGAATATGAGTGTTCGTTTGATGGTCGCGCCTATTTTGACGCTGCTGACTGAAATATAACCTAGCTTGGAACAAACGGTAGATTTATAAAGCAAGTATCAGTTTTCAAAATGTAAATCTCTTTGAATCTTTGAACGTAATCATAACCAACGTCAAATTTATCAACTTTAGAATACAGGACATCAGATTTAGAAAACTTTGAAAGTTGATCCGGTTATAGATAGTTTCAAATCGTAAATAGATGTAGTAGTTTTAATTAAACGTTGCATGTTCATTCCGTGATATATGTCAGTGTAATTGCGGCTCTCATTAGCGTCCGTTAGTGACTCATTTTCGCACGTTTTCGAGCGGAAAATTCGGAAAATTTTCATCCAACATATTCGTATTTTGAAACAGGAAACGAATTGGATTTATCACGATCATTCCAATGCAAACTAATGTAACTACCAGAATCTAGGAAGACAAAAATAAAATTTGTTTCTTTTACTTTACTTGGCGAGTGTTGGTAAAAGAAAAAAATAAGAGAATTTTAAATAATTTTATAATAAGTTTTAAACCTAATTAGCCTATCAGGAAATATCTATATTAAATTAAAGGAATCTGTTTATGTCCATTTGCCGCACTTACACTATTTATATATTTATTGAAATCCATTTCATTCATTCATTTACTTTTTTGCATACAAGGAAGACAAATGGTATCTACGGGAATATTTTCACAAACATAACAAATATTGGTTAAAAAGTCACATTCGTTTTAGACAAGCGTAACGTTCACATGAGAGAGCTATCAAAAGGGTACTCCGATTTCATCGAGTAAAGTTGAAGTTAAAAACAAAATTTCATTTGCCGTGCGTCATATCATGCTCTCTCAATATCGAGTGCTTATTGGAAAGTATTCGACTGTCATTATTACGATTTCCAACCTCGTTTCAAATGAATAGATGCAAAAAAAATTCTATAAAATTATATTTTACTTAACAAGTGGTATTTGTTATTATCAATTTAAATTTTGATGAACTATGGTTAATATTGCATTCGTAAATAAACAAAAAAAAAATATTTTTATTGTTAGATAATGATGAATGAAGATAGAATAATCTCTTAAATAGGTCATATTTTAAAATGATTTGTAATGTAAAACGCGTTTTTGGTTTAATATACATTAGAGAAAAATTGTCCTGCTCAAAATCAGCTGGAGCAGCCTCAGTCTGCCTAGACTGGGGAAGTACCTCGATTTTACAGACGATCACAGTTAAATACTGCGTTCAAGTAGTGTTGCTGTGGTGATTAAGGTTACCAGAGCTCTTGGGTGGATTTAGGGGAAGGGTCAGCAACGCACTTGCAATGCTTCTGGT
Source organism: Melitaea athalia (assembly GCA_905220545.2). Classification (NCBI taxonomy): domain Eukaryota; kingdom Metazoa; phylum Arthropoda; class Insecta; order Lepidoptera; family Nymphalidae; genus Melitaea; species Melitaea athalia. Next base: position 15,049,812 of record HG992188.1, read on the forward strand.
GGTTCAGGCGTCTATAGGCTACGGTAATCGCTTATCATCAGGTGAGCTGTAAGCTAAATAAGCCGATATTGTTGATCTTTCAATTTCAACCATCGTGTATCAACTAAAACCTTATTTTAATATCAGTTTGATAACTTGGGAAGGATTTATACATTACAGTAGAATCCGTTTATTATGACTCCGCCTATATTGACCAACCGGTTATTATGACGTAATTACACTACGAAGTTTGGTTTTCATATAAAATTCTTTATAAAAAAGTCGGATATAATGACATCCCTTATATTGACATGTCGCATGCATGTCGCTTATTATGACCAATTTTTAAGAAATGATGTCCGGTTATAATGACTGACATGATTCTTTACACCTCCATTGATTCCCGACGACGTTCGAGTTGCCGAACGCGTCGCCAAGTGCAAGCCACGTGTGGCTCGTTTTTGTTTTGAGTCTCAGTTTGGTCCATAGAGTAAGTTATTGGTCTTCTCAGTGAGTAATTAATTGATGCTTGAAGGTCACGCATTGTTTTTCGTTTGTCGTTTGTGTTTTTCATTGTACATACTGTGAAAAAAATGTCATCTCATCGCCGTAACGCATTTACGATTGAGGAGAAAGGTGCAAATAATATGCAGATTAGAAAATGGGGAATCAAACTTTTTAGTGCATATTTAGACAGTCGATCTGAAGAAGTAAACTCCAGTCGTGCGTCGGAGCTGACACACGTTTTTTTTTCACAAAACGCTTTGTATGACGTCCGCTTATTATGACGTGTTTGTCAATTCCTTTCGATGTCATTATAAACGGATTCAACTGTATTATAATTACGACTTCGATAAAGTTTATGGTCATACCAATTTCTGATTCCCTTAAGACGTTTGCGAACGTGCCCCTCAGTAGTCAGTGTTGAAACGATGTCAGCACATTATCTCTGTAATAGGGGGCTATATTTAGTATTATTTTTCGAAACGTCACCAGTATCCTCGTAACTAGGACTTATGTTACACCGTAGTTAGATTTACGACTGTATAGTAGCATCACATAACAACAATTTCTTATTAAATTTTTGAAGACGATATTTATTATACATACATTAATTAGTATTTTGTACTAACTTGTGTATTTAGTTTAGTATATAAAAATTATTTAACCTAGTTATTAACACAAATCCCCTAATGATCTCTTAGCAATAGGAAAAATATTCTAGTACCTACTTATTGCAATGATGTCTGTTGATTGCAGGCTAAATTAAGTCTGTCAAAGTTACGAAAATTAATTATGATTAAGTATAGAGAAAAAAATAATATTAAAAATACTCCAAGAATGTTTAACAACAAAAATGTTAGATGTAAACGTAGTCTAATGCTTATCAATGAAAAAATATGAATATAATAATTTCTGGTTAAAAATACGCAACAATGTGATAGGAGGTCACTATGAAAAAAAGAAATGTCTGTCTGCCCCACGTCTGTCCTGGCGGTGTCGCCACGCGCCCGCCACGTGGCTGCGGAGTTTTATCTTCGCTCAGAATGCGCATTCACAACTCGCCACATTTAACTACTCCTATTGGATTACTATGATTTTAGGGATGTATATTTCTGTTTTGTAAATTAAAAGCTCTCCCCGCATTCCAAATTCGCGTAGCATTTAAAAGTAATGTTAATAGTAATAAATATTCTTTATTGTACACCAAGGACAAAGACAATTTAATTAGATTTAGAAATTAGTCTTAGCTCTGTGCTGGTGGTATTATCGCTAAAAAGCGATCTCTACCAGCGAAAATTAAAAACATAATAAATAATTATATAACGAAATGATTTTTATAATGGAGCAAATGGTATTTAGTTTTTTTTTTTTTTTTTTTTGTAACACACAAACAAATAAATTCATTCTCACATTTATAATACTAGTATACTGCCCGTATTGAAATTTGGATAATGCCTAAGTTGGTGAATTTTTAACGTATTTCCATGATTCACAGTATGGACTAAAAGAACCCTTTAAAAATATATTGTTTTTAATTATTGTAATTTTAAAGGTTTAGTATTACATTTTTTTTATTAAGTATTTAATGACGGTGGCTTCGTCATATGGATCTAACAGGATTTCTTTTAAAAGGCTCAAAATTAACATTGATATAACTTTTTACATTTTTTTAATGGGAATTGTTATCTCTATCCAGTAATAAGCAAAGCTACGCTGATTTCAAGTCAGTTATGTAATAATAATTACATTATTGTTGTTTGATGTTTCAATAACAGGCACCGATTAATCATGCCTTTATTAGAGCTCGTGGATGTTAATATTTTAAACAAAACAATTAAGCAAAACTAAACAATAATAGTATCGTATTATAAATTTTTGAACTTACCAAAAATATAAAGTACAGATATTTGGATAGTGGATTCCGATCAGTCAAGTATGTCCAAGAATTCCTGTAGGTAGTAGGCGTGTGACTCTGGAATCCATTTGCATATAATATTCAAATTAAAGACCACTCCTTTCGGTTTGTTTCTTTGAATAAATACAATCGCTTAATTTATTTTAATTTTATGTACGTCTAGAGTCGTCGTACTTCAAAACTTTTTGTTCTACTTGATGTCTCATTTGAATGAAATTGTTTTGTTTCAAAATTAATGCATATGCAACTGTAGCTGTCTCCCTTATTAAACTACTAGCTGTGCCCCGCGGTTACCCCCGCGTTAATTTGAAGAAAATCATAGCTATAGCCTTTCCTAATTTCAAGTTTGTAGGTGTATTTCATACAAACAACCACCCCCTGTTTTAACCCCAAAAGGGGGTCGATTTCTCAAAATACATTATTAGTACACCTCAACACCGTCTTTAGACCATACATTTTGAATTTCAAGTCTCTGACTTCAAAAACATAGGACTTTCATACAACTTCCAACCCCCGTTTTACCCCCTTAGGGATGGAATATCGCAAAACCCGTTCTTAGCTGACCTCTACTCGGCAAAAGGAATATACCTACCAAATTTCAAGTCTCTACGCTTTATGGTTCCAGAGATATCGTGATGAGTCAATGGGTGGGTAACTCTTTTATATATATAGATTACACGTCAAAATAATGCTCAAGTTAATTAAGAATTTATTATAAAAAACCAAAGATGTTTCTATACCAAAAACTATTCTATGTTTAAACAAAGTACCAACATTGAAATTAAACTTATAAATACAGTACTGACAGATGACAGGATCAACTGTTGAATGGGTTAATCATTTTATAGAGTCTAAAATGTAAATTGTGTTTTTAGTAGTTTCCTTTATTAACCTGTTGTCGGACGATTCCAGGGCTTACGCAGGTTGAATGTTAGACATATTAAAGTAAACGAATATCATTAAAAACTGCAGTGTTTGAAGTTGTGTTCATTTAAAAGAATTCAAATCAAAGTTTACATTTTGCCATTAAATGAATAGGTACTTTAGACGTTACAATAAAAAAATTACGCGCAACCAAAAAATCAGTCACTGTAAAACGGTTGGCTGGTTGCATTCCACCTATAATGTAATTTGCATCCATGTGAATTCTGTAATCTTTATTCGCTTTGTATAAGAAAATGAAGTAGTAATTATGATTTTTTTATGATGAATAAATATTTCTTTAATTATTTTCTATACAAACCGTCTGACAATAACACACATAAAGTAAAATAAATATCTTATTTGGTGCAGCCATTTGGAAATTATACGCGTACATACATTGTTTCATTCACTATCGATTTTAAATTCGTAGTGGTAGAAACTTTTTCATGTGCTTTTTTACTCGTCTAAATTTGCAATAAAGTAGACTCGGATCACGATTCCGCGTGGCAAAATTTTAAAATTACACATGCTATATAGTTGACCACGGGGCATTAACTTCGCATTCGAGTTAAGTGAAAATCACGATTTACACCTCCGTCTGTGTGCCCCATTATAATGTTGTGGATCAATGCTTTAGTTTTTGAAACATACATTATATTATTTTTTAATACAGTTGCTCAAAAAGTGGCGTATTGCAGGGACGTATAGCGTTCGGGAAGTGGGCTATTACACACTCGTGCTTTTTTTTTTACCTTTCCCGCACTCGTGCGTTCTCTTTCCCAACTGTCAAAATAATGTCTATTAAAAATAAAAACCAACCATGAAGTTTTTACTAAAAAAATTCATAGAAGTTTTATGATTCATGCAAATACGTATATTTCTTAAAAGAAGCTACTAATTTGTTTCAATATCAGATTTAATGATTTGATTGAATGAGTTTGGTTAGGTTTCATTTCATCTCATTAAATTTCATTTTCATTTCATATCAATAAAAAACTTCTACTGAAGACTTGGCCGTATGGGCATAGTTTCCCTTTGCCTACCAGAATGGGTGAAGAAAAAAAAAACTCTCCTTATATTCTACGGTTGCCGCCATTTTTCAGAAATTTTCTTTGCGAGTTTATTTAATTAAATTGTTTCATTTTTTCGCAACTGTATTAAAAATAGTCGTTCAGTACACGTGCGGAACCGTCATTGCAACTTGTTCCGACTGTCAACCCTCGCCTTCGGCTGCGCCTCGGCTCGGGTAGACATTTGTCGGAACTCGTCTGCAATGACAGTCTTTCCGCACTTGTAATGAAATATACTATTACGATAACACCAAAACTATTGATGTAATCATCATCATTGTCTTAACAGATAATATAATATAGGTTACAAAATATGTTCACTCTAAAACGATGCAATAAACTTTTTGTCCTTCTGTAATATACATGTTAATGTATTATTATCAGACAAATCGTTTTGTTCTAATTAATAAATTTAGATTTAGTAGATGTCTGTTCAGCCTATTGCAGTCCACTGCTGGACATAGGTCTTCCTAAGTTCGCACTAGACATCCCGGTTTTCCACAATCCTCATCCAGCCTAGGAGGCCAGTATGTAGTAGGCTAGGTAGGCTAGTAGATGATTTGCAGCTAAATATATTTGTAGGCAGGTAATACATTTCTATTGTATGAAACTCTAACTTAATGTTTTGATTCTAAAGTTAAGATTGTCACTAGAGATGCGAAGGAAACGTCCGTACGTCTTTACTGCTTCTACTTCATAAAAACGATTTACTATTATCTCATTAAATACACAATTTAATTGAAGAAATTTTACACTTCTAATTTTATTACATGTCACTCCATAAAAAGAACCATTAAAAGTAATTGGTAAGAATACACGGATTGTATTCGAAATTAATTAACATTATCTTGTCGGAAACCCCAAAAATCAACTAAGCCACTGCTGAATAAAATAGCAACTAATTGGCTTTTCACACTTACTAGGTTTTAATTATGTTAACACTAGCACAATGTAAATTTATTAATACAGTTTTATGCAATCTATTCTTTGAGAAATATAAAGTACTAGCTTTTATCGCGGTTTCGCTCGTGACGGTCTGGATTTTAAATGTTAAGAGTATGAAGACAGAATAAACCATATGATTTCAGAGTTTCAGTTTAAAAATAATTAACTACAAAAAAAATATTCCCACAGTGAAATATCAAAAAATAAAAATAAATAAATATTTATTCGCATACATTTGCCAAAAATTAAACAATATTTTATAACTAGGTTCTTGAACTTATGAAAATGATTGACCAAAAAGTCCATATTTGTAATTACAAGTAATAAAAATCTACAGACAGTATAGAAGCTGTCGTTTAACTTAGTCTATCCTCCTAGCTCCTACCTAATCTAGGTACTAATGGCCAACAACATTTAGCAACTAACTACCATCCTTTTGGATATATAGTTTTTAAATCATTATTGCAAAGCTTAAAAACTTTAAAATAAATATTTAAATATTCAATTATTCATATCTGAAGTTTTTTGTAACCTCAGTTATGTTAGTAAAAATTTATCCAATTTACTTAAGTAAATATATTTAATTTTTGTGTGTTTTCTCAAGTAAATAAATAATAAAAATATGTATATTATTATGATGTTCAAGTTAGAGACAAATTAAATCTAAAAAATGGTAGATAATAAAATAAATTATTGCCGGTGGTGGCTGGATGAGGATTGCAGAAAACATGGATGTTTGGCGTGAACTTGAGGAAGCCTATATCCAGCAGTGGACTACAATAGGGTGAAGTGATGATGATGATGATAATAAAAATTAAAAATAAATAATTATATAACTGATCATCAAAATCAAAAACAACTTTATTCAAATAGGTCCAAGAGCACTTTCGAATCTTCAATTTACAAATCAAAATTTTAAAGTGATTATTATTTTTGTAAAAGTAAACCTTCCACCGATTCGGAATGTAGATTCTGCAGACAAGAATCGGCAAGAAACTCCGCTGTTTCTCTGATGGTGTACCTAAATAATGCAAAGAAATCGTTTAGTCAAAGGAGGTTTTTAAACTTTTCCTCTTAGTGTAAATTTGATAGAGGGAAAATATTTTACAACTACCTGTCTACTTAAGAAGAATATAAAAATAATATCTCATTTCCTATACTACATATAGTTAACGTAGTTTTTCCGAATCCTAAAATAAATTTATATACTTCGCTTGAGCCCAATTTGAAGATTCCTTGAGATCGATAAAATTGATGCCACCTTCAAAAATTCTTTAGAAAAAAATTCTTATTTTATCATTTGATGAAAATTCTTTGACACTAGCTACCTCATAAATTAGAGATAGTGTGGCGTGAGAAAAAAATGCCTGTGTTTCTTTTTCTTGTACACCTAGTTTCTACACACAGTTATTTTTTATACACATACATAGGAATAAAATACTGCCTGAAAGCAGCATTATTTAGTTGAGATCTTCTGTAAGGCCGAAGGTACTTCCCCAGCCAGGCTACTTCAGATTTTGAGCGGTACGATTCCTGCTATGCCCTAGCTCAGTTGATATGATACGTAGATATACAGGCGTTTTTAGCTATAGATATTATAAATATATTTTAACAAATTCAATCATCGCCATATTATGAAACCAAGCGTCATCTACATAATAATGTGATGATAATGATAAACAAACATGAAGATTGATATATGAAACAGACAATTGTCTTATCCATGACAAAGAGATAATAGAAATTTTAACAATTAATATAATATTTAACAGTCGTAATCATCTCTCCGAAGAATGTCTTTTGTCCGCATATAAATGAATAATCAGATTAGATCCATTCAGTAAAAGTACATAAACCTTGCGAAAGAGTTAGAGGTTAGAGCCGTCACATCACTCATACTCTTAGAACCCTTTTATCTTGCTCTTTGCTTACATCTCGAACAGAGAAACAAATTAAAATATACTTAGTTTCCTTGCATTGAGGTATAATTTCCAATGAGCAAATAATTGTGACGGGTCTAAAAAATATATATTATAGACTTTAAGGTAATTGAATAGAGATGATTTTAGATTGAAGGCAGATTGGTAAATACCAGGAGCGCACGACCAGAAACGGTAACGTGTTGGTCTGTAATTCAATAAGGACTGCCGAAATTGAGTCAGATGTGTTCAAAGTTTGCGGGTGGCTAGTTTGTTGGCATATTATTGTTTGATGGACTCGATCCGGCCCTATAAATGTATTAGGAGGTAATTGAAATGATTTATTGTTTTTTCTTTTATAAGGTATTTGCTGTAGAATAAAATAGGATAAAAAATAACAGGTACTCACCCATACAGGAAAGTACCACGGGGCCAAGCGTGGCCCAGTCTTGGCCCAAGTATGTAGAACTCTGGGCCAAGCTTGTAAGCCAGGGTTGGCCCCAGTCTTGGTAGAAGTCTGGGATGATAACGATGGGCCCGGCTTGGTTGCCGGGACTGGGCCAGGCTTAGTTGCCGGGACTGGGCCAAGCTTGTAAGCCAGGCTTGGCCCAGTCTTGGTAGAACTCTGGAATGATAACGATGGGCCAGGCTTGGTTGCCGGTACTGGGCCAAGTTTGTAAGCCAGGCTTGGGCCAGTCTTGGTAATAGTCTGGAATGATAACGATGGGCCCGGCTTGGCTGCCGTTTATATCGCTTGTACTGATAGGCTATTTCAGTTTAGTACATTCAGCTCAATTCAAATAATATTGATTTTAAATCGGAGGTATTCTACAAACAGACTACAGGCTAAAATAATACTCGTAATATTTTTCAATTTTGTACTGTAGTGTATTTATTTGCAATAAAAAAAAATATCGTAATAATATTGCAATCTAACAATAGTAATATACAGCGAGTTCACTATTTGCAAAGTTGTCCAATTGTCCATTACAAGTTTTTATTTTTACTCGAAATCCTTTTACAGACGATCATTAAAATGAAGATGGGATAATTACCAACATATCTGACTGAGTAAATTTTTAAATGTAAAATCTCACGGATATTCTTAGAAAGTATCATAAATCAAGTTTTATTTTTACCGTTAATGACGGAATATATTGTGGAAAATAAATTAGTCTTAGCTAATTAAGCGCTTCGAAAATGTATGATTTATTGTTGAAAATCATAATGATTTTGCGCGTTTGAGTGACTTTATGTTCTTATTGTTTCGAACTGCGGTCGCTTTGTGGAATGTGTTAGTTAATTTACTGAATCACGAAGGCACTGGTTTTAAATGGTTTTGTACTTTTTAATTATCAATAAAAGAGGTAGCTATGCGAAACTACTGCATCTAAATTACCTGAAATTATTTATAATTATTACAAAAAGGGGTAAAGAGCAAAGATGTTTTCACTTAATTAGCAAAGTTCTGGGTGGGCTTATAACATTTTTCCAACAACACAGCAACGATTGAAATCAAATGCTTATGAAAACAATCGAGAACAATAGCTTGACTTGCTTTGTGAAGCAGGGTTGAAAGATTAAATAAATAAACGCCACACACTCAATAGGGCCTACTAGAATTTACTCCTGTTTCGGGGGTCCTAAGACATACACAATACACAACACAAACGCCCAGAACACGGCAAACATCAGCAAGGCCAAAAAAATATACGCTTGTGCGGGGATTGAACCCGCAGGCCGCAACCGCCAGCGCAACAGCCATTGCTGTGACCGTTGCGCTAACGCGTCGTCCAAGAGTTTAACAGTCAGCTTTACAAAACTATCAAATTATTAGAAGATTATACTTACTACATTAGCAGTAAGCTTAGTACATTAAATTGTTCGTCATATTTGTTCTCCACGAGCTCGTGGTTTTTGTATAAACAAATACGTTCACGGCTCTGCTCTAAGGTATAGTATCGTGACAGTTAATAACCTATATTATAGTTAGTCTTTATTGATCACGTAATTTTTACGTAAAATATATTTATGATAGTTTTACCTGCGAGAAATGTTTTTTATAAGTAAAAGCTACTGTAATTTCTTTTGACTGAGGTAATACTAATATTGTAATTGTCAAAGTAAACGTATCATGCATGTATGTCTCATAAAATGCGTGTAATAAAACAAGTCAAAGATTATGTTTACTATTTATTCATATATGGACTTAGTTAAGATTAAACCATTATTAAGATTTAAGTAGAACACAGTTTATATACTTTTTTTTACAAGAGCAACTGTGGAGTTTCTTGCCTATTAATATAATCGGTAAAAGTCAATTTGTAAAATGACGATTCGAAGCTGTTTTGAAGCCTATTTCGAATAAGGAAAGCTATTTCGATTTTGATTCATTACTGTAAAATATGTTTCGAAAAAACGTAGCTCAAAATAATTGGAAACTCAAGTAGGTATACCACAATTATCTTTTGTTAAACAAAGAACATAACATATACATAACATATATCACAACAACATAATTATATCTAATTATAAAATTTGTGAAACGGGACGCAACTGTTTTTCAATTTCGCTTTACATGAATTATTTCACATATGGAATACCTATTCCCACAAAAATACCCCGTTTCATGAATACGACAATAAATTTTACGAGTATTTCTTTGTAATTGGGCATTCGTAGTTTTGTTAGTAATCTGCTCCTTCAAATACTCTCATTATCATCTTTTTGTTACAGTAAATCGCTCCAAATTCAAACACATTGCTTTTAGAATTTTTCACCGTCTGCCTATTAGATGTATACAATACCTTGATACTTATAAAAAGCCGCCAATGAACCACCCACGTTTGTACTGTTGAAAGATCATTATTTTCCTCTGTCGCAAAGTCGCATAGAAGGAATCGCTTTTTGGCGTCAATCGCCCTTTGTTAGCATGCTATAATTTGTTACGCTTTTTTGTTATAATTTTAGCTATTATCACCGTTATTTATATATCTATACATAACAATAAAATTTAAGACATTCAGTTCTGTCTGTCAATAACTCTGTTTTTCAATTGTATTTATATCTATTTCCACGATACTAAAACGGAAACAAACGATTTTTTTTTAATTTGTCTGTGTTTGTCTGTCTCTCTATTTTTCCGAGTTAATCTTTGGATTGGCCGAACCGATTTATGGGACTTTTACTAGAAGACAGAGGGGGTTGTGGAGCTACATATAGGGTACTTTTTATCCCGGGATTCCCGTGAAATCGGGATTCACGCAGAAAAAACGTGTTTACCTCGCCCGACTACCTAACGCTCAGATAGATATGAAATAAACCTAACTTTTCAATTAAATACGACAATTTTGCGAGCAAATCTATACATCTATACTAATATCATAAAACTGAAAAGTTTGTTTGTATGTTTAACACGCTAATCTCAGAAACTACTGGTTTGAATTGAAAAATTGTTTTTGTGTTAGATAGCCCATTTACAGAAGAAGGTGTATGCTATTTTTTCTTCAAATAACGCAGGTGATACCATGGATCAAAGCTAGTTATAGATAAAATGTTAGTTTGTTAATTTGAAAAAAGCTGTTAATCAATAAATAAATTGGACGATGCGTTAACGCAGCGGACACAGCACTATATTTTGTGCTGGTCGTCACGGGTTCATGCTCTTTGTTATAAATAATTGTATTAACCGGACTTCCAACCCATTAGTAAATCTTACTGGCATCCGATTGTGGGGTTTCTTCGTGTGACACTTTAAAAATTTAAGTAAACATTGGTATATATTGCATAGTCTCCATCTAATGTTGCAAGGGAAAAATTTCCTGTACATATTTAGCACTACTAAAAGCATTTAATCGGAAGATGAATGATATTCCAACGAACGGACTAAATATCCAATAGGTATTTAATAATCAAGATAGCAGTTAAAAAGTAGCCGACTCAAACGTAAGCCTATATAAAAAAAAACAATATACCACAATTTGACATATTATTATTATATATACATTAGTACATAAATCATTGGTTGTGACATAAAATTAAATTCAACGAGATTTACGAGCGAAAACTTAGTAATATAATAACTCAGTTCAAATTACGCATACGTAATAAATTAGAGTTTTTAAGGCTTTTCGAATACGTAACATAAAAATTATAATTTGTATGCCACTGAAATTATTTATTTGATGTCATCTGCATAGAAAATTTTATTAGAAATGTGATACATGCAAAATCCAAGTTATGTTTGCCAAAGAAGTTTCACTTCTGACATATTATGTACTTTGTACGCACGCATTTTTTATTCTAATATATTTTTTATCTTTAATATTAAAATTATGGTCTAGAAAAAAAGTAATGTTTCAGAATTAAATCATTTATTCCATATTATGATTTCATATGTAAGAGATCTGTACTACATAAATCTTACAAACAAGATCGACTTGTACGAAAGTGCGCTAAAAAGTACGTCTGAATTTCTCAACACGCTTTTGCTCTATTCTTTCTGTACGTTTTTGAATATTCTAATATGATTAATTTTTATAATCACGATCACGATCACGATTCAGCCTGTAATATCCCACTGTTGGGCATAGGCCTCTTCTCCATGTAGGAGAAGGAGGGAGAAGAAGATTTTTAAGGAGATTTTTATAATATGTTACATAAATACAAATTTACTATAAATTTTGGTCAGATTTCGTTGACGGAAAAAAACACCCAATTTCATGTACATTATAGACACAAACGGGAAGGACACCGTGTGGCATATAGTGACGCATCTGTTTACTCTGTGCACGCGTTGTAAACGGATCAAATTTTCGCGGACTCTAAACTCAATTTCGTTACGAAACGGACGAAACGACAAAAAATACCCCCTACAGCCGAACCGGTGATTTGTGGGCCACATTCATTGTAGTGACAAGCTTGTTCGGTACCACTCGGCCTACACTACACGAGAACGTTCACACAAAAGTACAATCCGTACGGTACACAAACACGTAGCTAGTACGACACGACTTGTTAAATTCGCTTCCGAACGAATTCGATTGACGTTGATTGAGTTATCCACTTTGCTGTGATGCTGGTTTAAATTTTTAAATACAACTCTGGCCATTTTTGTTTACAGTACAGAATTGATTTCGTGTTTTAAATGATATGTCCCGTATTCAATTAGCAGATGGTCTATTCTATGTCGAGTGAAATGAAATATTTAATGAAACGATGACATTTCGTTTGATGAATTTAAAAAATAATTTGGAAATTAATTTAAATTATTATATAACTGCAGATGTTATCAATGCTATCAGGCATTTCTATTTTATCAACAAAACTATAATATAGCGTAATTGATCTTTACTGACGTTATAAATTATACCTACCTTGTTATAAAAAAACATGATCTTCTAATTAAAGAAAAAAAAAGAAAACTAATACACATTAAAATAAAACTAAAAAATATAATTGAAACTATAACTGACAAAGTTTGTGACCATAAAGCTTATTCAGAAACCACCTAGTGTGAACTGTACCTGTAATTTATTTTTAGTCCTTCGGCCGCCGGGTTTAGTTAAAAGTATAATTGGTTTCAAGTGCTGGCCTTAACTTATACATGAACAACGTTTTTATCGTATCCTCAAACAATAGCGTCACAATGAGATATTGTCGAGTAAATTGCTTTCAATCGTATTGTGGATGTTTCAAGTGAAAGCCAATTAGTATCTAATTAAACTTTAAAAAATATCCACTTAGAACACCATTCGTATTTACTTTTTTCGATATATATATATATATATATTTTTTTTTTGTTTTATAATAAATATATAAAAAAGTTTGTGTGTGCAATTCACACACTGCAGAAGTAAAACTTCTGGAAAGTCGTAGGTTGCATTTTTCGTTTCATCCAGTTTCAAATCACAATGATTCTAAAGAAGTTTTACTCCAATATTTTAAATGACATATTAAGTAATAGGTACACTCGTATAATGACTAAATCGTAAGTTTTACAAAATCAATTTATTATGTTGAAACATGGTGATATGATATAATATGTTACATTTTTATTAAAATCCTTATATTGAGATAATATATTGAGAAAAAATAATAGACATTAATTAATTACTTATGTTGTCCAAAGTACTTTATTTTTCTCCTATATTTAATTATTATTTTATCATTTTAGTTAAGCATGTGACTCATTGTTACGTCACGGATGATAAAACCACTAGCTAGAAATCCAAAATTCCTCTCTCTTGTAATCATCAAATTTTGAATACATATTTTAAGTTTTAAGTGCTTCCGTCCGCTAAAAATGATTCTACTTATCGATCATAATCTATAGAGCGTTTTAGTTTTATTTTTTGTACATTAAAATATAACTTTTTGTGTACATCTCAAGTGAAGCTTCCTTTGAGTGAAGCGTCTGCGTTCAATTATGTGTCTTCAAGGATGTTAAAAAACAGCGTCAAAATTAACGCCGCATTTTGCTACTGCCTATCCTCTTGTTGAATCTTTATTTACGTGTGAAAGGGATTAGAGAGACCGCGAAGACTTAATTAAAAAGAAAACGCAAAAGATGTTAAAACGTTTTAATAAAATCATTAAAGTGGTATATATGAATGTGTATGTTGTGTATGCTTATATATGTGTAGGTATATTACTTAGAAAAAGGTTGATTGGGGAGAATAAAAATTATGTTCGCGTTTTGTTCCAAGTGTTTTACTTTATTAAAAAGTGTTTAAAATATGTGAGTTGTAATGAGGTAATGAAAATAATTACTTATACAAACAATGGAAGAAATGCCTTTGTAAGACTATAGAAAATCTCTAAGAAAGATATTTAAATGTAAATAACTGTTACCATAATTAAAAAATATAAACTAAAAACATTACATTCTAAACCACTAATTAAATCGATCCTTCGAAGAACAAAAAATATTAGCAGCATGGCTTTAATAAATAGTTCAACCGAACAAAGTCAGTCATAATTCAGTTGCGATACATCCCATAATCCGCACCAAACATCTTAGAATAAATGTATCCGGCAGCAAAAGGGCACGTTTTGTATATCAAAGTTGACTCTAAACAGGTGGCCGTATTTAAGATAATCCTGCTAACTCCGCATCTGCTAATATATAGCTTTTAAAATGCTTCAGTTTAAAATACGTCTTTTATACGTGTTATGACCTTTGTAATAGAGTAACATTTTACGGCTGTTGTGAAGTTGTATGTTTCAGATTTTAAGATAAATTTTATGATTTTTACGTTGGATCATTGCTTGTCAGGTTGTAATTTACTGATTGATTTTTAAGGATAAATAATATTAATCTTTACGTTAAATTAGCTGTTATATTTTTTGTCAAACAAACACCCGTAGTTTATAGAAGCCTGCAACGTGCCCAATAGTATCACAAGCGCGATACCAACCCTACATTAGTAACATAAAATCAAAACAGATATTTATAACAGCAATATTATAGAAGTAAAACATCTTTACGCACGCTTGACTTGGGGAGTAAACTAGTGAATTCGTGACGAGAGCGTTACAAAAAGTGTGATCGGGCGAAGCGAACGGAAGTTGATCGGGTCATGTAAGTTAGTGAAGATAGAAAGAGAGAGACTTACGTTTCTTAAGTTTTACTTCAGACGTGTTCCTTAAAGCATACTCGTTTTTTTCCTTGGTTTTTTTTAAATCTATTATCAACAGGTTAATTAAGTTTTGATCGATATTTGCTTCGAGTATAAACTTGCAATATTTCGTTTAAATCTACACGTTCTCTCCATTTAACCATCACAGCTCTAAGCTTATGTATTTTTCCTTGCTGCATCCTAATGCGATCTCGCATTAAGCCGACGATATTAAATTATACTCATTTACAACATTTTAAAACGCCAATCATACTTTAATAAGGTCCACTTAAGCTTATAATAACGAACTGGATATCGTAAGGATATCTGACATTTTTTACTCATAAGACTATTTATGTATTTCACGCTTGCCGCTCTTAAGTCGCTACACAATTATATTTATCTTTTCAAGTCTTTTGGCGGATGGTTCACATATTTATGAAGAACTAAATGTATCTTCCAACTTACCCCCCGTTACTGATGTTCCAACTTTAGTTTGTGTTTATTGATTTTTCAACCTGCATCGTGTCCACAGACCACAGAAATTCTATCGTGTCGTATCTGGCAAAAAAAAATTACATAATTTTTTCACATTTTTTAAAATATTTTTTAATTATTTTAAGTTTCACAAAAATATCACATCTTTTATTACTGCTATATAAACTAGACAAATTTTAACGTAAATCTTTTAATTCAATGCCTACCGTTTGACATATTAAAAAAAATGAAATTTATATTAATCACATCTAGAGTTCTAGACTATTATAAGTACTAAAAACACACAACACACAAAATGAATACAAGTATTATGAATGCAGAACTATCATACATTCCAATATTACATTTCAACATAACTATTATCGTATAGAACTATAGAAAATTATTACAAATTACAGGCGACTACGTAATCTTAAGATTGCCGCCGACGCAGTCGTTATGCCGTGACATATGGCTGTCAGAATTAGTCGGATTAGTGATTTCACGGAGCTCCGAACGCCTCGTATCCAATTACAAGGGCCGGAACTCAGGCATTAAGCAAAAAAACAAACATAACTATTGCCCTTAAATTATACAAAAATTTTGAGCTATTCTAATTGGTATCAAGACGGTGTTAATTAAGCTTTATTGAAATCACGTGACAACTTTTCCTTCGATTTCTTGCGATGTAGTTGTCTCTGATACTTTAATCGTGTTGTAAGTTAGGTATGGAGTTTACATTATGATGATATTTTTTGATTTCAATTTGTTTTGATAGAGGCCACATTATTTAAAATTTAAGTTTTTTACAATTAGGATAAAATTAGTTTTAAAAAGTTTTTGTAGTTTAAAACTACAAAAACACAAAAGCATAATAATTATAATCTTAAGTATAAAAAAAAACAATAATAACAATATTAATTTATACTCGGAAAAAATAATACAATGATGTCAAACTTTTACTCAAAGCGCAAGCGCAAGCACACAGCGCCATCTATCCACGCTGCAACAAAACAATTACTTACCCTACCCACCGCAAGATGTCACTACCACTAATTGCTTAAAATTTATCATATCAATTATTTAAATTGCCTAGCTACCCGTCTATTCAATATCAAGCTCTCAATAATGAAATAATGGGTATCCATTTCACATAAACCCTTGTCAAGAATAAATTCCCCTACTCACAGCCAAAAACTTTAATTAAAACAATTATAACTGGAGAATTATAAAATAATTTTCACCCTCAAGCCGCCTGTCAACTAAACAATTCCTTCCCGTCCATCAAAATTAATCTAATCTAATCCGGGGTTGTCTCAAGTTTACACAAAGATATTGCAAACGAAGTATCGAGTAAAAGATGAACATGAATACATACAGAAATGAATTTCGATATAACAATTATTTTAAATTATTCGACTCCACATAAATTTCAATCGTTTTAACTGTTTTCTAAATTTTAAATTTATTACAGGTGACAAATAGTTGTTCAATTATTGATTACAAAAACATTTTTTTATATCTCCTTTATTTGATTAGAACGAGTAGCGGGTACTTACGAGTAGGTACCTATATTGAAATTAAAGTGTAACTAACTTAAACTACTTTTTAACAGAATCATAATTAAGTATCGAAACTAAATCAAAGAACGTGATAAATACATCTCTAACAAAACACCGACTCTGACAACTAAAATAAAAGGTAAACTGTTGTTATGACAACAGTTTTCTCTCTGTCTAATTATGATTAGACCCATAACATGCAAATGTTTTATTTATAAAATTAGTTAAACTTAAAAATACACTGAACCTAATTGTTCCAATATTATTAATTACATTTCTTATTATAGATGTCTTAAAATATGCGAAGTTCGGAAAAGTAATTTCGTTGTTATTTTATGACAGAATTTAGTATCGTATTTTCCGTAAGGCCGAGTTGCACCCGCTTCTTAGTCGACGCTTACTATGAAACCCCTTGATAATTATAGAAATGATCGAGTTTCAGCGTACAAACAGTACCCTTTAAAATTTAAATAGCCTTTTCATTTTGTTTAGTTTTGACTTTAATATTATTGTACAACAAGCTGTGCCCCACGCTTTCACCCGCGTTAATTCGAGGAAAAAATAGCCTATAGCCATTCTCGGTAAATTGGCTATCCAACACAGATTTTTTTTTTAATTCGAATCATTATTTCTTAAGATTAGCGTGCTTAAACATGCAAACTAACTTTTTAGCTTTATAATATCTATGTATAGATTTTCTCGCAAAATTGTCGAATTTAATAGAAAACATTTGGCTATTTCATATTTATCTGAGCGGTAGGTGCGGCAAACACGTTTTTTTCACGTAAATTTCAATTTCGCGGTAATTCCGGGATAAAATTTTATAGCCTATATGTTACTCCACAACCCCCTCTATCTTTTAGTGAAATTTTCATAAAAATCTGTTCAGCCGTTCCGAAGAGTAGCCCGGGTAAATAGAAAGAAAGATAGACAGACAGACAAACAAAAATTTTAATTTCGTTTGTTTACGTTTAAATATCGTGTATATAGCTATACCTACGTACTTTAAAAAAAAACATAGTTGTTAAAATCACAGACAGACACTTCAATTATATTTATATGTGCAATTTTAAAGAATAGGTCGCAGTTTCTAGCAATTTTGATTAAGAATGTTTGGATTGCATGCTTAACTAAGTTACAATATATAGCTATACCTACGTACTTTAAAAAAAAACATAGTTGTTAAAATCACAGACAGACACTTCAATTATATTTATATGTGCAATTTTAAAGAATAGGTCGCAGTTTCTAGCAATTTTGATTAAGAATGTTTGGATTGCATGCTTAACTAAGTTACAATCTTAAAAAAAAAAACCGCAAACTGGCAGAAATAGACGTAAAAAACGATTTCACGCATGTTAAAATTCGATTTTTTATCTGTTTGTTATTTATAGTGACTTTTTTTTTTGTGAGTTTTAACATCGTGCTTTATGACTAAACCGCTTAAAACCTTTTCTGATAAACAAGCTATGTAAGGCACAGTTGTTTTTATTTAAATCTGACTGACAAAATTTTTTCAAATAAGCGTATTTAAAAAAGGAACAATATAATATTCGGCGAAAGTAACAAAACATATGCAGCTTTATGAATCAGTGTACTGGTACATTGCGTTAATATAGTGCCTTATAAAAAGAATCAATAACAAATTACTTTGTATAAAAATAACTTGTAACGAAATACGCTTATTTATCGCTTTATCAAATAAAAACGATAAGATTTAACGACTCATTATTGAAAGCAATAACAAGCAACATATTCGAACAAATCTAACAAAATATCGTAATTGATAACAATAATACAACATAATGCGGTCAAACCGAACTCATTATTTTTAACGAGACTCCGAACAATAGCGTGTGTCAAAAATCTGCCCAATATATCGGAAAAAATAAAAACGGCTAAGTGATTACCCGGTATTGTCTGAGTTGCGCGAATATCGACCGTGCACTGTATATATTTTATACAGTGGCCATTATTTCACAATAACCAATCAGTGTCATACATGTCACTCGCCTGGCGTTCCACGCGGGAGCGACTGGTGCGCTAGTAACTGACAGTGCATTTAATCTGCTTGATTATTATTTTTGTTAATTTATTTTTAAATCAAAAGTACAAATGTTAATATGGGCTAATAAACGTACTTAAATGTTGAGAAATGATTTAATTGTGAACATAATTTTTTTTATGTTATTGAAATTATTTACATTACGATAAATAATACCTAATAGTTGATGATTTCCTATTTTAGTGTTCTGGAACTGCTTTAAAAATATATATTTATTTATTTAAATTTATTTTAGGTAATAAGTGGAAGTTTTATACATTATAAAAATAAAAAAGTACATAGCTGGCTAGATTAATAAAAACTTAATGCATTTTTACCATATACTCGTACTGTATGACCACTACCTGCGTTATTACATTTTTTTAAACATAGTGCTTTTCTACTGTAACTAAGTTAACATCATCCTCTTATATCCACCGTGTCCAAGACGCGAAAATCATTGCATAGCATTGAATATGGTATCATCAACGGAAATAAAATAAAACACGATTGGTGTTTATGAAAGAGAAAAACGTGACTTTTTGAGTAATTTTAGAGGGTGGTAGCAATTTTCTATTGAAATATCAAAACTCTTTTTATTACATTTGCAGCATTTGCCACGACACACATCTGTGACATTTTTATTTATGAAATTGCCAAGAACGCTTATTGCAGTTTATTTTTTGACAATATTTTTTTAACATTGCTATTTTATTACGTCAATTATATAGTTCATATTTTTATGAGGTGTTATATTATCATCTGTGTTAGATTGAACATTAATAATTAAATGTATATAATATTAACAATTTCACAAAAAAATATCTAATTTACTTTGTATTTAATCTGTTTATTATTCGTCTAGTGACCTATTACATTTTTTTTTCATCGAAGTACATTAGGTATGCTTATGCCTTATAGCTTTTTTTTAAAGTTTTACACCAAGGAATTAAGAATGAGGTGTTCTTTATTTATTTTGATTTAAAAAAAATAATAAATGACTACACAAGTACTTTGTTTTTTTTTTTTTAATATAAATAATTCGTTACATTAACTATTAACGAGAACTAAATCAAAATTTCTGACACATTTTTAACAAACTACTAGATTGATAGAATCTAAAACTATTGCTCGGTTATTCTAATTAACACACGTTTTGTTACTAAACAATTAAAATAACTGAAACTGAAAGGAAACTGTACGAAGTTATCTCAAATAGAAGGCAAACAGAATATAAAATCAGTTACATATAAAAGAGTGTATCTATCTATTACAGGAGGGATAAAGATCAATTCGGTCCTCTTGACTTCGTTCATTGGAAGCTAATATCAGACTCAGATTGTATTTACAACGTCACCTCAAGCCAGGGGTAGAAAACTCAATAGTATCCGTATCGGAAACGTTACGGAAAATTGGAATTTGTCACCCTTTATAAAAACTGATTTCCTCAACGTTCTCGATTTTCTAACATCGATGATTGGAGTAACGGGATATTATGAGGTTTATTTCATTCTTTTTCTTAACCCCTGGGCCAATATTATTTCTATTTTAGTTGTATTGTAGTGTGTATATATAGATATGTATGTGTGTGTGTGTGTGTGTGTGTGTGTGTGTGTGTGTGTGTGTGTGTGTGTGTGTGTGTGTGTGTGTGTGTGTGTGTGTGTGTGTGTGTGTGTTGAAGACGACTATTAATAAGCTACGGTAATCGCTTACCATCAGGTGAAGAGAGATGTTAGAGATGAGTTTCGATCGATCGTTTGATTGAGTATTTAGTATAGGTACATTTAATTTTCATTTTACAAAGAAAACAGTATACTCGTATACCTACATCGTGTTACGTAAAAGAAATTTGAATACTTTTACGCGATTTCGTAGAAGACATCGGGCGATTTGGGATTTTGAATATGAATCACGAAACTTAATCGAATACGGAACATAAGGTCCGAGTGTACATCTAAAACAAAAAAAAAAAATAGGTTCCAGATATAAAGCAGTATTCTAATCCAACCTGAATTTTGATGATTGATACCCTTAACAAATAACATAACGTGAGCTCTAAATTCTTGGTGTTGAAGAAGACAATAGCCTATAGTATCCGCTTACAATCAGGTGGATTGTATGATGATGCCACCTTTGTAAGAAACTAAATTGTCCTCGTAGGTATACGAGTATAGGCTACTAGCTTCTGCCCACGACTTCGTCCGCGTGGACTCCGCTCCTATTGGTCTTAGCGTAATGATATATAGCCTATAGCCTTTCGCGATAAATGGGCTAACACTTAAAGAACTTTTCAAATCGGACCAGTAGTTCCTAAGATTAGCGCGTTCAAGCAAACAAACAAACAACAAGTAGAAGAAGAGTAGAAGAAGTATACAAATGACGCAATAAACACATGTCAGCTATTTACCATCGACTGTATTATTTATGTTTAATAGAGTTTAATAATTCATTTAAACAAAGCTTGCGCACGAATACAAACAAGAAAATAATCTCACTGGACAGAATATATATTTCATATTTATCCTTATTAAAACAAAATATTTGTCTACGCGTTGTACCTAGTACAAAATACAATAACTATTGTAACAATAAGATTAAAACTCCTTGCAACTCTTGTATGTGACAAACGAGTACTATTGTAAGTTTTTGTAATGTTTCTGGTTATTATTCGGCATTTTATATACAATGCTCATTGAATATATAGTAAATTATGCAAGAATATGAATTTATAATACAAATTACATCAATGTAATAAGAAATACAAAAAAAAAGTTAAGATTGAAGCAACTAAATAAATGTAGGCACTATCTACGTGGTGGTGTTCAATTCGTTTAATTGTGACTCACCGGGATTTTATTGTTTCTCTGGGAACGGATGTTAGTCTTCGTGCTTCTTCTATATACAATATACCTAAGCGCTTTAGTTTTATTTTTTACTGCAAATAATTACATCTTTCTTAACATAATCACTTCAGCCTATCGCAGTCCACTGCTGGACATAGGCCTCCACAAGTTCGCGCCAAAAATGGCGTGAACTCATGTGTGTTGCCCATAGTCACCACGCTGGCCAGGCAGGTTGGTGACCGCAGTTCTGGCTTTGTCACGCCGAAGATATTTCTAAACATATTTCTTACTAGCCGACCCGTGCCCACTTCGTTGGGCGTTATAATCCATTTCACATAAGAAGGGTACGGTGAAATTTGATATGTTCCAATACACTCTCACTATTTTCAGCAAATCAGATAAATATAAATGTTTTAAAATCACCAATTAATTTCTAAGGCAAATAATAATGCTTGATTAGATTGAATTGTTGACACGGCACGTCAGGGGGCGCAGGTTCAAATCCTGCTGATTTAAAATCTTTATATATTTTTATCTTTTTCCTTTTATCTTGTCACTCCTGAATAGTGTAGCTTTCTGTTAGCGAAAGAATTTTCATGATCGGATCAGCATTTGCGAAGATTACCCCGTATATACAAACAAAGTTATAAACTTTACCTCTTTATAATATTAGTATAGATGTATTACTGACTTTAATCTATCTATATAACTAAATATAAATGTATCTTAATTTTTTTATGTAAAGTAATTCCTATTTTCTTGTGTTCGTTTTTGTCAAGATAACCTTTATATAAAAGGAAATGAAACATCGACATATTCACGAAAACCAATATGAGGGTACGAAATTCGCAGGTCCAGCTAGTATTTTAAAACAAATTATAGTTTTCTTCGCAAACCAATTAATGTTTTTAATATTAGAGGATAACTAAAAAGCTAACGGAAAAAAACAATGAAATCTCATTTAAATTAAAACAATTTAAAGCCAAAGAAAATAATACAAAATAGACCATCGCTACTTCCCAGAATAAAGGAACGTTAAACAAAATTTATGTCAAGCGTAAACCGCAAGATATAAAGTTACCATAACCGAATTAGTCACCGTCGATGATGGAATATCTCACAAAAATTTAATTTCAATTTTGTTTTATAGAACTGTCATCCACAATCATAAAAATGATATAAGGCACCGCGATACGGAGTTCGCTTTGAAAGTAATATTTTAATCTTCGAGAACCACACACATTTATACGTTAGTCATAATTGTTACTCATATTTGGTTTTGGAATGTAAAAAGTAGTATCGAACGTAAATAATATTACAAAAATACCATATCAATACGTAGTCTTAAAATTTGTATACCTATCTGTGAATGTATGATATGATAGTTTGTGTATTAGGGGCCATCCATAAATTACGTCACACGTTAAGAGGGGGGTATGGGGTCGACGAAGTGTGACATTGTGTGACAAGGGGGAAGGAGGGGGTCCAAAATTTTGTGACGTCACATTTCCAAATATAATAATATCAAAACTTAAGTACAAAACCATGATATTTCAACTACCGATCAATAACTAGCTTTAAAAATTCAAGTTTAATTTGTTTTATAGGCGAATTAACTTTTATTAAAATGAAAATAAAAATAATATCGAAACTCTCATCAGTTTGCTCATGCAAAATTGCAAAATATGTGACGTCACACTAGGTAGGGGGGGGGGGGTCTCATAAATGTGACCATCTGTGACAAGGATGGGGGAAGGGGTCGAAAAATCGAGAAATTCGTGTGACGTTATTTATGGATGGCCCCTTAGCATATTATTTTCAATTCCTTTATTTTTTATACATTCAATAAGAACGTACATAAAGACTCATCACTTCAAACTACCGCAGTCCACTGCTGGACATAGGGCTCCCCAATCTCGCGCCAGATATTATAGCGCGAACTCATGTATTTAGTCCATAGTCACCACGCTGGGCAGGTGGGTTGGTGACCGCAGGGCTGGCTTTGTCGCACCGAGGACACTGCTGCCCGTCTTCGGCCTGTGTATTTCAAAGCCAGCAGACATAAAGACTAGGGAAGTTTTATTTAGTCGTATTAAATATTGTATTTATATGAAATTACTAATGACTTTTTTGCTATAAACTCGAACCACATCTAGTATTCGTGAAACAAATAATAAACAAAAACATTAACGAGTAAATTTAATAAAAATAATTAATATCTTAATAATAGTTTATCAAGCACTTACCTACTTAGGTAGTTTTACTATCATTATAATACGCAGAAATTGAAAATGTATCAAGCAAGAGTTGAAGTACGCTATCGTTTACTTTTATATGTATACTGTTATATCGTATACTTACTTGTATATTGTTCACTGTGTTGTATGATTTATATAATATTAATGTTAAAAAGAAACATGTAATGATGGATAACGCTAAGAACGAAACCCGCGGCCTTCAGAGCTATCTATCACTATAAATATATTACTAAGGGCGTCTAGACTACCAAATTTAGACCTGAATATTATACTAAGTTTTGTTAGTTATATATAATTTTAGCTATAAATGTGTCTGGCTCCCAATTAAAAAACATATCACTTTATTTTTGGACTTAACGGAAATTGCATCAAAAGTTCTCTACTAATTATTTGGGTCCCATACCCATTATGCCTTAGCAACGCTACTGGGATTCAGCCACATGCTATCGGTATCCACCAAAAGAATCAAAACCTAATTTAGAACTGAATAATAGACTGGCATGAAGCTTAGAATATATTGCAGTCTCCACCCACTAAGTGAACGGCCCGCCCATGAGTATATTAATTCCCAACTACTCCCGATGGTATGTATCGTTGTCGCAAATGTACGAAATTGGTTCCATTGACTGTGCAAACTTTCTGAATCCTCGTGAAGCACGTTAGATCCTAAACTTTGCAGACTGTTCCGATTCCGGTGCTTGTGTCGTTCGAGATGAGTTATTGAGTTGTTGCAAATGTTTCTAATTGGACAAAACTTTAAATATACGGTAATAATAACATTTATTAGATAATCCCAACTAATATTACGAATAAAATTGTAATTTTATACATAGTTAGCATAGATAATAATTACAATTGAATGTTATGGGACGGTTATTATAATTACTATTATTAGAGGTACATTTACAAGTGAGTACTAAAATAAATAGGTTATACAAGTTTTAAGCTTTCATGGCCATTATCACACTTTCATTAAAACGGGACTTACCGCTATTATTTATCACTGGACCCGAGAGAGACCGCGTCACCTTCTGCGTCACCAAAATATCTTACTACAACTTGTTTTTTGAAAATCAAATTATAAATTTTTACAAAATTAATAAAACGATTTACTATGTGGGCAAAAATACCTCTATTCTAGATATAAGTAATCTTCCACACAAATCTAATTCACTATCAATAAATTGACTAGACATAAACCATTGGTCTATGAACGTTATCTTACTCACGTAATTTATTCATCCGTGTGAAGCGCAAAAAGTTAATTAAAGGGTGAAAGAAACGACATTGAGTGACGAGGCACCACGCCCCCTGCGTATCGCGATTTATTTCGTTCACTTCAAGCCGTCCTTTTGCATGCTTCTGTATTTAAACCGTGGACTATGCTAATCGAAGTGCCGTTGCTTTATTTTGTGCTCGAAATGTTTAAACAAAAATGCTTCAATATTGATCCAGTATTTATTTTATTATCATAGTTATACATACGCTTCAGCCCGTAATATTTCACTGCTGGGCATAGGCCTCTTTCCACATGTAGGAGAAGGATCAGAACTTAATCCAACACGCTGCTCAATGCGGGTTGGCGGATATATTTCCTACTATGAGTAACGATCAGATGTATGCATGATAACAACCGGCACCAACGGCTTAGCGTGCTATCCGAGGCACGGTGGGGAGACCCACAGGGATTGCACAAACACCCAAACCACGGCAAACATAATAATATGTATGGCCAATACAAATGTTTTTCATGTGCGGCGATCGAACCCGCAAACACCAGCGCAACAGCCACAAACCAATGCTGTAAGCCGGTTGTGCCAACGAGTCATGATAGTTATACATACTAATGTTAGCATTTACTGACAATTATTACAATATTGGATTTTGTATTGATATTACTTTTATCGTATATTCGCTTAATACCGGAACAGTACAAAGATGTCGCCACCATCTTCCGAATGGTTAATATTTATTTACGATTAGTCAGTTGGTATTTTTATTGTTTAGTTTTACAGGATAGTTACTCAATAAATACTGTTATCGTTTAATTTATGCTTCTACTAATTTGATAAGATGGCTTATGTTGTTTTACTGTAATTATTACTTGTTAATGTATCGAAAGAGTATATAGATGGAGACACCATCTTCCGAATAGTTAATACTAATTTTATGATTGGTCAGTCGCCGTCTTTGTGATCTATTGGCGGGATTGCTGTCCTATAAATACGATAATTTGTAAGTGAAGAGTTAGTTATTGTTTAATCATTGTTCAATCATATAGTCCGCGGGTAGACTTGAAACTGTTAAGACGCGTTTGTTTCTGCTCCATAATATTTGTTATTTTTTAAAAGTAGTTACAGTTTATTTATGATATAACTAGTGTACCTCGCCTTAGTTGACTTTCACCTCACTTTCTCACATATTTTACAACCACTATGGACGCCAAAGTTGATCTGCTTTTCAAAAACATGGAAGAGATCTCTTCTACGCTCAGTGGTAGGATGGACGAGTTCGAAAAGAACCTACCTGCAGCTGGCACCACACCGACCAACCCCACTGTGAAAGCTCTGGCAGCGGAGTACTACACATTTAAAAACTTTGTGTGGAATATTCTTAGCCTGCTAAAATCCCAGATTGAAGCCGTGGTCCTCGAATTGGACCGCCTGGAGACGCATTCACGTAAGAAGGTGCTTCTTTTACATGGAGTCAAAGAGGAGTCCGATGAGGATGTTATGAAAAAGACCCTCTCAGTGCTATCTAACAACATGAAGTTAGCGGGCTTGAACTCCGATTCACTTGAAACCTGCCACAGGCTAGGCACCAAGAAAGAAAATTCACGTCCCATTTTGATACGCTTTTCTTCAGTACATGTTCGGACCGCAGCTTGGAAAGCAAAAACCCTGTTAAAAGGCACGAAGATAACCCTTACGGAATTCCTCACCAAGACTCGCCAGCATATCTTTGCATCGGCGCGTAGCCACTTTGGTATGAGAAACTGCTGGTCCGCGGATGGCATTATAGTTATTCTTTTACCTGACAAGTCTAGAGCCAAGGTTGCATCGTCATCGGAACTGAAAAAACTAATATCGCAGCACCCTAAATGCTCCATTTCACAAACAAAGGACAATTAAGTGTTTTGTTTATTTTAACTTTATCTAGTTGGTTAATTTAATTTATATTATAGGTATGTCATATTCTCTTAACTGTGTCCTGTGTGGGTATACACATCCCAATTTTTTTTATCTACTACCTTCCCTTTTTTGTTTTATTAATCTGCGTAACATTTTACAATAACACAACTTGATTTTATTTCTAACTTCATATTTATTAATATCGTCTAACGTTACTGCCATCTACTGTTTTTTTTTTTTTACTTATGTCATATAAAATATGTTACTGTAGTAAATTGGTAAAAAGTGGTTTTTTTTTAATGCAGCTATTTCTTTGTGTATCATTGTTTCTAGTATTATTTTTTTTTTGTTGTTTTTTTATTTTTATACATAGTTTTAGTCAACTCATGGGCGAGAATGTTGTTTTTCTTTTTTTTTTCTTTTTTATTTAAAGTTAGTTAAAGTTATTTAAATATTTTATTTTATCACGTATTAATAATATAGTAACATTATATATTCATAGTTATATAATATTTATTTTAATCTATATTTCTTTTGTATTCATACGTCTTCTTAGTTATATATATATATTTTTTATACATATATATTTTTTTTATAACAGATGATAGATGACGAGTATTTCACTTGCTCTTCGGATGATATTGAAAGTGCTGGAAACAGTTGCAATACCTCAATATCTGATTCGGAAGCGCTTGTAGACAAATTATCTCAAGCTTTTCTGAATCAACGGAACTTCCTAAACTTGGTGCATGTCAATGCGCAGAGCATACTTGCTCACTACCCTGAATTTCTCACATCTTTTAGCACTGGCATAGTTGATTGTATCCTTGTTTCCGAAACCTGGCTTAAGCCTTCAATCCCATCCACTAGTTGTTCTCTTCCCGGTTACAAGTTATTCCGTAATGATCGTACGGAACGTGGTGGCGGTGGTGTGGGTTTCTACCTCCGTGGTAGCATTCCTGCGACTGTAGTTTGTTGCTCTTCCTCAAGTTCGCTAGCTACTCTTGAATATCTTTTTATAGAAATCATTATAAACCACAAAAAAATCCTCATCGGAGTTCTCTACAGCCCGAACGATAAAGTAAATTATTTTGAGGATCTGGAGAATATTCTTGAAGGCTTAGTTCCAGATTACGAACATGTAATCTGTATGGGAGATCTTAATACGTGTCTCCTAAAAAACGACATCAGAGCACAAACGTTACACACACTCACTTCGTCCGTCAATCTGCACTTTATTCCTATGACTAATCCTACCCACTACTTTCCTAATTGTAAACCGTCTCTCATTGACCTTACCTTTGTCTCTAACCCTAATCTTGTTCTATCTCATGGACAAATGACATCACCTTTTTCTTATCATGACCTAATCTTCTTATCGTACAAAGTGCGCCCTCCAAAAACCAGAGGCAAAGTTTTTCTTCAGCGCAATTTTAAGCAAATGGACCTGAAACGTTTAAGAGAGGATATGGAGAACATTGACTGGTCACATGTATACAACGCCAACGATATTAACACCATGGTGGAATCACTAACTACTGAACTGATTAAGATATTTGACATACATGCTCCGATAAGACCTGTGCGGATGAAACGTGCTCCAGCTCCTTGGTTAACTCCTGTCATCAAAAAGACCATGGCTAAGCGTGACAGGGCTAAAACGGTAAATAAAAAATTTCCATCGATTGATAATTTAACTAAGTACAAAGTTCTGCGCAATTTGTGTAACAGGATGTGTAGGGATGCCAAACGCCGTTACATTCATGATTCAGTTCAAAATCTTCCTCAAGCAATGGTTTGGAGATTCTTACGGTCGCTTGGGGTGGGCAAGTCCACTGAATCTTGCCCAAGCTCAGTGGATCTCGATGTTTTAAATTCTTTTTTCATTACTCCACCTATAACTTTGGACTCCCATGTTAAAACTTCTACTCTATTTTCTCTAAACACTCAAGCCCGACCCGACATACCTCAATTCTCCTTTAAACCAATATCTGTAGAAGAAGTCAAGAAGTGTGTCCATTCCATCTCCACCAAGTCCATCGGTAGTGACAATCTCAGCCTTGAGATGATTCTTCCGGTGCTGGAGAACATTGCATCAGTGATCTCACACATCATTAATTTCTCACTTTCGTGCAATGTTTTTCCAGAATTATGGAAGAAGGCTATTGTCATACCCTTACCTAAAACCTCCAATCCTTCCTGCCCTGCTGAACTACGTCCTATATCCATCCTCCCTATTCTATCCAAAGTCTTGGAATCTTTAGTTCACAAGCAACTTCACTCTTACCTTATCTCCAACTGTCTCTTATGTCCTTACCAATCTGGCTTCCGTCCCTCACACAGCACTGTTGGAGCGCTGCTGAATGTAACGGAGGATATTCGGCTGGCAATGGATAATACCAAGCTCACCGCAATGATTTTGTTGGATTTCAGTAGCGCTTTTAACTCTGTTGATTATGACATACTTCTTGGCACTCTTCGTGCAGTTAATATTTCATCTTCTGCCGCTGACTGGTTTTACTCTTATCTTTCTGGACGCCAGCAGCGTGTAGCGGTGGACTCTAGGTCGTCAGATTGGTTACATCTTACTGCTGGTGTCCCACAAGGTGGCGTACTTTCTCCTTCACTCTTTTCTATTTTCATCAATAATATTTCAAATGTTATCTCTTCTCCCTACCACCTGTACGCAGATGACTTACAAATATACCGTCATTTCGAGCTGAATGAATTGCATGAGACCATCGAACTTCTAAACAAAGACCTTGCTGCTATACACCTCTGGGCCAAATCGTTTGGACTCCTTATAAACCCAGCTAAATCTCAAGCCATAATTATAGGTAGCAGCCGTCTTAGACACAGAATTGACTGGAATTCAGTACCATCTATCTTGTACTGTGGTATACCAATTCCCTATTGCGACAAGGTCAGGAATTTAGGACTAATTATAGACAAAAACTTCTCTTGGATGGCTCATGTCAATGAAGTCAGCAGAAAAATGTACTACACTTTCCACTCTCTTAAACGTCTCCAATATTTTCTTCCCTTTAGTACCAAAATTTTGCTTGCGCAATCCCTTCTTTTACCCATTCTCGACTATGCAGATGTGTGCTATTTAGATGTGACTCAATAGCTACTTAATAAGTTAGAGCGCCTACAAAATCTAGCAATACGCTTCATCTTCGGTTTACGTAAATATGATCGTATCTCTCAATTTCGTGCTCAACTTAAGTGGCTCCCAATCCGTCTTCGCCATGACATGCACATCCTTTCCTTACTTTATAATATACTCCATGATCCAAATTCACCTTCTTACCTTCGATCCCGCTTCCAGTTACTTCCGCCCTCATCACGCTCTAGGCGTCCTTGCATTACAACGATGCTCCAGGTCCCTAGGCATAACACTAATTTTCTATTTAAATCTTTCGCTGTACGTGCTGCTACTCTTTGGAACGAACTCCCTAAAACGATCCAACAAAGCACTTCAATAAACGTTTTTAAGAAAAGCTTGAGAACTCACCTACTCTCTAAAGTCAGTCCTAATGTATAAGACGTAGAATATTTACGTATGTATATATGTATGTATGTAGTCTCTATGTATGTATTTTAATTGTTTGTAATTGTATATATTGGTATATATTATTATATTAGCAGTGTATGTGTTATTTAAAAGATACCTTTTTTTTTCTTTTTGTCTTTTGGTTTTTTTTTTTGTTCTCTCGCACTTATGTACCCCGCGATAACACCATCATTCACTCCCATGGGTAAACTGGTAGAAATCTCTTTTAGAGATAAGTTCGCCCTTGCAAACTACCATTGTATTAATATTTTTGTATGTGTTTTTAAGTGCAATAAAGAATATATATATTGTGCGGCTAGCGTTGCTGCTCGATAAGTATAGTATAAGTGATTAGTGTAATAATGTATTTAACGTAG
Source organism: Melitaea athalia (assembly GCA_905220545.2). Lineage (NCBI taxonomy): Eukaryota > Metazoa > Arthropoda > Insecta > Lepidoptera > Nymphalidae > Melitaea > Melitaea athalia. The sequence goes on from HG992188.1 coordinate 15,080,935, forward strand.
TTAAAAGTGTGAGTTGTGAATAAATAACTATAGACTTGTAGTGAGAAATAATTATTTCTTTGAGTGTTTTCAGCTGTTGTTTTATATCTCAGAAGTGGGATGACAGTCGAAATATTTCGGCGTTTGACTCTAACCCACAAAATGTCATGGTTGTGTTAGGTTGTGAATAAAATTGTGTATGTATGTGCATAACAGTGATTCAACGGTTTCAGGTTAGATGAGACCTGTACCGTATGTAATTGTTAACTACCATGATATTTTTGTTATTACATTCTAAAGCTTAAGTTTTTTTTTTTTTTTTTGTATTTTCTCTTGTCACTAGTGTTTTTTTTTACGTATTATAATAATTGTGTTTTGCTATTATTCACGTGATTCAACGGTTTCAGGGTAGATGAAACCTGTACGGAATGTAATTGTTAACTACGATATTTTTTGTTATTACATTCTAAAGCTTAAGTTTTTTTTGTCTTTTCTTTTGTCACTAATGGTTTTTTTTTCAGGGTAAATGAGACATGTACCGTATGTAATTGTTGCGTTAAGTTTCACGGTTTCAGGGTAGATGAGACCTGTACCGTATGTGATTTTGTTTTCAAGGTGGAAGCGACTTGTGCCTTTGAAATGGTCTTCGCGGTTTCAGGGTAGATGAGACCTGTACCGTATGTAATTGTTATGTTAAGTTTCACGGTTTCAGGGTAGATGAGACCTGTACCGTATGTAATTGTTGTGCTAAGTTTCACGGTTTCAGGGTAGATGAGACCTGTACCGTATGTAATTGTAAACTACCATGATATTTTTTGCTATTACATTCTAAAGTTATTTTTTCTGTAATAATTGTTTTGCTATTTATTCACGGGGACGTGAATTTTGTGCGGATGGCCGAATGTTAGCATTTAATTTTTTAATTCTGACAATTATTAAAATATTGGATTTTGTATTGATATTACTTCTACTATTTATTCGTTTAATACCGGAATAGTACAAAGATGTCGACACCGTCTTCCGAATGGTTAATATTTATTTACGGTTAGTCAGTTGCCCATCTCTAATTCTGACGTGTATCGGGTACCTGCGCTGTTGACGATACTATAGTGTAAAAGTATAGGTTAACTCTTTAGCTTTAAATGTCAAATAATATGAAATCGCATCAAACATCGCAACACGCATAATTAAAAACACGCATAATTAAAAATAGCTAAAGATATATACATACATAAAAATGACTATTAACAGAATTTTCGTCGACTAACTATTCTATAGTTAGAAAGCAAAATAAAAGAAGAACAAACGAACTACTCAACAAACTACATTCTTCGAGTATAAAACGTTACCAAACAAATTCATTAAAATAGAAATCGTTTTGTTTATTACTAAGCCCAATTTAATTAAGTTACATTTGTTTAGAGAACTTGTTTATTAGTTACACAAGTTTGTAGAACAATTCCGTAACATTAACGTAAGATCAATATTGTAATTGTTCTGCGATTATTTTGTTTTATCCCTGAAACTTGCTTAATTATCTTAAAACAAAACTTAATTCCCTCGAACTTTGCCAATATATCAATTTCCTGTTGCCAATTTCGCCGATTTTGATCTCTTAAGTGTTCATCGTACTGAAAACTAGGAGAATAGGTAATAACAAGGACATAAAATATAATATTTTCTATTTTAATTAGCAGCCAGTCATTTTTGTCTGAACATAAAATTTAAAAAATAAAAATTAAAGTCTGGACTAGGTACTCAAATCGAAAAATCAAAAAGAAATAGCTATTATATTTAATTTGAATGGAGAAGTCCTAAGTGATGTTGTATTATAAGATTAGCTTACTTATGTGGGCTTCAATACTTTGGAATCTATAAAAATTAAAACTACCCACGGATTGACTTTTCAAGTTTAACGAAGTCGTGACCTTTGATGTATGTATATCAACATCATCTACAAGAATATAATATGAAATAAAAATAGAAATACTCCCTGTATTTTTAAATCCGATATTATTTATTAATAAAAAATGTAAGCAGCTTTTATTTCACATCAAAATTAGCAATTAAATAAACACAAAACATTACAAAAACATTTTAAGAACTTCTCAAAGCATTCAAGATTTAATACTACTAGTGATAGTTACCTTTCAAAAATAGCGTTATATTTCCGGTAGAGAATGTCTTGTTCAAAATTTGGACTTTCCAGACAGAGAAAGTACCTCGTACCTTACAGAAAAGCACAGCTTAATAATTTAATTTATTTTTGCAATATTTATCTCTTTAGTTATTATCTATATATACATAAATTAAAAAAAATCACTACACTTGTTGGTAAATGCTAAACTCGAAAATGGACGTAATACTTTGTTGAAGGTTCGTTCAAAATAAATAAATCGGCCAAGTGCGAGTCGGACTCGCGCACTAAGGGTTCCGTAGCATTGACTAAACTAAATATAAGTAAATTTTCGGTAAAATATTTATTTAATTGTGACGCCATCTATGATGCTCTTAGAAAACTATTATTAGTCTATTGACGAAGTTTTCCTAATTTCTGATAGATAGCGTTTTAGACTAATAAAAAACCAAAAACAATTATCGCCACCCTTAAATATTTATTTCATTTTGTTTTTAGTATTTGTTGTTATAGTGGCAACAGAAATACATAATTTGTGAAAATTTCAACTGTCTAGCTATCGCCGTTCTTGAGATACAGGCTGGTGACAGACGGACGGACGGACGGACAGCGAAGTCTTAGTAATAAGGTCTCGTTTTTACCCTTTAGGTACGGAACCCTAAAAATAAGAAAATTGGAAAACTTCAGAATACGTAACTATCATTTAAACTGCATATATCTGAAATGTATTTCATAGTTCAAAGTACGGGACATCTGTCAGGTCAGCTCGTATAATTTATTATACATTAATTGATCTCAGCCATGTATTTTTCTGTAATTTAAATTCATTTAGGTAATTTTTACTGAAAAAAATGTCCAGTCTCTTTATTGTGAAATTTCAACAATTTAAATAGAACTTTTATAACTCAGCGTTAAAGGACAATGCCTATTTTCTATGAAGCCGTGCCCGGGTACGTGTTCAGACAATTCATATATTTAAGTATCCTTTATTAATCGAAAATAGATTTTTAATAATATTCTAAAAGTGATTAAAACCGTAGTTTATACTTTAATTAAAAAAGATATTTTATTTGTATTCCGGGTTTGTGCTGTCAAAACATATTAAATATAAATACCAAGTCGGAAACGCAACTATAGAAATAAACGCTTTTTTTAATTAAATTATAAACCCCAACACGACCAGAAAATTGACATATTAAAGTTTTCTTTATTAATTAAAACTAGATTTTTAATAATAGTCTAAAAGTAATCAAAGCCGTGGTTTATATTTTAATTTAAAAAAAGCGTTTGTTTGTGTGGTTGCTATGACGACTTGCTATTTATATTTAAACTATTTTGACATGACAAACGCGGAATACAACTAAAATATTTTTTAAAATTAAATTATAAACCACGGCTTTGATCACTTTTAGAATATTATTAAAAATCTAGTTTCAATTAATAAACGATACTTAAATATATGAATTGTCTAAACTAGTCAAAGCACGTACCGGGCACAAATAGGCATTGTCCTTTCATTGTACCAATAATTAAAACTGCAAAATTTTATTTTATCATTTTTCACAGTATTTTGTCGACCTCGGATTACTAGTTTCCATGAACGAAGGAGAAGTCAAATAAAATGTAAAATTTGAAGCGCTTATTTACTTTTATTTGCTTTCAAATTTTTAAAAATTATTTACAACACAGTTTAATTAAACCGATAATTTCCCCCGTATTTTTTTCCTAATTGACAATAGGATGCATCTTAGCAGCTAATAGAAATTTTGTTATTGAATACTTTTAGTTTTTTTTTTTGTTCTTTCTGGTTATAGTTTCTGCTTACTGTAGGTACTGTATGTGTGCTGAGAGTACGGTATTGCATAGTTAATAGAATTATTGTAGGCTTACGAAAAGTATTGAATAGTGAATACAATTTTTACCTTACGCTCATTTGCAGATGGCGTAACGGCCAAGCCACATAAATATTTTTACTAAGATAAAGAATTTTTAAATTAGGGCTAGTAGAGCTAGAATTTTGTCTCTACGAGTATAGTTATGATATGTTACAACTTTTTGACAGTGTGAGCCATATGGTCTAAGATCCGGAATATAACAAAATCTTCCCTCATCTGTTAATTAGATGAAACAATTTTTTTATAGGCTGATTTCAATATTGTGAATTTATAAAAACAACCTCTGCCACCATAAGCCTGCTGCAAATAATAATACTTAAAAAAATTTTTTTTTCTTTTAAAAAATCTTTTCCCTCTCATGTTAATTACATGTAGTAAGCTAAAACCGTCAATATCTTACATTATATACCTGACTATAGTAGGCACCCATCTCTATGATTGCTATACTTACCTGCAGCCAGGTTACTGCTGACTGAGGTTATGTAATTAACATGAGAGGGAAAAGATAAAAAAAAATGCAGCAGGCTTGTGGTGGCAGAGGTTGTTTTTTTAAATTCACAATATTGAAATAAGCCTATAAAAAATTGTTTCGTCTAATTAACAGATGAGGGAAAATTTAGCTTCTCGGATCTTAGACCAATATGGTCTCCTCTTCGAAATATTTCACATAAAAATGTTTTTGAAGTAAAAGTTCTTTACGCACGCTTGACTTGGAGAGTAAGCTGGTGAATGCGTGACGCGCGCTACGAGAAGTGTGATCGGGCGAGATGAACGAAGCAAGAGTAATGCGAGCACACATTTTCTTTCTCTCTTTGTCTCATTGCCAGTTAGTTACGTTTCGTATATCTAAGACACAGTGCAGACCTACTATGCAGGCCTATTGCTAAAAAAAGTTTTACTTCAGTCGTGTGGTCTAAAGCACTCTAATTTTTTATCGAGATGACTTTATCGGAGGCATTTTAAAGAAACCCGAATAACATAATAACTTCTACTGAATAGATAAATGTAAATATGTGTAACAATAAAAAATATTTGTTTAAAAGAAAAGCGTACTTTTAACGTAACTAACGGAATTCTTCTTTTTCTTTTTTTTTTAAATAGAATTTTTAATTCTTAAAAACAAATCCGCATTTGTACAGTCTTACTTATTTGATAAAAGTGAATTTATAAAACTTTAAATTTTTTTGCCTCATGCTTTCTCTGCAATTGATATTGAAAATGTATCTACTAGAAAAGATTGCAATAGCACTTTGACCAGGCTAGTCGCGGGGGAATCTGGCTATCTGTGTGACTAGGTACTTTCAAAGATTGCCCTGTCACCTCGGAATTGTGTTTGCTCGTGAAAAATTAGCTCAGAGATCAGAAATCAAGCCGCCGTGTGTTTATTTTGTCGCAAACTGCAATGTTATATTTTATATATACTTAGGTTTATTTAAAACTAACAGAACTTGAGAAATTCATCATGCATAATATTATCTACTAGCCTGTTGGCGCAGTTTGTAGTGACCCTGCTTTCTGCTCCGGGGTTGTGGGTTCGATTCCCCCGAGTCTGAAAATTTTTTTATATGTAGCTATACCAGTCGGCTGTTACCTATATTTTTTACCCTTGGATGTATTACTAGATTTTTTTTTTAATAGAAACAATTGCTTTTTATTTCTTGCCTATGATTTCCTTGGTGATGTTGTGTTGTGTTTTAAAATGAAACCCTTAAACTTTGCCCTTAAATAACAAATAATAATAATATAAGAAGCCTTTGTATTTTTGCTTCACATGAATCATAAGACATCCACAAATGCATGAGTAGAACAGCTTTTACCGAAATCTAGTATTCTTAGATTTGTACAAATCTATATTTCTAGTATATTAAATTATGTTTAAGCATAAATTGTATTAACAATACTAAGTTCAGGCAAATTAAGAGAATCGACGCTCACCGACCTAAATGAAAGTTAAAACAATGTCGATTGCGAATATATTGATATTCAACATTTAAAAAAAGTTACTTGAAACATTCAAAATAAATTGAGTAACCAGTAACGGACAAAATCAAGAAGCAGAACCAGTTTTATATTCAAATAAATATAACGTTTGCGATGAGATAATTCGTGTAGTACGGTTTAATTAAAACATCGACATACACTGATACGAAGAACTGATATCGAATCGTTTTAGAGCTGACATCGAGACAAACTTAAGTAACACCAATTAAGATATATTTGTAAATAAATCGTCGGAAACTCTTCGACAACTAAATGAGGCTTCGGATTCGATGAGATAAAAGCGCCAGACAAGATATTCATGAATGTTGATAACACGATAATATTTTCACTAGTAGACGCGTTTTGATAAGGGTTCTAAATATTGAATACTGTATCTGAGTTTTTGTTCTGTTGATAAAATAAATTATTGTTTTAACCAAAGTTCAATATGATCATAATCGTTTAGTAACTGTACCTTTCGAGTGATCATTTTTGAAGTTTTTTTTTTTTCTTTTAAACGTGCCTTAAAAATATTTTTATGTTATTAATTATGGCAAAGGATGTGGTTGTAGAGAGTATATCTTCTTAGTTGTCGTTTGAGACACATTCTCATTATTCTGGATTAAACTATTAAATATGTTTACAGATTGTTTTTAGATTAATTTGGTTGTAACACGCATCAATTAATATTATTCACACCGAAAAGGCAAATCCGATTTTATTACGTAATTCAAAGTGCATTGAAATGAAAATAGACGTGCCTGTCGAGAGCCATTCAATGATTGGAAATGACTATCCACTTTGCAGCTGGTGTTTACAGTCAATAGCTATTAAATAGCTGAATTGTACCTTAGTTGACCTAAATAAATAGCGAACTAAATTTCAGAATATTATATGTTTATGATTAGAGGTATTCGTTGAATGTGCGAACAATATAGATCTAATTAACATCGATAGATATTTTGTTTTGTAATTATTATTATTTTTTTTTGTGTAATACCCACACACGAGGAAATAGTTACGATTGTTGCAGCCGCAGATGCCAAAAAAAGGCAATTTACTTAAAATACTTTATTAATTAAGATTACAACTAAACTTATTACTAAAAAGAGGTGATTCCCTACTGATGTTAAGTAAGAGAATGATTTAATAAAAAGAAGTTTAAGAAAGGTTTCCACGGCGGGGCCGTTGCTGCGGTGGTCGCTGCGGTGGTCTGCAATCTTCATCCAAAATTATGTTGAAATCTTGCAGGTGCGCGGTACAGAGTAATAAGGCTGTGACCAGAGCTGGGCTTCTAATATTTAAAAAATATTGTTTAATTGTCTTCCTATGAAGTAAAGCTGAAGGCACACCGATACCGTGGGGTTAGGTTAGCCGTTAGTGTAACAAAATTGTAGACATTTTTAACATCATATCAAAAATATCGACCGTTCCAGCGGGGATCGAACCCGCACCTTCAACTTTTTCAAGATATATATGACGAAGAGGCATGACTCAGGCTGTTTTTAAAGAACCTGACTTGGGTATTGCTGACGTCACGAATATCAGGTCCTTGATATTTATACATCGTCGTATGTATGAAATAAAATGCAGGAGATATTCTTTTTCGATTTATTGCAAGAGGTCCGATCGCTTCAACGGCTCGAACACGAACTACCCATATCGGCGAGCGCTCGGCCTTTTATAACAAAATTGGGTGGGGGAACAAATCACTCAAAATAACCCCTATTTATTGACAGTACAATATTTCAGACTAATTTTAAATCACTAGAATTAACTAAATATTATTAATTTGATAATCAAACAGTTTTAAATCATTAAATTAATTAAATAATCATTTCCGGCCACGTATTTTTGTTAATTACGCGGTTTCCTGCCGACATATATTATATGATACTAGCTGCTGCGCGCGACTTCGTCGACTTGGACTCCGCTCCTATTGGTCTTAGCGTGATGACACATAGCCTATAGCCTTCCTCAATAAATGGGCTATCAAACACTGAAAGAATTTTTCTAATCGGCCCAGTAGTTCCAGAGATTACCGCGTTCAAACAAACGAACAAACAAACTCTTCAGCTTTTTATAATTACTAGCTTCTGCGCGCGACTTCGTCGGCGTGGACTCCGCTCCTATTGATCTTAGCGTGATAACACATAGCCTATAGCTTTCCTCGATAAATGGGCTATCTTACACTGAAAGAATTTTTCAAATCGGCCCAGTAGTTCCAGAGATTACCGCGTTCAAACAAACAAACAAACTCTTCCGCTTTACACATGAAATTCGAATGTATTAGACACGTACTAAATAACAAATCCTTAAATTAATATATAGACGTATGTTCCAGTAACGATGAAAACGATATGCACTCTGTGACATAATGTGTTTGAACGTATGGCGACAGTATGAATAATACAAACACAATTTACAATCCGCACATTAATCATGGCGAATTTATCGTGGAATTATTTAGTGTCGAAAATGGGCTCATTGTTTTAGTCATAACCTGTTAATTAAATTCGAAATATTCGGTTTCGATGATAAGACTATTGTTGGACGCGTTTGCCGATACGTAATTACATAAGGTTCGTTAATGTATGATTTGTTATGAAGTATCATTTATAATTATATTATAACTAGCCGACCCGTGCCCACTTCGTTGGGCGTTATAATCCATTTCACATAAGAAGGGTACGGTGAAATTTGATATGTTCCAATACACTCTCACTATTTTCAGCAAATCAGATAAATATAAATGTTTTAAAATCACCAATTAATTTCTAAGGCAAATAATAATGCTTGATTAGATTGAATTGTTGACACGGCACGTCAGAGGGCGCAGGTTCAAATCCTACTGGGTCGAAAATTTTGATAATTTTTATCTTTTTCCTTTTATCTTGTCACTCCTGAATAGTGTAGCTTTCTGTTAGCGAAAGAATTTTCATGATCGGATCAGTATTTGCGAAGATTACCCCGTATATACAAAGTTATAAACTTTACCTCTTTATAATATTAGTATAGATGTTTAGTAATGTTTTATTCGAGTGAAATTTAATATAGTTTTTTTTGGAAATACTTAAACAGTGCAACTTAGTTGACAAAACTGTTAATTAATTAAAAGTAAACGGTAATTAACTTTTTCATAATAAATTCTTTTAAGAGAGAAATAAATGTGTTACTAAGTAAAGAAATAAAAGGAAGTAAGAAATAATTACTTTTAAAGATCGCAAAAAAAGAAATCCTACTTATACAAGTGACGCACCCATACTCGTAGTACGAGTACCTATCTATTATTGCAGCTAGAATAGCTAATTATAACGCTATCTGTTTGACTATGGAACTACTCTAGTCAAGTCATATACCACAAATAGAATAATAAAATATTGAGGAGGTATACGTATTTATATTATATTGAGGCAAATAAGACGATATTTCTTTATATTAAAATAGAATAATCGCTAACAAGGAGATCCGTTCACAAAGGTCTACTTTCTTTTAAATCAGCACCTCAATACGGCTAAATATACAAAGGCTCAAAGAACTATTCTTTCATTTTGGTTCGACTAGAGATGTGATTATGCGGGCGCCGCTGGCATAGTTTAGTACTAAGAGTGGATTATAGCAGGAATGATATTGCAATTTGTTTGTTTTTTTTTTTTTTTTTTTTTTTGTTTAATACAATTAGGTTGGGAAACAACCGTAGGACTCACCTGATGGTAGCGATTACCGTAGCTTAGCGTAAATATTTACAGATAATTTTGATACAAATTATGTCCGCGTGGAGTTGTGCCAAGAGGCCGCTGACGTGGCTTCCACCCGCGGGCGACGAATGGGGGTGCGTAGGAGGCGCTACTTAATGCGCTTCCAGTAACGCCCCTGTGCCCGTGTCGGGCCGGGATGGGAAACCGGTCCTGCTAGACACGGCGTCGCCGGGACTGTTCAGAGGTGAGCCGGACAGTCCCCATGGAGGAGAAGTCTGGCCTATTCGCCGAGGCCAGCCTGTCGCTGGAGGGATCCTGTTGCCTGCAGATCCGGGACCCTCCAATTAAAGCGGCTGAAGGCTCCCGCAGGGGGTTTAGTGCGGTAGTGGCACCCCCAAGTGCTGAGTCCGACATACGGTCTAGGACTGCCTACCCGGGCATCCTGGATATCACCCGTAAATGGGTTACCCTGCGACATAAAAAAAGCGATTACCGTAGCTTATAACAACAGAAACATCACGATATCGTTGCCAAGACTACCCCGATCCTTCACAGATGCTCTGATCATCATACATACCACAGGAACAGAACACTGCTTGAAAGCACTATTATTTAGCTGTGATCTTCTGAAAGGTCGAGGTACTTCCCCAGTCCGGATGCTCTAGATTTTGAGCAGGATATTTCCAGCTGTGCCCTACCTCAGTTTAATATATCTATTATAATTATTATTTTACCCTAAAAATAATAATAAAAATATATTAAAAAAGACCAGTGGCCTATTTTAATGGTGCTTAGTTTAAGTTTAGCCAAGCGACAAAGCCAGCCCTGCGGTCACCAACCCGCCTGCTCAGTGTGGTGACTATGGGCAAAACTCATGAGTTAACGCCATTTTTGGCGCGAACTTTGCTTGAAGTGGGCTGCGATAGGCTGCAATGATGCTGCGATGTTGAAATGATAGTTTAAGTTTATCATAAAAATTAACACAAAAAAATCTTTTTTCTAACCAAGGTTAGAAGAAGATTAGGCAAGACTTAAAATATAGCATTTTATTATAATTTTCATATTAAATATACTAATAATTTTTAATCTTGTCCTATCCATTAATTTCTATAATATAATTAAAAACTAATAAGAAAATAACATAAAAGGCTAACGATCAAATTAGTTTATACGCCCCAGTAACTCATTAGCCAAACCTAATCCATGAGGTAGTGTTGTACATAAACTATTAGGTGAGTAGAAAATTAGGCTATCATTTCTTTGGTCTTTTGCTTAGAAAAATGAAGCTCTTTCTCTAGGTAAAACAGACTAAATAAATTAAATACGTAATGTTTTATTGAAAAATAAAATAACATGTTCTATTTTTTAAAAAGTCTAGGACCCCTGATACACAATCAAATTTGAATCAAAAGAACTCTAATCATATAATTAAAAAAAAAACAAAAAAAAAACAGATAATGCCTAAACTACCTTATCGTTTAGTGACCTATTCCATTTATCTGTTCCCTCTTTAATCCACACGTAAAATGTAAATGACATGGAATAATATTTTAATTATCTACAGACCGAATACGATTCAGATCCAAAATCCCTTTTTAAATGTACAAAATTTGACGTTATCGAAAATTAGAATAGAATAAGTTGTTACAAAATATGACTGTAGATATCCTTATCACAAGTATTGCCGCTCCAGTGATAGGGGTGCTCATAAAAGTTTAATGGCTTTAATCTTTTAAAGCCCTCTAAATTCAGGGGTGTCTGATAGACGTTTACGAGTTTCTCGTGAAGTTTTGTTGATAGTCGGAATCGTGCTGAAAGTTAGGGATTGGCTATTACACATTGGCACTGTCGTATGTGCTGCTTCAACTTCTGACATGAATAGGCAATGGAGTTTATGCCATCGTAAGACAAAAGCGCTACGTAGATACACTTTAACTTTTTTTGCATTTTCGTACTATAACGTTATAATATAATTTTATTCTATAAAATCTTACAACTTTATACTGAGCAGATGTGAGTTTATTCTGTTATGTATTGAGTAACTAAACTCGGAAGAAGCTTATTCATTTGTTTAGATTACTTTACATTAATTTATTTATGTAGGTATATCTTTATAATTTTGTTCATTATTTAGTTTTACGTTTTTGTTAATATTACAATAGTTTATTAAACATTATACATATTTACAAATCACAACTTAAGAACTAAATATTTACAGATAGTTATGGTACAAATCATGTCCGCGTGGAATTGTGCCAAGAATGCTGGCAGCATTTCCCCGTTGAATCGCTATGCCGATTCTCTGGGCAAAAAATGCACCAGCCCTCTTGTCACCAGTGGAGGCAATAAGGCGAGGAGTTATCTCATTTAAGAATTTTTTTGCACTGCTACTCCAAGGTCCAAGTGTTTCGACTGCAAACGGCACAAAGATGTAATTTGGAATTAGTGACGAATATTTGTGCCGTTTAGTCGTTTCAGCTTTCTCCGCCGCGGCTCCCGCTTTTAAGGCTGTTTCCCTGACATGAGACGGAGCAAGTGTGTCAACGCAGGTTGCGTCCCACAAAAGCGCCCGTCCCCTTTCCCAGGGAACCAACGTCAGTCCATCAGGTCTCTTGCCATCATCGCGACTAATTCCAGTAGGCTCGATAAGAGCAGGAACGTCGATGGTGGCAAGAGCTCTTTTTATGGTATCATTTAGGGAACCGTGGCGGGAAAACCTACCTGAACTCTTGTTGCAGGAAAGGCCGTGTAGTCCGAAAGAATCTACCTCCTTTCCGCACGGACATCTGTGTTCAAAGCACAGTGGAGTTCCCAACCGGAGACCGACAGCAATTCTAAAACTTTCATTGTCTAAAAGTGTCCCAAGGTTTTTTGACGGCATTGCGTGTAACCAGTGACCTGACTCTTTATTTGATAAAGCTAGAAGCCTGGCACGGTTTTTGTCACTTTTAAGATTTAGCGTCAAATTTATATGAGTATTGTGAACTATTGGCATATCCCAAAGTTTTTGCTTTGTAACATCCTTCGGGATATCGCCATTAGAACACCTTAACTTCCAATTTTCTATTGCATCTGTAGCATCTGTAATTTCGACTGAATTTGATTTTAAAATGTCAGAACATAGACCCTTAATACTATGCACAGAAGCAAGAAAAGCAGGAAGGGCGACACTAGAAATTTTTCTCACGCCGATGCCACCGTCTCTAATAGGTAAAGTAGCTTGGGTCCATGAATTTTCATCAAAAGATAAATTTAGAATTTTTTCTAATGAATTTTTTAAAGTGGCATCAAGTTTTTCGGTCAGTCCAGGAAATTTCCAAATTGGGCTTGCGCGTAATATATACATTAATTTTGGGACAAATAGACAATATTTTAAAATAGTATAGGCAATATGAGAATTTAGATTAGCCAATTTGTCAGTGTTTTCAACGAATATTTTAATTTTATTATCCAAAATTGGCTGTATGCCTTCATCAAAAATTGGTGCACCTAGGAGACAAAGTGTACTTCTTTGAAGTATTTTTAAATTAGGAGCAATTTTATTAAATAATTCCGTTGCCAAATTAATTTTAGAAAGTGATAAAAGATCCGTGAAAAAAATTTCACATTTCGAAAAATTTAATTTGAGACCAATTTTATCAAACTCGGTTTTAATTTTGATTAAGTCTTCAACGACATCGTCCACTTTACCTCCTATGGTTCCATCATCTAGGTACCATATGTTCAATTTTGATTTTAAATTTGCAATGCATTTGTGGATACCTAGACTAAAAAGAGCCGGACCTAGTGGGTCTCCTTGCTGAACGCCGACATTAGATAAAATAGTATTTTCACCAAAAAGTAGTTTAGACGGTGAACTGTAACATTGCCAAACATAAGGGTAAATTTCAGGGAGATGTAATGAAACTTCGTTAAGCAAGGTTGCTCTGTCTAAAGAATTAAAAGCATTCTTTACATCAACTTTCAGCAGAACTTCAGCCTCATTGCTTTTTAAAAAAGTACGAGCCGCGTGAACTGCTGCCTCACAGCCTCCTTTGCTTCCAAAACCTACTTGTATTGGTTGGAATTTTGATTTTAGGGTAGAGACTATGTGTCTACATGCTAATTTAGACGCCAGGCGGCTAAATGTGGTCCCAATAGCAATTGGACGGATGCTACCGTCTTTTTTGTTAAAGGCACATAGTCTCGCACCGTAAATAATTTTGTTAATTGTTATGTAAGGTATAATAGGGTGACATAATTATGTATTTCAGTGTAAAAGCCCTTACAAAAAATGGTTTTGTTGTCGTACTAACTGTCGTACGGTTCTGTAGAACACTAACTTCCTTCCTTGCCGGTTTATTCACAATAGTAATTTGTACTGTTCGTATATGATTTTATTATGTACAATGTAAATTGAATTTAATAAAATTTTACAATATAATCATCGTTAATAGTTGTAGAAGTTTCAGAGAATATTGTTAAAGACATATAAATCTTTTTACTTTATAGTCAAGAATAAAAATAAATAATTTACCATGACTGATGTCTACATTTTTTTAACAAAACCGGCCAAAAAGTAGTCGATTTTTAAACAACAGTTTTCTTTAATAAGAGAGTAGAGGCTTAGAGGAGGTCCTTGTTAATGTTAATAGTTACATAGACACCGCTGGAGTATATCATAACCTTTATGCGTAAATCAAAATATAAGTATTAATCAAAAGTGAGATGTATATTATATATGTATTATTTATTGAAAAAGTGCCTACTTGATTAACAAAACGTATAGAGAGCAATGTTAGCGACAGTCGTTCAGATTTTCAATACAATATTTCGTTGTTGCGAATGACAAATTTCGGCAAGCTAATTGGTGTACTCTAATTTCTAATTACCGAACATAACAACAAGCTACCGTTATAACTTGCAGCTCTGTGTACACGTAATAAAATCAGCGATACGATTAGGTTTAATAATCGACACATTTACGAGCTCGTTTCGTCCCGCGATCAAAAGAGGTCAATGTGTAAACTGGAATGTAAAATTTATAAATAGGACCTATACTTACATAACAATAAGGCTGAATATTGTTTAAATTATGTCGAGTTCATGTAACTCGCGTGTTTACGAAGCATAAAGCATCGCTTAGTAATGAAAGCTTATTGTTTTATATTGCCGCCCGCCCAGTAATGTGACAGTGGGCGGAATACGAAACACTCGACGTTTCAGTTGCTTTGTAACAACTTTGAAAAGAATTTTTTTCCTCAATCACGTGTGAAATTTGTTTAATTTGATTTTCTTTTTTATACGCTGTAACGTTTTAAATTTTCGAACCTCAAGTTTTTGAAAGAAATAACATTAATCAAAAGTCATTTAATTACGTATTATATTATGAAAATTAAATACAGAATACGTTTACGTAGTACGTCGTAATTAACTATTCTTACAAAAAAAAAATACAAATGTGTATTACAAGCACCAGTTGTTCAAAACTACAACTTTAATGAAGACCTATTAAAGAAGAAAAATATATATATTATCAGCATACTATCAGCATACCCTCAATTATTTTAATACGTGTCGTAGCGAAAAATAGCATCCTACCCGCATAGAGATCTTTTAATACGTTTTGTGACGTCATGCAACAACGTTAATAAAAATAGCTCCCTACCTGCTCAGAGCCCTTTTGCTTCTCGGCTTTTGGAACGATAGGTCGTTGTTTCATGACGAGTGCGTTGATCATTTTATATTCAGATTAACGGTTGTTTGGTTGGTTAATTTAAATTGTAATTCTAAGTGATTGTTTTTGATTCAGTTAGTGGTTAATGTTAATTTCGTGATAATTGTTCTACTTGTAAAAATTGTAATAAATAGAAGTTAAGTGTTCGGTTTTATCTTTTTTTTAATAAATAAGTTTGTTTCTCCGTAAATCAGAAGTGGGATAGCTCCTTACGACACCACTTCGTAACCAAACAACTGTTAATTTGAAATCGTCATGCCGCGTTCGCGATCGTGCCGTTCGCGTTCACATAGTCGATCGGGTAGGACTCCTAGCCGTGTCGATAGGCAGTCCCGCGGTAAATCGATAAGGAACGAACAAACGCGCAATAGGCCGTCACGGGCGAATCGCCGTCGTTATAGATCGCGAAGTTAATTTTACGATGAAAGATTATCTCGTTCGCGTAGTAGGTGAGTGCTTCTCCCTTTAGTGCGAGACGATCTCGTAACAGATCACGTCGCAACAAATGTGTGCGCAATCGTCGCGAGCGCGCATCGCGTCAAATTAATTAACCTTCCCCGCGACTGCGCAGACCGTGTTCGAAAAATCTCGAACGGTTATCACGCAGTAACAGTGAGCACTCGTTAGTTTCGGGTAGATCTCGTTCGCGCAGTGGTAGTATATCGATTTAAGTATTTTAGTTCTTTTCGGTCGTTCTGTTGTATTCTTATCGGTGTACAAGTGGTTTTGTTCAGTGTTCGATTACGTAACTCGATTGCCCGTTTATTTGTTGAATTTAGTTTTGTTTTGATACGTGATACGTAGGTAGTTGTGTAGTGATTGATTTTGCTAATAGATTTCGCGATTCTGTTTTTGTTTCGATTCAGTTATAATGCCAGATTGTGAGCGTAACCGTAGTGCGAGCTTGCAGCACGGTCTAGGTCTAGACCTAGCAAGAGGCATAACACGTTGCGAAGTAACGGTGCGCCTCCGATAACACGTAGACATCGAGAGCGTTTGAGTTGTTTTGGTCGTTATCGCGATAGTTCTAGAAGGAGACACGATTGTTCTCACGAACATGATAGTGCGTTGGACTGAATACTTTAGTTTTCGAGGCAGCGACGGAGGGTAGGTCGCAAAACGTTTTTATATTTCGCGATTCGATCCAAATATTCAAGATTTTGACGATTGGTGCGCGGAAGTTGATCGTGTCCGTAGCTTAAATAATTGCGGTGATCGTGAATGCTTAATGCCCAGTTTCTGAAGTCCCCAGATAACTTCTCACTAACTATTGATTCATTAAAGTTAAACGTAAGATAAACGTCGGTTAACTGTCACTGCGTTTCTGAATACGTAACAAGCCATTCAATAACTATGTAACTAATAACTAGTTCCTTGTTTGCAGCTAGATGGCTCTGTTTAAGTGATCGTATCTAAAATTGACTTTATTATTTTAATTCGTCTTGAATACTAGTTTTATTTACTAGAATAATTTTTCCGAGAATAAATAAGTAACTTAACACTGTTTTAGTTAAAAAAATATGATTAGACATTATTTATGAACGACATCATTGTCCACTTTATCTGTGAGCATTGTCAATCGTGTTTAAAACGAAACGCCTAACGCCCTTTTTTTCCCTCGTTCTCGTTTCATTTCATTGTTTTTGTACCTGTAGCGTAAAATCTTAATGCGATAAAAAATTCTTCCAAAACAGACAGTGTATATTTGCGATGCGTAACAGGAGCTAGAGCAGGGCTAATAATATCACTTAAGTGTATCACAGTGTTCTTATTAAAGCGATATCTCAATTGAAATTCTTCATCCGTAAACATTTCGAAAGGATTTCTCCTACGCCTTAAGTTTCTGGGTACGGATATATTAAAAATAAACTCCATTACTACCGAATCAGACTCTGATGAGCTGCTCGTATTCATTATGCTAACACTGATTGTTTTCTGCTTTGAATATTTTTACCAACTTTTAATATTTAGCTTTCACTGGCAGTTAAATATAATAACATCTACACGTTACAAGTACATAATATATTCACAATATAACCTAAAATATGACGTAGTTTGAGAAATAAATCGTCAAATTATAGTTATGGAACCGATAAACGCCGCCAATTGGACAGTTAAGTTGAATTTAGTTTAAACGGAGTTTATCTTACATCGCCGTGTTCGGAAACGCAATTTCACAAGTTATCGAACCAATAGCGCTAATGAATAGATAAACCACCGTTAAAAGTGACTCAGAAACCGGCCATAAGTCGTGTAGGTAGTTGTTTACGGGGTGAAGCGCGGTCGTGGTTAAATGATTGAGCGACGCAGGATAGGACGTGGGGCAGCTTTAAAGTCGAGTTTAAGTCATTATATCCCCGACTCAGCTACAGTTTTATTCGACGCTATGCGTACCGACTCTAATAAGTACTCAATTTACGCCGAATATGCTCGTAGGTCACTTCTACGTCTTAATATTAAAAGCGATTTGTCAGACGAATTAAAGTCAATTATTGTGCGTGGCATAGTCAATTCCTAAGTTAAGGCAGCGATCATCTATACGAAATTATCACCCAATAATTTAATCGAGTATTTTACCATGTACGTGAAACCTTAGACCGAATTACGTAACTTTAATAGCTTCGCTCGTCAGCATAATCATTCGTCGTCGCGAAAGCGTTTTAATAATGCAAATGTAGGTAGTAATACCAATATGTGCGTTATTTGTGGCACCCTCATAAGGAAATAAAAAGTGACATTATCCCAAGGAGGTTAAAGTTTTTAATTCCACGCGTCTCACTAAAAACCAGTCAGTTTCGACTTCTACAGATAAGTGATTCACAATATTTTGTACCTTTTGACGACATAACGGTCATTTAATTGACGCATGCTTTTCAAAGAAACATTCGCTTTTACGTAATCGAATATACTAGTGAGGTAAATTTTTGCAAAGATCTAGTTCAAGGTGAAAAAGTAGATGTTTTGGTTGATGGTGGGTACGATATGTCTCTCGTATCTCAATCTGTTGTTAAAAATTTGAATTTTAATAGAGTACCTACATGTCGTTTGTTGCGTGGAATGGGAAGACAGGATATCGAGTCGAAATCATAATTGTGTAACGATCTAGGGTGGATTTGTACGTTGTTTGTCCAGAGTGTAAGCTTCAATCTTAATTGGCACCGATGTACTTAATTGCAAGAGGGTAAAATAGTCTCTAACTGACGGTGAACAAATGCTAACTAGGTCTAGTAGTCCGTTGTCAGTATGTCATGTAAAGACAGACGAATTGGAGAACATTAGGACGCCATTGATTGGCGATGATAAGATACGTCTTATAAATCGTATTCAGCGCTTTTCTGTCATAATTATTTCGGGTATTGCTAAATCTTTTTAACTGTAGTAGGGCACAGCGGGAAATTTCCTGCTCAAAAGTGGAGCAGCCCGACTGGGGTAGTGCCTCGACCTTACAGAAGACCACAGCCAAATGATACTGCTTTCAAGCAGTGTTGTGTTCATGTTGGTGATTAGGGTGACCAGAGCTCCTGAGGGGGAATTGGGGATAGGATCGGCAACGCGCTTGCAATGCTTCTGGTGTCGCAGACGTTTATAGGCTACGGTGTTTGCTTACCATCAGGTGATTCGTATGCTTGTTTGCCGACTTACTTACATTAAAAAAAAAAACAGGTAATATGGGTAGTGTGGAAATTAAATTAACTTCTCCTACGCCGGTGTATTATCGACCCTATAAGTTATCTGTAGACAAGAAGTGTAGGGTACGCAATATTGTCAATGATTTGCTCAGTACCCCTTAATTTGCGAGTCAAAACCCGCATCCGCTAGTCCTGTTGTTCTGGGCAAAAAGAAAGACATGAATGACAGGATGTACGTCGATTACCGTGCGCTAAACGCTATCATCGTTAAAGAAAAGTTTCCTTTATGCTGCTTATCGATGACCACATTGACAAACTCGGTAGCTTTAAATACTTCACCAGTTCAGATATGGCAGCTGGCTTTCATCAAGTTCCAATACGGGCAGGCAATGATTCTATTAGCAAAACCGCGTTCGTCACACCAGAGGGACATTATGAATATTTAAAAATGCCCTATGGTCTGGCTAATGCTCCAATAGTGTATCGGAGAATTATAATTAAGACACTTAAGTCGATAGATTTTGGGAGGGTCCTTGCGTATATTGATGATGTTTTAATTTTATCTAACACGATAGATGAGGGTTTACAATATTTACGAGAGGTTTTAACCAAACTTAAGAAAGCCGGTTTTTCGGTTAATCACCAGAAGTGTACCTTTTTAGACACAGAGGCAGAATATCAGAATGTCAGGTGAGGCCAAGCCCTAGTAAAACTGAGGCACTTATTCGGTCACCGAAACTTACCACCGCACGACAGGTTCGCCAATTTCTAGGTCTTAGGGGCTATTTCCGCCATTAAATTTCGTCTTATTCAACCAAAACTGCTTGTATTGCCAAATTATTAAGAAAAGGCGAACCCTTTGCTGTGAGTCATCATCCTCCTCGTCTTTGTAAACTTTTGATCATGTGAAGTTTTCCTCGCAAAGCACCGGGAACCTGGACTCTGCCATGAGCGGCCCTTACAGGGTGCTCGGCGTACTCCCGCATCACAGATACCTAGCATAGACCACCATGGTAGCAGTACGGTAAGCAAACGTGGAGACTCTGCCAAAATGTAAGTCCCTGCAAACTATGACACGTTCTCAGTGTTGTACGTTCGTTAATTAGCAAACGAACGTGGGCCTCTGCTATATTTTCATGAATCAGCATACAAAAGTGGCGCCTCTGCTGTAATGTTTTTCAGCAGAGCTGTAATGTTTTTCCACGTATGAGTGGCGTCGTACATTCGTAAACCAGCGTAAAAATATGCATAATACTACGGTACCTTTCATACAGTTTATTTCATTTCACATTATTTTGTATAGCGAGTGATGAGAGTCCGGAATCTTATCAATCGCATTTCATTTTTTTTTTTAAATGATTAAATTTCATTTCTTTGAAAATTTAATAACGAATCTCGTTTAGTTGAAATGTAAAAATCGTTGCTTAAGGACGCTTGAGTGCACGCTTGCGCCGGCAGCAATGATAACGCGAATTTTAAATTCACATTATTTTGATAGTATTACTCTCCGACTTTTGTTATGGTTGTGTCTCTTGTGTTTTTAGAGTGCTTACGCAACTGATGTACTGGCGCGAGCGACGCCCGACGTCACTCACCGAGACGCATAAGGCGTCTCGTGGATCTGCTGCGCAGTGGGGCTCGTTTGAGTCTGTGATGTACTATGGGCAATGCCTTACGTATGTCTGATGTCTGGTGTGTATATCTCCAATGTCCTAGCGGACCCTGGTCTGATTAGAGCGTTTCTTTATGAACGTACACGGCAAATGTCCGGCAGACGCAAAGTGGTTATGCGTGCAGACCTTGGTTCAGCTTTCACATTTTATAATGTGTGCAGACTGTAGTCTGGTTTGGGCCCGAGGCCTTGTTAAACATTCACGGACTCTGTCCGGTTGGCACATTTATGTGCGCGCGGACCCTGGTCTGATTAGAGCGTATCTTTATGTACGTACACGGCACATGTCCGGCAGACGCAAAGTGGTTATGCGTGCAGACCTTGGTTCAGCTTTCACATTTTATAATGTGTGCAGACTGTAGTCTGGTTTGGGCCCGAGGCCTTGTTAAACATTCACGGACTCTGTCCGGTTGGCACATTTATGTGCGCGGTCCCTGGTCTGATTAGAGCGTATCTTTATGTACGTACACGGCACATGTCCGGCAGACGCAAAGTGGTTATGCGTGCAGACCTTGGACCGACGGACACGTTATTGAACATAGCGTGTCTGTAGGGTGCATGTAACGCGCGTTCGCCTTTTTTTGGATTGATAGAAGATGAATGAAGACGATTGAACGATTGGTGAAGTTCTAATTGATCGAAAGGTTTCATAAAACTTTTAACATGTGTGAATAATTGAATGAGGGCCTTGAAAGCGAGAAGTATGAAAGAATAGGCAGTACTTTGTCAAATGTTTATTAAACTCATATTTCGTCATGTATTTCTCGTGAACAGAGTCTGGTGCAGACGATGAATGTGACGATAGTCATCTTGGGCCTTAGACGGCTATTGCTTCCCCAGGAGTTCCCCCTGGAGACGGCGAGCTCGAGGTCTCGTCAGCATCCACCGACTAACGCCCATGGTGAAAATGTGCACCGGGGACGGCGCACGGTCAGGAGAGGCCGTATCAGCATACTATCAGCATACCCTCAATTATTTTAATACGTGTCGTAGCGAAAAATAGCATCCTACCCGCATAGAGATCTTTTAATACGTTTTGTGACGTCATGCAACAACGTTAATAAAAATAGCTCCCTACCTGCTCAGAGCCCTTTTGCTTCTCGGCTTTTGGAACGATAGGTCGTTGTTTCATGACGAGTGCGTTGATCATTTTATATTCAGATTAACGGTTGTTTGGTTGGTTAATTTAAATTGTAATTCTAAGTGATTGTTTTTGATTCAGTTAGTGGTTAATGTTAATTTCGTGATAATTGTTCTACTTGTAAAAATTGTTAATAAATAGAAGTTAAGTGTTCGGTTTTGTCTTTTTTTTAATAAATAAGTTTGTTTCTCCTTAAAATATATATATACACACACGGTCGTCTGTTCCTAAGTAAGCAGGGCCACTACAAACTGCGTTAATGGTCTTTATAATATAATTTTTGTACCTACATTTCTAAGTACGCAAAACATAATTATACCTAATTATATCTTAATAATGTATTATAAGATTTACAGCAAAATATGCTTGACAGTAAAGAAAAACAGAATTAGTGTATTACGTTTTTCTACAGAAATTTTAATAGTTGTAGACACAGCAGGAAATTTCCTGCTCAAAATATGGAGCAGCCCGACTGGGGTAGTACCTCGACCTTACAGAAGACCACAGCTAAATAATACTGTTTTCAAGCAGTATTGTGTTCCTGTTGGTGAGTAAGGTGACCAGAGCTCCTGGGGGGATTGGGCTCCTGGGGGGGAATTGGGGATAGGGTCGGCAACGCGCTTGCGATGCTTCTGAGTTCTGGTGTTGCAGGCGTCTATAGGCTACGTTCTTACCACCAGGTGAGCCGTACGCTTGTTTGCCAACCTAGTTACATAAAAAAAATAGTAATTAGGTAAGCATTAATCTGCTCGAAAGTATATTAAGTAAAAAATTTACCAGAAACGCCACTTGGACACATTGAAAACATGAAAATGTTTCTGTCATGTAATGGTCTAAGATATTTATAAAATATAATACTTGATATAATACTTTGATTTGATTTACTGTCACAGTTTTTCAAACAGTTATTTTAATTTATGTACGGTGAGAACGCCGGAAGATAGTACACACTTTTTTCCTCTTCTTTACTTAATTTCTACTCCTCCTTATTCATTTAAGGCTCTGTCATATTTCAGGTTGTTATAGAAGAACATGTGTTGACAGGCGGTGATAGTCACTTTACGTTAGATGACCTTCCTGCTAATTTTCAAATATACATACAATAGACACACAAAACTTATTAAATTGAAAAATCTGTAAAAGGAAACCTTGGTAAGAGTTGTAGGTTATTTTCCTATTTTAGATTAAAGCGATAAAAACAATAAACACGAAACCGCATTCCAGTTGCGATAAGTAGCTTATGATTCGAAAACATCGACGTTGGTTCATGGTTATGTGGATATAATTTGCTCTGAATTCTTTTTACACTCACCCCTCATAAAAGTTTATAACAAAATTTCTACATAATACTTCCTAAACAGTATTTAAGTGTTCACCAAATTAACTTAAAATAAATGCCTAAGAGTAGATTTAGGTAGCATTTGTTTCGAAATATTGAGTCGTCTAGTATTTATATCAGTCATAGAAGACATTGACTGACTTGAAGGTATAAAAATAAATCGAACAAAACCCTCTTTATCGCTCATTGGAGTGTCTGAAGTCATTGGAGGCTTAAAGTCAGCTAGAATAGTACAGAACCATATGTCATGCTATATAATTATATCATCACTAGTAACGCGCATTGTTTTCCAAACGCTACCCAGAATCTCTACGATTACCAGGTGGAGCGAAATAAAAATAATCTTAGTATTGCCTATTCATATGTTCACAAACCAATAATTTGGATAAGAAATCCTGTTATTCTTGGGTATAATATCATTACGTGTTTGTATATTATTATAAATATTTTCCCCTGTAAATGTAATACCTAATGTATCACTACGTTAAATGAAATCTTTAGTTCAGCTGAAACTTTTTAAATTATTCATACGTATCAAATGCTCTAGGCTACAGTACATATAAATTATAACAAGAATAACGTTTCCCTGTTAAACTCATTAGCACACCGTTAAATACGTCACGGGCACCACATAATGTGTTAAAATACAATAACATTTACATACTATTACTGCCATGTGACACGACGCGCAGGGAATATTGCGTGCCATCTACATGTCTGTAGAATTAAATTATTATTCTAACCTTATTTTTATTAGATACGATAACGTTTATTTAAAAATAAACAACGCTATTGACATATCTCCCTAAACTACCTTCATACTAATATTTGAAGAAAAAACTACAATTGTTTATTGTGCGTTATACATTGCAAGTTTTCTTCATAAATTTACTAGACACTGCGTTTATTAGTGTAAAATACGTAACTACCAAAGTTCTTTTTAATTCACACCGTTATTTTCAATTTAAACACACGTTAGGTAAATGTTGTCGCGTGCATGATTCGCGTGATTTCTGCAGTTTGGTATCGCGCGTGACGTCGTTCAGGGAACTCCTGTAAGGGGGTTCAACTATACCCCCGCATACCAACGTGCATTAACACGTCCGACCCCAATTTTATACGAAACGATAGTTTTATTTGCGTTTAGTGTGGACAAACTAAAAGTTTAGTTTGTATTTATTTAGAAAATAAACGTTTTAGGCAACCAGTTATACCTATTTGTGAGTGTGTTGGAGAATTACGTTTTATATTACTACTGAAAAAAATATATAAGAGTAAATTATTAAAGTCCTTAAATTAATCCCGTTTCGCCTTCTTTATCAAAACGTTGTGGCGGGCATTAATAATAGACTGGAGAGAATAATTCTTCCCCGCCAACTGTGTGATGTCGCGTATTCTTGAAAACGGTTGATTATCGTAAAACGAGTTTCATAAAGGAAAAGCGTAAAAGTCGTAGAAAAAGAAAATTTTATATGTCAAGAAGAGACACCAAACGATTTATTTTTATAACATTAGAATAGTTTTTATGGAACTGGTAGAGATCTCTTTTAGAGATAAGTTCGCCCTTGCAAACTGCCATTGTACTAATATTTTTGTATGTGTTTTTTAAGTGCAATAAAAATATATAATTATAATTATACAACTTTTTTTTAAGTTCAGGACAGCAAACAATTGTATAATAAAAAATAACATAGTATCTCAATGTCTTAAACATTCTTAACTTATTGCACAACTAGCACCGTTATCCACATAATAAAACTTAAATATGGAATAAAAAATCCAGAGTAAACATTTACTATACCTATTCTATTCTACAAATTCAAACTTCAAATTGTTCTTACATATGTACGCACCAGAGTAGCCTCATTTGTTTAAAAAAAATATTTTGATACTGACTATACCCTAAATAAAACATTACACCGCCATATTCTCAATGCCCATTACTAGTCGTGTTAATATAACAGTAAGGTAAACCGTGGTTTGCTGTCATGAAAGTTTATAGTATTAAGCGTATGTACCTACGGCCACCAGTTACGGTTACTTTAGAAGCTTGTTAATGAAAACGACTAAATGATACGACACGGCTTTCAAAGCTCCATAATCTTGTTTAAAATACAAGTGGAGCATTTGCAGTAGTTTACCATATCGTTATCAGCTGTAGGGCTTATTTTGTAAAACTATAAGTAGATATAGTATCTTTTGAGAACTATGCTCAAATTTCTACATCATTTTTTTTTAGTAAAGATTCTCGTACGTAAAATATACCAAGAATAAGAAAAACTTTTAAATGTAATAAATGTGTAAAAGAAAGTATGTGTAAAAGAATGTATTACTGTTGTTTGATTCCTATTTAAACAATTATTTGTTTCTAGGTATAGTTTTCACAGGCCGAAGACGTGCACAGGCCGAAGACGGGCACAGGCCGAAGACGGGCACAGGCCGAAGACGGGCACAGGCCGAAGACGGGCACAGGCCGAAGACGGGCACAGGCCGAAGACGAGCACAGGCCGAAGACGAACACAGGCCGAAGACGGGCAGCAGCGTATTCGGTGTGACAAAGCCAGCCCTGCGGTCACTAACCCGCCTGTTCAGCGTGGTGACTATGGTCAAAACACATGACCATAATTTGGATGACCTGGATGACATGACCATGATTTGGTTTTAATTTGGAGACCTATGTCCAGCAGTGGACTGCGATAGGCTGAAGTGATGATGATGATGAGATATAGTGATTACTATTTGCTTCGCTATACTTGACAGAGCATGTAACGCATCGGGCTCATTTGTTGCCTTAACTGTCTGATAACAATCGTTTATCTTTCTAGAATTAATGGTTTAGTTTTAATGGTTGTACTGCTGACATTTTTTCCAGCATGCATAGCATGTACCTGCAGTTGGCTCTACACTAACGTTCGCGAATTTGATATCTATTTGGAGGAGATGGAATGGAGTAAATGTCATGGAGTTGATAGAATCCATGGAGTATATGGAATGGAGCATTGACCTAAATATTTGTTTCTGATATCTATTTGTGGGCCTATACATCATACCACGGAAAGCCGTTGGTCTCGTTTATTATTATGGACACCTGTTAGCAATTGCTTTCAGCCAATCTTTAGTGTAACAACACAAACCCTTGTTCTCTTTAGAGAGTTAGATCTTCGCCCAGCTATGAGACTTTTTAAACTAGTTCAGTCAGACCCTGATGAATATATACCTATATATAGATTTACCTAACACATCTGGAAAATAAAGTGGTAAAGGTATAATACTGATAAATAGCATTAATATCATTGTAGCTAATACAGTAGAAGTCATATCCTTTAATTATAATTATAGATAAGGTTGCAAGCGCTTTTCCAGTACTAAACAATCAATGTTTTACAAAAGGCGTCTACAGAAGCAAAAGCAAAAAAGGAATGAATATTACAAATGATTCAATTTGAAAGGACGTTATTTTTTGTTGCTCTCCCCCACTGGTGCGATTTCCTCTGACGAAATCACTTCGTCTTATTATGTAACTGCTTTGGTATTACGTAGAGTTTGTAATGAGAAGAAATAGTGTAATTTTTCAAAGACTTCCCATATTACGCAGCTGCCAATTAGGGACCTTCTCTCGTCATGAAATAGCGTCTGACATTACATTTTTTTTAACATAAAATACATAATATTTTGCTTTTAATTCAATTTTTTTTCACTTTTATAATATTCTCATTTCAGTGTAACTTAACTTATTTAACAATGGTCATTATTTTCATTATTTCGTTTCGTACAATTATAGATATATTTATGTTCTAGTCTTTTGAAGCTGCTATTAGTTTCATAATCTAAGAATTAATTAAGTTAAAAAAATAAGCTGAATAGTTGCAAGTCAGATGGTTATTTACAACTGCATGGAATCATAAATTAACTCCATGAAAAAGATCAGTAGTCTATATAATGTCATTATTACGTATACAATCTTTCAGAAACTTGAGTTTGTACTTTTTTTTAGCATTTGATTATTAAATATCGTCAATTAGGAATTGATTTTGACATATTTTATTTTAACAGGCCATATAGTATTCCAGAAACAGTTTATATTAAGTACAGTACGGTTTATATAAGAAAGCAGGATACATTTTTATATTTCTGTCAGTCTGTTGTTTGAGTGATTTTTTAAATGAGTTTAAGCCCAACATTTAAAAAAGGAGCCAATTTATATTTTGTGGGATATACTGAAATTTTGCAGCATATAATGAAATAAACCTATTTAAGTTACTTAGTTCCACATTTCGAAGAATATAGTTAACAATGGCACTCGTTACGAAAATCTTCTTTTTATATAATATTTTTTTAGTTTTAACTTTTCATACGAATTTTCAACGTTTCGCGTATTAAAGCCGACACGGTAGCTTTCGAGATTAGTGCAAATAAAACTGGTCAGTGATACGAGTGTTTTCGCAGAACTTGAATCGGGGCGAAATTTATTTAGCGATTTATTTAACTTTACTTTTTTTATAAAACATATCTTCATTTATTTTTAAATACTATTATTCTCTTCTATATTATTAAATATCTGCCTGCCATTGCAACCCGCAATGAGTCGTATGGTGAATCAAGCTGACACGAACTCTGTTCTCGTATAGAAAAGTCTGCCCAGCTGTGGGAGAGAGAATCTTTGTGTGATATTCACTGGCCGATTTTATTCAGATAATATATTTTGTAAGTATAATAATAGGAGGTAGTATTTCATAAATATTAACTAATAAACATTGACTACATTACTTTTATTATTTGAATTTGTTATACTTTTATTCTTTAATAAGTTGTTGGCGGTTTTGTTTTTAGATTTTATCTGTAAGCTACTTAAAAATATAGGAAAACTTTTTTAAATCTCAAATGCATTTTAAAAATCTTCCTAAGACCTAAAACAAATAAATCGAAGAAGGAAATCCAAAAGGTAAAAAATAACTGCCAAATACTACTCGTATTTAACTGGTAAATCTTAGTATAAATCTTTTATCTAACACTGATATTTTCGATATAAAATCGTTTATCCTTATTGGATTTATTACGTAATTTCTAGCTTTAGAAATCATGAAGCATGCTCTCTGGCAAATGGCCAGTTCTTCTCAGTGGCTTTTTTATATTTAATGCTCTTAACTTGATGTAGGAGACTAACTTACAGCCCTGTAGAGATTAATACTGTTTATTTTGCTAAGAGGTTTAGCTGAAATTGCCCCCGGAGAAGAGTGATTGATCTTCTCACTTAAGGATATAAAATTGGAAATGATTGGTGAAATTTTTATTTGTTAGGTATGACCAATTACTCTGTAACGATTACCTTTTTTACTAAGTGGGGCCTTGTTGTAGTTATAGTTATTACCAAAAGCTATAAAATGACTAATGCTAAAATATGCCCCGCGGTTTCACAGGCGTTAATTTTAAGAAAAAAATGCCTTCCTCAATAAATGGGCTTTCTAACACTGAAAGAATTCTTCAAATCGGACCAGTAGTTCCTGAGATTAGCGCGTTCAAGCAAACAAACAAACAAGCTCTTCAGCTTTATAATATTAGTATAGATAAACAAAAATATTTAACAAAATAGTAAGTTCTTAATAGTTTTTTTAACACACAATTTAACACACAATAGTGTCTTAACTATTTAAGTAGTACTGTCGATTTTTAGTTTGAATAATAAATCGCCTGTGGTATTATAATGCACAATCTTCAACAAAAGGCATGGGCACTTTAGAGCCCGCGGAAGCTAATTTAAAAAAAAACTATTTAAGCAATTAGACACACTCACTGAAACTATGAAAAACCAAACAGAGATTACCTAGTCATTAAATTCATATGGTAATTAAGTAGGACTTCAATGAACGTACGCTTTGTTGTTTAGCATATTTTTTTTCGTACGTATTATAATTATTGACGACGCGTTGGCGCAACGGTCACAGCACTAGTTTGTGGCTGTTGCGTAGGCGGTTGCGGGTTCGAACCCCGCACATGACAAACATTTTTATTGGCCATACAGATGGTTACCTCATAGTAGGGAATATATTCGCCAACCCTCATTGGAGCAGCGTGCTTGTTTAAGCTAAGACTGAAAGTATAGCGTAATGTATCATATTATAAAATCACAGTGATCTAAACTATTATTAATATATAGAAGCAGTTTTATATTACTTCGAACATTTCTATATACTAATATGTACTATTTGTATTTTATCAGTTAGACTGTGAGAGTATTCCCTAAAGAGGATGTGGACATTTCGTAATGAAATGAATTTCAAAAGTAAAACTTTTTAAATTTCGTAAATAATTTTTCATCAACAAATTCCTACCCTGTCACGTCAGTCGAGATAACAATTTAGAACCACGTTCATCGAAAAGTTTTTATTGTGTTCGTCGTTTGTCACAACCAAACGTCCACGTGCGTTAATTTGACAAGGGATCACTGACATACTGACCTACTTGCTGAGTGGAATTATTTCGTGCTACGTTTTTTTTTTTGTATTTACAAGGTGAGATGCTATTCATGAAATGAGGTTTAGTTAATTACCGTTTTTTAGCTTAACGTGCTCTTCGAGGCACGGTGGGGAGACCCACAAGGACAGACATCCAAACGATACAAATATATACACCGAGTGGGAGTTAAAACCATGGCGCAATCACCATTACAATAGAAAAGTTGTTTAAGCAATATAATTTTATAAAACATATGTTTTTAATACATCATTATGTTTTTAATACACTTGATTTAATTCAAAAGTGATAATTTAATTCCATTTGTTCCATTTTTCACAAAACGCAAACGCTCAAACAATTCTATGAAACAAAGAAAATACTAAAAATTAATGAAACGAACAACTAGTCTAGAATATTAGTATGAATTTAATCGAAAGGGAAATAAACAGACGAGTCAAAAAAACGGCATCGCCAAACCAGAACCGACGCTAAGGGCTTTCAAGTATTAAAACCAAATTATCATGACACTTGTTTCTTCCTCAGAATTTGCATCTAGTAGCTATGTGGTGTACTAGCATGGACTGAATAGAGGTCCAGTTATATTAGTCCGTGTTGTCGAGGAGCAAGTGCGATTTTATGATCCGTGAATATCGCGCAGGCATTTCTAGATGTTCGGAACGCGTTTTTATTGTTATGTAAATGCGAGTTTCCTGTTAGTTGGGATTTCAAAAGGGACGATTAGGACGTCTGGTTTGGAAGGTTATGCACAATATAGAATTTCCCCGTTATTTGTAAGATTCCTTCGTTGCAGGGGTTCAGAATTCTGAGACCCCCTTCTTTATAAAAGTGACTTTTAAAGTTTGCGAATATTGAATTATGATTTACTCGGGCGATTGGTTTTTACTGCTGTGTGAAAAATATTGGGGTGAAGGTACGTCTCGGCTTTCCATGTGCCATTTATATATTTAGCATAACAATACAAGAAATCAAAAAAATATATGGATAAAACCTTGTGTTTATATATTTTTTTAACAATATTTCACATTCATAATATAATTTCAAAAACATATTTGAGTTCTACAAGTAAAATTGCAATAAAAACATTACTTTTATAAACAATAAACATAACCTTTACTATTTATTAAAATAACTATTAGTCAAAGCTCTAATTTTTCCCTTAAAGACGACATTCATAAGTTCAAGATATGATTTATATCAGAAATCAAAATGATTTGATTCTTTGTTTATTTGTAACAGATTGATCGATTTCAATAATTCAAAAAAAAATTATAATAAAGGTTAAACGGAACTGCCTAAATCACGTAATCCACGAGGACGAAGCCAAGGGCGGAAACCAAGTAAGATATACGAACAGCTGTACATTCGATTGTAATAATTAATTTTAAAACTATTACACTAGTTGTAATTATTTTACCTTAGTAAAATCTAAATAAAATATATTAGTATAATTGTAGAAAATAAATCACGTTTATTAGATCGTCAATATCACACGACTTCAATCTACTTAAACTTTTCTTATATAAATTCCACACGAAGTTTATGATAAATATCAACCGCTAATATCCAAACGATTACTTGATAAAAATTGGCTGTTTAACAAACAATAGGCTAAGCTAAACAAGTTTTAACACGTCATCAATCATCCGTAGTTTGATGAATGGTGCGAGTTTGACATTAATGAATTTTTACGCCCGCATCTCGTGCATTTGCCACGGTAATTACTTCTTTGAGTGGACGGAGATCGGCCGAGATTATTTTTTTGTAAAGATAATCATATATAACGAGACGATCACGATGCGACTCGAAACGTATTCTATTACATTTTTATACAAAGTTGCAAGCGCTTTCCATTTTTATGATCCGATTTTATAAATTCAAATCGAACGTTCTCTGGGTTCTTTATATGAAAAGAGTCATGGAATATTTTTCTTTAAGTGTTTATTTGCATGGAGTGTGAATTACAAAGGCGGAAGTAATAATGATTATGAAAATATCAAACGTCCAAAATACTACGACGTTCTTTAGATGACTTTTCATGATAAAATTGTTATTGTTACTTGTTTAACTAAAAATACGATTTTTTTTTTAACTATTTTGCTGTATCGTTTTATTGCTTATATATTTGACTTCTTTGTTACGATTCTTCTACCTATAGGTACCTATATATTTAAACCGAGGTAGGGCAAAGCAGGAATTTTCCTGCTCAAAAAATGCCCGACTGGGGTAGTAACTCGACCTTACAGAAGACCACAGCTCAATAACACAGGAACATAACACTGCTTTCAAGCAGTGTTATGTTCCTGTTGGTGAGTAAGGAGACCAGAGCTCCTGGGGGGAATCGGGGGTAGGGTCGGCAACGCGCTTGCAATACTTCTGGTGTTGCAGGCGTCTATAGGCTACGGTAATTACTTACCATCAGGTGAGCCGTACGCTTGTGTTTGCCGACTTAGTGATACAAAAAAAACCTGTAAGGAATGGCCAGTATAAATAAATAAATAAATGCCTCACACTCAACGGCCCCAGTAGCATTTTCTCCCGTGTCGGGGGTCCGGAAACACACTCAACACACAAGCACAAACGTCCAGTCCACGACAAACATCTATATGGCCAATAGAATTATCTGTCGTGAGCGGGGATCGAACCCGCGACCGTCAGCGCAACAGCCAGTGCTGTTACTGCTGCGCCAACGCGTCGTCAAAACTTTGGACAACATAAGTAATTAATTAATGGCTACTATTTTCTCATTTATCGCAATATAAGGATTATAATAAATAATCTATACTAATATATAAAGCTGAAGAGTTTGTTTGTTTGTTTGGTTGTTTGTTTGTTTGTTTGATTGTTTGAACGCGGTAATCTCTGGAACTACTGGGCCGATTTGAAAAATTATGTCACTGTTAGATAGCCCATTCATCGAGGAAGGCTATAGGCTATGTATCATCACGCTAAGACTAATAGGAGCGGAGTCCACGCCGACGAAGTCGCGCGCACAAGCTAGTACTAATATATAAAGCTGAAGAGTTTGTTTGTTTGGTTGTTTGTTTGTTTGCTTGTTTGTTTGAACGCGGTAATCTCTGGAAGTACTGGGCCGATTTGAAAAATTCTTTCAGTGTTAGATAGCCCATTTATCGAGGAAGGCTATAGGCTATGTATCATCACACTAAGACCAATAGGAGCGGAGTCCACGCCGACGAAGTCGCGCGCAGAAGCTAGTATTAAATATTACTAGTGGTCGCCCAGAGGTTGAAATTCAACCATAATTAAAATTTTAAATTAAAGAAAACCAAATAATTATGAAAAAACACCTTCTTTTAAATATCTTTTTAATTTGACTAAGTACCGACTTTGACAATCAACAAAATGGTATAATATGCGTGTATGTGTATAGGTAGTGTGTGTAATGCTTCTTTTATTAATTTAATGCATATTTAATATGTAATTTAAAAAAAAAAACACAATACACAAGCACAAACACCCAGACCACGGCAAACATCTGTATGTCCAATACAAACGTTTGTCTGTATGTACACAGTATGCACAGCTAGAGTAACCTCGTTCCAAATTTATATACTGATACATTTATTTAAAAAAATATAGGTAGATACTTATTTCTTGTGAGCTGTTACCTACAATACATGCATTAAGACTTCCTTAGGAACAATCCACCACTACACTGCAGTATATGTATTAAGGTATAAATTATTTATAAAACAAGAAATAAAAAAAAAAACAAAAGTTAAATTTTTTCTAAATCTTAATACATTGTGGTTGAGTCTTTCCAGCGAGTATTCATAGACAATCGTTTGGGAAATATATCGTCTCTTAAACTCTAAAAGGATTCATAGGGCTACGCAGCATCGTATGAGCCGGAATTTCATTAAGTTAAAGTAATATAGAACACTTTAACGAGTTCTTTGTGATGATCCTGTCATAATGCCTATGTTTTATTTTTTAAAGGTACTTAAGCGTAAAATGAACCTTTTAAGATCATTTTCTCTGTACTTTATTATGATGTCTATTGTGTGAAGAAGTTTTGTATCTAGATGATCATGTTTTTGAATTATATCCAATAATAAAATAGGATAGCAATTAAGCATGAATAAAATTGGCTTTTAAATACGAGTATTAACGGAAAATAGAAAGGTCGTATTTGTATGAATATAATACGGGCTACTTTTATTGTACTTAGTTTCGACGTTTTCCAATATAACTTTTTCTTTATTCAGTATTACAAATATACGAAAGTGTACTATTAATACGATTATGTTATTATTTAGTGGAGTGTCTGGGGCGTTAAAAACACGAAAACCTCGGATTTCCGTTACAGTGAATGAAATTTTATAATTCAAAGTGGAATGTTTAGCTTATAATATATACAAAAAAGTTTACCTATTGAAAAATTGTGATCTCGATTCAAAAAAAAAAAAAAGTAATGATTATAATTTTGATAGTTTAAACCCTGTAGAACATATTTCCACACCAAAATTAAGTTAATTGATACATTCATATAGATATAGTAAATAGGAAAAAGAAATAAATGAAGGAATATGAAAGAAAAAAAAATATATCAAGAAATAATTTGTCAAACAATTTACATTTTTGTCTATTTAAGTATTTTCTTCAACTTCACTTATTTCAATGATTGGCGGAGTATTAAAACAGGTATTTTCGCTGCACTGTAGACATGCAGCTATACTGCAGTATAAGCTACTCTTTCGGCATCCTTGTGGAAGCCGAAAGAGTGGCTTATACTGCAATATAACTGTGGCTGAAGCAGCTCCACAACCCTTTTTTTACTATTATTATCATTATGATTAGTTTTTTGCTGCTTGCTGTGTGGCTACGGCAGTAAAGAAAATAGCCACTCCCTCTCTTCCCGTGGGTGTCATAAGAGGTGACTAAGGCATAACACAGTTCCATTACCACCTTGGAACTTAAAAAGCCGACTGACGGCGGGATAACCATCCAACTGCTGGCTTTGAAATACACAGGCCGAAGACGAGCAACAGCGTCTTCGGTGCGACAAAGCCCGACCTGCGGTCACCAACGCGCCTGCACAGCTTGGTAACTATGGGCAAAACACATGAGTTTTCGCCATTTTTCGCGCGAACTTGTGGAGGCCTATGACCAGCAGTGGACTGCGATATTCTGAAGTGTGCGTGTGCGTGATTAGTTTTTTTAAAAGTATATTAGTATTAGCTCCAAATTTACTTGATCCAACAATATCATCATGATAGAGGTCTATTAGTCGTTTTCTAATAGTTTTTTCATCCGGTGTATGCTGTGAGGTATATACCATCGTATCTTTCAACTCTTGCATAGAAAATTGGCAGTCGTCATTCTCTTTTATATACTTGTATATTTGCTCCATTGCTGCATCTATCATCGAAATTATCAAACCAACCTCCTTATCAGCAGAGCTCAGATGAATATAATTTTTAAGAGAATTATAACAATCAGCATGCGATTTTGCTTGGAGTGTTTGTAAATCTGCTATATCAGAAATTCTTTTATGAATTTCTTGATAACAATCGTTTTTCTGTACAGCTATAAAGCTTACAATGGAGTAATTTAAAGTTAGAGTATTAATATATGAGATTTTTCTTCGTCGTTTTTTATTTAATTTTGCTTAAATTTATTTATTAGCTTTTTGACCAGAGATGAAACAGTTTTTTCCCACTCAAAGCTCGATAAATCAGTGCTACTTCGGAGTTTCTTTTTCGAAGGCAAAAATGGAGTATCATTGGGCCTCTTCTTATATGTTTCAATATATTTTTGGCGACAACCTGTATGAGCGTAAATTAATTCAGTTTGAAGATGAGGTAACAAGCCATCTTTTCGTTCTCCCCTCACCACGTTCTACTGCCTGTCCAAGGTCGTTATGACCGTTCATACGCTAAAAAATTTCAAGAAAATATTATTTTACGTCTATTTAGGTATTATTCAACGCATATAATACGAAAAAAAATATATTTTAAATAAAATTATTAATTTTTTATAGTTTTTGGTTTAAATAAAAAAAAAAAATCAAAAGCACAAAAAAAAATTGGGTAAACTTTACACTTTATAGTGTAACAAAGAAAACCCCCCCTCAACCATTTAAATTCATTCACTGTAACAAAAGTCTGAGGTCAAAACCCCCAGACACTCCACTAATTATACTTATCTACTTTCATCAGTACACAAGATAGTTATGGAATAACTTGCAAATATTGAAACAAAAAAATATTTCATGATTTATAATTAATTACTTTTTTAAATTTCTTGATTGCGAAATTATTTTTTTTTAGTTCCTCATTTATTAATAGGTAAGTAATATCACATAATTTGAGACTATTATAAATAAATTAAATGTAAAAAACCTTTTTAAAAAACAAGCTTTTATTTGAATGCACTAAAACGAAAAAAATAAATTTTTACTTTAAAACTTTTACTATCTACTTATAAAGTCATTACACATAATCTATATGATAGAAAAGCTTGTCGCGAGATATGAGTACTCGTATTTCCTTAGTTTAAAAATTTTAATAGTTAAAATCAATCACATCAATTTATTTAATTTACTTGCTTACAAGCAAATCTCGCGACAAGCTTTTATATCATATAGATTATGTGTAATGACTTTATAAGTAGATAGTAAAAGTTTTAAAGTAAAAATTTATTTTTTTCGTTTTAGTGCATTCAAATAAAAGCTTGTTTTTTAAAAAGGTTTTTTACATTTAATTTATTTTTGACTTTTTAGTCGGTTATCACGTCACTTTATTCGAATTATTCTTAGCAAGCCCTTTCATTTGATACCCATATTGTAGAAGTGCACTAAAAATAACTAATCCGCACTCTTGGATATGCTGCCATATTGGATTTAGAATGACGTCACAAAGTTAACCATGCATTGTCATCCAAATTGAACCTGCATACAAAATTTCAGCTCGATTGGTTGCTTCAAAATTGAGTTGCAAGATTTCACCCGAACAAACATACATACATACATGCATACATACAAACCATGCATTGTCATCCAAATTGAACCTGCATACAAAATTTCAGCTCAATTGGTTGCTTCAAAATTGAGTTGCAAGATTTCACCCGAACAAACATACATACATACATGCATATATACAAACCATGCATTGTCATCCAAATTGAACCTGTATACAAAATTTCAGCTCAATTGGTTGCTTCAAAATTGAGTTGCAAGATTTAATCCGAACAAACATACATACATACATGCATACATACAAACCATGCATTGTCATCCAAATTGAACCTGTATACAAAATTTCAGCTCAATTGGTTGAAGATATCTGCTTCAAAATTGAGTTGCAAGATTTCACCCGAACAAACATTCATTAAAGTTACATACATACATACATACATACATACATTGCAAGTTAAATAAAAGCTTGTAACTTGTAAAATCAGATTATATACCTACACTATGTTGATGATTTTTATGTGTGTCATGATGAATTTGTGTGATTTGCCAACAAAAAAAAAACCTTACTTAAGTTTCAAGGACTTCAGAAGTTTGACTGGAGTGGCTAAAAAGTTCCTCAACTAAAAATGCGATTCGAGATACAAAGGGAAATTATACCAGTGTTTCGAATCACAAAAGCTTTCTCTTTTCATAAATAATACTTAAAAAACGTGGCTATTGATAGAAACATACTTTGATTCAACTTATACATAGATACTTGATAATTTTTTGTCTCTTTATTGGCTTTTGTTTCTTCGTCAGAAACAATTGAATTAAACATACACATGTATAAATATATCAGATAAAATTATATTCTATTATTGTTTTCTCTTTATAAACATGATAAATATTGAGTATTATTCTTTTTAAACAATAGCAAAAATGATAAAAGGAATTCAACATTCGGTTAAAAAGAAAATAGTTTTTATTTGGATTGATGATTTTTTAACTTTTTGATTTTTATGTAACTTGCAGGTTGACTTAATGAGATTTTAAATTTTGCTGTAGCTACGTAGTTACTGTAATCTGTATATGTATTTTATTTGTACTTATTAATGGACTAATACTGTTTAACTTTTTGATTTTTATGTAACTTGCAGGTTGACTTAATGAGATTTTAAATTTTGCTGTAGCTACGTAGTTACTGTAATCTGTATATGTATTTTATTTGTACTTATTAATGGACTAATACTGAATTTTTATTTATTTATTTATTAGAAGGCATTTTGCTTGGGGTTTCTGTTCGAATTATGAAAAAAAAATTATTCTGAATTTAAAGCAGCACGTGTGAATATTACAAATTTGCAATGGGTTTTGTTCCAAATTTTCGAAAAAAAAAAATGTCATAGCTCAAAACTTACATCTATTATAACACGATTCAGCCTGTAATATCCCACTGTTGGGCATAGGCCTCTTCCGTTTCCGGTTCGGGTTGGCGGATATATTCCCTACTATGAGTAACGATCGCCATCAGGTGTACATTATAACAACCGGGACCGACGGCTTAACGTGTTCTCCGAGGCACGGTGGGGATACCCACAAGGACTGCACAAACACCCAGTCCACGGTAAACATCTGTATGGCCATGGCCAATACAAATGCTGTCGTGTGCGGGGATCGA
Source organism: Melitaea athalia (assembly GCA_905220545.2). Taxonomy (NCBI): domain Eukaryota; kingdom Metazoa; phylum Arthropoda; class Insecta; order Lepidoptera; family Nymphalidae; genus Melitaea; species Melitaea athalia. The sequence goes on from HG992188.1 coordinate 15,119,192, forward strand.
ACCCACAACCGCTCCCGCAACAGCCAATCGCAATCCAGTGCTGTGACCGCTGCGCCAACGCGGCGTCATCTACTATAATAATATGTCATATCATATGTATCATGTCATATGTGTATGTCGACATCTATTATGTCAGTATATTTAAGATAGATTTAGTTTGCAATTTAACCAGCATAAATCTTGATTCAGTAGCATTCGCTGAGTAGTCTATATGGATCTGGATCTTCAACTATCTACAGTTTTATTAAAATCAACTAAATACTTAATCTGTGAAAGAGTAATATTAACAGTCTAACCATCCATTCACCTTCACAATATTATTATTTATAGTATTTACATAATTATGTAAATAAAATATACTATGAATATATAATTCAGAATCAACGTTCTCCATTAAACACAGTATTGGCGGTCTGGAAACTATAATAACATGATTGAAATCTCCCAGACCACGAAAAACACATGAGGGGTTAACACTCGTATTCATATATAACAACGAAAGAATGCTCTACGCCTGTTTACACTAAAAGAATTTAATAAGAATTTGATGTAGTGGGGATAGAATGAGCATTCGCTCGTCTGATGTAAATCGACCATTAGACGTATACAAATATTTGTCACAAACGAGGCAAACCCACGGATGTTACCACTGCACTAAAGTTTCATCATTTCCCGTTATAATTTAAGTACTAAATAGCATTCGTCTATTGCATAGTGTACACACATGGAGATTATTACCGAAGAAATATGATCCTTTAAATTATCTCAATATAGTTTAATTTACATACAAATGGGTCATTACAAAGCTAGCCCCAGTAATTGCTGTTGTTATATAGCTTCATACAGGATCCAAAACATACAATGTAAGGCTTTGTATTGTCATAAAGTTTTCAGACTTGTATGTTAAATTATGTGTCATTTGTCATATCTGCTTATTGTATTGTGATTTCATTGTATTGTTTCTATGTTTTTTTTTTATATTGTAGCTCTGGAGTGACTTTTAATTTAGCAGATAAAATAAAGTGCCCGTGTTTATCTCAATACATACTTATTATCTATTCATATAAAACAACATATTTTGAAGGACATCACCAAATATATATTATATACTAGCTTCTGCGCGCGACTTCGTCGGTGTGGACTCCGCTTCTATTGGTCTTAGCGTGATGACACATAGCCTATAGCCTTCCTCGATAAATGGGCTATCTAACACTGAAAGAATTTTTCAAATCGGCCCAGTAGTTCTAGAGATTACCGCGTTCAAACAACCAAACAAACAAACTCTTCAGCTTTATATATTAGTATAGATCTGAGGTAAGGCACAGCAAGAAATTTCCTACTCAAAATATGGAGGTGGAGCAGCCCGACTGGGGTATTACCTTGACCTTACAGAAAATCACAGCTAAATTATACTTCTTTCAAGCAGTATTATCTTCTTGTTGGTAAGTAAGGTGACCAGAGCTCCTAGGAAATTGGTGATAGAGTCGGCAACGCAGTTGCGACGCTTCTGGTGTTGTAGACGTCTATAAGCCACGGTAATCTCTAATCATCAGGTGAGTCGTACGCTTGTTTGCCGACCTATCTAAAAGAAAAATAAAATTCTAATGTGTCTGATTAGAATACTATATCATAATATTCATTTTAATTCCACCAAAATAAAAAATAATGTAAAATATGACCCCTAAAAATCGACGTCCCTTTTTGAGATAAAATAAAAATTGTCACGTTACCTATATACCATGTTTAGCCGACGTGTTTCTTGAATTTATATGAAGATTGTAATTGAACACATTTTAGTCAACTCTTTATTAAATAGGTATAAACTCACTCGCTTTGTAGACACTCTGCAAAGTTCACCCTTAAACGCGTTGCTTCCTAAGTCTGTACTTAGTTCCGAGCTTACTGATAGTACGGCAACGTAGGAGTCTCGTTACGTATACATAAGGCTGAGGATTCGTTTCCTTTGTACGTTACTTAATTCGTTTTTTTTTTCTAATTTATTTGGAAATAGGCTGCTACATATTTGTTATGAAATATACGTATTAGAGTAAATTAGTTTAATATTATTTTGACGGAGACTTTAACGTAAATGTTATTTTTATCGGAAAGGAATTAAATAGCACTCTCTCAGTCAGTAACAAAAACGAATAATCAGTGCAGATACACTAGGGGAATAGTCCACAAGTTTAAAGTCACTCAACGTGCAATGGAACGGGCTTTGCTTAGGATCTCTCTTAAAAAATAGGATCAGAAGTGAGACTCTCCGCGAGAGAACTAAAGTAACCGACAAAGTCCACAGAATAAGCAAGTTGGAGTGGCAGTGGGCTGATCATCTGTGTCGCAGGTCTGATTGCCGCTGTATCAAACGTGTCCTGGAGTGGAAGCCGCAAGTTGGCAAACACAGGTGGTACGTCCTCCAACCCGCTGACTCGACGATCTACGTAAATTATCCGGTGGAGGATTGCGGAAAACCAGGATTATTTGGTGAATTGGCGCGATTTTGGGGAGGCCTATGTCCAGCAGTGGACTGGGGTAGGCAAAAGTGAAGTGCCGAGACTCATCTATCTCCACAGCCAATATGCTTCAATGTAGTTATAAATAGTTTCTTAAACAATGCGGATAATGTAACGTATAAAATGGGAATATATCGCTGTTATTGTTTTAACAATCCAAATAGCATTCATTTGTGAGGAAAATATAGATTATATATTTTTATAATATTTGTATCTACTACTGGACATGGTCTAATCCTAACTAATTAACTATACGTAGTTAAGCTTTGTTTTATTGCTTTATCTAATATGTTAGAGTAAACAAAGGTTTCCTCTACTATGTACGATTTGAATCACAAATAATTCGGAGTATGTACAATGGATACAAACTTTGAAACATGTAAACTTGATACAAAGGTATGAGGTGCATGCGTGAATGCATTATGTCGGTAGCTCGGAAAGACTGAATATTCAAATCTCCGATTGTAGTGATTTATCTACAAGATACCGTTGCTAAATGTTTTTACTGTTAGCTATTTGAAATTGTTTTTCAACACTTATGAAGCTTAATACTAACATATGAAGCGTGTCTGTTCTTTGTAGCTGGTGATATTCATAATGAAAACTGCAAAATGAATAAATTTTCATTGAAAAAAATGTACGTCTCTACCTATAATAAAACTTTAACAAAGTCTATTACGCACCTCACGGATATTTTAATTTTTTTATAGAGTTTCTTATAATCTTGATATTATTTTGTATTATAATCAAAATGCTCCGGAACGCTGCTCAATTGACATAACAGTAGAATTTAATTCATAAAATGTTTTTTTTTAATTTTATTTAAATTGAATGGGCGTAAAGGATAATAACGTTTATAATGTTTTATGACTTTAGTAATCAGTTAACTTCAAAAATAACGGGAGATATAAAGGTTTACAAACTTTTATATCACCAAACAAAAAAAATGATATAAATATATCTACATACTAACTTACAAAAGTGTCTTATATGTCATCCACTACTTCATTATCTTATGGCTAACCCAAAAATTCTTCCTTATTGGGTGTACAAATTATAAATGAGCTACACTTGACAAATTTAAATTCAATATAATACGGCTCAGTAATGACGTAAAAGTCAGTTTGTATTTATTATTTAAGAAGTACAATAATAGTAGATTAGTAGCCGAGGGCTGTAAGGCATCAATTGCAACCCGAGATATTTAGGCGCACGAGCGCAGCGAGAGCGCCTATAGTTCGAGGGTGCAATTGATGCTTACACCCGAGCTAACTATTCTGCTTTACATCTCGATTGTGAGGTAAGTAGAAAAAACCGGCATTACGAAAATAAAACCTTTTTATTTGTTGAAATTTATAGTGAAATGAGAACAATATTCAAATTTTTTTTTTCAAGATCGAAATTGAGCTTCGCCGTTCGATATTTAAAATTGTTGACTTACGCCGAGTTGCACGAAAAGAAATTAAAATTTAAGTAGTGATTAAACTAATTTAATCGCAAGAATTGTATGAAATTCTTGTGATTAAATTAGTTTAATCTCTATCTAGTTAAATTTTAATTTTGTTTCGTGCAACTCGGCGTTATACTCACACGAAGACAAGGCTGAATAGCAAAGCGACCTCTTTGGTCATTGGGCTGAATGCATGATGTCTATTGCCAATATGATGGTTAGATGTACGCGGCGAACTTTTTGAAAGAAAGAAGTGTTTTTTTTTAAATTACTTACCGCCCTAGGGCGTTTCTAGCTACATTATTACCCTAGGGCGTTAATGAGTCACCTACAAGCCCCATTTGGAGGTAATAAAAACCTACTTACCGAACATGAGAGATGTAAATAAAATAAGTGTACTCAAAGTTGACTTTTATATTTTGTCTTTCAACAGCCCAATGATTTCAATTACATTTACCATTTAAAAAATTTAACTACTAAATTGAATGTTTTCAAAAGTTTAAAGTTTAAAAATTGCAAATGCAGCGTTTTATCGTTTCTATCCTTCAAGTCATCAATAACGGTTCGTTCCGTCATATTGAACGGAAAATTCAATGAAATTTTATCAGTCGATTTCATAGTTCTCGACATCATCATGACAGCTCCATTTGTTACGGACTGTAAATTATATTCACTTGGTGTGATATTTATTTTGAAATTATGTAATGTGGATACTAGTATTAATTTATCTTGCGCAGGCTACTGTCAGCTAACCTGCGACATTAAATGTGAATTTAAAGGTGGTGTTTGTCGCTATCATCTTTATTTCTATTTATTTGATTGTAAATAAATAAATGAACATCTGACACTCAACCCCATCAGATACCCCAGCTATCCCCGGAAGATCTAGAAAATATACATAAGCCTCAACGCCCAGATCGCGAAAAACACATACATACTCGTAGCTTATACAAATATATCTCGGAACCGCGACCACGTCCAAAAGTTGATCTACATAAAAAAATACAATGAAGAAAAAATAAATAAAACGTAAATTGAAAAGTGACTACTACATTAACGATGTTACTTTTATATGATAAATCATAACAAGGCAGAAAAGCTAGAGAGCTATGTTGTAGTTTATGAATTCTATTTTATAAAGATTTCTGTATTTTTAACCGACTTCAAAAAAGGAGGAGGTTACTCAATTCGACCGTATATACATTTTTTAAAGTATTTTTATGCACAGACATTGACCAGTTACAATTTTGTTTCATGTGTATAATTATATATTTAGAATCATAACCTTGAGAGTATGTTAAACGCAGTCGCTGTATTTAGAAACAATATAAACCAGGTTTGAAACTAGAAAAGAAATACGAAAAACTAATAATAAAAAACTAAAATATTCGAACATTAAATTTATTTTAAAAAAATTTGAAAATTATGAGTGTGACTTTCGTTCAAAGTTTTCTTATCAATAATATATTTATTAATTGTTAACTTATTTTGTTTATTGTTTTTAATTATAACGTAGGTATGGCAAAAAGATTTCTGTAACTCTCTCTACTACTACTCTGTAATACTTTTTTACCAAAATCATGCGGTGATTCATTAATCATGACAACATCGATTAATGCAACAATTATTGAAAGCTAAAAATTTATGAATAATTTTTCTGTATCGACTGAATACTACTTATATACTACGATGCATTGATAATGGCTGTCATAATGACGCAACTTGTAATAACACATAATTAGACTCAAAACCGACTTGCTTACAACCGTTGCGAATAGAATTGATGATAGACTCTAGCTTAGTAGAGCTCGACTTGAATTGATTTCATTTGACCCAATTATACTCTATGAAAAGTATGAGCCTACTTTAACTCGGTACTGTGTAATTTTTTCTTTATTTTGTACCTTTTCTAAGTTAACAAGCTAGTTCTGTTATGCTGGTCGATGTACTTAACTCATTGGATTCAATTGGATAGGAGTAAGTTTGTACATTGTCCATAGTATGTATGAAAAACAAGTGATGTTTTTAAGTAGTAACTCAATATCTCCCACATAAAACTTATATTAATTAAATAAATTAAAGTAATGAATTTATTTTGGACGACGCGTTGGCGCAACGATCACAGTACTGGTTTATGGCTGTTGCGCTGGTGGTTGCGGATTCGATCCCCGCACACGACAAACATTTGTATTTGCCATACAGATGTTTGCAGTGGTCTGGGTGTTTGTGCAATATTTGTGGGTCTCACCAACCTGCATTGGAGCAACGTAGTGGATTAAGCTCTGATGCTTTTCCTACACGGAGTGAGTGAAAGAGCCCTATGCCCAGCAGTGGGAAATTACAGGCTGAAGCGAAGAAAATGAATTAATATTTGATAAAACTGCATTAACGTCAAGTGCAATCCACTACTGGTTTAAAAATGTATTTGAATTCAAGTGGATGCATAACAATTTTTTTTTATTTTAACACTTTTATCCACACACATTTATCCGCCAACCCGCATTAGAGCAGCGTGGTGGATTAAGCTCCGATCCTTCTTCTACATGGGGAAGAAGCCTATGCCCAACAGTAGGATATTACAGACTGAATCGTATCGTCGTCGTAATCGTTAATTTTAACACGATATGTGTATAAATACATATAAAGAGAGCTGAACTATCAGTAGAAACCGAATACACACAAAAACTCGACTGTATTTTTTTTAATAATAAAAATAATTTCACTGCTTATTGCTGCTGCTGGCTTGCTGTCGTAGTTTTGTTATAAACATACTACTTCTACTACAGGACCTACAGGAGGAGGTATACTATTATTAGTAGTATTATGTTAGAAATCCCAGCAAGTCAGCTTGTAAATAGTTACTGATATGAGTCAAACTGTATCTATTAGTCGAAGAGAAAACCAACTGTAACTAATAAAAAATCTGCCTGACAAGGAAGAGATGTTGAAAACTTTAAACTGTAGCGCATAGTGAACGCAAAGCACATAGCTCAATTTCAAATTTGATATTTACGTAAACTTTTCAGAAAATTACGTATAAATATTCATAGATATTTGAAGAGTTTTGGGTATTAAAAGCGTCATCCGTCCTGAACCTCTGTCCGCAATCATAATCTTTTAACTCCTAATCCAACTTTGAATTTCCGAGTTCAAGTCGTTGTTCTATAACAACAATAATTCTGGAAATACCTTCGTTTATATTGAAGGACAGCTTTACCGCGATAAAAAAGCAGAGTCAACGAAGCGTCGTCAGATGAGCTCCGTTTGAATAATTTACACCTAAAGACATCGAAAAGACGTTGCCTACCACTTTTATTTACCTTCAAAAACAACTCCACTCATCCTTCTTGTTTTATAAATAGGGTCTAATTTAGTATGAATTTTGATTATACAGGTACAAATATTAATTTGTGTTCTGACATCGTGAGCTGTCATGTTCTGTTTTCATTATCCGTATTCACGTGTTAATGTCAGTTTTTTCGCAGTTGTGATATGCGTGACGAATTAAATACTTTAATTCATCATATTAATCATGTTTCCCACATGATTCTTCGATAAGAACGTCAACCCAAGATATCTGTCTAAAAATAGAGTAAGACATAAGCATATTATATAGCAACGCAGGTTATGGAAACCTAGTATAAAACAAAAAAATTTGGTTTTAAAATAACAGGCTATGGTTATGTAAAAAACTAAATACGTAAGAGTACGTAAATTTAAATATCAACAAGTAACCTATGTGACTTTGAACGTGTGTATTGTAGTTATAAAAAATCAGCCATGTGCGAGTCGGACTCGCGCACGAAGGGAAAGGGGAACATTGATTTTAATATATTTTGTTGTATGAGCCCCTAAATATTTTTTTTTTTTAATTTTATTATTCATTATTAAAGTAAATATACAATTAAGTATTTTGTAAATATTTCAAGTGCCTACATGTTACCATTTATTGATATCGAACACAGCACCAGTTTTATGTGTTCAACGAGGTATGGTAGTTAGAGTCATAAGTACATACAACCAGGCCAGAAAAAAAAATATTTGTATAATATCTGACCCTAGTGAGAATGGAACTCAAGATCGCTGATATTAAGGCGACTATACCACTAAACCATTCACATATACCTATGTAATGTACATATTAAAGTTGTTCAACTAGACGATGTCAGGACCTTTACAAAGCCGTAAATGGTGAATGGTTGTGAACGGAGGCTGGGCCGCCGCGAGCGCATCTTTAACTCGACGAATGTGAGACCACAGATTAGAAATGTAAGAAAATTATTTATCTTTATTTTTTCCTTTAAGTATGAAATTAAAGCCTTTTATAATAACCTAAACAGATGTCTAAATGATTTTTACACTAAAATATATAAACATGTTTTACATACATACAATTTAGACTCTTGCTAACGTCAGTTAATTTAAATTATATGTTTTAAATAACAGCCGATAAATATACAAATTTATAATAGGTATTACTCTAATCAAATGTAACACAAGTACAATATAAATATTTCACCATCAATCGAGGTAGGTATTGATGAGGCTGCAAGATTTATTCTATGGTATCACGACTGACACCTTCAAGCGTTTGCCGTAAATGGTTATTTTTGACACGCTTGGCTGTAGGGTCCTCAGTGTCACGTCTACACGTGAACTTGTTTGGCGAAATTGGTCATATTATCTCTTATCGCTACATCGATTTATTGTTCAAATAAATCTACTACGGATATCGGAAACCAAATTATTATTAAAATTGCTTTTTTAATATATAATTTAACCTTTTTGCCAGTGCATTAAGTACTTTTCTGTGTAAGAATTTCTTTAAAAATAGGAAAAACATCCATCCGCCATTTCAGAGTCACATACCAGGCGTGTAGTGCGCAGCAGGAGGCAAAATAAATATAAGGTTGGATGTATAAAACGTTTCTTCATTATGCGCGCTTCGTAATGTAACACTCTCACAATTCTAAAATAAAGTCACTAGGGAATATAAACAATTCGTCGCTAACGCTCAATATGGGTCGACTTTACCTTATACAATATTTCTATCAAAAATCCAATTTTGCATCCGTCTACAACACGTGACGCGAAAAAATCAAGTCAGTTAAGGCCTTCATAAAGTTCCCGAGGCATTCACAAGCTGGGAAACGCCACGCCACTCGTACCCCACCGATTCCGACAGACACCTATTAATTTTTACGACCCATTAAATTCTTTAACCTGGCGGAATCGATACATAACAGTTTTATCGTTGGTCTCGATTCAATGTAGCTGTAAAACTTCTGTCGGTATTTGAAAGCGGTGCGATCGAATTGCACCGCCGCTGCGATGAATGCAACCGGTGAGCCTTGCTAATTGGATTTCCTACTTTATTTGTCGCGAAAAGAGTTTATGGTTCATTTGGTCGAGGGAATCACATTTAAGAAGATATCATTCATATCATAAATAGAAATAGAATCACATAAATAAAGTAATATAGTAAACATGTTATAACGTAAGATATAATTTAAACATTCATGTTAATCAACGTTGATACAAAAATACCATCGGTACATTAAATCTAATTACCTTTACGCTTGTGGCTTCATCAGCTTTAACTCTACAATTTTGGCTGTTCCGTGTTCTTCAGACAAAATATAGCTTTTATCACTCAGTTAAAACGTACCATTCCACTGGTGATAGAATTTTCTAAACCTTTCCAGTAGTTCTTAAGTTTATTAATTACAAAAAAAAATGAAACCTTTCTTCTTTATAATATTATTATAGATAACCATTCTCAATATTCAATATTCGATGCACTCAATCATCCAAGATTACCAATATTCAAACAGTTGCCCTAAACTACGTTGACCTAACATCAATACAGTTTCAACTATACCACGCAGTAACTCTAGTCAAACAGCAATATTCAAACAAAACACGTTATTAACTCCTCATTACTACAAATCGAATGGAACGTACGAAACTAAAGCTCTGCACGAGCGCAGTTTGCAAACGCGTGCGTTTCGCTCGTAAATCAAAGCGTACACCACTTTGCATTGCTTATTAGCAAAGACCGCTGTTCCACTATTAAATTTGTTAAGCCATCAAAAAACGTTTGCCGCTGAGGTTTCATTTGTGTATATACAAATTTTACTTAATATGTTAGAAGTTTACAAAAGTGAAAATATTCAGGACGATGACTTTGAACTTTTGAGGTGTGACTTAAAAAGTACCTTATTGCAAAACAGCTACAAAACTAAAGCCGTACTTCAATATATATAATACAAGAAAGCATAATTGTTTCACGACTTCATCAGATGTCCAATTCTGCTGCTAATCATTACATAGTATAAAACAAAGTCGCTTCCCGCTGTCTGTATGCTTAGATCTTTAAAACTACTCAACGGATTTAGATGCGGTCTTCTTTAGTAAATAGAGTGATTCCAGAGGAAGGATTATAATTATGTACTCGTATAATACATGCATAATAATAAAGTAGAGGAACACTGATAGTTTTTGCAACCGAGCGAAGCCGGGGCGGGTCGCTAACTCGCTAGTAAAATATATTTATGTTAGGTCACGGTGCTGTGTGGTTACGGCACTAAAGAATGTAGCCACCCCCTCTCTTCCCGTGGGTGTCGTAAGAGGCGACTAAGGGATAACACAGTTCTACTACCACCTCGGAACTTAAAAAGATGACGGATGGCGGGATAACCATCCATGCTGGTTTTGAAATACACAGGCCAAAGACGGGCAGCAGCGTCTTCGGTGCGACAACGCCAGCCCTGCGGTCACCAACCCGCCTGCCCAGCGTGGTGACTATGGGCAAAACACATGAGTTCGCGTCATAATGTCGGGCGTGAACTTGTGGAGGCCTATGTCCAACAGTGGACTGTGATAGGCTGAAGTGGATGTTAGGTCAGTAAGATATTTTAAGAGGTATTAACTTAAGATATTATCAATCAAAAAATTAGTAGTAGTAGTATAAATTGTGCTTAAAAATATATGTAGTCTAAGGTTTTAAAATCGTTTGAAATTCTTATCAGACTTGGCTAAAAATATCTTTTTCATTGTCTTAGGTTACCTACTAGAATTTAACTTTCACTTTTTATACTTATTTGAATAAATTTTATAGGTGTTTATTTTAGTAATTATTATTAAAGTTCACCAACAGTTAATATTTTTACACTTTTAACCGGAAAATCTTCCATTAAATTTTTTTAACTGTAAACGTAAACTAAGTTTTCCTTTTACTTTCTACACAACTTGTGTTTTACGCCGTTTTGTTTCGAGAAGAAATATTTCACGAGAGACTTCTAAAACTTTTTACTTAATCGAGAAAGCCTCATAAAAAGAAAATGTAAGTCGCTATGACGTGATATCAATTTAGATAGTGATTTTATTATGATGAAGACACTTTTCGTAAAATCTAGTATACATTTTTTATGATTTATAAACGATAGATTGAAAATACACAGCAACTTAAACACACACACACACACACACATACACACTCACACATAAAACACATACAGACACGAGTGAATCTTCTTATTGTATCAGAATGAATTTCGTTCCAATTTCATGTTCAGAGCTTCGAACCTCAAAGGAAAGATAAAAAAATATACACCGTTCAAATACAAAGATATCAAACTAGCAGTGAGCGAAGTTATTGGTGACTCGCAATTGAACGGATTTTTTAATAAAGCAATAGTCAAAGCCAAATGCTTTCTTTATAAATTGTTTCTATAATTAGTTGTATTGTGTTCTAGAGATCACGATTCAGCCTGTAATATCCCACTGTTGGGCATAGGCCTCTTCCCCGTGTAGGAGAAGGATCAGAGCTTAATCCACCACGCTGCTCCAATGCGGGTTGGCGGATATATTCCCTACTATGAGTAACGATCGCTATCAGGTGTACATGATAACAACCGGGACCGACGGCTTAACGTGCTCTCCGAGGCACGGTGGGGAGACCCACAAGGACTGCACAAACACCCAGACCACGGCAAACATCTGTATGGCCAATACAAATGTTGTCGTGTGCGGGGATCGAACCCGCAACCGCCCGCGCAACAACCAATCGCAATCCAGTGATGTGACCGCTGCGCCAACGCGGCGTCAACAACGACAACAACAACGGCGGCGGGTTGTGTTCTAGAGATTGTGATTTTATGTCAGGTTTTTGATAAGTAACGAGTATCAATAATATTAATAGGATTTGCAAAAAATCTAATGTTTGATACCTAGAGTACATACAGGATCTTTTTTTTAAATGCCACATGAATTCATTAAAAAACCTATTGAACCTGTACTCATTTTGCAATTGTCTCTTAAGACATAATGGTATCGAAACATTTTTAAAGAAACTGACTGTTGACGAAAAGTGGATCACCTATGATAAGAATGCACGAAGGAGATCGTAGTCAAAGTCAGTCAAGCTGCATAGACTATCGTAAAACTTCGATTGACACGTAATAAGGTGATGTTGAGTGTATGGTGGGATTGGAAGGAAATAATTTATACTGAGCTATTACCGCTGGGCAAAACCATCGACTCTGATTTCAACTGTCAAAAACTGATGAGAGCAAGAAATTGAGAATAAGTGGCCAGAATTGATCAACAGAAAAGGTGTGATCTTCGTGATGACACGAAAGCGCCCGATCGTAAAAAACGTATTGTACGTTTTAGCCTCTCAACAGAAATTGAAAGAGTGGCTGGAAAGTCTTAATGCATCCACCATATAGTGCCGATCTTACACACATAGGTTTCCATCTGTTTCGGTCTCTTCAGAATTCTTGGTGTAGTGTAAAGTTAACATTAAGAGAGGACTGTCAAAACTACTTGTCGTGGTTTTTAATGAGAAGTCCCAAAACTTTTATAGGGACGGAATCCTGACTACATACGAGATGGCGGCAAGTTATCGAACAAAATGGTACAATTATACCTATAATATTGGAATAATTATAATGAATGTAAAAAAATTGTAAAATCTTACTTTGAATATCTATATAACACACAACGAACCTTTTTCCCCGACCGACTTAATAGTATAAAATGTTATTTTCGTCGCACAATATTATTACATAAGACTTCTAATGCGATGTAATAAAATTAGACAATATAAACCTATTTTAAAAGTTTCAGAATGATTTTCCTTGCAAGAAAGGGCGCCAGTTTGAGAATATTAATATTTCATAAAAGTTTCCTACTAAAAGTACCTAACCGTAAAATCACTTATACGGCGGCGCATGTGGAAATCAAATGTAGTGGAAACAGCGGGTTTACACTGCATGCATCAGAATCATAAATCAATTGGATAGCCATTAGCGATGCTTCCATAAGCAGTGAGTGCCCCCACGATTACCAGCAGTGCACTAGGCATATTAACGCACAATAAATCTGAACTTTGATATTGCGGGTAATTCTTATTATGGATACTCCTGCTCCTAGCTTCGTCTACGAGTTTTGCTTTATTAACAAGCTTAGTTGAAAAGTTTGTAATTTGATAATTAGCTGAATTTTTTAAAAGTTCCTTCGTAGTTTACAAATAGTTCACAACAAAAGTAGAGAAAATATAGGTCGCTTGAAAAAAAGAACGGTTTTAATAAATGAGGAAATACACAACTGTCTAAAATAATAGATTGTCAAAAAAATAATAAATAAAGTAATATAAAAACGGTTTGAAGAAATATATGCAATAATAAATCTTATAATGTATGCATATGAAGAAAATTGCTACATATTCATACTAAAATCACTTCTAATACTCGCATGTGATTGCCTCCACATATCGTTTACCCTGCAATAGCATAATTGATATCAATAGGAATTTCAAAGGAATAACCGCGACTGTACGTAAATTATTAAATACCTAGTTAGCATTAAGGATTACGCTAGAGCGTAACCTTGCAATTTACGATAATGACAAAGCTACCAACGACCAAGTTCACAATAATCATACTTTAATTTATACCTAATAAATTAAAAATGATTTTTTTATAAGGTATAATAATTATGTTCTTTCCAGTCCCGACATAGAGATAAGTAGGTATATTTACATACATACATATAATCACGCCTCTTTCCCGTAGGGGTAGGCAGAGACCACTTCTTTCCACTTGCTACGATCCTTACATACTTGTTTCGCTTCATCCACTTTCATTATTCCTTTCATACACGCTCTACGGTTTAGGGTACTCTTGACCTGGCCTTTTTTCAAGACGTCTCTGATCTGGTCTTGAAAAGTCCGCCTAGGTCTACCCCTTCCAACACTTCCATTCACACTCGCCTTATACACTTTTTTCGTCAATCGTTCTTCATTCATTCTCTCGACATGGCCAAACCATCTCAGCATACCTTTCTCAATTTTTGTCACTACATCTTCTTTCAGACCACAACGTTTACAATTAAAAATTATAATATTATTATAGGTAAAAGTTATATTAATCATCACATTTTGTATTTAAACGTATTTTTAACCGACTTCCAAAAAAGGAGGAGGTTCTCAAATCGATTGTATTTTTTTTAATGTATGTTAGATCAGAACTTTTGACTGAGTCGATTTCAATCAATTTTGTTTTAATTAAAATGTGTTGAGTGTCATGTGGTTCCATTTAAATTTCATTGAGATCTGACAAGAAATTTTAGAGTTATATATCTATTATACCCCGTCCGGCGACTAATGATCTTTTTGACAGCCCACGCCTATAAATTAGGTTGTTTTTTTTTTCGGAATAACGTACTAAAATTCTACTGTAATGTCATACTTTATTGACGATTTGATTGATTGAGTGAAGTACCCTGTGCATAACAAACAACCACAGACTATGAAACAGTTCTTGAAATAATAAATCGATAATAAATCGATCATATGATAAAAATAATTTTACGTCATGTGATTATTGTTTCTACAAATTTAATACAAAAAAGGAAATAATAATTGTGTTTGCTCGCAAACGAAAAAAAACCGACTTCAATTACATCGACAAGTAATACAATGTAATAAGACGAAAAAATAGTCAAGTAAATACGCGCTATTAAAGATTACTCAAAAATTTGTAATCAGTTTTCGATCTAATTTAAACAAGACTACAAGACAAGTATTAGCTTTCGATTAAAGTAAGAATCATCGAAATCGGTACACCGAGTAAAAAGTTATGCGGTATAATATAACGTAGGTCAACGAAAAAGTAGTCACGTAAATACGCATTAATAGATATAACTCTAAAATTACTTGTCAGATCTCAATTAAATTAAAATGGGACCACATGACACGCAACGCCTTTCAATTAAAACAAAATTGATCGAAATCGGTCCACCCAGTCAAAAGTTCTGAGCTAACATACATAAAAAAAAAAAAACATACGTGTCGAATTGAGAACCTCCTCCTTTTTTGGAAGTCGGTTAAAAATAGTATCTATGACCCCAAGATTGATTACTTGCAAGGAATTAAGTCGAAATCTTGAAATTTAATTGCAAACCAAGAATATAGAGCAATAACTCTGTTAATTCATTTATTTATTATTTATATATTTCATTTATAATTAAAAAAACTAATAAACGCATAAATAAATAATATTTTTAAACTAAATGTATTTAATTAAATCGATTGAAAGTTCTTCTTAAATAAAATCGATTATTATTTTGAATCGAATAAATAACGTGTGAGGCAGTCACTAATGTCAAAATTTCTTGAAGTGTCAAAAAGATCATTAGTCGCCGGACGGGGTATAACGCGTATTTACTTGACTATTATTTCGTCTACCTACGGTACTTGAAGTCGGTTTTTTTTTCGTTTGCGAGCAACCACAATAATTATTTAGCGGTAGCTTTTATATTGAACTAAAATTTAGGTCGATAATTTGATAGGATTGAAATATTTTACAATCAAAATAATCGCGTAAATTTCACTTATCATCAATATTTTTACCAATTCATATAATTATCATATTTTAACACGTATATATAAAAGCATATAGGTAATACTAAAATTGTTAATGACAAGTATTTAAAATGAAATTATTTTATATTAACACTTATAGCGCCACGTATTTATAAAGAACATTGATCAAGTAGGTGGTACACATTATGTACACATGTCGTGATGTGTAAATCTTTCTTGCGAAACGATATTAAATATCAAAATATCGCATATAAAGCGTTTATTTCACGTCGTCTATGACTGATGGTTGTAAATCAATTCGGCTGACGTCTCTCTCGCCCCCGCTGATCTGGCTGTTTTTCACCTTCGTTACACACGTCAAAATAACAGGGTAACTGTCAGGGTTTCGGAAAATAGAGGGTTCTTTACAATTCTCCACTTTGACGGCAGACGGTTTAATGTTGAAAAGATTCAAATGTCAGGTGTATTTTTTATATTATACTTAGACATATATATGTACATTTTGTGATTCCTGTATTAAAAGGGGTCATGATTAAAGCACACATTTTGTAGGTGTGTGAATGAATGGCTTTTGTCACCTAGATTAGTTTTTTTTTTTTGACTTTTTTACGCATGTTTAACTTGTTGAGTAAGCCGGTGAATGCGTGACAAGAGCGTGACGAAAAGTGTGATCGGGCCTGGTGAACGAAAGTTAAAAGGGAGATATAAGTAAGTGAAGATAGAGAAAGTTATGTTTCGTATATTACTGCAGAAGCTTAATACGTTTTACTTCAGTTGTGTGGTCTATAGCACAATGTTTTTTTTTTTTTTTTTTTGGTAATTATAGATACACATGTTGAGATCAATTTAAGGTTCTCTTCTTTGCATGCATTTATTAAGGTTCAAAAATTTTTGTAGCTAACATCATGAATTGTATGTACGCATACGCATTACTCATTCAGCCTGTAATATCCCACTATTGGGCATAGGCCTCTTTTTCTATGTAGTAGAAGGATTGGAGCTTAATCCATCACGCCGCTCCACTGCGGGTTAGCGGATATGTTCCCACCTATGAGTAATGATCGCTATCAGGTATTTATGATAACAAACGGGACCGACGGCTTAACGTACTCTCCGAGGCACGGTGGAGAGACCCACGAGGATAGACATTGAAACTTTAAGAAAAAGAAACCTTAAGAAGAAGGAAATATTTGTACAAATATAAATGTCCATCCCGAGTGGGATCCGAACCCGCAAACCGTCGGTGTTTTAAATACCATATCAATATTCCACACACACATCACAAAATAAAGATACATTAAAAATTAATTAACCAAAGATTCGATTTGAGCTAAAGGTGGTAAGGATTTGATGGCACACAAAAAGATCACTTACAAGGAAGTCATCTAATGTGCATTTAAATAAGTTTTAAGGGGTTGCCTAATATGCTTGAGTCATGGCGTTACGATTAAATCACTGAGGGAAATATATTCAGTCGCTAGCAGTTGGAGGGTTGGACCGTTGCTTAATAACCCGAAAATATGGACTACAAAGTTTTAATTGTCGAACGTTTATCGCTTTTAAGGGTCCCAAAGTACATGATTTCGTTATCAGATTGTATTAAATTACGGAGTCTTTATTGAGGTGTTTCCAAGTTTTAGTAATTATTTGTTTTGCATATTGTTAAAGAGCAGATCCGAATTCCAGTACATTCCTTAATATACTAAGTATGATAGTCACGTATTATAGACGTTTTTGGGAGCGTAGGTATTTAAATTTCATATGATTTTCAAAATTATACTCGGTACTCTTGTACCTACTCATAAAAAACAACCACACGCAAATATGTATATTTAAAAATTTCCACAAGTAAATGAGTCTAAAAAATTAACAAAAAAAACTGTATAGAAAAGTTTAATATTAAGGTATACGACCTTTTAGTAATAGTTAATAGATTATAGTGATTTAAGTACATAATTTCAAAATAAATTTTATAAGTTTATGACTGATTTTACCATCAGGACAATATTATTTTCTTAAATAAATTTGATAATAACAAGTTAGTTTTTATATCTAACATGATAACAATAAATTCATCGTAGTAATTCCTTTAACAGTGTCAGACTGCAATAACTCCTCTTGCTACAACAACTTCAAACAAAGTTCAATAGTTTTTTAACAATAGCATTTCATATCGGAGGCTACTGCCCTTTGTTTGTAAGTTTCACGCCAAACTTAGACGTCAGAGGGAAAAATTAAATATCGCACCCTCGTTGGTAGAATCACGCGTCTGCGCGTGTTTCGCGAAGACGGATCGTACCTACCTACGAGCGACAACATCGCTGCAGACAGGCGTAATTCGTAAATACATATGTTGAGCGTTTTTTTTTTTTTTTTGTCGAATTAACAAATTGTATTGTTATACTCTACATTCAATGAAGTATTAACTGAATTTTATATAGTGAGAGTGAAATTAATTAAAATTCAATTAATTGTGAAAGTGAAGGAAACTGTAGCAAGCATTGTATCAAGGTATAAAGAAAGGAGAAAAATTTAACTCCAAATATATACGTGACATCTGAGAGTTAGTTTTTTCGTTACTAGGTTAAAGTATTTTTTTAATAATAAAATCCCGCAAATATTCTTTTGATAACCAATACATAAGTTTGAAGTTCATAATTAAAATTCTTTAATATAACTTACTACTTCTTTATTATAAATATTCTATTTCAAGTATTTCTTCACATTCTTAAATTGAAAGACTCCCAATAGCTTCTAAATTAGCGGCGAATTAGTGTGGTTGATTATAGATTTATATAGATTTATGGATAGATATTAATCCAAAAAGGCTTGAAAATGGCATCTAAATAAAAAAGAAACATTTTAAATCAAGGAATAACAATAATATAAGATTAACTAAAACGACCAAAATAAATTTTTCGTATAATTCAGAGCGTTTGAAACGTTCGTTTGGGCTGCCCACGTTCCCTCGAAGATGGATCATCTAGACGGTAGGGGGCGCATATCGTTCGATAAAGTGTCGAGATATGGAAAACTCCAGCAAATGCTTTCTACGCCAGCTCTACATTTCTATACAGCATGCAGTCTGCGTCAACCCTAGCAATTACAGTGCTAAGGGTTAAACGGATGACTAAAATATTTTCAATAATTTTAAATGATTTTTATTCGATTATTTTTAAGTAATGTTTAAAAAATAATATAAACAACACATTGACATCGTCGTTTAATAAATAAGAGTACATAATATAGATCGTAATTTAGTAACATTAAACAAAGTCTTTTTTAACTTTCTATTACTAATATACAGGGTGGGGATTATAATACAACGATAACTTGGACAGCGTATATGTAATGACATTCCAAGCCCACATACAAAAAATCAATAAAATACATCCAGTAGTTTAGTCACAAATTATGATTTTTCATTTTTTAAAATTTCTACGTATGTATTAGACTAAAGACCTGACCTACCCTAAAACCGGCGGTTAACGACTCAAGGACAGCTATTATTATTTTTAAAAAGATAGAGCATAAAAATAATGGATATGGGATCGACTGCCACAAAAAAAAAGGCAAAATTTTTAATCATTTCCATTTAGTGACAGTTCGCAGACCAAATTAATAATATTATAATAACTAATGTTTAAAAAAAAAATAACTTATTCAGTATCGGCTACTGATCAGTTCTGCATATTTAAAAAAAAAATGATGGTTTGAGAAAATTTAAACCAAATAGTTTTTTATTCAATTTAATTTTAAATGCGTAACAATTTATTTTAATTTACTTTTCTAACTTACTATTTTTTATTCAATCAAAATAATGAAGTTTTGTAGGTACAAGCACATAGCATTTCTGTGCGACTTTGCGGCCGCAAAACGAAGGTCAAGCGCGATCACCGCGCGATGACGCGTGTAACAGGTCAGTGATCCTGTAGTTACAAAAATGATGTTATAAAATTTTATTAAATTAAATTGAATTAGTTTGTATGAAAAAATCTTTTTTTTTTATTTTGATGTTAGGACTTATCTGATGGTTTTGAAATACTTCTTTATACTAGTACTAACGGTGTTTTCAATTATCGTTCTATTGTCATCCCCACATTGTATAGTGCTTCTATACTTTTATACCTACTTATATAGATTTATACTTTGTTTCTATATAATACTCAAATCCTCCGTTCACAATAGTCTCCTCAAGTACACAAACAGCCCCAGGTATAAATAGAAAACAAATATCACTCCATCATGTTCTTATGATAGAACAAATATTTTATCAATATATTGAAACATCTCAAATCATATGTCAGAATCATACACAATGTCTCCCCGAATACCTTTAAATGTGGACTTAAAAAATATTTACATTTACTTACACGCTCCCCTAAGTAACAAACGAACAAAGTTTCAAAATTGAACTACCAGGCGAACATACACTTAAAAGAGCATTATCTTTTTATTTTTATATTAAACTTGAACCGGGAGGGAATCTTGAATCTTGTAATCGCCTTAAGCTTTTCATCATTCAGAACCAGCTGTTGCACTACAGTGGGTCCCAAATAAATCTCAAGTTTTAGGGAAGTGGAGGAATGACAAATCGAATAAAGAAAACAAAAATGAGAAATCATTTTTAATATAGTAAGCCTACTTATAACAAATTATTCTTAGATAATCGTATACTCTGCTAAGAACAAACAATATTATTAACAGTTTTTTTTATAAATTTTACTCCCGTGTTTGCTTGAACGAATGTTTATTTCTAATTTTTTTACTAGGTGAAATTAGTTAAGTATTTGGCGTCTCTTTAGGCACATTCATAATTTAAATTTATTAGTTGAATTAGTTTATATGCTTTATTCTACTTAAGAAATTAAACAGTTTGAGAAACATTTAAAATTATTGATACTGGGATTTTTATCGAAAAAGTTTATGAATTTTATTTAATATACTAGTGGCCTCGGCAAACGTTGTTCTGACTGGAATAGCACCTTCACATTAAATTACATGTGACATACCGACAGTAGCGCCACCTATATGCGGCAATTGTGTCCATTAACCCATTAATAACCATTCTTGTGTACTTTACCTATTGAAAGGTAACAAACACAAGAACAGAAGAATTATATCTATTAATAATAAATAATAAATAATAAATAAATAAAGAAAGTAAGTTATGACTTGTCCTGGGGCCTGTATTGGAAGTGCGTTACCATTTTCACAGCTAATGTCTAATCTTTGCTTGTTCAGAAGCTCCTTACTCGCCTCAGGAAGAAAAACGACAAAAATATGCCTTTGATATCCAGTACTGAACCCTTAATTCAACCAACAACAGAACATACTTAATATAACCGTACCAGGTTAAATTACAATAAGTAATTATCGTGATTGAAATATAATATCTTACAAGCAGTAACTGTTTTATTATTATAGATGAACTGCAAATACTTGCTATGCGGTTCATCATTTTGTATAAAATTACAATAGACTTAAGCACCAAATATGGATAGTAAGTTTAAAAGAGAAATGGTTTACTCCCTAACAGGTAACAACCGACTGGTATATGATGTAGTTTTAAACACATTTACATAATACATTTATAAATAATGCACCTAGACTACAAGGACGAGAACCAAACCCACCCTTGGACTTGAAAGTAGAATCACTGCCAACACCAACAAGTCAGTCAAATTTTTAATTAAATCGCAAATATAATAATAAATATTTCCTACCTACGCACAAGGATGTACCAATAGTTATCTACATACTTTAACATATAAAGGGCTCGACCCCATTTCAATTCAAACTATTCGTACACGTCCGAACCCTTTCACAATAATCAAATATCGCTTTCATCTCGAGAACATACAAAATAGACACGGGATATAATGATATTGGCTTACCTTTCAATATTTTTAAATTATCTTCTATTATATTTCTTAGTAATAAATTCAATTGCAATATATATTATGTAGTTTTTATTGATTATTCTTAGACAAGATTGTTATAATGCTATTTATAAATCTTTTAGATGAATTAATATACTGTTTTATATCTCACCCATTTCTATTTTCTATGAAAAAACTAAAACACTTTCTAAAATCACTAATTTTGCACTGGCCTTACAAAATAAAATTGAAGAAAAATAATTTTGAACGTAAGATTGTTATGTAGCATCTTTTGTCCTCAGGCTGAAAATATTAGTCCCATTACCTTATATGGTATGTTACCTAATCACAATCGATAATTCAACATTGTAGCATCTTAAATAAATTATACTATTTATTAAATTAAGCTTAGGTTTTTGCAAATAATTCTAGATAAATATAATTACTTTAATTGAAAACAAAAGATAAGATAAAACAGGCAAAACTGCCTGCAACTAATAGTGATATTAATTTCGAAAGGTCACTCCCGGGTCTCAAATTATGTACATAAATTTAAGATGTAATCTATCTTATTGGCCATAATATTTTCAGTATAACGCTTCATACCGTTTTTCATTATTTTAAAAGCGTTGCAATTTGCTACCTACAACGGGGAAGTAAATATTTTATGGCATGAATAAAATATGTATTTTTTCGTATCGTTCGGTAATTTTAACTTAATGTAACTGTTATGAGAAAATTATGTTTTTTCATTTGTTTATGTGTTCGTTTTTGTATTCAATAATATTTTTTTAGTTTATTAGAATAAAATATAAATGATTAATAAATAATTTAAATGTAAATAAATAATTTAATCAATCTTGTAAAAGTAATCTATACATCTATACATCTATACATATAAATAAAATTGAAGTGTCTGTTTTTAATATTAAAATAACCACTTTTTACTAAATGCATATGGAATATATGGATCTATACACGAAACATATACCAAAATAACATTTTTTACAATTTTTGTCTGTCTGTCTGTCTGTTTGTTCCGGCTAATTTCTGAAACGGCTGCACCTGTTTAGACGGGACTTTCACTGTCAGATAGCTGATGATTTTGCGCGTATCTTAGGCTACTTTGATCTTAGAAATTTAGTTATTTTAATTTATAATTATTACGAAACGTCTCGAAAAAATTTACGTTCCGTCACAACTTTAGGTTACGTCTGTACACTCCGTCCAATCGTATATCTTTTTGACAGTTCCAGACATTTCGAAATTAGTGATTGCCTCACAGGTTATTAATTCGATTTGAAACAATAATCGATTTTATTTAAGAAGAACTTTCAATCGATTTAATGAAATATTTTTAGTTCAAAAATTATAATTATTCGTTTATTAGTTAGTTTGTTAAATAAATTAATAGTAAGGTATGTGATTTTCCAAGTATATTAATTTGCTATGAGCAAATGATTTAAACGTGATTTAGACTTTATTAACCATGCATTTGAAAGTTTAATTTCACTAACGCGTGCATAGCTTTACATTTTAGGGCAGCCGTCAAAAAATAAATAAATGAATGAACAGAGTTATTGCTCTTTACTCTTGGTTTGAAATTAAACTCCAAGATTTCGACTTAATTCCTTGCAAATAATCAATTTTGGAGTCATAGATACTATATATTTTAATTTCCTTTTTTTATTAAATTTATAGAAACAATAATTACATGACGTAAAATTATTTTATCATATGATCGATTTATCGTATTTCAAGAACTGTTTCATAGTCTGTGGTTGTTTGTTATGCACAGGGCACTTCACTTAATCAATCAAATCGTCAATAAAGTATGACATTACTGGAGAAATTTTTAGTACGTTACTCCGAAAAAAAAACTGTAATATATAGGCGTGAACTGTCACAAAGATAATAAGCGATTGGACGGAGTATGTCTTTTTTTTAAATACTAAAGTGTTCTAAGTAATTAATTACTTAATTTCACCAGCTTCATTCGATTTAAATAGTAATTAAATATTGTGTAATGATCTCTACTGAAAAGAAAGATCAATCAATCAATTGATTGAATGATTGATTGACTGATCTGTACAGGTTGTATGGCGCTCATAGGCGTAGGTAAATAAAATTTTAAATTGGTGGTCCGTGACTTAACGTCCACGCGCGTACGTAACGCATACGCAGCGGAGGGATGTTAGATGAAAGACGACTGGGCGAAAGTGATTGACGATGAAAGACGATTCAATCACTTTTGCTTTTTCTTCATTTTTATCGCGGTTTATTAGGTTTTTTTACATGTCTGACGTTTCGGATACTTTACAGCAACCATGGTCACAGGAGGACCATGTCCTCATGTCCAGAACCTCATAAACCATAATAAAATTCGTTCATTATAATTATTGAAATTCGCAATAATGTTTACGCATTAGAAAACAATATAAAAAATTAAATTAAGACAAATTGATTATTTCAAATTACTTACAATGTTTAAGTTTAAGTTAAATTTTCTAATCAAAATTTTAATCCAATGCACTTTATATTAGACTAGCTTCTGCGCGCGACTTCGTCAGCGTGGACTCCGCTCCTGTTGGTCTTAGCGTGATGATAGATAGCCTATAGCCTTCCTCGATAAATGGGCTATCTAACACTGAAAGAATTTTTCAAATCGGCCCAGTAGAACCAGAGATTACCGCGTTCAAACAAACAAACAAACAAACTCTTCAGCTTTATATATTAGTATAGATAGTCAAATCCATCAAATTCTCATACAAACTTGAATCGATTTATCGTAAGTATCGAGTACCGAGTCGCATACGAGTAACCATAACCATAGCTATAATTATAATAAGTAACCATAGTTACTTCACTATTTACATGCCAAATGTCAAAAAATTCTTATTAAATTGTGATGACTATAGTTATGCCTAAATAAAGCAGGAGGCCAAAATCCCAAGATTGCGACGTGAAAAGGAATCTCAACAGGATACCTATGGAAAGTCGCCTTACAAATTGTAGATTACGGATGTCCATGTCGGATGAGAGTAGTTCTGGGAGGAATGAAAATTACTTCATAAAATACATGAAAAGAAATTACTTCATCGTTAGCATTTTGTACACCAAATACCGCCAAGTCTGAACGTTTATAGACATATTTACAAATGTACTTTATTGACTTAATACTGTTACAGAGTTCAACGTTGATAATTATGTGCTTTAAAAGTGCGCGACAGTACCGGTGAAAATGGAACAATCCGGCGATTGTCGACATCTATAGCGTTAGTTCGTGATCGGATTGTCGTTCTTATGGCCTCTACTGACAGCGGCCGATCCGTCCCGACGATACGTTCTAGCCCGGGAGCCCGTGACAACGAAATGGAACTTCGTAACATGAATAAGAGTTTTTTTATGAATTTTCGCCTTTGTAACTGACAAACTCCGTAGGTGGGGTAGGCAGTGGCAGCCTCCCAAACATCGAGAAAAAAAATTTTTAGTAATTTTCTTCCACCTTAAAATTTGTGGGGTTATAGTTTACCTAATATATTGAAGGAAAAATAACGTCAGCTGACCATAACATGGTGGATTAAAAGTCAGCTGGCTACTTGAACATGAAAAGAAAAAATATTTTTTTTAATAATTTCCTCTCAACTAAAAAATTACCTGATGATAGATTACATGCTACAATGAAAAATAACGTCAGCTGACTGTATCTTGGTGGAAAGTTTGTCAGCTGGTACCGTTTTTTTTTACATCTTTCAAGGTATCAATCAATCATAGAGCAAAAACAATGGTTCAGAATTTCAGATCGCATCCTTAGATCGTATCGTTGGAACGGATCGGGCGCTGTCAATAGAGGCAAACCACCATGTTCAGGTAAACAACGTCTGTAAAATGGATAACCATCCTCACCTGTAACAGTATCTGTGGTAAAAGTTTTAGGAAATCTTTTACATAATAACTGAAATAAAAATGAAAAAACGAATAAAAAACTAAAACTAAATAACTTTTTGTTAAATTCCACGCGGACGAAGTCGCGGGCACAGCTAGTAATAAAATAAAAACTAAACAAGTTATTATATTATAAATAATAAATAATTATCGTTTTGGGAAAAGAATGTAAAAATGGTACATCTTGCCTTTATAAAGCTTATTAAAACAGATTAAAAATGTTTTCTTTCTTTCTTTCTATTAAAGAGCACACAACTTAAAACTTAAGTATTTAAATAGTTTATACTAATATATAACACGAATCATCCATCCATCCATCAGGCTTTAGAAGTCCACTGCTGGACGGAGGCCTCCCCTAATGCTCGCCACTCCGTTCGGTTCTGTGCCCTCTGAATCCCGCGCCTTCTCGCTGTTTTCTTTAGGTCCTCAGTCCACCTGGTTGGAGGGCGACCTGTGCTTCTTTTGTGTATTATTTGTATACTTTGTACCTAAACATATAACTCATAGTAATTTTTTTAACATGTGATTCTGTGAGTGCTTCTTATTAAATAAATGAAAAAATACTCAAATAATAACTAATATTTATCTATTTCAAAGAATTTCCGAGCTTAGCTCATATATGAGGAAAGGCCTTGTAATATGAAATTTAGTTAATAGCGGGTCTCATTGCTTCATTGTATAGAACAATCCTAAATTTCATTGGCAAAAATAAATATCTTTATAAGGTTTATTAATACTTTAATATTTGTACTGAATATATCATATTCTTTAATAAATAATTGATTTAAGGAGTAATAAATTAATTAATCAATTATTGACAACCAATCTGGTAGTTTAACTGAGGGAGGGCACAGCAGGAAATTTCCTGCCCACAAAATGGAGCAGCCCGACTGGGGAAGTACCTAGACCTTACAGAAGACGACACAGCTATATAATACTGCTTTCAAGCTGTGTTGTGTTCCTGTTGGTGAGTAAGGTGACCAGAGCTCCTGGGGGAAATTGGGGATAGGGTCGGCAACGCGCTTGCGATGCTTCTGGTGTTGCAGACGTCTATAGGCTACGGTAGTTGCTTACCATGAGGTGAGCCGTACGCTTGTTTGCCGACTTTACTTACATTTTAAAAATGCAGTGCGATTACCTAGGTGCCTAAACACGCCACTCACGAGTTCGATTCCCGCTCAGTGATATCAGTATTTGAACAAATATTTGTTACCGTCTCCATGTTTACCTTGTGCTTCTCCCGCCGTGTCTCAGAAAGCACGTTAAGTTGTCAGTTCCGGTTGTTATCATAGACACCGTCCTGATAGCGATCATTACTAGTGTATAGGTAACATATCCACCAACCAGTTGTGCAACGTGGTGAATTAAGCTTATCTATGATAACAACCATTATTGAAGGCTTGTGATGCTCAAAAAAAGGAGGAGGTTTCTCAATTCGACCGTATATTTTTTATGTGTGTTCGCGGATAACTTCGTCGTTTATGAACCGATTGTGATGATTCTTTTTCATTGGAAATTAGATATCCCAAGGGTAGTACCATGATAAGAAAACCAGGATCTGATGATGGCATCACAGAAAAATCGAGGGGAAGCTTTGAAAATTGTAGTGGCGACTAGTTCGTTTGTTAATAATTCTGTTCGTCTACATACGTTGTATATGTATATTGTCGATGTAATTAAAGATGGTTTTTTTTTTCGTTTGCTATCAAACACAATTATCTATAAGAAGAGGCCGACTACTCCTCTTCACCGATTCTGCTGAAACTTATATCACATGTAGGACTTGGCTATAAATGACAGTAGCCGAAGTCGGAACTCCAGATTTCTGAATAGTAAAAAAGAGAAATAAGAAAACTATACGTGAAATAAGGAAAAAATATATTGTGGAAACTCTGAAAACGCCCTAGCTTGAGCGAAGCAAAAACTAAATTTTACTACAAAACTTAGTATGGGCTCTCTTAAATTACTAACGTTGCTTCGGCAAAAGTTTTCTTAGAATGCCTTACTGCAATGGCAGTGTTGGACATAAAATAAATTAACGTCTGCTGTATTGAAATGCTTTAATAGCGACTAACAAAGTAACTGTGATACGTTAATTCAACCAATGAAATAAAATATAAAAATAGGTTATTTCTTGTTTTTTTTTTTTATAAAATCATTAATAATTGAGCTATTAATTAGTATTAGTTACCATATGGCCTATAATACCCATCAGATCATCTATAGTTTATATAAAAAAGATATACGCTTCACCCTGTAATATCCCACTGTTGGGCATAGGCCTCTTCCCCATGTAGGAGAAGGATCGGAGCTTAGTCCACCACGCTGCTCCAATGCAGGTTGGCGGATATATTCCCTACTATGAATAACGATCGCTATCAGGTGTATATGGTAACAACCGGGACCGACGGCTTAACGTGCTCTCCGAGGCGCGGTGGGGAAACCCACAAGGACTGCACAAACACCCAGACCACGGCAAACATCTATATGGTCAATACAAATGTTTGTCATATGCGAGGATCGAATCCGCAACTGCCAGCTTAACAGTCACAAACCAGTGCTGTGATTATTACGCGGCGCAACGGTCACAAAAATGTTAAGGTCACGCAAGCGTTAAAAATACCTATTTGGCAAGGTTTTGACACAGTCATACATTCTTATTCGTCAATATAAACACAAATTCGATTATTGCCGCGTTTTGCCAATGTTTAAATAATTATTTATTGACATAAGAGGTATTTTTATACCTCCAGATCAAAACTTTTCATTGAATCAAATAATTGTAGGTTATATAATTATATATGATTGTATTATATGTAACATAAATTATCGATTAAATGCTTTCTCACAAACACAAAAGAAACCTGTTTATTATGTGTCAACTTATATTAATATCGTATGGACAAGGAATCCTCCAACGTCAATTTTAGCAGACGAGACCAATCCCCAACGGACCATTTCCCTAATGCATGGAATCCGTTTCAAAGTACTCATCCTTCAACCATGAGTTATAAACTTTTGTTTTTTGTCTATAAACCGGTAGGAAGTAAAGAAAATTGTAACCAATTTCTCTTAAAATAATCCAATCATACGAGAGTAATAAAATTCCACCAAATCTTTACTATTTCTTTTGCTACTTCACTTTTGTCCTTTATCGTAGTCCGCAATAAAGTTGGAAAGTAGGGTATCTCCAAATCTTTTCAATTGTGTTAAACGAATTTCGTACCTATTTCTAGATAGATAAGGCTCTAAAATTTTGTACAGTCGCCTTGTGTACCTCGATTTATGAATAGTAGGCTCGTCCAATACTCTCAGAACTTAATATCAGTGACATTGGCGATACCCCCTTAAGTTTAAGAATTATGATTCTTCTTCTTTTTAGAATCAGCGCTTTTGTTCTCGCTTTTGATAAATTGTTAAACATAATTAAATTTCGTTTATACCGTGGGATATTTTTATCATATAATGTAACTTAATAAAAATAAATTGGGTTTACGTTATTGAAGTTTACTTAATAAGTTAAGTTAATATACTAGATCGTTCAATAAGTCCCGAGACTAACGTGGAAATGGCGCATATATTAAAAACTCTTTTGATTTTTATAAAGTACTGGCTATCAATACAAGAATATGTGTCAAATTTTTAAAAATGGAACAATAAAATTATTGATTTTGAAACATTTAAGTGACGCTACGGTTGTAATTTCGATACAATGGAAAAAAACGAGTTTCGCGTGTTGATAAAACATTGTTTTTTAATGGGAAAAAATACCGTTGAAGCACAGCAATGGCTTATAAAATGTTATGCAGGATCAGCTCCCTCTAAAGCAACCATTTGTCGGTGGTATGCCGACTTCAAACGCGGTCGTATGGACACCAATGATGGGGAACGCTCAGGTCGTCCAAATTAAGCAGTGACTCAACAAAATATTAACCAAGTCCTCAAAATCGTATCGGAAGATCGGAAGGTAAAAGTGCGAGAGATAGCCGAGATAGTGAAGATTTCAGCTGGTAGTGTTTTCACTATTTTACATAAAAATTTGGCCATGAAAAAGCTTTTTTCTAAGTGGGTGCCGCGTTTGCTTACAACTGATCAAAAGGAACAACGTATCAATGATTCAGAGCGATGTTTGGCGCTGATGAATCATAATAAAAAGGATTTTTTACGTCGGTATGTAACAATGGATGAAACCTGGATATACCATTTCACTCCGGAATCCAATCGGCAGGCAGCGGAGTGGAGAGCGGCTGGTGAAAGCCGCCCGAAGCGTCCAAAGACTCAGAAATCGGCCGGTAAGGTTATGGCGTCTATATTTTGGGATGCGCATGGAATACTTTTCATCGACTACCTTGAAAAGGGGCAAAATATAAATAGTGACTATTACATGTGCTTATTGGAGCGATTGAAGTACGAAATTGCGGATAAACGGCCTCACATGAACAAAAAGAAAGTGGTGTTTCACCAGGACAACGCGCCTTGTCACAAGTCCGTGAGAACGATGGCCAAAATTAACGAATTGGGCTTCGAATTGCTTCCTCATCCCCCTTATTCGCCAGACTTGGCCCCCAGCGATTACTGGCTGTTTGCAGACCTCAAGAAAATGCTTCAGGTTAAGAAATTTGACTCAAATAGTGAAGTTATCGCAGCAACGGAGGCTTATTTTGAAGCCAAAGACAAATCGTTCTACACACATGGGATAGAAAAGTTAGAAAAGCGTTGGAGGGACTGTATCGCTCTTGGAGGAGACTATGTTGATGAATAAAAATTAATTTTATAAAAAAAGACCTTTTTTTAGTACTTAGTCTCGGGACTTATTGAACCACGTGTTACTATAGGTCCGTGGTATAACAAATATGGGGAGTGAAATCTATACTAATATATAAAGCTGAGTTTGTTTGTTTGTTTGTTCGTTTATTTGTTTGTTTGAACGCGGTAATCTCTGGAACTAATAGGGCGATTTGAAAAATTCTTTCACTGTTAGATAGCCCATTTATCGAGGAAGGCTATAGGCTATGTATCATCACGCTAAGACCAATAGGAGCGGAGTCCACGTCGACGAAGTCACGCGCAGAAGCTAGTTTTTATATATATAGAGAAGAGAAAAGTTATTTAACAACTAATATTCCTTAAACTTAACAATTTCTCTTACATTAACTATTATTTGAAATAAAATAAAAAATTATAATCAAAGCATGAATTTACGATTGCGATTCCTACCGGTACAATAAATGCTAGTAATTGGAATCAATATCTCACATAAACACCTAAAAGCGCCAATTGCCAATATTCAGCTTTACTTTTATTAAACACTAGCTTCTGCGCGCGACTTCGTCGGCGTGGACTCCTCTCCTATTGGTCTTAGCGTGATGACACATAGCCTATAGCCTTCCTCGATAAGTGGGCTATCTAACACTGAAATAATTTTTCAAATCGGCCCAGTAGATCCAGAGATTACCGCGTTCAAACAAACAAACAAACAAACAATCAAACAAACTCTTCAGCTTTATATATTAGTATAGATACTTATATTTTGATAGAGATTCGTTTAAGAAAGAAAAATTAAATATGACGGACGCAGTTGCGTGTCGGAGCTGCGCACGCACGCACGCACACGCACACGCACACCACACCCACACTAAAGTAACGTCAAATTTAACTTAAATCAAAGGCAAGTACACCTGTAAAGACGTATCTGCTACTTATATGTAATTATGTAAGCTCATTTTTTTAATTATGTAGGTATATTGATAATTTTTGTCAATGGTGTATATGTTAATGTATTATACATGCATCGAAATTCCTTTTGTTGACTAAATAAAGCTTTTGAAATATTTTTAACAACAATTTACGACATTTACTTAGAATTATTTATTCAGCTTTTAAAAGGCTTTTCTCTACTAATTTGGTACGGAGAGCAAAAATTCTTTATGAAACTTCTATATTTTTGCTTGTACGTTGGCTCTTAATATAAATAACATTTTATTTCGGAGAAAATAATTTTCGTAGTCCTTAAGAAGTGGATTTCGCAAGTCAAGACCTGGTATACTAATATATTTAATAAATTATGTATTAAAATGTTTTCAAAATTTTCACATAAAATCAGATTTGCTATAAAACAACTAAATTAGGTATTTAATGTGAAATATTTCAAAGTCTCTTAGGAAATCTTTAATCATTTAAAGCTAATATTAATGGTGTCAACTACAGAAAAAGAGTTTTGGAGTTTACAACGTGTAATGCGAAATATGTAAAATAGGAAGTTACCTTATTTTCTAACTTTACTTTATTAAGCTCAAAATGAAACATTGTATTAAAGGTTTAGTTGATACGTAGTTGCGCTATATCTCATTGCGACGCTGTGCTACTTTGCGATAGAATACAGGAGACAGCACAGACATAAGGATAATTCAGAGCGTTATAATGATATATTGTATGTATAGAATCATGTGTTCATTTGATTTATATATCACCAAATCTGGCGACAACAATAGAACGTTATAACGAGAAACAACGAAAAATCTCTCTGAGCACTGAGACGCTACTTCATATTCCGTAAGTAATAAATCTTGGGGGGAAGACACATCTGTCAAAAGTGTAAAATATGTATTACTCATAACACCCGTCCTGTTCTTTCAACCTAAGTGAATAAAAGTCCGAACCATTCAAATGGAAAGTTTTAGTCGAAAACCTTTTCGTAATTGAATAGTCTCTTTAAATATATTAGAAGTTATTGCCATTAATACTGATATACTAGTTTTTTTCCACATCTTTTAATTTTTTTGAATGAGACCAAGTATCTATTATTTTTATATGTTATTTTGCATGATCTTCGAGCAAGATACAGACAAACAAACAAAATGTGTGAATACAGTTTTTAAGTTCGGTATCGGTTATAAAATTGAGATTCCTTACCTTCGACACAGTAGTTTATCTTAATGGGGCCGTTGAGTTGTAGGCGTTCGTTTATTTTATTCATAAAATTTATTTATGACATACCTATTTATTTCAAAATCAAAGTACACTGCAGGTACAGAATCGGACTGTAGAGTATTATAAGTATAGATAAGATTAATTGAGGCTATTAAGTGTTAAGGAATTCTAGTAAGAAGAAATTGGCAGAATAGTAATATATACGTATCTACTGTTTATATCTTTTATTTATTTTTATTTCCAGAGACACAATTAAGATTACACTTATTTAATTTCAATTGCAGAAAAGTCATTATATTAACGCTGTAAAATTTTTTAGGCCTATTCTCAGTAGCGGCGTTATGTTAGGGAGCGGTAGGGCCAACGCCCAGGGCGCCGAATATAACCACAGGCTCTGAATCTGATAGGTAGGTAGATATTTTGTCAACCGAAAGTTAAATTGCTGAAAACGACGACGAGAAAAGAAAAGAGTCCGCCGATATGAAGACTGGAAAATTAAAATATCAGCAATTTTTTTTTTTCTTAAATTGAGGGCTATTATAGATTTTAATGAACAGTTATGATTTTTTTTATGGGATTGGATTGCAATCAAGGGCGCCCTTGAAATCTCGCCCAGGGTGCTGATAGTACTAAAACCGGCACTGCCTATCCTGCTTTTGGTCTGTATTACACCTATCTATTAACATCTTGTGTATAATCAGCACAACAAAGTCCAACAAAACACTCGAACGACTCTACAAAATGAGGAAAATAGCTCAATATTAATATCTTAACATTAATGTTTGTTAAATATATAATTTTAAATTTATAAATTACGAAGCATCTTGGTGTAGCCGCAACAGGAACATGGCTGAGTTCCAAATTGTATGAAAACGGTAAATATTTTAATAACGCAGGCAATAACTGACTTGCAGTTATATTAAATCATAAAATATTTTACTTTTCTTCGGTTACTCTTTGGAGCAATACAATTGTTTATTTAAATAATTGAAACAGTTAAATTTTGATTTATTAAGAAAAAATACAATAATACCACTTTTCGCTTAATTAGCTTGAGCTAATTAAGCGAATTAGCTCAAAACCACAGATTAGTAAATAGTACTACGTATCAAACTAAAAGAAACATCTACATCACTTCAAAAATAATAAAGACGTATACTATAATAGTATATATTATAGTATACTTTAATTTTTATTTTTTATCTCTGGTGTTTTGTTTTTATCTTGTACATATTTATATTTGATACTTTTATAATACACTCGTTGACTACATTCTTAAGTTATTTTAATTGTGCTTTTGCTGTTTCTTTGATTTTGGTTTTGTTTGTTAATCTGTTTTTTAATTGATGTAACGATTGAACAAAGTTCTCTTATGTAAGTGTTGTGTACTTCTGAAAGTGACTAGTTCACCATAAACTTATTTTATGAATATCTGAATCCTATATTGTTAATAGTGAATAAGTCGTTGAAGTACCTTTATAACAATAAAATAAAATAAAAATAAAAATACTAAAGATTTTCTTACACAGTATATTTAACCTGCTGCACCAGCCCACCGTTTTCGTCCAATAATATAGGTATTTATTTCGTGTAAGCCATACATTCAAATTTCGAATACAATTTTCGAATTTTATGGTCACAACATTTTCTAAAAATTCCGAAAAATAACTTCCAAATTACACATTAAAAAAGTTATTTCGCATAAACTCCTTCGAATGTCTAACCAAATTTTTTTATTAAAAAATGCACTTAAAACTGACTATTGAATTACTATGACTAGCCCGTTGGCGCAGTTCGTAGTGACCCTGCTTTCTGTTCCGGGGGTTGTGGGTTCGATTCCCACCTCGAGTCTGGGTGTTATATACATTATTTTTTTATATATTTATATATGTATTATCTATAAGTATGTTTATTGAAAAAAAATATGTAGCTAGACCAGTCGGCTGTTACCTATAACACAAGCATTAAGTTGCTTACTTTAGGAACAGACGACCGTATGTGTATTGTGTATATATTTATTTATTTATTTATTATTTAACTAAGAATTCGAATAACGAATTGTCTAATACCACAGATTCATGTTAATAAAATAGTGATGTGACAATAACTCGATTTTACGAACATCCTCAAAATCCGCTCCGATGTGGGTCATTCAATTCCGCACGTAGTACAGATCAACGTTACTCGTACCTACCGCTTTGATCAGCGGCATCCGCAAACGCTGAAGGATGGTAGACCGGCCATGCAGAAGGTATCGCTTATTGAAATCGATTTCGCGACTAGCGTCCGCTGTCGAAAAGGATAATGACTTTATATACAGTTGTATATTAAATGTGTATTATATGTATGTATGGGATTTTAATCGTATGTTTGTTTTAACTTTGTAATTAAACTACATAAGGCCTATTTCACGGGATGCTGTGAAATATATCTGACGTATAGGAGATGACAGATAACAGGTAAGAGTTTTTGATATATGTATATGTATATATATTACGGTAATTAATGAATGGACATTAATTAATTATAAGTAGTTAATACAGTTTTTTTAATCTACTTTTTTCCATTTTTGCACCTTATAACTCACACAGAATAAATGTATGAGTTTAATAATATAAAGGTTACTTTATATGTTTATATATCTTAAATAAATAATATTATTATACGAAATATATTTTATATGTAGGTATAGTGAAGAGTTCACGTTTCGGGTTATTCGTGCGTCGAATTCACATTTCTTTTCATAGATAATTCCGAGCGCTCCGCAGTGTACTCGTATACTCGTAATATTCAGTTCGCTAAGACATAAACATTTCGCGGAATAAAGAACGATGGGGCGAAAAATTGCATTATTAAAACATAAACAGGCGATAGAAGATTTTATGGAAATTGAAGGCAGAACTGACATCAACTTTTATGTTTAGCGAGATGACACAGAGATCAGAGATGTATTTTAAGTCGCCACTTATTATTTTGTTATAATATATTTATTACCTACACTTGTACCTATAGAATTGTATATATTTTTTGTATGTTTTTAGATCACAATTTTAGAAACGTAGATTAAAAATAAGTAATTTACGTTATTAAGGTTTGTATATTTGTGGAGTGTACTTCTTAATAATCGATTTCCATATCAGGTCCCCGG
Organism: Melitaea athalia; assembly: GCA_905220545.2. NCBI lineage: Eukaryota > Metazoa > Arthropoda > Insecta > Lepidoptera > Nymphalidae > Melitaea > Melitaea athalia. The sequence continues at coordinate 15,154,950 of HG992188.1, forward strand.
TATGAAAAAATATGAGGAGTAAAATCTACTGAAAGAATGACTTCGTTACGTTTTTGTTAACGCGATATATGTTTCCGATAGATGGCGTTATTTGATTCGTTTATATACCATTTGATATGGTATTAATATTTTTATTATACTAGTAAGCCTTTTTTGTGACTATTTAGACAGTCGATCTGAAGGAGTAAACTCCAATCGTGCGTCGGAGCTGACACAAACAATATTCTTAACTATTTTTTCCATACCAAAGTTAATATATATTTTTTTTTCATATGAAAATAACTTTCTGAGTGATGGTACAAAAAATTCATAGAACATAAACGTGAACCCGACGCTGCGACTCGTCGTTGTCACCTTTTCATTCACCCATCAAAGGCTTCGTGAGCGCTTCCCATGTCCTAATTAGCAGATTCTCGTTTTGTGCTCACTCGTTTGGAAGTTATTGTTTATTGGCAATAGCTGTGCCGATCTAAGAGCGCTACTGGTATGGAAAATTGAGGGAAAATCAGACGATATAACGCTTGGCCCACTTTTCGGATGAATTTGAAATTATTCTGATCGTGTTTAACGTTTATAGGAGTAAATAGTATATAAATGTATTTCTAACTATAATTTTTGATTAGTATTGTCTTAGTTTAGTATTTCTTATAATAAAAGTTTGTAATTTAACTTACAAATTTAAATGACATTAATTTTTATTTTATCATTCTCTAAACTGTAAAAAATTAAAAGGACATTGAAAAATGGCTGTTGAATATCTGTACAGATATTATTAGGATATATTTTATATTATACCAGAAAATGAAGGTAAGAGAATAACTATAGGTACCTAAGAAACTAGATTAACAAAATACGAGATAAAACTAAACAAAAGTTTTTTAACGCTATTATAATTTTGTGAATGTATAAATATATGTTTACGATAATAATTATACTATACATAATTATATTACATACAAGCTTTATAATAAAAAAATCAATAGATTCCTAATTTAGGCCAAAGATAGAATTTTAGTAGTAACAAGTCACGTAGATATAAGTTACTTGTGAAACTTAAAAAATGTTAAAGATATTAAGAATTCTTAGCTTCTGAGCGTAAAATAAAAGAGCTCATAATATTAGAAGCTTAAAACTACTTCAAAGTAACTTCATCTGCTTATGAATATTTGAAAGAATACACAAAGTTTTCTTCTAAACTTAAAACTATTGAAAACCTGCATATAACTTAAAGGCAGGTGTAGAAATGGGTTATGAAATAAATATTCATATCCATAGAAAACTACGCTGCTAAAATGGCTTCCTGTTTTCTTTATGCTTTATGGGACAGTGGGATAAAGTTTCCCCATATTTTTTAGGAATAAAGCATAAACCGTTTTTTATGAAAACTTTTGTGAGTGCTTATTCTGGCGTGCACATATAAATGAAATTGAATTGCCTCTGTGCATATAGTTAGTTACACGATACTAAAACAAACAAAACTATTTTAATTATTTTGTCTGTCTGTCGGTTTGTCCGGCTTAATCTCAGGAACGGCTGTACCGATTTTTATTGGACTTTCTTTGGATGAAAGAGGAGGTTGTGGAGCAATATATACTACTACTATACTCTTTATCCCAGAAAAACCGCGTTCACCGCGCGCGAATACCTACCGCCCAGACAGAAATGAAATAAAAGCAAAAACAAATAAAATCCCAAAATTAGATAAAGGAAGTCACATGGCAATACATATTTTTTATCCAATTATTCCCACGGGATCAAGATCACTCTGCGCACACAAAGTATTATATTTATATATATATTGTAGTTTACTCTTTAAGATTCGATTTTTGCATAAAGCCCCCGGTATGAAAAAAATGCGTGCGTACAAAGTACATGTGTCAGAAGTGAAACTTTTTTGGCAAACTAATTTAAAAAAACCAATCGTTAACGCCGCAACTTACAATATTTAAGTTTTTTTTTTAAGTTTTTTGCTCGAGGTTTACCACGTCTAAGACTAGATGGCGCTAGTACTAGATTAAATCGCGCTGGCAAAATTATTTCTTATTAGTATAAGGCCACCATGCATTAACCTCACGCGATGTTCCCAGGCGCTCACCCATCCATGTACGAAAAGTCATGACGCTGCCGCGTTACTGGTAGCTCCAATTTTACCCCTTTTGCGCCTAAACTTCAACAAACTTCACTTCAAAATTATGAGTGTCCAAATACAATCTTCCACGCAAACAGAGTCGCAGGTAGAGCTTGTATAAAATAATATTAATAATGATTATCCTTATACAGAAATAGATTATATTATATTTCATTAAATTAAATGCCTACTCGTAAACTAATAATGTTTTCGTCATATAAAATAAATAAAATCTAAGCTAAGATCATCGCTTCGAAACATTATTGCGCCTACGAAATTTAAAAAGCAAAATCTTATTATTTTTACATTTGCGTTTATAATGCATGCAGTGAAGGTTTTATCCATTTGCAAAAAATATTTTAAAATTTGTACTCAAACTGCTTTTCAAACAAAAATATACTTACTATTATATGCACACATTTATAGCCCTAGTTAGAAACTAAATTTAAAATCATTAAAAACTCGAAAGAAACTTCGATACACCGTGCACCGCCTCAACCTACCTCCAATCGCTCTTATATAAATCGCTCCTATAAGCGGTGTTTAAGACACGATCTTAAAAAATCCTTTCTTTGCTTACTTATATTACTCTAAAAGTGCTCATGATATTCTGAACAATCCTCTGCCACATTATATTCATTAGGAAAAATGTTAAACCATTATTCCGACGTCGAAAAATATATATAGGTACCTAATATGTAAATAAATTAGCTTGCCCAAAAATCCACTCGCACGGAAGATATTGCTTATTGGAAACTATTACTACACTATTAAGGATTAGATGGGCATTGATCCAAGCAATATTTCAAACTTCAATGCTATTTAATGTTGAAGTTTGCTCGTCTATAGTTGGAAAATTATTTTTACTGCTAGCTGAAACTTTACAGACACTATTTAAAAATAGTACAATTACTAGTTATTATTTCTTGGAATAATTCAGCAATTTCAAAGTATTCTGATAATATTTTAGACTGTTTACTTTTGGTAGCAGTTTTATATCATAAAAATATCGAATACAGAAATAAATTCCAAAACTTTGTAACGCTTTGTATAAATAAAGAACAATGCTTATTTTTCCAAAACAGACTCTGTACTGAGAGATAAAAGATGATGAATAATAAGATTTTTTTCCTCTTTTTAACGAGTTCTGCTTAGCCTATTCCATGATTTGACGTCTAATTTGTTGTGAACCTTCAGAAGTCATGAACGTTCGTACATTTCAGCGATTCGTTTTTATATATCTAGATTTAGACTTACGCTTGTCTGCGGTCACACACTGATAATACCTACTTGCATATTTGAATGCGCATGCCTTGGAGATACCTATTCAATATTTTTTTAAGTATATTGGAACCACAAAATCAGACTAAAGATGAAAGACGCGACATGTCTCAAAACTTCTTCCGTGTCAAGATTATATAACCTCAACCAAAAAAGGGAAACTTTGCCAGTTGAATATGCAGCAGTAGTGGTCTATATTATATAGTGTTCGATTACTTTAACGACAGACTTAAATGAAACTCTAACAGAAATAAAATTATTAAAAAAAAATTTAAATACGTATATAACGGAAGTAAGTACACATACCTACGCTCCAGTTCGCATCGATTAGATAGAAATATACTTTTTTTAATTATAAAAAGTCTTGGCAAAGTCAAAATTGATAAAGATCTGCAACACCAAGTTGAAATTTCGTTTGAAACGAATTTCAGCCTTTAACTGTTATCTGATTTCTGTCTGTAAAAGTCGATGGTAGTTTTTAACATCTTTTATTAAGGAAATGTATTTTATCTGGAAAATTTTGTTCGAACGAAAGAATAACAAGTTTTTAATTTATTATTAAACCACATCTAGTGTAAAATTTAAAAAAAAATCCAATTTTTTTTTACATATTTCGATAGTCTTTGCCCTAATGCGGGCTATGCTTGGGGTTTCTCTCAAAGATAGAGTTAGAAACGAGACTATCCGCGAGAGAACGAAAGTAACCGACATAGCCCACAGAATTAGCAAGTTGAAGTGGCAGTGGGCTGGTCATCTGTGTCGCAGGACCGATGGCCGTTGGAGCAGACGTGTCCTGGAGTGGAGACCGCGTCTTGGCAAACGCAGTGTGGGACGTCCTCCGGCCCGTTGGACCGACGATCTTCGTAAGATTGCCGGTGTAGGCTGGATGAGGATTGCGGAGAACCGGGATGTCTGGCGCGAGCATGGGGAGGCCTATGTCCAGCAGTGGACTGCAATAGGCTGAACTGACTGACTGACTGAGCCCTAAAAAATAACATACTAAAATTTTTAGTTTTTGAGTTATAGGCTTTTAAATTGTAGCCACTCAGTTATTAGAAAATTACCTTTGCTACGGGGCCAACCAGTTATTGTTAGGGCCCTGTGGCCATTTCAACCCATTATAATATTTTTACGGCTTTGTTTTCCTTCAGGTATACATTAATAGGGTTAACATTGCGAATTTTTTTCGATTTTAACTGTGTCATGTTTTCGGAACCGGAGGGGTTTTACCGTGACCATTACACTCAGCACTTCGTATGGTTATTTTGGTAAAAATGACTTAAAGACTTCTGTATAAAAACTTAAAAGGTACAAAGGACGCTTCTAGGTGTAAATCAGTTTCAAAAAACGAAAGTTTACAGGAAACCAACATACATAATTATATACGAGCAGTCTGCCGCAAATACCAGTACGTTCGCCGAAAAACTGTTGCAATGTAAAGTATGAAAATATTGCGATTGATCTAATTCATTGGTTCAATAAATAATAATTCATTCATTATACAGTTTTTTTTCGGTTTTTATGCAATAAGTAATGTAGTGATATATAAAACTTATAAGAAAAAATGTGACTTTTAATCAAGCAAGTCAGCGAGACTTTAAAATTGCTGTGATTGGTATGCCGTACATCAATTCCGAACCTATGATTGAAAATGGTTTTGAAATAAATAGATGTTTAGAGGTTGTGATACGTCTTTTAGCTAGGTATATATCGGAATAAAAGGAATTAATATTTTTTGAGGTTTAATGGTTTTAGCACTCCACTGTACAAACTGCCACGAAAGACGTTTTTTGATTGTCTCGAAGATGAGCTTCAACAGCCCAGCAGGCTCGTTATGAAGAAGATGAAGGCGAATTATATGGGCCCGGAATAACAAATTAACTCTATGATTTTCATTTCGTGTACTAAACAAATGTAAATCAATCACTTTATCTTTAAACGCGTTTTTCTCGAAACAACATGTTTAAGTTTGCTACAGTTTTTACTCAAAAATAAATCATCTATATATGTTTTTCCGTACAATGAACTACCAGTTTTTCGATTGCATGAGTAATATTATTTAGGCGTGTAAAAAATCATGACATTTTCGAGCAAAATTCAATGTTGTCTTTTTAAAGCTCTACAATACATTCTGGTTTAATAATCAATAATTTTTTTTTCAGTCGCGATGAAGGGCGCTATTACTGCAGCAGTGGAGGAACTTGTTTGCCTAACTGCCTCTTGGAAAATAGCGAATAACTCGCTGAGTATTGTTTCATTTGAAAATTTAATAAGTTATTCTTTGTTTGTTTTTAAATACATGCGCCAAATTTGGAAATATTTAAGGCAGTAGTTTTTTTTTAAATAAATCTCAAAATTCACATATTTTTCTAGGTATTTTTCCAGGCACCATCTACTAAATAAACATACCTAAATATAATCAAGACCCTTCAAGTAACAATATGCATGAAGCAAGTCGTTATGAATTATCAATTCAATAAATGCGTAAAATGCGTAGTTCGTAACTTAAAAATTAAAATTCCAAGACCAGACCATTGGTTTGTAGAGAACATTTGGGCATTATTGATCGAGCGGCTAGACGAACCGACACAGGAGACCAGTCTTCAATTATTCAGCCTACTTCCATGGCAGAGCTCGTTCGTTACGTCTCCCTCTGAGTGTATTGCTACACTTTTATGGTGTTAGACTCCCGTATATCGTTGGAATGCGATAAAATAAAAATTCATAGCTAAGACGGACGTGTATTGTTTACCGATTGTATGTATATCTGTGTACATAATAATACGATCTCCTTGTATTATATTACAGTAAGATTAAAATATAACGGGTACATACCACGATATGTATATATGACCAGTTACATGGTCCGTGGTCACGACGAGACTCTCGTGACCACGGACCATGTAACTGGTCCGAAATATCGACAAACAATCACTAAAATCTATATTATGGTATGTACCCGTTATATTTTAAAAAATAGACTATGTTTGAAAACCGCGAGTGTCTAAGTCTAAAAAAGTAAGATTAAAGTTGACTTAAAATATTTTTTTATTATTTAAACAAACAAAAAAATATTTAAGTAATCGGTTTAGGTACTGTAAAATTAAGCTCTATTTATTATTGTATGTACAGCATAGCTCGTTATTTGAACTAAGTAGACTTTTTTAATTATTCATTATCAAACATGAACTAAATAAATATGTTATAACATACACACACGGTCGTCTGTCCCTACAGCAAGCAGCTTAATGCTTGTGTTATAGCCTAGGTATAACAGCCGACAGTTATATTATCTATTTTTTGTAAACTGCTCTTACATATAAAATAAATAATACGAAAATGCTAGATTGTGGCACAAAAATAGTTATATTCCATAGCATTTACAATTCTGTTATACATTCCTTTCACATAAAATAATCAAATCAACTAGGTATCACTTCAATGCGACGTTCAATCAAAGATTTATTACGTTATCTTAATTATAGTATTATCATTTTAAATAGTTGATAGCAAAATATTAATTACCAAAATTACTTTCAATTGGCAGTATTCTGTAAAATATTAAACTAGGAACATGGCTAAGGTTGGATATTTGGCATTTATGTTTCTGTATTTATTCGTTTCTTTAGCAGAAAGTTCGTTACAAACTGTAAATGGAACAATTCACATGACCCTTGGAGTAAGCGCGGGCTGTTCAGACGCTGCTAGATTTATTCAGACCCAACTTGGCCAAGTCTATGAATTATATAAAGAATTTCTAGAGATTGAATTTGTTCCGTGGGGCAGAGCAAGAAGAGATGCAAACGGAACTGTGAACTGTATGTTTGGCGAAAATGATTGCTGGGCAAATCGCCTTCAAAGATGTGTACTAAGCTTACTCACTGGAAATGCAGATGCTCAAGTCCAATACATGACATGTGAGTTTTCTCCGCCGTTCCCTTCTTTCCGGCAAAGAAGTTTCCAGTGTGCTCTGTCTGTTGGTTTAAATGTGGTTGAGGTTGATTATTGTTTCTCAACAATGATTGGTGACGCGCTCGAAGTTCCTGCTGAACAAGTGTCTATACCGGCTGTACAAGCAATAAATTTTATTCCTTTCATCATTTTCAACAATAATACTGATGTTACTCAGCACGCGCAAGCGTACCAACGACTACAAAGCACAATTTGCTTCGCATTAGCTGACGATCCGACCACAGGAATAACGCACTGTAAAATTTAATCTTTAAGACTTAAAACGGAAATGAAAACAGTAAATGCTATCTAATCATCAGGAAATGAAAGCTTCTCATAATTGGCGATTTAAGAAATAACAGTTTTATCACAGTTGGCTCCAGCTCGGATTTTCGTATTTTCAACCTAAAATTCAACATTGTCGCCTTTTAATGAACGAAGTTGGGCAATTGACAATAATTGAGCGTTTAAACTATGTATTATCTCTGTCATTTGTAAAGATAAGCCTAATGGCACATTTATGATACTGTCACAGAATTGAAATAAATTTTTAATGTTCATAAGACGTAGGTATATTTTTATTTTGGTATCAAATCACAAATATTTTAGTCTTAATTTACAATTGTCTTTAACCAAAAACTTTATTAAAATGTGATTTTTGATTAGTCCATATTTATTTATACTCGTATTACAATGATAAATAATTCACTTTTAGAAAATATACAAACAAAAGTCACATTTGTAAAAATCAAATTTTATCCTGTGGAAAGGAAATAAAGGGAAAGCCAGACAGACAAAATGTTTAAAATAAATGAAAGAAATTGTCTTTAAAACCATTAGATAGTTTTATTATTACAATTATGTAAAGTTAGAAAGACTCCGCCCGCTGACTATTAACCGTGGAGTAGCATAGATTAAATTCAGTAGTGAAAAATCAAGACGCTGTAACAGTATTATATAGATTAGTAATATAAAATGACCTTGCATTATCATAAGATCCATTAATATTTGTATAAATCTAAATACAAATCCTACATACAATCGATTTTGTATTCAAGCAACCCCATACCCTATCGACCCTCACTTTCTCACTAATAAATCTTCCCTCTTGCCCTACGCATTTATTTCGCGTAATTATTTAGTACGTCTAATAAAATTATATTTTGTTGTTTTTTATGAAAAATAATACTACAATCAAAATAATAAGTTTAACTTTGAAAATATAATAGTGATACCATTATAATTGTTGAATTAGATAACTTTGTGACAATCTTCAATACTTCTCTTAATGCAGACACAGTGTGCTTTGAAAATATACCGAATTTTATATATGTATACCTTACACTAGATCACATCTAAATAACACTGTTTTCAAGCAGTGTTGTGTTCCTGTTGGTGAGTAAGGTGACCAGAGCTCAGAGCTCCTGGGGGGAAATGGGGATGGGGTCGGCAACGCGCTTGCGATGCTACTGTTGTAATTGCAGACGTCTATAAGCTTACAATCAGGTGAGCCGTACGCTTGTTTGCCGATCTAGTTACATTTTTTTTAACTCTCTACGGTCTCACTATTGATAATTTGATAGTATCACAACATAATATAGTTATAATTATAGACTCACAAGTGTGCATTGAAGCCAAATGTCAAGAAAGAAAACAACAGCCAGTCACCTTGAGTGACCACAATAACATAATATAGGCACTAGTGACTTAATTTAGTCACAATATTTAATTTAATAGTTTTTCGACTTTATGTATTACCGATAACTTTAACAATATTAAATTACATCAAAATTATAAATAAGTAAAATGCAACGAAAAACAAATTTCACAGTTAACGTGTTACATACAAGCAAAACTTCATTAATGATATTGCAACTGGCTGCAATTATCACTAATTTGGATTTAATTTGTACTGGAACAGTATAATGTGCCATTTTATTTGCGTTTTAACTTTAATGGTTTGCAAACGATCCTCTTAAATGTCCCGCAAGTCCACTCAGCTGTCGAATATCATTTAACCCTAGGATGGTAACAGGGGTGCCCCGACACCCCAGGCGAGTAATCACGCGCCGATTCATTGAAAATTATTTGCTGTATCACTCTAGCATTTTGTGTATTCTTTTGTCTTACCATGAGCTATCAGTAGCCGTTGCGCGGTGGGAGCGGCAATACGTCAATTTCGATCTGCAGGTATGTGTGGGGTGTTGCGTCACCCCTGTTACTATTTATGTAACTATTTACATAGGTATTTTCTTTTGTTACTGTATTTTTATATGTTATTTTCAGCTCATTATGGCGTTTTGTAATGATGAGGAGCTTGAGCGGTACTTAAATAATATTGCTGAGGATGATGAGAGTGAAACAGAGCCAATAGAGGCGGAGGAGGCTTCTAAAAATGAAAATTACGTCTCCGTGAATTCAGAACAAGACGACATTATTTCCGGCTCAGACGAAGATGATGTTCCTTTGTCTAATGAATTTAGAAGTAATTTCCTAAAAAACTAGCTTTACAGCTAGCCGAGCCACACATGAGACGACGCCTGGAGTCAAATTTACCTCGACAACTATCGGGAAATATAAGGGCCATTCTAAATGTTCCCGAAGAATTTCCAGCAAGTGAACCCCCCGCCAAATTACAAAAGCAAGCTCGATGTGCATTGTGTCCTCGAAAGAAGGACAAAAAAGTAAAGATTTTTTGTTCAAAATGCATAAGACCTGTGTGCCCTGAACATCGTGTGGAAATTTGTATCAATTGTGTTTAAGTGCCCATGAAACATTTTTTTTCAATCTAATCCCATTTAGTTACTTGTTGATCTCAAGAACAGTGTTCTTTTAGTTTAATTAAAAAATAAAAAGTTTTATTTTTCATTAAACAAAAGTTTTTTATTCATTTTATTATCATGGGGTGATGTGGTACCCCTGTTACTATGCGTGTTCGTTTAAATTATGTTACCATCGTAGGGTTAAGTGATGATATTATATTGTACAAAATGTTTTTGTACTTATTACTAATATGTATTTTTCATCTTCATTCATCCTACTTAACTATACAATAATTGGCTCTAGATGGGATGAGCACGGTCTGCCGACTTTCCGGTCCGGTCTTCTTGGAAATGAAAAAAAAAACTGACTTCAATTTACATCGACAATTAATCTATACTAATATATAAAGCTGAAGAGTTTGTTTATTTGTTTATTTGTTTGTTTGAACGCGGTAATCTCTGAAACTATTGAACCGATTTGAAAAATTCTTTCACTGTTAGATAGCCCATTTATCGAGGAAGGCTATAGGCTATGTATCGTCACGCTAAGATCAATAGGAGCGGTGTCCACGCCGACGAAGTCGCGCGCAGAAGCTAGTATAACATAAGTAACAAAAATAATCAATTTAATACGCATTAATACAGATAAATCAAAAACTACTAGGTAATTAGATCTCGATCGCTTATCATCACGTAGGCCGTACGCTTATTTTCCGACCTATAGGTATGTACAAAAAAAAATCGTCTGCTATTATAAAAATTACAAATTTTCGTCACATGATTACTATCAGTGGTACCTTTAGACAACTGATATACATACATATCACTTCAGCCTATCACAGTCCACTGTTGGACATAGGCCTCCACAAGTTCGCGCCCGACATTATGACGTGAACTCATGTGTTTTACCCATAGTCACCACGCTGGGCAGGCGGGTTGGTGACCGCAGGACTGGCTTTGTCGCACCGAAGACGATGCTGCCCGTCTTTGGCCTGTGTATTTCAAAGCCAGCATGGATGGTTATCCCGCCATCCGTCGGCTTTTTAAGTTCCAAGGTGGTAGTGGAACTGTGTTATCCCTTAGTCGCCTCTTACGACACCCACGGGAAGAGAGGGGGTGGCTACATTCTTTAGTGCCGTAGCCACACAGCACATACATATGTGTGTATGTAATTATCGGTAATAGTGATAGTCATCGCATCTCTGCAAATTTTATTGATTTGCAAACATTTTATTAAAATTTTTAAATCGATATATCATAATATTATGTAATTCTTTCTGATTCGAATGAAAACAGTACACATTCATCATAAATTTCCGATAGCCAGTCCAGCGAAATACGTATGTCATCAACAATTACACATTGTGCATTGTCACGTACAGTTTCAATTGTACGTTACACAGTAACCAATCAGGCAGTAACTTTAGCTAAAGCCCGTCCAATAACATTCAGCTGTAGCCAATGCCATGTTACGAATGTTGTGGCAATCTAGTAACAGGCCCATAACCGTAATAGTGATACTACCATTTACATAATTAGCTGTAGTTGTTACTACAGCTAATTATGTAAATGGTAGTATCACTGTTGGACAGGCCGCATTACGTCAATACCATAAATATTTCATGTGAGGTAAAGAATTAAAAGGTAATATTCGTTAATAAAGGTAAGAATTAAATGAAATAATGTACCTACTATGCTTTTATGTACGATTTAGACTAGCCTAGAGCAGTTTTTGGTGGCCCTGCTTTCCGCCCCGCGTGTTGTGGATTCGATTCCCGCCTGAATCGGGGTTGTAATTATAATATTTGTATTTATTTATATATTTATTTATTTATTTTAATGGAAACAAACAGTATATAATATCCCTTATAAATAGCACATGCTTCGATAATCATCACCAGAACAGTTTCCAAAGATTTTTAATACATAATAAGTACGAGTACGAGTAGATGCGCCTTACGAAACCAAGCAAACTCAAATACATTAGTGATATATGTATATTGATGATATATGTATTATTTCTATGTACATTTATCAAAAGAATTAGTTATAACTGTCGGAGGCTCAGTCTGTAACACGAGTATTTAGTTGCTTACCTTAGGAGCAGAGGAGAGTGTCTGTAAGTTATAATACATATCTATACATATATACATAAAATAACGTATTAGTTTGAATATGTGAATACAACTTTTAAAAATCGTTCAGTTTCAGAGAAAACATTTTAGTCAAATAGCATTTTATCTCAGAGGTATAATAACACAATACGAAATTAAAAGGTACTGATCTGGTAATGTGAAATTAATTTCAACGCAGCTTATTCCAAAAATGCGCTGTTCCCAATTGGGACACCAATGGAGGCACTTTATATTTTATCATATGAATATTTAAACAGTGTTTTTGCTTATATATTAATTTTAATGTGTTGTATTGAATTTTGAAAATGATAATTATAGCAATAAATTTATCAATTAAATTGTATCAAAACACACTTATGCACATAACGCCTGATAATATGTTATAAGCAACAGGGGTGATAAAGATAATGCAATTAAAAGGCACTGAATTTTTACTTCAACATTATCTAACAAAATTATCCAATTTTATTATAATGTCATAATATAGTAAATAACAAAGAGAAAAACTTCTTTGATGTTTTTTTTATTTACCTTTTTGTTCACCGGTTGTTAGTTTTACAACAATATCATCTGATTAAGAATACTCGTTTCTTTTATGCAAAGCGCCGAGACTAAAGTAATGAAACTTCCACAAAAGCGATATATACTACGTTTTTTCATAAACTTCGCCAACAAAAACAACTCTAAAACAATTTTCATTCCACACCCTCTCCCCTTTAAAAGTATTTCAAGGTAATCTCCTAAGACTATGCGAAAACTCAAAACTCTTAAGCCCTCATATTTTCTTTATGGACAAAAAAAATTCTTTTCCTTTCTTAATTTGTAACGGGCTTTGTCCTTTTGTCGAAATAGCTAGAACTTTATTAGGGGGACACTTCGCGCATTTTAATGCAGCTGTTACCTGAACGTATTTAATTTTCAATTAGATGTCACTCACGAAAGTTTTCTCTGTTCTTAATTTAAACGTATTTAAGAGGGTTCGCTTAGGTGGGAGATAAAATGTTTTTAATTTCCTTATTTACCAAAATAATGAGTGGGTTCGATAAGGATGGAGTTAGTAACTTTTATATTATAGGGGAAAACTTCAATTATTTTTAATTCTCTATTAGGTAGATATGTTTATACGACTTAAATTTTATAATGAAATATAGTTAAAGTATTTGTTTTAAATGAAACAGATATGAAGTGACTTTATTACTCCTATTACAAAGAAAATGCTACTTATTAAGCTTAGAAAAGAAGAGATTTTATTATATTTATTTTACAATAATTAGTCGGAAACAATTTTTCACCTAAACATATTTTATAATAAAGTATGAACACTATTTTCACCGTTGGAGCTCCGGACGCCTTGAAAGCAACCTGGCTTAATAAACCCCAGACATCTTAATCTTAATTCATTGCACAAATAGCAGGTACTCTATTACGGCAGATATATTTAAAAATGTACGACTCTCCCCTTCTAGGGCGGAACGACCGCAGTATTAATGAAATTGACTTACCCTGAGACCGAACCCGGAACTCTGGCTTCGCATCTTTGTACACAGTGGCTCCATTGTTCGTTGGAGTATTGATGTTAAATTAATTGGCACTTCAGCTATCAATTGATCTTCGAAATATTCATGGCTATTAGAGTTATTAAATATTAAAATACTTTTATACGGTTTCTTTTTAGGACATTTCTAGCACTTAAAAGCCGGGTCAATTCTGCTATTTCTAAATAAGTAGGTATACATTTTGAGGTGTATTTTTTGCTTTAATTGGCTGTAAAAAAATAAAGGGAGACCATTACAAGTCGTGGTGTAATTAATAATTTTGGTTCTTACTATTATGCTGTATCTTTAACTATAATATTGACTCTTGTTTTGTAGTTATATTAAGAAAGGTTAATATATGTAAAATAAATAATTTAATGTAAACACAGAAAATTTGATCAATACTTTATTACCTTGCGGAATATATGATGAAATCACAGCATACCAAGACCCATGGGAGTAATAATTCGCGCCTAAATGTGCTAATTTAAATTATCCTTAATCACTGTGGCGAAGGGAACTCATACAGTGCACCGCTACCCTACTCACGAGTCAAATCCCGCATCAGCAACTGCTAAAACTTAACAACTTCATATAAACCCATCTGTAGAAAGGGAAGACGGTCATAAAATTAATACCTTGCCTCTAAATCGTCAGGTTACCTCTCCGTATGGTAATTTCCTTTAAATATTTAAGTTTTCTCTGTCTCCCCCTCATCCGCAACAGGATTCAATTTCACGCCCCAAATAGGGACCTGTTTTGGACCATTTTCGCTTCCTTCAAATGTCAAGAGACAACTAAAAGTGTCCAATAACTCAAGAACTTTGTGCCTTCATTTGTCATACCCAAATATTCTCCCATTAACTGCGGACTTTGGGGACGGGGCAGTCCATTTTACGTTGGTATTCAAACAACCCACTTGAAACATTATGGTTGCATTCGAAATGGAAATAACATGAACTCGGTTTAAATCAATCTTTTGTCAAATTGGTGAAGCTAAAGGGCGTGTCGTAGTTCACTCGTAAGTCAATAAATTTGTGATAGGTTTACAAGGGTAGGTGCACGAATAATAAGTTTTTCTGAAAGAACATTTAAGCATTTTTAGAACTGTCAATTATTTTGATTAGCTTGGGGAAGCACTTCCACACTCCAGGTTTCAGTCTGGGCGTAATATTTATACGTGCATTATGTATATTCAAATTTATAATGATAAAATCTAATTATATTATGGTATAAAAATTGAAAAGTACGGGTTTAAGTATTATGTAGGTCATTATAAGTAAATACTAAATAGGTATCTTATAGATAAATAAATCTCTTATAACATATACACACGGTCGTCTGTTAAGTTAAGCAACTTAAATGCTTGTGTTATAAGTAATAGCTGACTGTTAGAATATATATAGAAATAATACATATTAAAATACAAATATTACACCCAGGCTAAGGTGGGAATCGAACCTGCAACCCGCGGAGCAGAAAGTAGGTACGCTACAAACTGCGCCAATGTGCTAGTCAATTTCAAAAGTGATAAAAGTGATAAAAATAAGTATAAACTATATTGTTGTTGAGTATAATAAATTAGTTTTCCATAACAACAAAGCTCAAACTCGTGTTTATCAATATTCATAAGAGATGAAAGAAATAAATTATGATGAGTAATTTAACACGAAATCGTCTGCGATATGTGGAGCGTACCTGAACTCCTAAGACGCATTCACAATTAAGTGCTGTCACGTAATCGCCGTGACCTCGTAAATTAAAGTAAATGTTATCGTGGAAAGCAATTAATTTACTTACGTGCCGAGATTCAAGAAATTCTTAAGTACTTCACGAGGGTTATGAAACGAGAATAAAACTTTTAAGCTTCGCAAAATGTGCAAATGCACTCAGCTGCGGTTTTTAAAGGAGTTAAAGGAAGAAAATTGGTTAAACAATATTGTAAAAAGTACTTAGAAAAAAAATATATATAAAATTATATATATATTATACCTATACTGTTTATGCAATCCATTTTGTGGAGAACTATGAGTATAACCTTACAAGATTTGACGTTATTAGATTTGCTAGAATTGTCTAATATGATAATCCAAGTCTCAAGTCAAAGTTAACTTCACATTCAAAACTAAATTGATAGATTAATAAAATAATAATTTAAAAAAAAACCGCCTGTATGAAGAACTACTAATAAAAAATCAACTGAAAAGGCTGGAACAAGATAAAAATTCAATAATTACACAAAGCCATCCAAATAAATCGAAACAATATCAAACATTATGTACCTTACACTTAAAAATACCAATACGTATATGTATATAATATGTTAGTCCTTCGAAATTTTATGCAACATCGTACCTACATAACATGCATTAATTCGGAGACACAGAAGACCTTACAGAAGACCACAGCTAAATAATACTGTTTTCAAGCAGTATTGTGTTCTTGTTGGTGAGTAAGGTGACCAGAGCTCCTGGGGGGGATTGGGGATAGGGTCGACAACGCGCTTGCGATGCTTCTGGTGTTGCAGGTGTCTATAGGCTATGGTAGTCACTTACCATCAGGTGAGCCGTACGCTTGTTTGTCGACTTAATAACATAAAAAAAAAAAAAAAAAAAAAAAAAAAAAAAAAAAAAAAAAAAAAAAAAAAAAAAGACATGCTCAAAGAGAGAATGGTTTGACTTATCCTTCAATTTCATGCCTTCAAGTGCCATTTTTGTATGAGTGTAGTACATTAATATTGTCAAGTTCATGGAGCTATATAACATTTATCGATTACAGGTACTGTTGTATTTCTTACATTGATTTTTTATCACTTTCTTGATTGCAATCGACAGACATACACATTACATTTTTACATAAGTGTTACTAGAGACAGTTTTACATAAGTTTTGCTACTACTATACTTACGAGTACATTGACTAGCCCGTTTGCGCAGTTTGTAGTGACCCTACTTTCTGCTCCGCGGGTTGTGGGTTCGAGTCCTGTCCGAGTCTGGGTGTAATATTTGTATTTATATATCTATATATGTATTATATTTACATAGAAATTATGCATATAATTATTTTAAAAAATATTTTGCTATACTAGCTGTCTATTACGTATAATTATTAAGTTGCTTACTGTAGGAACAGACGACCTTATACAGTGTATGTCGGGAGACAAGGTATACACTTTTTATGCCAGTAGACGTTACAAACAAGCCTACGCTTTGTGGTAAGCAATTACCATACCCTATTGACACCTGCGAAACGAGGAGCATCATGAGCTCGTTGCTGGCCGAACCTCCAACTCCGTTACCAAAAAACACTACTCCAGCTCTGGATAACTTGCTGACACAGAAAACAATATACTTGAGACAAGATTACTTGAACGTAGTATTTTTTGGCTTAGCCTACTGTAAGGTTGAGGTATTTCCCCAGTCGATATGGTAAAGATTTAAAGCAAGAGCTTAATTTTCTATTGACCCCTACCTTGAAAATCAAACGATCACGATTCAGCCTGTAATATCCCACTGTTGGGAATAGGCCTCTTCTCCATGTAGGAGAAGGAACTCAAAATCAAACACATTAGTCAAAATCTATACCCATATATCTAATTACTGTATGTGTTTAATATTAGCAGTATACTGTATCCAAATAAACTAACTAAAACAGCTTTCGAAAATAATTCAAGTGTTTCAACAATACCCGTAAATTTATATGAAATTAACTTCGTAATTCTTGAACTGTATTCGAAATGATTTGATCCTTTCGGTTTGAACACAAAACATGGGATATAAGTTGAAAACCAATCAATATTTAATAGATTTTGAAACTTGTATTCCCTTTGAAGGTTGGATAAAATTAGTAAAGTTATACAAGACGACAGAACAAGTACCTATCGGATTAAATTTATAGGCTAAACATTCTTACCCTTAAGGCACAGGACTAAATTTAAACACTTAAACCTCAATCGCCCTTTGAGTATAATACGTATTATTCAGATGAAACATAAAGGCAATTTCAAATACTACTATGAGAAATTACATTACACTACCTTTTGACGATAGTAAAAATTACAATTTGCAACTATCCAAACTGTATATAAATAACAAACCGATAAAAATAGGACCTCTTCTATAACATACTACTGTACGTAGCTTTATTCGATTGCCATCACTTTTACTAAGCCTGTTAAGAAAAAGTACAGCTGCAAGTTTATTTTGAGCCGGAAATTTAAATAGTTCTTTGCATTATGGGTTGTATGTTACAATGAATGATGGACTTAATAACAGTGGGCTATGATGTCGATAATTTTTTAAGTAACAAACTATGTACAGTCCTATAAAAATTATATTTATAAGACACTTTTCTATTTAAAAAAGGATGAATGAATATTTTGACTTCTACTTCTTCTCCCAAACTTACCATGCTAAATTTCGAAATAAAAAATTTCCCCTTTCCTATGTCGTAATATGAACACAAATTATGTACAGTTTCATTTTTATTTATTCAGTAATTTTTGCAAAACAGAGAGCCTGAAAAACTGAAAGGCAAGATTTTTACAAACTTTTACTACCTTTCACTGAACTGTATTTACTGCAAGCATATATTCTACGATACTTTTCTTCCTATTTATACACATTTTGGAACAGTTTTACAACCATTTTTACTACGTAACCGATAACATCTTTATACCCGCGTTTCTCTTCCCAGTGCCGGGCTGACAACTTAAGCCAAACGAAGGCCACAAAATCGAGCGGCTCCCACAATCCTGACCTGAGGCCTTAATGGCGGACTATTAGCCTGGCCCAGACGACCGAGCCAGTTAAGCCACCTTAATCTAGCTAGACGGTTTTAACTTCTTCTCGGGATATAAGTTGGGACTAAAATTCCTTGCAAGATTTGGTTCAATGTCTTGTAACGTGGTGCTTTTGGTGAACGAAATCGTTTGCAACAAACGAGAGTTAAAAATATTGTTGGTCAAAAATGTTTTTAAACGTATTTAAAAATGTACTCGTACTTATCGATCTGTAATAAATTATATATTTACATAACATATACGAATAAATAATTAACGAAATTAAATGTAATAAGTTTAATTTTTTTTTATGAGGCACTTTAACGTGAGGAAGTTTTGCTGACTAAGATAGAAAACAGTTTATTTAAAAATCAAACATTTAAATTAGCGCTTTATTGTGATAAACTTAGATATTTATTTAACTTAGCAAGATTTGCTTTCAGCGTTTTACTATATTCTCTTAAAATTTTTGATTTATTTAGTGTATATTAACTGTAGACTTTAAAATTTCTCAAACACATATTTTTAAAACATACGCAGCTATCATATACTTGTACAATTAGATACTAAACAAATATTTCTTATATTATAATATGCTCAGATACAAAACGAAAAATATACCTCAAATCTCCAAAAAATAAATCATAATTTTAAATATTAGATGTAAAAAAAAAACAAAGTAAATACTGCATATAGGTATTAAACATAACTGTGGTAGGGCATAGCAGGACATATCCTGCTCAAAATCTGGAGCGGCCCAATCGGGGAAGTACCTCGACCTTACAGAAGATCACAGCTAAATAATATTGCTTTTAAGCAGTGTTGTTTTTCTGTGGTTAGTAAGGTGACAAGAGCTCCTAGGGGGTTTAGTAGTAGTCTAAAGGCTACGCAAGCGGATCGTTTGTTTGAAGACCTAGTTGTATAGAAAAAAAAAAAGAAATGAATAGAGTTTTAGTGTAAAACACTCGTGTACTCTATAAGCACCGCGTCGGCCGAGATGATACTGTTTCGGCGCACTCCTTAACCCACTTTCAAACAGCGCATATTAAATTAAACTATACCTACTATGAGGATAAAGATAACAAGGAACGAGTAAATGGAAAATTGGACAGGAAAATCTGTTGAGTAGAAATTTCGTAGTAATTTTATAGCAACATTATAAGTACCTGTACTTGGTTGAGCTAATAAATTTGACCTCGTTATTCTGAAACGTCAGCTTATAGTTACTGGTTTTCCTAAAAATATCATCCACCTTTTAAAAAACAATTTTTTTTAAAATGTAATCACTTTTTTAATTATAGTTTATAAATAGGTACATACCAATTTTTAAAAATCACTTATACAAACACTATTTGTTGCTTTAAATGTTTTTTACAGTGTTATGTGTTATGCACTTGTGTACTTATGTTTTATATGTATGTATGTATGTATTTATGTATGTATGTATTTATGTATGTATGTATTTATGTATGTATTCGTGTGTGTTTGTGTGCTTTTATGTATTTACAATTATATTTATATCTATTAACTTTTGCACTATCCCGCACTTTGTTACTAATAATCTCCTTTTACCTGGGGTTGTCTGGAAGAGATTGCTTTAAGCAATAAGACCGCCTTTGCATGTTGTCAGTGTAACTGCAATACCTTTTGTTTAATTTTATCTTTGTACTGCTGTTTCTTTTATTTTCTTTTACTATGTAAAATTGTTGACTATATGCAATAAAGTTATAATAAATAAATAAATCAATCAATCAAAAATTGCATTTTTAACTTTTAGTAAAGGATGTTATTAATGTGATGTTAATAGGGAAGGCTTACGTTCGACATACAATAGCTGATATAATGAATAATGTTGAACTTTCAAACGATCATGTAACCCCTCCCCTATCCCGCTTAAAGGTATTTTTTTTCAAAAATCGCCCTCAACTAGGCACTCAGCATTTTTAGGCAGCATCTCTTAAGGGGCCCATTTGGTTGTAAAGGGATATTACAATGGTCAAATAGTAAGGGCTGACTACTGAGAGGATGGTTTCTCTGAAATAGAGGATAATACTCGCGACGACGTGTTGGTGTAGTAGTCATAGCAAGTGCCTGATGCGCTACCGGTCACGAATTTGATCCGATCAATTACAGCGTGAAATAGACCAAAAGTAACATTTAACGTCTAACAATTTTGAAGAGATAGACGATAACAATGGCAGTTTTTATTACTTTAACTAACGAATCATTTTACATTGGCGAAATCATCTGTGCTAGTTTGGTACTGTTGGAAGCCACTAACCCAAATGAATGAATGAAACAAATCATTTTATTACTTAAAATCGATATACAGATTGTACAATTATTTATGTGTACCTTTTTGTTGTTACTCACCATATTATGTTAATTATAAGACAAACCTTCAAGATTTAAGTTCCAACATAAATATAGGGACAAAAATTTACCATGACCTTACTCTGTGGTAGTACTGGAGAAGGTGAGGACTCTTCCTAGAAGTAGAACATTTAGTTAATACAAACAATAACCAGCCAATAATTTAAATACTAGTATTTATTTATAAAGTATTCAAATAGAAAAAATATATAAAAACAAGAACAGCTCCACAGTACCCGTGAGGTAGGCCAGCCGCGACAGCAAGCGTATTGTTGGCTCCGTGTAGCGCCGCACGAGTAAACATCTCTAAGTAGCTCCGCGAAATATTGATAGAGGGAAAACACTTCAAAACGTTTGCATAATCCTATTCCAATTTGGTTATCTTATCGTTATCTTAGTCAAATCTTGTTCAAACAAAATCTTAATACGATTACCTCCTGAAACTGACTCTATAATGTATAGTGGGTACGGTATTGGAAGTATTAAAGATGATCTCTATTTATTACATTTTGTTAGTAAGGAAGAATTTTGTACACTCAATTTTGATTAACAATCACTTATACAATAATCTAGGATGCTATTTGAATTTTAGATTGTGGACAAGCCGTGGTGAAGTAGCTACTTAGCTTAAAATTTTATACAAACAAAATTCACACATTTGAAAGTAATGTGTTTTATTAAATAAAGTACAAACTGAAATTTTTATAGAAATAATATTCTACCATTAACAATCCACAACCATTCGCTATCGAACCCAATTGATGCGAGTATTCAACGATCATCGCCCACCAATGCCTCACTACGCTCCATTTACTAAACATTTATCCATTGCTTTTAACTAATAAAATGCTCATACTTTACATCATAATACAAAAGTCGAGTATCGAGTGAAATATGAACTTTAAAATGAAAAACTTTATTGAATGCCGAGGCTTGAAATATCCTGCGGAAATAAGCACAAAAGCGTGTTTTTTTCTGTTGGTGGATGTAAAATAAGTGTAGAGTTCGATAGAGCCTAGATACGGCAGCTATTGCTCTCGAATCATTGTGGAATATTTTGTATTTACTATAATACCAAGAATGTCTTGTCTGTCATTCAATCTGTTTTTTTTTTACATTTTATTTCGTTTCTTATCAAAACAGTTGAAAAATAGTCTTATCAATCATAAATTTCGTTATATTATTCGTTTGGTTAAAAAAGCCCATCTTTATATACAAACGAAACAACTCTGTAATGAAATTCTGTTAAATATATATATAGTTATATATATATATATATATATATATATATATATATAAATCAATTGCTGTTCGTTAGTCTCGCAAAAACTCGAGAATGGCGGGGCCAATTTGGCTAATTTTCATCTTGAAATGTTTGTGGAAGTTCAGGGAAGGTTTAAAGGGTGAGAAACATAAATAATATGTAACGGAAAATACTTAAAACGACGATTTAATTTTCCAATACAAAATGTTCCTAGCGGGGAAATTTAATGTCTTTTGTCAAAAACGTTGTCAATTGGTTGTCAAATATTTATAGGTGCGTTCAGAAAGTGTTTTGTGTATATTTTTCACAAATATACGTAGGTGATACGAAGTTTACCGGGCCATCTAGTATAATATAATAATATAATTATAATAATTATAATATAATACCACGCGAGTATATTTTATTACGAGTATATTACCATAGATTAAAATACAGAATATGACTATTGTTGACAAGGCATCATTCATCACTTCTGTTTCAATATTGCGTCTTCAATAACGGAGCGGAGCTACAAACCACGTAAATGATCAATAGCGCTGACGAAACTAACAAATGTACGCTGATTTTATACCGTATGAATGCTCCGAGTGGCTGAGTAGCAATTAGATTCAGCAAACACGCTTCCACTCATGTGGAACAATATGAGAAAAGGGGTAACAAACACAAGCCTACGCTAAAATAGCCAAAGGTTGTATTGCGGCGTATAATCGGCTGAAAATTTAATATGTGGCCTGTGTCAAAATTGTTTGCGAATTCGTATACGGGTTATGACAAAACGATTTAATGAATTTACGTTACACACGTTCTTTGTTTTTTTTTGTTTTTTTTTTTTTGTTATCTGTCACGTTTTACGAGACTTGTTTATGAAATAAATAATACTTAAAAAGGACATACTTGACAGCATCATGTTTAAATGACAAATTAAAAATTTCTACACGCAATAATTGTGAACGATTATTATTCTTACATTTATTGGAATATTTACAAATCAATTGAATATATCTCAACATAATTGGTATGCTTTATTTATTTTTAATACAACGAAAAACTCCTATCATATTACAATTTTTATTCATCAATCATGCAACATTGAGCGAAATAACCAACGCAGATGCTAGATACTAATTAAATTTCCGCTACAATATCAAAATCCCATTAAGCAGAAGGACCTACAAATCGCTTGCATCTATCCTGCAAATGAAATAGTAACAATGAAAATAAGTTGCCACTGAAAGGAACTGAACGCAAGACAAACCCTCTTTTGTTGCTTTAGTCGTAATACGTTCTATGACAAATTGGAATTTCAAATCGTTGAGACGGAGGTGCTTTTCTTGTGAACATTCGATAATTTCTGTAGAATCCTTTGTGTCATTATTATTATTTTTTTATTTTAATGTTTCCGACAAATGTAAGAGCGCTACAAATGAAATCCTTTCTCGCGATGAAAAGTGAAATTTTATTACCTGATTGTTGCTTTGTATTTATTTCCTTAGATTTTTTATTACAATATATAACTGAGAAAAAAGACTGGGAAAGTACCTCGGCCTTACTGAAGATCAAAAGTAAATAATACTGCTTTCAAGCAGTGTTGAGTTCCTGTGGTGAGTGATGATACTCACTACACTCCTGAAAGGGATTTAGTGCTAGGATTGGCAATGCGCTTTCAATATTTCCAATGTTGCATACATACTTCAACAACTTCACTCTCATACTTTCATACCTTCAATATAGGCCAGTAAATAAAGCATTTAACCTCGTACTAAATTTCCGATCCAATTTTAATTTTTTTAAAGTTAAGGGTCACTTACTGACCATAAAAAGACAAAATGCTGACAGATCCAGGTGGAGCTTCGATCGCAATCTTAAAGAAAAGTTTTTGGCCGATATCTCGGAAACTATCCACTTTAGGGCAAAAGTTATTTAAAACTTTTTGTAGAAAACAAAATTTCACATCCTTTATTTCCTGTAAACTTTTTTTTTTAAACTTACCGTTTACGATTTATGGCTGGAAGGTTTGAGAAGAGAAATTTATTAATTAGCATATTCCTAATATTTTGCTTTAATCACAATATACACTACGCTATACGGCCAAAGTTAAACAAATTTTATTCTATGTGCAATGCTGATGGTGTATTATAACGATACATCTTGCGTGCAATTACCTAATAATCCCTTTTTCTTTCTTTTATTTGTTTACAATTGTGTTGAGCAAACGCAAAAATAGATGAATTATATAAGCATTATTATGGATAACTCAAAAAGTACCAACTAAGCAGAACTCGATCAAACTGAAATGGGATCACGGAACTAGCATCTGCTTTCAATTAAAAAAGACGAGTGTACTTTAGACCACACGACTGAAGTAAAACTTGCATAACGTAACTCTCTCTCTTTCTATCTTCACCAACTTATATCTCTATTTCAACTGCCGTTCGCCTCGTCCGATCACACTTTTCGTAACGCTCTCATCACGCATTCACAAAGTTACTCCCCAAGTCAAGCCTGCGTAAAGAAGTTTTACTTCAAAAAAGAAACCAAATTTTAAGATTCAATTATTTCAACACAACCAAAGTTTTAAAAATAGTATAAACTTATGTCTAACTAAATGTCTAGTCATTCTAATATTGCCTTCATAAGCAACCTACTATAACTTTACTCGTAAGAGTGAGTGCACATTGCAATTTTTTTTCAAATAAACATTTAAACGAAAAACTTTATGCATAATGTTTGAAGAGTATCAGCTTTCTTAAACCTACTTACAAATATAATTTGTTAAGGACTATTCGTGAATTGATTTAAAGAAATTTGTAGAATTTCAAAAGGCTTGAAAGACAGCCATTAAATTTCTTACAGCTGGGCAAAGGCATCATATCCGCTTAGGAGACAGATTGGAGTCCAATCCACTACGGCGCTATACTGGGAGTTGGGGGTAAGAAAATTCCTTTCCATGAGTAACACTCGCAATCAGGTATTTATGACAACAACTGGAAACTATTCAACAGAAATTACGTTAATGTGCGGTTAAGCTAATTCCTGCTGGTAGTCTGCCCGACAGCCGGCAGACGCGTTTCTTGTCGCCCGTCAGACGCCTCTGTTTAATCAAAATGCAAATTAAAATGCTTTCGCATCAGCTCGTGACGTGACAAAACACCGTACCACGTTGACGTGTATTTTATACCAGCCTCTGGCGTACAATACATTAGAAACTTAATGTCCTTGTTATAACAAGTTATAGAACTGTTGAGTGTTCAATTAGACCAACATAGATTTACTATAACTTAA
Organism: Melitaea athalia; assembly: GCA_905220545.2. NCBI lineage: Eukaryota > Metazoa > Arthropoda > Insecta > Lepidoptera > Nymphalidae > Melitaea > Melitaea athalia. The sequence continues at coordinate 15,180,443 of HG992188.1, forward strand.
TCGTGTTAGTCTCTATCATTAACATAAAATGTATATGATATTTTGTTTAGTTATTATTTGTCTATTTATATAAAATGCTTAGGTCATACACGAAATCTCAAAACCGCATTGTCGTATAAAGATAAAATTTATAGGAAGGTAGTTTATAGTAGTTGACATCCGCTAAAATGGATTTTTCATTGGATATGAATAGTTTGTATGAAAGTCATTCATTTTTTATGCTGCAGTTAGTTAATAGTTAGTAAACGTCCACTAAGACCTAACTTTTTGTCAGGATCGCATTAAGGTCTAAAAGTTTTCGTGAAAAGGTGTCGTCAGTTGAATATTACATCATCATTGAGTGACGTAGGTTGTATTTTAACGGGAGGAAACATAACATCAAAAATTGTGTAATCTACGCGGGGGAAGTCGCGGGCGGAAAGTTATTTTAAAATATACCACTACCACTACAGCCTATCACAGTCCACTGTTGGACATAGGCCTCCACAAGTTCGCGCCCGACATTATGACGCGAACTCATGTGTTTTGTCCATAGTCACCACGCTGGGCAGGCGGGTTGGTGACCGGAGGGCTGGCTTTGTCGCACCGAAGACGCTGCTGCCCGTCTTTGGCCTGTATATTTCAAGCCAGCATGGATAGTTATCCCGCCATCCGTCGGCTTTTTAAGTTCCAAGGTGGTAGTGGAACTGTGTTATCCCTTAGTCGCCTCTTACAACACCCACGGGAAGAGAGGGGGTGGCTACATTCTTTAGTGCCGTGGTTGCCCACACAGCACAAAAATATAATGATTATATAAATCGTAATTTGTATTTCATTTACAAAAGCTCATTCAAACGTCTGCCCTCCCTATATTTAGATTTGTAACATTCCGTGATAAAAAATAAGTTGAAGGCGTGACAAAAATTAGCATGTATTTAGGTCAGTTCCACGCTTTGACTGCTTAATTACTTCAAAAATTCTGTGCGCGTCGTATAACGATTCACTTTTGAGTCTGAAGTTGGAGAATATACCTGTGGACGTACATTTTATTTTCGTTTACGTAAATGTTTTTAGTACCTAATATAATTTAAGATGATGTTAATGTTTTTAATATATCTACGTCATTAATTACTGTTTTAAAAATTCGTTGATTTTTGGCTGTAAAGTAAAACTTCACAAGGAAATAGGCAAGTCTTGAAACATATTTTAGACACGTTTTACGGTCAATTTACAGTGCAGCCGCCTAACTCATTGAGCTCGAATACTTCATCCTGTGACTTCATCTGAATAGAAATATTTAACTAGCAGTTATTTTCAGTCTATTATAGTCCGGGATATGTCTTCTCGGGTATCGAATCTGCTAACATACATGCATTTTTATATATTTATTAAATTATCAAATAAAGAGAATGTGTGCAAAATCACAGTTACAAATAGTAAACGAAGGTTTTTTTACAATGATGCAAGATACAGTTTACAATTAAATCAGTCTCACTTGAACTTAATAAATAAAAAAAGTTTATTCGTTTTACAGTTAAACTATGTATTTTTATCAATGTCAAATTTGTTAACATGTAACAAATGTCAACTTTGAATGCGAATGAACTCGTAATCGCACAACAACATCATTTGAATTTAAAAGTGATGACACAGAATGGCGAATAGTGTCCAATGTACGAAATACTAAACTGATCAGCTTTAGAAAAAAATCAGCGCCGAACTAAGTTACAATTCTCTCCAAAAGACTCCCTACGAAACGGTTGTCATCGGTTTTATATGAAAGTCCCTTACTTGTTTCCATTGTTTACAAAACTTTTATTTGTCCACAATATATGTAAGAAAAAGCTATATGGTTGTGGAATAATTTGCCATTATATAATATATATAATTGTGTTTGCTCGCAAACGAAAAAAAAACCGACTACAATTACATCGACAAGTAATACAACGTAGGTAGACGAAAAAATAGTCAAGTAAAAACGCGTTATCAAAAATTACTCAAAAAGTAGTCATCAGATCTCATCAACTTTAAATGAGACAACAAAAGACGGCGCTTATAAATTAATGGCGCTATTAATTTAATCGAAAGATGGGCTTTCGATTAAATTAAGAAATCATCAAAATCGGAACACCTAATAAAAAGTTATAAGGTATATATAATACAACATAGGTCGATGAAGAAATAGTCAAGTAAATACAATTGCGCGTGCTGATGTAACTCGTAAAGTATATACTTGTCAGATCTCGATGAAATTAAAATGGGACCAGCTATTTTAAAATATTTTTAAATGTGTAAAATGTAGTTATGGTATACAATAGACTATAAATATATAAAAATCCTGAGTTTAATAATTAAACTCAGGATTTTTATTTATATATGTCATATTTATATGTATGTTTATCAAATATTTATGCATAGATTTTTTTGTTACTAAAAGATAATTTTTCTTAGAATTTAAATATATTTAACTGTATAATTGATGTAGCTGCTGTTTTAACATTTATTAATGCCTTTTCTATTTACATTTAAAGCTCATAAAATGTATGATTTTATATTTATTTAGTTATTTTTATTTAATAGTTCTGTAAGTAATTAAATATTCTTGAAATTTAGTTTTGATGTTTCTCAAGTACATCTGACTAAAATAAAATGAGGGTAAATCTTAACGTGTAGCTTGTGTACAATGGAAATCTACACTTGAGCACATCTCGATAAGTAGGTAGGTACAGAGGCCAGCGATGGTTTCTGTTACATTCGTAGACGAAATCTAATTTACTTTTCAAACTTTTACTGTGTGGTGTCTAGACTCCAACCAATTGAAGTGCCATCCACGTTTTCTTTTAATTATATAACATGTGTTTTCAGACAGTAACTCGTATGAGTCTGAAAATTCTTGTTTTTGTATGGAAACACGATCTAATGATAACAAACTGAAGTATCGGTAATGATTGCAAAACAATGCTTTACTTTCTCACATTTGTTTACCACTATTCAGATCTTTTTTCTTTTTCCTACATTTTACCTTTTACATAATGAGAATTTTAATTTTTAACTGAGTTCAAGTACAAGGAGATTCTCAATTCAACTGTATTTTTTATTATCAAATTTTAAAGTCGTTTAGTAGCTAATATTTTTTTGTATTATAATTTCAATCAAGTTACTTTTCACAGATAAATAGTGATATAATGTTCAGAGTTTATCTGGAATAAAGTTTTCTAAAAGATGATCGACTCAAAAGCTTGAAAGCTTATTTTTCTATTGCTAACAATTTCCTTTTTCTGACGGGAATTTTATTTTAGAAACAAATTCTTTTGGGAGCATTGCATCTGCGACGAACTATATCGATTTGCTAGACGCAGGCGGTAAATAGCAAACAGTATGAAAGTAGAGTCCACGGGGATTTTAGTATCTATTCTAAAAGCGTTCGCCACTTAAAATGGAAACAAGGTATTTAACAGAAACTATAGGAACATTTCTAAATGTTCAACATTTAGTACTTGTGATATTTCCATTACTTAATACCAATAAAGAGAATTTTGAACGATCAAGTTCGTATAATTTAATCTATACTAATCTATACTAATATATAAAGCTGAAGAGTTTGTTTGTTTGGTTGTTTGTTTGTTTGTTTGTTTGTTTGTTTGTTTGAACGCGGTAATCTCTGGAACTACTGGGCCGAATTGAAAAATTCTTTCAGTGTTAGATAGCCCATTTATCGAGGAAGGCTATAGGCTATATATCATCACGCTAAGACCAATAGGAGCGGAGTCCACGCCGACGAAGTCGCGCGCAGAAGCTAGTTAAAAATAAAATGAACGTTATATAATAATCTTGCTTTAACTTTGAAATTTAGATAAAATGTTTCGATATATATATATATATATATATATATATATATATATATATATATATATATATATATATATATATATATATATATATATATATATATAAAATGGTTACGTAAGTAATCTGTCTTGATGTCGCAATGTTTCAAAATAATCCCCTCAGCAGAAATTCTCTACTAAGCTATCACATGCTCTATTCGACTACTTTGCCAACACTCGGGAAAACTACTGGGATTTGCAAGCCACTTTTTGTCAACTTATATAAATAGTTTGACGTGAGATAGTCAACAGAGCATTAAAGTAAATTTATTTAATTATAACTGGGGTAGGGGCACAGCAGGAAATTTCCTGCTCAAAATATGGAGCAGCCCGACTGGGGTAGTACATCGACCTCACAGAAGACCACAGCTAAATAATACTGTTTTCAAGCAGTATTGTGTTCCTGTTGGTGAGTAAGGTGACCAGAGCTCCTGGGGGGGATTGGGGATAGGGTCGAAAACGTGCTTGCGACGCTTCTGGTGTTGCAGGCGTCTATAAGCTACGGTAGTCACCTACCATCAGGTGAGCCGTACGCTTGTTCGACTTAGTAACATAAAAAATACTTTATTGTGATCACTGTTTGTTAGCTTAAATAAAATAAAAAAATGGCATTTGTTATATACAATAGCTTATTCCTGGATATGGCGTCATGGAGATCTTAAAAAGATTATATTTTATAGGAAACCAATATTTGTCACCACTATGCTGGTTGTTTTGACAGAGACCCCAAGCATAGCCAGTTTAAACAAAATTGTAACTCCAAGTTTCTGACTGCGCAAAGTAAACGTCTCCTTTCTGGGTTATAGTATTCGCATGTATAATAAAATCCCACATACAATTTTGGAATTTCCTCAACATAAATTTAACGTTTTTATTAAAAAGAGATAACCAAATAGATAAAGCGTATTTTTGCAGGATTACATAGTTGATAAAGATGTGTGGACTTAGTGACGCTGTATTTCATGCAAGATATTACTAATTTTGTACTAAAACACAGTTTATAAATTATTTTCAAAAAGTAACTGCAGAGTTTCTTGCCGATTGATCTCTGCAGGATCTACATTCCGAATCGGTGGTAGCTTTACTTTTACAAAAATAATAAACACTAAATTTTCAATTTGTAAATGACAATTCGAAAGTGCTCTTGGGGCATGTTTGAATAAAGTTATTTTTGATTTTGATTACACATTGAGCGACTTTAAACTTATATATAAATAAATAGGAGAGGCGGAAATCGAGCCCACAACCCCCTGAGTAGAAAGCATGGTCACTACAAACTCCGCCAACGGGCTAGTCAACATTTTCTAAACTTTTTCTATTACAAAATTTTCAAATATTTTCCATTTACCGATATCTCAACCACATGGGTTCGAACCTGAAATAAAATTAAAAATGAAAATATTTATAGGAAAATTCAAAATGATTTTAAAAATAATAAAATCGTTTTATCTTTTTTCTGTTTAATTGATAAACTAAATCTAAAAGTCATGTCTACAAATGAGGCTAGACAACGTTTTATAGACTACACAATAGAACGATGTACCAGGCATGACTACGAACAAGACACGGACGTCGTCGACGGTATCTACTGTCACGGAATACCGATGACCCCTACAGCATGCATTATTTATCTACCTAAGCCCCACCAAATGAATGCACCAGCGGAACAAAACAACATGCGGAAGTAAAGACAAATGTATAGAATCTAGAAGAGTCTTTTATACACTAAATAAGGCCTAAAATATTCCTGAAAATTTTTTTCATCTGTTTTGGGCTAGCCATTTGCTTAGTCATTCTTTACAATGGGTTGGGTTGTAATTAGTAGCATGTAATGTATATTATCCATGTATATAAAATCGTTAGATCATTGACTCATCACGAAATATCAAAAACCGCTGGACGCGTAAAGATGAAATTTAGCAGAGAGGTAGTTTATTGTTAGTAGACGTCTGCTAAGAACGGATTTTTCGATAGAGCTGGATTAAAGGGGTTTAATTAAGGGCTCTTACAAGTTTGTATGAAAATCGTTAATTTTTTAAGATATTTTATAGTTAATAAACGTTTCATTCAGAGATACGATCACGATCACGATTCAGCCTGTAATATCCCACTGTTGGGCATAGGCCTCTTCCCCATTTAGGAGAAGGATCGGAGCTTAATCCACCACGCTGCTCCAATGCGGGTTGGCGGATATATTCCCTACCATGAGTAACGATCGCTATCAGGTGTACATGATAACAACCGGGACCGACGGCTTAACGTGCTCTCCGAGGCACGGTGGGGAGACCCACAAGGACTGCACAAACACCCAGACCACGGCAAACATCTGTATGGCCAATACAAATGTTGTCGTGCGCAGGGATCGAACCCGCAACCGCCCGCGCAGCAGCCAATCGCATTCCAGTGCTGTAACCGCTGCGCCAACGCGGCGTCAGATTCAGAGATAGGTAACAGTTAATAGACGTTTTCTAAGAACGGATTTCACAACAAATAAAGATGTCTAAGAACTGTAAAAATAGTGCATAAAACTTCTTATTTTTTATGAATCTTATAATTTAAGAAGACGTGTTTAAAATAAAATCCTAATTAAGTTATTTTTTGCTTTTTAGTTTTTAGTTGGTTTTTTTAAACCTAGTTTTTTTTTTAAATATCACCTTACGAATATTAGATTAGATAATTATTAATAGATAATTTATTTTATTTAAAACAATTATAAAGTCAAATCGATATTTTATAGTAACTAATAGAATGAATACTAACAAGAATTAACTAATGAATCCGAAGTACACAATTTTTTCCATCTTCTTCATATGAAGTTACGAGTTTCGCTTTTATTTCGCCGGTAAAAAGTTTTATCACATTTTTTTGTTCTGACCAGTCGCGTCACGTAAACACAGATCAGTGAATTCTTTATCAGCAATGAACACTTCCAGAGCAATCCGCCGAGCCCTACGTCCTCCATCTGCCGACGTGTATTCGAAGTTAAACGACGGAAATAAAAATCTTATAAATATTGAACAACCATATTTTTCTCACTTTGTCACGTCGAAAAATCGTATCGTCCGTACATTGCCTTCTTTTAAATGTGTACGAGTCTTTACACCCTCACAATGTTATGTTAGGAAAACGTTTTTTACTCTTTGTATAACAACAAGTGATACATATAAAATTTATTAATTTTTCTGATAGTATATAATTATGCTTTAAATGTTCCAGTGCTATAAATTATAAAATCATAGAATATAATAATGTAAGAAAGGTATACGATTAGACAACTTTCTCAATTTTATTTTTTGTATATAATAAATATATGTCTCTGTGTATGTATGTAAATATATGTATATGTATGAGGTGTGGGACTCCTAAATAAAATCCTACAAAAATCTCTATGGGGCTCCTAAACAAATAAACTGATGAAGGCACGTGTTCAACTTTAGCTTTTGAGGAGCCACAAATTTGGTTATTGTCGTGTAATGCGTATTTAATTGATGATTTTGTCTACTACATACCTAAGCTTGTGTTATTCGTTTGCGAGCAAATACAATTATTAGCTAGTAATATTTGGTTTTTACCTAGTTAGTAAAAATGTTTCTCTTATAAACACTGAGTATCGGTGACACTGGCAGAAGTCGAAGTGAAATCAAATTTTCAGTCAATTCTTATTTTAAAAGTAATCAGACTAGACTGAATCGAATGAACCAATGGACTTGATTATATTAAATTTAAAAAAAATTATTCAAAGACACCCGTCGTGGATGTGCACATACTCCAAATAGTTTTCACTCCATGCACACCGCATCCTGTGGCTTATTTTGTTCAGAAGGGTACCGTGGATACTGCGTTTATTTTTATGTGCGCTAAATTTTAGGGATCAATGGGAAATTGGTTGCCTATAAGAACGCATTCGATTTTATACCGAACAAATGGGGCGATATTTCAAAGAGATAGGAAAGTCTGTTGTGTACCTATCTGTGAACAAAAAAAAATATTGTGGCCGTTAAAGCTACTATAGAAAAACATATAAATATTTATCTTGCATAATATGTGTTGGTACTTTTAAATACTTTTAAGACAATGTTAGTACATTACGAAAGGTATAGTACACGGCCGTAAATAATGCACATCGACTTTTAGAAAGAGACAATCAGCTAATTTGAACTTTGTAGAGCGTTATCTCTGACGCACATTACCTATGAGACGTATCGGACTGTCAGTATTTCATATGACAGATCTAATAGTGTAAGAACCCAGTTCCCAGATCACCTGTCATATTTTTTTGAAGGACAAAATATATTAAATTCAAATTCAAAATATTTTATTCAGCATAAAATTATTACAATTTCTTACTGAACGTCATGAGTCTACTACCAGTTCGGAAAGAAAAAGCCTCTGACCTGAGAAGAACTGGCGAAAGAAACTCAGCGGGACTAATATCATTTTTTTAATCATGTTTTTTTTCCAAAGCAGATTGAAATTTACAATAATTTTATAATATGTTGAAATAGCCTGGCGGCGATCACATCATTCCCAAGGCGTACTGTCTTCTATAAAATCGTTAATCGATAAATATCCTTTAGTACACAAACGTTCTTTCACATTTTTTTTTTAAATTTGGCTGCTTTATATACGTAAAAATGTTATTAACCAGCTATTTTAGTATTTATCGCCAGACACTAATTATATTACTATATTTTAAAACCTGTAGAAAATATTTTAGCAACTCTTTATACTACGATGTATACTGTAATGTTTTGTCAATCAGAAACAAGGAAGTCTGGGGTCTGGGATCTTGGACTATAACGCTCTACGAAGTCGAAATTAGCCGATTGTCTCTTTCCAAAGGTCGATGTGCAATATTTATGGCCGGGTACTATAAATAGGTTTTATTCAACCCTTGAATACATCTAAAAATCCAAATAATGCTTATAAGGCTTTACTTATGCTGATTGTTATGAATACAACTAAGGTCTGATTAAGATTCTGTTATAGTTTAAGAAAAGTTTTCATTTTTATTTAATAATATTTAGAAGTAAAAGTGATTAAAATTAAATAACTGAAGCAGGAATTTTAGCGTTAATAATATATTTTGTTTTTTAATTTTGTAAATTATATAATATAAAATTTTATAAATATTAATTAAAAGACGTAGACTTAAAAGAAAAAATAAATAGATACATATAAATGAAATATCAATACGCTCTCTCTAAATATATATTAGCTATTATGTTTTTTCAAATTCCGGTTACAATCGAGACTAGACTAAAAAATAAATAACAAGAAAACTTGACATAGCCCCGATGCAATAAGAAAACTACATTATTATCATCTGCCAAGTCATGTTCGAGGCATCGGTATACGGGTCTAAGATGGCCATTAAATAGTGGAGTAATCCTTGTGTAAATCCTACGGAATTATACCTGTATCCCTGTAATTATAGCCACCCTACTCTCCCACTGGTATCCACTAAGCATTACGACTTAATCTCTACTAAATTGCTAAGCTATCTCCTAGTGCAGGCATTTCGAATAATTAAAGGGAAAAGCGGGTAGTTTGAAAGTAAGCTCGATAGTTACATTAACATAATATTATTTATAATTTCGAAAATAAATAATTTTCAGCATACATAAATTATTTATCACAGTGAGCTAGCAAACCGTTATTCTATTATGTAGCGAGTATATCCACAATGTACATTGTTAGTCGATCTCTAACGAGGCTGACCCTCGTCAAGCGTGCAATACTGAGTGGACACCGACCTTTATAATGCCACCGGAAAAATAATCTTCAAATACAGGAAACGTCGGCGTAAATAACGTACGTTATATTTCTTAGCTGAGACGTTTTTGTTTGAATTCTTTTCTTTTTTTTTAAGTAAGGAAAATGAATGGAGAAAGGGAATGGAGACTAGCGGTATTTTGAAATGTAAAGTTATATGGAAATCTCATTTATGCATGTGTAATGTTTGGGTGTTTGATGAAAAATGTGAGGAAGGTTAAGAATTTTAATAAGGTCGTCTCGTGACTCACGTTTATTCTTCGGGGAAGATGATGTTTTCAAACCCGGCGGAAAAACGCACTTTTATAACGGTTTATTTTGTTTCTTAGTCGCTAGCTAGGGCAAAACTACTAGGTGAGTTTAAATGATATTATATAGGCTCAAATTGAGTTTATACCATGATGATAGGATATTAGGAAAAATAAATAGAAGGTTTCCCATTCAAGATGTATAGAAAGACCAAATGAACCCTATGTTATAATTTCATAACGAGTTGTCAGAATTTATATAGATTATTTGCGACTTATTTCAAACTAGCTGCTGCCCGCGACGTCGTCTGCGTGCGATCACTGCTCGTTCCCCGTAGGGGATAGCGTGATAATATTATGTAGCCTATGTTCTGACCCGACTTCTTAATAATATTCGTGCCTTTGAAGTAAATCCATGCAGTACTTTTTGAGTTTATCCCAGACATACATTGACTTTCCTATCATTTTATTATATGTATAGATATGATTTCGTCAATATTTTAAGATACAAATATATACGTAAAATAATAACTATGTATTGGATCCACTTAAACTGGTATACAGAATTTAATATATTTTTTTTAATTTTCTCCTAATTACATTATATTAATATTGTAAATATAACTAGATCATAGTTTATTTATATAATAGTATGGAAAAGAGAATTATTCATTTCACTAATATTTATCTTAACATAATTACTTATACGAGAAAACGTTCCACGACTATTAAACAAACTCTTTTAAGATAAAAAATGAAGGAAAAAATAATACAAGTTCTTACTAAAATACATACATTAAAAATATAAAAAAGTTTGTATTTTTTGTTTTGTATCGTAATTACTTTATTAATATTTCGATTATAAAACAAATTGGAATGAACTCTAACTAAATAAGCAATTCATGTTTATTATAGTAAGTTTCTTATCTTATTAAGTCAAGGATTTAATAATACTTTGCAATGGAATGCAATGGAAAACCGTTCCAGAGTAGTGGAGCGTATTGTCGCCTTGACAGTTGCGGTCGCGGGCTTGAATCCTGTTTCGAGCAGATATTTATATTCGTACAAATATTTGTCCTGACTGACTGAATATTTTATCATCGCCAAATATTCACTATTGAAGATAGAGACGTAAATGTTACGAGGTGCTTTTCGAAGTTTATCCCTTAAGGGGCGAAATAAGGCATGACAGCTTATATGAAAAGACTTATTAAAAGACTTATTGCTATTAAACTCTGATCGAAAATTATTAATTACATATTTTAGTATTTATGGAAATTCTACCCCGAAGGGGGTAAACTAGGCGTTAACAGTTCTTGTGTGCCGTGGTTGTCTGTAATTATCGTATTGAGAAGCAAGAGTAAAGTAGGGCATTAGTTAATTTAGCTAAAATTACCTAAAAATGGACGGAATACAAATGGCTGACCTATAGAAACATTTTTTTTGCATATACAGTTACAATTTAGTATGGTCGATAGAGAGCTCTGCGAGTAGTCTGTTCGACCCAAAAATGAGATGTACAAAGAGGTCCTAAATAAAAAATGATAGTCCAATATCATGATTTAAAGTATATTTAAAGACTCCCTTGTAAATATAATCAATTTAGACATGAACAAAGCCGCAGACTACAGCGAGTGAAATATACAATATGAATTTAGTGCAGATGCACATAACAAGAGGGCGTCTGTCTGAAAATTTATCAATTCAGTTCACGTAGCAATACCCAAGCCAGCACAAGCATGCATTTAATGAAAATAATACTAAACTACTAATGACATCCTTTTACGTGAAGGCTCTTTAGTTTCAAACGATAATATTTTATATTTTAAGTTTTAAAATAAATTTTAAAGTATCTTATTTCATAAAGTATATCAGGATACGATTTATTTTTCGAGAGATTATAATAAAAACCTTTAACTAAAATAACTATTTTAAAATTTTTGAAAAATATTTATATGTTGTTAATAAATGCTTTAAATGTTTACACGTTTCAACTTTTCCCTCTTTTCATAAGCAAAAATTAAACAATTAAGCCATCATTGGTTTTTGTATTAGACTTATTAGTATAAAAATTGTATTTACTACACTATTTGTCAACAAGTCTTTATATATTCAAGCTTGCTTTCGTCCCTAAACCCTTTACTTATGTTACAACAATCTATATTTATAATAATTCATATGGGCAGAATGTTTCCAAACCCTCAACGGACTTTATTCGATTAGACCAAACTCTAAGTTACAGTACAAACCGACTGCATTATTCACTTTGGGGGTGAATGCTAAAGTGAATTGGGATTTAATCCGTGGTAAATTGCTGTTTGCCTTGAACTGATTATCTCACAGTCTTCAGCTATATCCCGACTATTTACATTTGAGACTTCCACGCTTTGACATTCCAATGCTCTCGAGCGTTCAATCCGGATATTTCGTGTTCGCAACGTTTCTGCACGGGATGTCGTATTTTATTTGATTTTGGTTTCTCTAAATCCTCATAAATAAATTTAATGTACGTGTAAGTTGATAAATATGAACATCATTTTAACATTGCAGTCAGTTTAGTAGAAAGTGTTTTAAACGTTTCTTTTTTTATTTTTGTACTGTTTCTTTAATATTGAATAGTTAAAAATATGCCATCTCTTCATCGTCACTTCAGCCTATCGCAGTCCACTGCTGGACATATTTAACATAGTACACAAGTTCGCGCCAAAAATGGTGTAAACTAATGAGTGTTGCCCATAGTAGTTATTTATTCATTTATTAACTAAAAAAATAGTAACTATTTCGAATCAGTAATTTTTTTCATTTAAATTTGTTAATTGCCTTAAAGTTGATTTCTTTCTATTCTAAAAATAAATAATCAAAACAAATAATGCAGTTTATTACACGACAACGTTTGGGGAATTATTTAAACCTTACAGAAGATCACAGCTAAATAATTACTGCTCTCAAGAAGTGTTATGCTCCTGTGGTGAGTAAGGTGGCCAGAGCTCCTAGAGAGAGGGTAGAGTCGGCAATGCGTTTGCGATGTTTCTGGTGGCGTCTATAAGCTAAAGCGTGTCAAAAGACAGACGAAAAATATTTTAGGTCTTCTTACTTAACTTTACTACTACTTTTTATTTTGAAATTTTTACCCATTTTGTTCAAAGTTATTTATTATTATTTTTTTTTTGCTACTGTGTCGTGTCCTATGCCCAAAAGTTATCTTGAAGAAATCCCTCTTTAGCGACAAGATCGCATTTGTACTTCTTGTACTGTATCTTTTTTCTGTGTCTGTATTTCGGTGTACAATAAAAATCACGATCACGAGCCTGTAATATCCCACTATTGGGCATAGGCCTCTTCCCCCATGTAGGAGAAGGATCGGAGCTTAATCCACCACGCTGCTCCAATGCGGGTTGGCAGATATATTCCCTACTTTCCTATTTCCCTATTTGAGTAATGATCGCTATCAGGTGTACATGATAACAACCGGGACTGACGGCTTAACGTGCTCTACGAGGCACGATGGGGAGACCCATAAGGACTGCACAAACACCCAGACCACGGCAAACATCTCTATGGCCAATACAAATGCTGTCGTGTGCGGGGATCGACCCCGCAACCGCCCGCGCAACAGCCAATCGCAATCCAGTGCTGTGACCGCTGCACCAACGCGGCGTCAATAAAAATAAATAAACAAAAATAAATTCTAATTGACACAATAACCCATTTAATACATTTAATATTATGGAAAACCCGCGATTAAACTCCATTTCCTCTTCAAAATAGACGTTTCTTCTATCGTCCAGCTATGGGTATTTCATTTCTGTATATTATACCTTAACGCTGGCCTAAGCTAGTCTTTATTACGAATTCATACACCCATAGCACCCTATTTGGTTATTACAGTAAGTAATGTTAGACATTTAGCATAAATTGAAGTTATTTTACGTATTTTAAGAAAATATTATATAAAAAGAGCTCGTCTTTTCAGCCTCCAGGGAAAAGCCTTTTCACATTAAGGAGAAGAATTGACTTGAATTATAAATAAGTAGGTACAAACAGAATCCTTGAAAAAATGTTTGTGGCCGTTGTTTGGCTTCAAACCTACATTTCTTAGAAATGAAATAAAAATTGTCGAATTTTTCAATTCCGAAAATCTTATACTATTAAACGAGCAATTCTTGTATATATATATATATATATATATATTTTCTGAATCTCGGAATCGGCTCCAACGATTTTCGTGAAATTTAGTATGCAGGGGATTTCGGGGGCGAAAAATTGATCTAACTAGGATTCATTTTAAAAAAATGTCGTTTTATCCCTGTTTTTAAGTAATGAAAAAATATCATTAGAATACGAAGCTTAATTTCACTACGCGTCAACATAGCTTTAATGGCGTAATTAGGAAATCGGCGGGTGTCAAATCGTGTTGACCCGGGTTCGAATCTCAGTCTCCAGACAAATTTTTTTTCTTTTTTTTTTTAATTTCACTCGTGATTTATTATTTAAATAAAATTAAAATATAAAAATACCGAGAAAAAAAAGTAAAATAAAATGAAAATACCGAGCCAGGCTCGGTCACCCAGGTACTGGTTATTTAATAGTTATTATAATGGAACATTAGGTTTTTTTTCATAATAAATATTATTTAATACGAAGGATCTAGCCAACATACAGGTAAGTTTGTTTCATCTGATAAATGTAACGTACATAATATATTGAACTTAGCGCTAATATTTGGTAACTTAATTTAAAATCAGAAAACAGTAGTAAAATCATATTGAGTTAGAACAAAGAACGAAATATTATTCAAAATCTGGGAAAGTCCGACTAGTCAAATACGTCAACCTTAAGCAAGATAACAAACAAAAATAATACTCCCAAGTAGTTTTGTATTCTTACTGTTAATCCAAGTAGTGTTGTATTCTTACTGTTAATGCAAGTAGTATTGTATTCTTACTTAGCTTATGTACTTATCACATAGAAAAATAACATGAATATGAATGTATTGTAGAAGTCATCCGTGATAAATGAATTTAAAAATATTCACATTACTTATTACATAGCTCTTAGACTGAAGTACTGTTTAGCTCAGTTATGAGCAGATAGAAAGAAGTAAATGTTATGTTAAGACACTCCACAGACAGCAGTAAATATGTTATAATTATAAAGTACCTACAGTTGAACCCTACAGTATCGGCAAACAATGCTTAAGAATAATTATTATTACAAACGTAAAATTAAACATTCGACAAAAGCGATTTGAAGTTTTACTTAAATTGAAGATGGAATGCCCCAAAAATATATTTTTTGGAAAACTATAAGTCAATCAACTTTCCTAAGGCTACGCTGTCCCGTGCAAATTAA
The DNA here is from genome assembly GCA_905220545.2 of Melitaea athalia. Lineage (NCBI taxonomy): Eukaryota > Metazoa > Arthropoda > Insecta > Lepidoptera > Nymphalidae > Melitaea > Melitaea athalia. The sequence continues at coordinate 15,195,684 of HG992188.1, forward strand.
TTATACGGTTCACGGTATAGTTAGTTAAATTTATATATTCTTCCGACTTTACCCGATAATATTGTACAATATCCGAGTGTACCTAAGTCGTACATTTTTTTTATAAACGTCTTAACAGCCTCAACTAATATTCACTCATGTGTCAGGAGTCCGGAAACACAACAAACAAACAAATGTCCAGACCACGGAAAAAGCTTGTATGGACTATACAAATGTTGGCCATGTAAGGGGCGTGTGCGATCGCCAGCGCAACCAGCCAGTGCCAGTGCTTTGACCGCTACGTCAACGCGTAACTAGTCAATGTATGGAAATTGAACTTCAAGCAAATAGTATATATCGATTAGATTGGCTGTGAAGACGCGCCGACAAACACAGAAGTGGTCTTATAAGGGTTCCTCTTTACCATATTTAACACTGAACCCTGAAAAGATATTTCATATTCATACCCTCAAAGAAACCGATACAAGGAAAAGCCTCTTATCTCCGTCCTTACGACGACATTGAGAGAGCAGTAAAGTTATGGATACGATTCTGAATTGCAGGTCAAGTGTCAACGGAATCTTATTATAAGCGGTTTTTTCCGTAATATTTGATACTAGCTTCTGCGCGCGACTTCGTCGGCGTGGACTCCGCTCCTATTGGTCTTAGCTTGATGATATATAGCCTATAGCCTTCCTCGATAAATGGGCTATCTAACAATGAAAGAATTTTTCAAATCGGCCCAGTACTTCCAGAGATTACCGCGTTCAAACAAACAAACAAACAAACAAACAAACAAACAAACAAACTCTTCAGCTTTATATATTAGTATAGATATACAGGAACTTTGTACGTTTTGATGGCTAGTAATCATTACACTTGTAACGTAATTTTAAACTAAGACTAACTATTCCCGCTGCTATACCAACGTGCTATTTTAAGAGACATCTTTTTCTCTTTTTAAAAATCAAAATAAAAATAAAAAATTACTTTATTAAAGTACGCTTCAAAACCACTTTTAAATCTTCATTTTACAAACTAAAATTATATTAGTTTTCGCGGCAGGCTTAAAAATAGTATTATGTGTTTTTTGTAATTGGATCAAATAAATTAAAAATTTAAATATTATAGTTAACTAGCGACCCGCCCCGGCTTCGCACGGGTGCAATGATGACATTTTTAAATGACAGGATCTTTACGTAATATTCCGACGTGGCGGCTGAGGTACTACTCTTACAACACGTAATATTACGGCGATGGCAGTTAAAGGGTTAAATGTTTCGCTGTTAATTACTTCTAACGACGATATCTGAAAACCTATTCATCTGATTGATATAGTGTAAAGGGCAATTTTAATCTGCATTAAATTCCTAATCTAACTAAAATATTTGTTTGGATAAGGATTAATACTGAACTAAAGAAAATAGCTTGGAAAATAACGTAATGTTTTTAATTAAAAATTTGAACATAAAAGTGGTTATTGTAAGTCAACCGTAAGAGATAGAGATATGCTATCGCGGACTTTTTTGTAGCATTTTTATAGATTTAGAATTCGCTAGTACATTACTGTACTGTATCTTTGCTAGTTTACGCGGCGTTTGCGTGGAAAGCTCCCAGTTAGCCCGATTTTGTGCGACTTCTTCAACATTTATCGCCGTATTTCTGCTAATTTACATAAAACTATACTAAATTATATACATAAACCTTCCTCTTGAATCACTCTATCTTTTAAAAAAAACCGCATTAAAATCCGTTGCGTAGTTTTAAAGATCTAAGCATACATAGGGACATAGGGACAGAGAAAGCGACTTTGTTTTATACTATGTAGTGAAGTGAAGCTACCACTGATTCGGAACGTAGATTCTGCAGAGGAGAATCGCCAAGAATCTAACAGCTATGTACTCTATTAAAAAATAGTGTCATTATTATAAACTTATACATTAATCATGTTGTAAATGAAATTATTATAATTAATGCAAATGACTACTTTAATAAAACGGCTACGTCTTTTCTGATATTGCTCTATATATTTCATTTTTGTATTTAAATATACATTAAAATTTTCAGTCGCGTGTAATATTAACTTTAAACAGTTTTAACATCACCCTACGGTCAATGATGCTATTGAAAAGACTCCTATCCGTCCCACTTCCATGTCTATATATATATATATATATAAATAATTGCTGTTCGTTTGTTTCGCTTAAACTCGACAATGGCTGGACCGATTTGGCTGATTTTGATCTTGAAATATTTGTGGAAAGTTCAGGAAAGGTTTAAACGGTAAGAAACAAATAATAAGTAAAGGAAAATACTAAAAACGACAATTAAATTTTCCAATAGAATATGTTGCCTAGCTATGTAACATCAAAATTGTCATTTGTTTGTCAAATATTTATAGGTGGGTTCAGAAAGTCTTTTTTCCATATTTTTCAGAAATAAATGTAGGTGATACGAAGTTTACCGGCTCATCTAGTCTCACATATGTATGTACATAAGTATTTACCTCTGACATAATCCTTCAAATATAATGAAAGTTTGTGAGGATGATGGTTTGTCACACTTTCACGAAAAAAAAACCGGTTTTAATGAAACTCATTACATAAATAGCTGTAGGTCATGCAAACACATGGGATGTTATTAATTATTTATTTATCGTTTTCACTAAGAAGATATACATTATTACTTACATAATTATAGAAACTAGAACCACTAAGGTTTAAACCTGTGCTACAGGAAAATTTCCCGCGTGAAACCGCGACTCGTTGCTAGTTACATCACAGTATTAAATGAGATAGCGATTTTATTAATTTACATTCATACGTTTAACGAATATTTCTGACAGGTATTAAATTTGTTACTCACACTGCGTAAAACGCTGTGTTCAAAGAGATTAACGCTTTGTATATTATGAATTTGATCTTTTAATGAATAGTAGTCGACCCACATCGACCTGTGCCCACTTCGTTGGGCGTTAATTATTTTTGTGATGCAACTTTATTCATTCATCATCATCATCATTCCAGCCTATCACAGTCCACTGCTGGACATAGGCCTCCACAAGTTCGCGCCAAAAATGGCGTGAACTCATGTGTTTTGTCCACAGTCACTATGCTATTTTTATCAGAGTTTGGAATTTAAATATTCTTTTATATTAAAAATGTAGCAAAACATCAATATAATGCATGTTAGATCTATTTGAGTTTGCTTTTAAAATTAAGAACAAACTTTAAAGATTCGTATAGATTATTGTCTTTGAGATGTAAGATGACGGCAGAAAACAGAACATTCCGTTGTTTTTTTACTGTACAGTTAACGCGATCTAATAATCTAATACAGTTTTACATTACAGAAATGTAGAACTAGCAAGCTCTTTTATAGCTTTAGTAGTACGACTTGAATCTTTCTCTAAGTTCTCTCTCCTTTACTTGATTAACTTTGCTGCAATTTCAAATCCGCATTGTTAAGTCCTAGAGATTACAAAATCAACATTATTCCGATTTTTGACAAGGAGATGTATTATTATTGCTACCTTCTGATTGCTGTATTGGCTACGAACACAAATTCTGAAATGATAGCGGCTGGACTTCAGTAAGATACTACTAATAGTAAAGGACTTCAGATTTCTTTCCAAAATAATACCAAGTCTTTTAGTTTTTTTTTTTAATGATAATTTGCGATTATACATAATTATATCGTAGCATTAAATAAAGTATCTCTACCCAATTAAACATTTTTATAAGCTCAATTAGGGTAACTATAACAAAAAGCTTACTTTTATTTTACACAAAGGATTCTTACTTTGTTTTTCAATTTAACGCTCCGACGGTCACATGTTACGACGTACAATCAGCAGGAAGTGTTATTGTTAACACGACTAACACAAACTAGGTAAACAGACTTTCCTCTATTTATTTAATTACTAGAATTAATAAAGACTATATTATTAATTAAAATAATTTTATTCACAAACAAATTCATGGTTCAACTTTGGTATCATCACATCATCATCATCATCACATCAGCCTATCGCAGTCCACTGCTAGACATAAGCCTCCCCAAGTTTGCGCCAGACATCCCGGTTTTACGCAATCCTCATCCAGCCTACGCCGAGCCAACTAGCCTAGCCAACTTTGGTAAAAATCTTATTTTTATTACTTGTCGTAATAGCGTCAATAGCGACTAGAGTATTTCCTATTCTTACTTGACCCGTTCTAATTTTTTTACTTAATTAATGGCGTGAACTGTCGCTTTGCGTAAACGAACGAATGAGCATCATGTTTTAAAATACAGTTTACCGCATGAATAACTTTTCATAAGCATTTAAATACATTTATTTTTCTCTATCTGCTATGAAAAATACTATCATCATATACTCGTACCAGGAAAATTACATTTACGACTAAATAGCTACTTAATGTGTTAAAATACGAAACCATTTAATCTATTTCAAATGCAATATTATTTTTAATATTTCGCAGTTCGCTATTATTTATTGCCATAGGGTTGAGTGGAAGAGATGTCTATTAACGATGAAATCATGTAGTCGTTTTTTTCTATTGTTTTTCTTTGCATATAACTACAATAAACAATATTTGACACTAATCGATTCCCGGCTGAGATCAACTTTTAATTGTTTTTTAATTAATCCTTTTTTGTTTTAGAAATTCACACTACTGGTGTATTATAAATAAATAATATCTGAGTTAAAGTATAAAACAAAGCTCGTCAACTGTTTTAAAACACAAAAGAAATTTCTTAAACAAAAGTCACAAACAAATTTCTTACAAATCTTTATTATATCTGGTAGCAAATAACCCAGAATGAGTTGGTCTAAATTTGCAAATCAAATAAAATTCTTCCAATATCTCAAGCGAACTAAAAAAATCGGCGCCAGTCCCAAAGGAAATAAGTTCTCTGCATTTTCTTGAAACTATCTTCAGCTGTTGAAAAGTATCGCTTTTTAATGTAATTTCCGAAACGGAAGGTCGACGTCCACGGGGACCCAGCTAATGGATTTTGTTCATGATTCACGGAGAATTATTTTCCGATGGACGTATTATCAAAGTGGGTTTTAATATTTATCATTTATTATTACTTTTTTTTTAATAGGCTCAATTGAAATAAAATATTCAAGTCATAATAAAAACGCTGGTCTTAATGTTTGCCCTTATGAGACTGAGTCACTTTTCCTATATGAAGACGAGAATTCTGCCAAGCAGTGAGACACTTAAAATTCAATGTTCAGTTCAATAAATAATAAATTATTACTAATTAGAACATTTTTAACGTTATGTTACGGCAGTCTACTTAAACTTCCAAAAAAAACAGTGAACGTCAAAACTCATTAAATGTCTATCTATAAATAAGTAACTAGCCATGCTACTCAACAGGTAATAGAATTAAGTTGTTGTATATTAGTGCTTCTATTAATAATAATGAATATATTCTTATAAATTAACAATATATATAATTGTAAAAAGATGATCTATCCTGAATGAAGTTTTATTATTGTGGACTTAAACCGGACTTAATTTGATCTCACAATTTTCTTCCATTGCTCCCCGCTGCTCAGTGTCAACGTTTCATTCGGATTTTGTATTGCCAACATCTTCATACACTTTCAATAACACTTATTCCTATCCATTAAGATTGAAATTAGCTTAAACTTACATTTCCCAATATGGTCGCCAATTCAGTGCAGCGGTCATTCTGTTCAGCCACAACTTGAACATTTTCCAAGACTTTGTACTGTCATTATTAAAGTAAAATGAGAATTGTTATGGCTGCTTTTGTATTATTAACGAGCAACTTTAAAGCATAACAAGTTGTTATCTTCTGGCTTTATAAGGATGAAATATTTCTCATTGTTTACGGTGCAAATTTTAAAATGACAACAGAGTTTCGTCGATAACTTTACGCTTAAGTAATCGTGTAAGCGTCAGTGAACAAATAGCTTATAAATAAATGAATAATAAATTTCATACCTTCAATATAGGCTAGTAAATAAAGCATTTAACCTCGCACTAAATTTCCGATCCAATTTTAATTTTTTTAGGTTAAGGGTCACTTACTGACCATAAAAACACAAAATGCTGACAGATCCAAAAGCTATTAAAACCTTTTTTGTAGAGAATAAAATTTTGCATCTTTTATTTCTTGTAAACTTTTTTTGTAAAACTTACCTTTTACGATTTATGGCCCGGCTTTATTTACTGGCCTAATAAGAATATGATGATTTCTATTTATATCATCGAATATAGTAGCTCCTCCTTCATTGAACGATTATAAAACATATACATTCGCTTTATATTCGGGTTGAAAAAATTTGACCAATTATCTCAATATCGTACAATAACAGTCGGGTTGGCTACCAATTAGATAGCAACGAAATATGCATGCTCGTTCTTAGCTGTACAATATCCTTGATCATCCTCACATACCCCCTTATCCTAAGGATAACTTTACTTTTTAGTGTGTCATGTGACACTGAATACAATTTGCGTTCTCGTAGTAATTAACTTGCTTGTATTGCCTCTTTGTCGCTCAAGTCCGTATAGTTATCCGTTCTAAAGTTCTAAAGTGATCAAACTTTGTTTAAAAAAAATGACTCAATAATTTTAATATAGGTACGTCAGTTATTGTTATTGGTGCCTTCATAAAAAAGCAGTTCATTTTAATAAATAGCGATTCGCCACAAACATAAATAAAAATAAAAATATTTTGCTATAACTATTTTGCTGTGCAATCAGTATTTTTTATTATTTATTTATTATTGGGATTTGTTCTTAGTAAAACATTAACATTTTTTTGATTTGCAAAAATACAATTAGATACATTAAAAACGAAGATTTACAATAAACAAGATTTCATAAAAAAAAATTATCGTTTGAATAGATGTGTATCTTAGACGTACCTACCTACATATATCCTATACCTGATTCGTAAAGTAAATATTTTAGAAATCATAGTTTCATTTAAGACTAGCAAGTGATATAAGAAAATTTCGAAGAAAAATACAGTCTAACCGATTCATTCCCGAATAAGATAACCAAAATCCAATCGTTAATAAGGAAAGAAGTACAGGCACAAAGAAATTCTTTCAGATATAATTCCGCTAAAGGAAACTACACGAACATGTTTGTACTCAATTTCACGGCTTGCCGAGTCCGCCTAAAGAATTCGCTCACAAAACAAAATCACTTATCTCGTACAAAGCTTTCGGAATGAGAACGAACTAAACTTTATTGGTGTCTTACATAAAAAATCTAGGGTTAGTTTTTAAAGTTCTACTGACCAGTACAAGACAGCAACTGCCACCTTTTATCTGTATGTATTCTTGCGCTGTTTCATACCTGTTTAGCCTATACTTTGCCTACTGTACTTTTCCATCCTAAACATTCCACAATAAACAGAAATTCAGACGCAATAAAATATTTTAAAACTAAACCTGAACTTCCATATTTTTTTACTATTCAAATTAATACACAAACTCTTTTAATTTGCAATTTAGTCTAGTCAAAGTTTTCAAAAATGAATAGTATAAGTGATATTTCTTAATTCAAAACATAAATGTCATAACACGCAAATATAACATGTGTTACATAATAGTTATTATTAGTTTTACGAGCAATTTACAACGAATTTCAGACGAACGGGATAATAAAATACATCTAGAATGTTAAGTAATATGAAAAATCCAAACACGTTCTCATATAGGCATAAAATACATCATATTGTTTTCGTCTAATATAATATTAGCATTTTTTAGATAGAATAAGATTTTATGCCTTGAAGCCTTAATTATTCACAGACATAAGAACCTTTACAATCTTTCCTTGTAAAGAATAAAAGAAAGTCAGATAATTAACAATTAATAAAATCCCTTTGACTATATCACACAAGAATGATAAAAAAGTCCTTTTAAAACGTAATCGGATAAAAAATAGGTCACGTAATGACTATAAAGTCGACTTTTACAAGGAAATAGTACGGCAAATGTTACCATCTCAAAGATAGTCATTATTGCATAGCGCTCGCGCAAAGGAGATTGCCACTAAGACACTTATAAGACGGGCCTTTGAAAGCCAGTGCAGTATAAATGTCACTCTATATGGAAATTTTGCCTCTACGTACACATATTGGCACATATACGAGTGCCTTTTTCTTGCTTTGACAAAATTACTGGATTGAATAAAAAATTAATTATGTAAATTTTTTATGAAATTTATAGTCGAATTTTGAAATTGAAAATTTTATTATTTATTGTTCTCATTGAAAGTTTAAACCAGAAAAAAAAGATTACCTAAATAGCTTGTGGTCGGAATTACCCAAATTAAATCCAAAATTATGTAATTACAAAAACTGATTAAAAGATTTTGCTTGGACATAGGTACCATTGTTTTAAAAATATTTATAAAATGAAAGCTTCGTTTTAAAAATATTTGCGATTACTACTTTTATCTGGGGCGACTCATTTAATGCGTGAAAATCTATACATTTAGTGTGAAATCTCAATTAACTTTTTAAATTAAAACAAATTAAGTAGATAGATAGATACCTATGCTACATATTCATAAACATTTATAAAGAACTAGCCGACCCGTGCCCACTTCGTTGGGCGTTATAATCCATTTCACATAAGAAGGGTACGGTGAAATTTGATATGTTCCAATACACTCTCACTATTTTCAGCAAATCAGATAAATATAAATGTTTTAAAATCACCAATTAATTTCTAAGGCAAATAATAATGCTTGATTAGATTGAATTGTTGACACGGCACGTCAGAGGGCGCAGGTTCAAATCCTGCTGATTTAAAATCTTTATATATTTTTATCTTTTCCCTTTTATCTTGTCACTCCTGAATAGTGTAGCTTTCTGTTAGCGAAAGAATTTTCATGATCGGATCAGTATTTGCGAAGATTACCCCGTATATACAAACAAAGTTATAAACTTTACCTCTTTATAATATCACTAGCCGAACCGGCTAACTTCGTACCGCCTAACAGTCGATTCCTTAATTTTTTTTTTAAATACTTATCCTTGCCATAACCCCTCCACTAACATTTAAACTTTATCGTATGGTATTAAAGTTCAAATTAACTTTTAAGTATTATTACGAATCTTTTGTATGGGAATATAGAAAATTGTTGTTTTTAGACTATTTCAGGTTTTTTTTTAAATATTTTAAATTTTTCTCTCCGTAAGAACTATCCTCGTACTTTAAGAAATATTATAAAAAAGAATTAGCGAAATCGGTTCAGCTGCTCTCGAGATTTGCGCTTAGCAACACATTCAGCGATTCATTTTTATATATATAGAGATTAGTATTAGTATAGATAACTTGAGTTAAACATATTGAAATGTTATCAAACGTAAACGACTGTCAACCAAGTTTCGTCAATAATATCTTTCAAATAAAATTTAAAATAAATAAATTCGATAATTGAAAAAGTTTATCGCAATTAGGAGCGGGCAAATATTTGTAGGATTTAAAGTTTTATTTACTCTTCTGTCGAAACAAGCAATTTAATAAAACTTTAAGGTTACGAACGTAACGAATACAACTTCGATAAATTTAAGAGTTTGTTCATTGATTTTATTACGATTAAATCAATGTTTGAACGATCGCTACTAAATCCAGTATAGTAAATATTTGCTAATCTAAGATATTTCTGAATAAAAAATATATTTAAAGGTGTTTTTACTTAATACATACATTACTTATAATTATACTTAGGTTTCGGTAACCCACTTATTCACAATTAGAGAATAACTTAACGTTATTTATGATTTAAATGGAAACTACTATTTTCATTATTTTTTATTGCATTGTATACATGTTTATTATTAAATCGCCAGCAACCGTACTTGCCGCAGTCAGTTCAGTGACAACCTGTCTAGCCCGACTATATTTAATTAATTTCTTATTATTGTTATTTTTATCATTTTAACACACACGCCCGTTCGTCTGTACCCGACGCTAGCAACTTAACCGTTTTTTTTTTTAGGTTTCAGCCACCTTATATATACAATTTTGTAATGTTATTTTTAAATTAATGCATAATGCAAGTATAAGTATTTTTTATCCAGACTAGGGTCGGGAATCAAATCATAACCCTAGAGGAGAAAGCAAGATCCACCAGTCATTACGTAAGTATAAAAATATACCAAACGATTTTAGTGGTATTAATTATGTTTATTCCGTTACTAAAACAATAAGCCGATGTAGAACAAATCAATGCTCGAAATAGAAAGGCGCACAAAAGTATTTATATTGTACAAACTTACTTGAATAAAGAAAGTAGTCTAAAACAATTAAACTTTAAATCGCTTTGTCAATTAAAGTCCTAATTAAGGCTTGAACTAACCCTATCAATGTCGATCATTTAAGAAGCTGAATTAGATTAACGACTACTGTTCTCATTGACAAATTGGTTTTTTGTTTCATAAGAAAAAGGTACATAAAAAAAAGTTTATACTTTTTAGTTCTTCCTTTTTTTAAACTGTAAAATCAAATTTCAGTTAGTAAAACATTGAAAAATGGACTTCAAACATTTGATTAATCTTTGCAAATTTTAACTTCCGAAATAGATCTTGATAAGATCTTTTTCTATTTGATCCCCCAAGAACTAATGTTTACGAAATTTTATGCCTTCTAGTATAAAGAGCCAAAGAAAGCCGTAGCTTTACTAATTATGTCTTTGTTAGCTTTTTTGTGCGCCGCGTTGGCGCAACGGTCACAGCACTGGTTTGTGCCTGTTGCGCTGGCGGTTGCGGGTTCAACCCCCGCACATGACTAATCTTTCTATTGGCCATACAGGTGTTTTCCGTGATCTGGGTGTTTGTGCAGTCCTTGTGGATCTTTCCACTGTGCCTCGGAGAGCACGTTAAGCCGTCGGTCCCGGTTGTTATCATGTACACCTGATAGCGATCGTTACTCATAGAAGGGAATATATCCACCAACCCACATTAGAGCAGCGTGGTGGATTAAGCTCTGATCCTTCTCCTACATGGGGAAAGAGGCCTATGCCCAGTAGTGGGATATTACAGGCTGAAGCGAAAAGTATTGTGTGTGTTTATATGCATATACTTTAAATTATACACACATCCATATATGTCAATATTTGTAGCATACATTTATATAATGAGCACATTACAATGATACAGAATGTAGACTACAAAGAAGTATGTTATTTAATACCTTATGTACCTATCTACGTATGTATTATGTATTTTACTCCTTGACAAAGAGTTTTAAAAAGTAAAATTTGGACAATTTCCACAACAACCTTCGCGACCACAGCTCTTATCATTAACAGAGTCAAATTAACTGAGCCCATATTTTAATTTCACTTGTAACGTAAAGCCAGAAATATAGAGAGGTGGTGTAAAATATAACCTTAAGCGTTTTGATAGTAAAAAACTACGGAAACAAATCTGATTTATTCTATTTGTGTAATAGACCTTATCACTTTATTTTACATTTAAATGAACCTCTCAATAACTTCTTGATTAAACATTGTTAATTTTTGTTCTAGTGTAACTTGAGGTTTTATCATTACTTCTTTATATTCACGATCACGATCACGATTCAGCCTGTAATATCCCACTGTTGGGCATAGGCCTCTTCCCCATGTAGGAGAAGGATTTATATTATAAAGAAGTAATGTTCTACTTTTTTCTAATCGCTTGAAGTGGTATAAATTTCATTATGACATTTTGTGGATGCTTATTCTGAGTAGGTAGTTACAAAAATTCTCCTAATATCGCTTTTTATATTTTGAAATGAACCCATAATAAACGGTTTCATCGTTAAACAAGCTTTAAATATTTTTTATCACGATTCAGCCTGTAACTGCTGGGCATAGGCCTCTAGTTCCATGCAGAGAAAGAGGCCTGTGCCCAAGAGGAAACCTAACGAAATATTATTAAAGTAATAATACCACAACCCGAGTATATTTCAAAACATTCGCCATCATTTTAAGCTTGTGATGCGCTTCTACTAGGTTTAAGCTACTACGCAAGTTCATAATTAGCTATTTCCCACTTCGCCCGCGGCCCGCCGGCTTTACTGCGCCTTAATTAACTGCACTGTTCTGTTATATTCTGAGGGGTACGGCGACTACAACATTGTATGCGTCAGGACATGATATACTGGAAGGGATGAACCGATTTATTATAACGTTTACATGAAAATTTGCATATAAATCCTTTTATGTTAACAAGATTTTAAATTTTTAAATAATGGTTTTATTAAAGGTCTTTGCTCGTTCTTTTTACTGCTTTCGTCATTTTTTATAATTAACTAGCTTCTGCGCGTGACTTCGTCCGCGTGGAATAGGATCAATTCTGTCATACATGAATTGTGCGAAACTTTAACTTAAGCGCTATTTCCGTTCTGTTTGACATACATTTTGTATTATGATATTTTTTTATAATTTGATTGATTAATTTAGTTCCAAGAAATCGTTTAATTTTCATTCTAAGCTTGAAAATCAAGTAATACAACTTAACCCTATTAAATCCTTTAATATTGTTCAGATGCTACATGCTATTTATAGCAATAAATGAATGATTGGAAATCACAAACGAATATCTATCTCACAATCGTTATCAATTTTGAGTCTGTAAATATGGTTTAAAAAATTAGTAAAAACAAAGTTGTCAGACCTTGAATTGATTCGAGCCGATGTCACTGCTGCCTGACATGAATAGTCTGTGAATTTTCCAGTCTGCTCGTCAATGCTTACATCGCTTGGGATAGACAGGTGAGATTGACTTCGAGACGATAGGCTAAGACTTATTTGTGATCCCTTTCACCAAACAAATGCTATATTAATTTAATAGTGAAACAGAGGAGTTTGTTTAAATTAGAAACGCTCACACAACTGAACTGATTTAGAAAAAAACCGAAGTGATTGTACAAACAAATCATGTACTTAATGGAAACCTTATACTCATTACATTCGTAATAAAAGAAACAAACGTGAAAATTTACTTTGTGTAGCAAATAAAGAAACACTTACATAATAAAAATATATTAAATTTATTTATACACACGCCCGATGAAATGTACTACGCACACTCTTTCTTTTTCATTGAAATAACAACAAAAAATAAATAGATATATATATATAGGTATTCTGTCTAATTATTAAAATATACGTTGTAAATTCCGACCACAATACTTTTATTATTTATTGTGTAAAACGCTTTCAACACGAACATGTTCATAGTGAAGTGCTAAAGTTAAAGTACGTTTGATAAGTAAAAACGCGATGCTAAGTATTAGTAAATTTTAAAACAGTTATATTTTATACAAGTTAGAGAAAGTACAGACATCAGACAATACTGTCTTAGGGTGAAATAAAATTATGTGGCAAAACTTAAATTAAAATTATGAATGAATGTCACGATACTCAAACATGTGTATTGGCCATACAGACGTTTGCCATGGTCTGGGTGTTTGTGCAGTCCTTGTGGGTCTCCCCACCGTGCCTCGGAGAGCACGTTAAGCCGTCGGTCCCGGTTGTTATCATGTACCTACACCTGATAGCGATCGTTACTCATATTAGGGAATATATCCGCTACCCCGCATTGGAGCAGCGTGGTGGATTAAGCTCTGATCCTTCTCCTACATGGGGAAAGAGGCCTATGCCTAACAGTGGGATATTACAGGCTGAACCACTCATGATAACACCGCTGACTTTTAAGTGTTAAATCGATATAAATCAATGTTGGATTTTATTATTAGCAGAAATTCAAACGCTATAAATCACAATGGCCGATAACATAGAAAACGTAACAATTTTGTCATAAATATGTAGTGCTGTGTGGTTACGGCAGTAAAGAATATAGCCAACCGCTCTCTTCCCGTGGGACCGATGGCAGGATAACCATCCAACTGCTGGCTTACAAGTAACAGGCCGAAGACGGGCAGCAGCATCTTCGGTGCGACAAAGCCAGCCCTGCGGTCACCGACCCGCCTGCCCAGCGTGGTGACTATGAGCAACACACATGAAGTTACGGCATTTTTGGGGCGAACTTGTGGAGGCCTATGTCCAGCAGTGAACTACGATAGGCTGAAGTGATGATGATGGTGATGATGATAAATATGTATATAATTTAGGTGTGTCTACAAAAAAAAAAAAACTAAAAATATCGCAACGCGATCCCTTGAAAATGCGTATCGTGTGTCTCTCGAAGAGTTACAGATTTTATATTAAATCTAAATATGTTTTATTATTACAATATGTGAACAAAGTTACTGCTGCTGTTTATTATTTAATAAATAAATTTCCAATACTAGGTACTCTTTAAAACCCTTCGGCTACAAGGCCCTTGAGAAAGAGATGTTTCTATTTTCTAAGAGTAATAATTATATAAGTAATAAGGTTGTTTCGTCTTTAATTAATAATGAATAAACTTCACCTTTATGTGTGTAAGTTTTAATGCAGACTACTTAATTATAAATATCAAATAAATATAAAAGTTGTTTACAGTTACGTTTACTTTTTTGTTCAAAAATACTTTCAAAATAATTTTAATTGCCTCTTATCGGGAATAACAAATCTAGGACTATTGAAACAAATTATACGTTTTTACGATTATTACCAGCGCTAGTGTGAATACTTTTGACTCTACGTTACTATAAATTATTGTAACACACGATTAGCTAATTAACATTTTTATATAATGTTACTAAAAAAAAGACATTTTAATCTAAGCTTAACAAAAATAAAACCTCTTTTGCTGGTTAAATTTAGTTCTTTTTTATGAAAAGAGTTTCTAAAGTACTAAACAATATTAAATTACATAACATTTACACAATGTATGTATAAACACATGAGCAAACAGTTGTTTCGTTTAAATGTGAACTAAATTACTAAGTAACAAATCAAAACAATCCAGTTGAAAACTTTAATTCGGGTGTACAATATTTGTGAACGGTAACGTTCCCACCCCACCCTACTGTCAACTGCAAAGAGCTTTCGTGCTAGGAAATTTTAGAATGGTCACGCGGGCCCCAGTCTGGTCTAGAGTTTTCGTGTGGGAGATAAATATACTGGATGCGAACAGGAACAAAATATGTATTATATTATTTTTAACATTTATCTCAATAATTTTGTTTTATGTTTACATAAGGTATCCAGTTTGTTTTTAATAATTTAGCAAAAATGAGAGTATGTAGTTTTAGATTTTATTATTTTTAGTTAATTTAATTAATACATTTCTGTAATGTTTATTTATGGCAAGCATTAAATACGCCAATGAAATATTAAACCGTTTCCATATGCCCAGTATCCTTACGAAACTTTATACGGACACGCTACGTTCACGTCAAACTGTCAAGGGTTTGAGATTCAGGTTTTAAATTAGCGCTGACTAGTCTGAAAACAAGGAAACCCGCCTTAATCCGCTCTGGTCACGCCACGTAACCTAACTTGAGTCGTAATGTTTTGATTTTAAGACGAGAACAACTTGAACTAGAATGCAGCTAAATTTTGTTAAAAATTATTTAAGTAATGCGAAAATGCCTTTGTTTCTGTTTCAAACAAAGGAAACCATTTTTAATTTTAGATGAATTCTTAGCGGGCAAGTTGATTGCGACGTAATGAAATAAGACGAATGTAACTAATTTAAAACGTTAAATATAAAATGTAATTAATGTTACAAAATAATTTACACAAGACAAATTTAAAATTATGATGGCAAAAGAAAATCGAACGTGATCTTTTTATGTGTATTGATAAATAAAACTTATTGATATCACCCAACAACACATCATATAGGTACAACCATAATATACATTTTTTTTGTTTTTCTCTAAAGTTACATAATTTATGCATCAATTAAAATATTATTTTTATAACGAAACTTAATACTTTTTTAAGGCAATATATTACTATTAACAAATTATTGTGTGCATTGGTACCTATTACATCAAAACGTTTCAAACATTTCCTTTGAATAATGTTGGCTAATGAACTTGCAATATTCAATTTGAGGCTACATTTTCTCAACAAAGCCATCTCGGTTGTTCAGATGTAATCTACTAAAACCGAATAGTTAATTTACCAACTTCTTCATGGCACCGGTTCAATTAGCTGCAAAGCGACAAGTCTGGATAGGCAAATTAAAGGCCATTCATTACAACGCCTCAGGCATCTCTTTGTGACATACATGAGCAGTCCAGACTTGTAGACGTACCGGCATTAATTAAGGAGGAAGACAAAAGACCGTCTGGTTAGATCTGCATAACAATTTAAATATTAGATGTTGTTACCAATAGCGACTGTCTATATAATGTACTACTGTTACATCATACTGTATTAATTTTGATAGCCGAATTTTCATCGACATATAACATATTAAGTTTAAATTAAAAAAGAAATATTTAGGTTTATTAATAAGGGTATAAAAATAAATACCTACCTATTTTTTTTACAAAGTCAAATCAGATTATTAGGGTTTTTACAAACACTTTTAGAATTAAAAGGATTTAGCATTGTTTTAAGCTTCCTATTTTTAGATAGCGCTATGGCTATACCTATAAAAAATAAATATTCACTGATAATATAATATGTATTTAGTATAATCGGGCAAAATTTAGACCAACACACAGTAGAAAAAAGCACGTGTCATTAGAATAAATTTATCATACGTACTTTTTGCGCTACTTCTCCACAGTTCAAAAAAGTTTTAATATAAATGCTTAATTTTTTCGACGTTATGTAAGCCACGGTTATTATCACTAATAAATATCCTACGTGCCATCAATATTTAGTAGTTTTTTTTTTTCTTTTCAATACCGAACTTTATTGATCAAAATTAGTAAATTTCAGAAACTTAAAAAAACATGGAATTAAGAAATTAGTACCGTTAAATTATTGTGGTTGTGTTATTTCTTTAATGTAAAAATGAACATTTAAAAAAAATAAAGAAAACGAAAAAAATTATGATGCTATGTGTATGTTTTAATACGAATTCTTCAGTTCCCATAAATTAGTTTCTGGTAATTGTCACACGAAGTGACAAGAACAATTGTGGAGTTAATTACTCGATCCCGTAGGAAGGGCTACATATTGGGGGTTATAGCCAATTACAAAGTTTGCACATTGGAAACCAGTTACATGAGAGACCGTGTTCCCTCGATTTAAATACAATTTGTTACGACTCTTGTAATATTCACAGTTCAGTTTGTGTGGTCGGTAAGTTACCCTCTGTTTGCTTTTGGTGAAAACCAGATCTGAGTTTGTTCGAAACAGTGTCTGTTTACTGTTTGCATTCTATATCTGGTGTGAAACTGTATTTTACAAATTCAGTAACTTATCGAATATATTTCAATAAAAATTAATTAATTAATTAATATTTTCGCCTCGTATGAAGATAAACCAATTAACCAATAGATTCTCTAACTAATAGAATCCTAATATTTCGTAAATACCATTTATATTTTTGAGATAAAAAGCTCAAACAATTTTACTTTCCAGTATGTACTTTTTATTACTTTTAACCATACGGTACGTGTTTGTCTTTTTCTCTTTTTTCGAGTTCCTATACTAGATTATTTAAATTCAGTAAATCTTGAACGTAGCGTGTTCAAATAACAATTAAACTCTTCAAGTTTATTTTATTAATATAAGTTGAAAGGTAAGCTTGCGAATGTGGAATTAATTTTTTTATGGTACATAATAAACACAGGAGGACACAGCGCAATAGCGTGTTAAGCGCTACTAAAATTTGTTCAAATATTTTGTTTATCAAACGATCTTAACTTCACTTATAGTGCGGAATACTTTCGTTTCATGCCAATTGTTTTATAGTTGAAAATAAAAGGAAGAAATAAATACGCCAGCTTCTCAATCGAATTTTAAACATTATTTCACGAATGTACAACTCGAGACATTTTACACACTTTTTTATTTACTGCAAAAGCAAAGGCTCTTTCGCACTTTGCTTACTACACGCTTTTTCACTGTGGGTTAGTGGATAATTTCCAGATAATTAATGAGTGAAAATTATGACAACTGAGTAGCCATCACTATCAGGTCTAATGAGTGAAAATTATGACAACTGAGTAGCCATCACTATAAGGTATTTATATTAACAATCGGGGAGATATTTAAAGACAGGCGGCTTAAAAATATTTAAAAACCTCTTCTATTTTTAGTCTGAATACAAAAGTATTTAGTAGTATGCACACAACGAAACTGTGTACAAAATGAAAAAGTCTAAGCGCTAACCATTGAACATAACAATTATAGTACTACAGGCAAATAACGCCCGCTTAACTTTAAACTATTATTTTTTCTATTAATACAAATAAAATTAATAAAATAGTGCGATAAACAAATAAACCATTCTTTTCTGAACTGAAACATATTGATTGAAAATACAATTCTTTCAAATTTCCGTACTTATGACATCTTTTTAAAAGTATGTCTTTGGGCGTTATTAAAAATACCATGTTTAATAACGCCCGTTAACTTAAATGTCATCCTAGACGCAGAAAATATATTCCTGGAGGATAAATGTATAATAATACACATCAGTCACATACAATATTTTTATTAGAAATGGAAAATATAGAAGAAATCAAAATTTAAGACAAAAATTATCAAATTTCCTAACGTAGTAAAATTACTGTTAAACTGCTCTTTATAATCATTTTAACAAAACTTTTTTGGTCATATATCAACACCTTTTAATTGTTATGCATATAAATAACAATTAAAATGTTTTTCTGTCTAAAAAAATAACATAAATATTACCCTACATTGGGCGTTATTAAACAGAATAGGGCAATTACGCCCTGAGGTAGGTGAATACCGCCTGTTCATGGTAACAACAACGAAAGGTACATAAGTAAGTACATAATATCTCTCACAAAAAAGGTAAGCCTGTTTTCTAATGAATTTTGTTATGAGAGTTACTCCGATGGTTGCAAATCGTTTTATTCTTCAGCCAAATCATATTCGATGGTTTAATTTATTTATCTGTGAAAACAGGTTTTCGTCCCAAACTTCTGTCCACGACTCTTCTCCTCTTTTTCTTTTACCCATAGAACTCAGTGGCGCCATTACAAATCTTAAACAAAGGATGAAAATTTATCAATCGCTTAAATACATAGAACTGGGTCAATAACGCCCATGAAGGGTAATATCGCCCAACGGTTATTTGAAAAGGCGTTATTAGCCGAGTGGGCGTTATTGTCCTTTTTTGTGCATTTTCACTAAATTATGTACCTTACCTAAAAAATTATAGTGCCACATTAAGAACAGTCACTTACAACATGACGCATAACATAAATATATTAAAAGAAATATTAGGAAATAATTAAAAACTTACAATTTCGTCGGAGCAGTTTTTATAACAGCAACGTCCATGAGCGATACCCACAAAGCGCGGCCTGATATTGGCAAGATAGCGGCTCGAGAAACTCACTTTTGGGCTAGACGCATTCCTATTGGTGTTAACTATGTGTACGTGCGCTGTGATGCTGCTCATTCGAATTAAAGTACGTTTTCTGGGTTCTGGGCGTTATTTGGCAGCGGGCGTTAATTGCCATACCTACTATATTTAACATTCATTAACTGACTTAATCAAATATAATTGACCAAATAATCGTGACAAATAAATTTAGTTAGATATATCGACACTTGTTTCATAAAAGTTAAATAATATAAAGCAAAAAAAATCATTTTAAAATATATTTCCTACATAGGTTCATATAAAATTATCGTATCTAATCGAAATAAATGCAAGTATACTTAAGTCGGATTTTAAGTAATTTAACTGTCTCCTAAATTGTAAAACAGTAAATTACTTTTAAAACAATTTTCCCAAGCTAAACGATGAGTAAATGGCAGCACCGAAACATGTCAGAGCATTGTGTATAAGAAAACAAAATGGCGTCCAGTCAACATCGTTAACTACGTCAACGAAATTGCTATACACATAAAATGTTCCTGTCAGTTTGTACTTCTAGCGAACGTTTTGACTAACACGTATCGATATAAAAAACTGACAAGACTGATTAAATTTTATTGTTCCCCTGCTATTATGTTTTTCTTTCATCTTCTCTGTTTGTTAATAACTCCGGTCTAGAATAATTTCAAGTCAAACTTGTTGATAGATTACATAGAAAAATAATTTTTGAAGTAATCTTTTTTGCGCGTTAGGAAAAATGATGAGAGTAAATTTTTACGATGCGTGCGCACACTAACGCAAAAAACCGACACCGTGAAGTTAGCAAGTCAACAAAGAAGAAGTTTGCAACGTGAAGTTAGCTAGCCAATGAATGCGCGCGCACACCGTCACAAAAAAAAACCGACACCCTGAAGCTATTTAGTCGACGAAGAAAAAGTTAGGAATGTGAAGTTAGCTAGCCAATGAAGTAGAACTTCTTACGTCCGTACACACACACTTTTCTTATAGTCATAGCAACTAGCTGATAAGCTAGAGGTTAAGAAGCAATAAAGGTATAATTGAAAATAATTTACAATGTTTAAGAATTCTTTCTACTCGTATAAGTCATAGGGACATAAGTCTCTTACATTGTGCTCCATCGCACGCGGTTTTGTGCTAATGGAAACCACCGGCACTTCAGAGATCGTCTTTCCTCCTAATGAAGTTGATTGATAGGGTGGGTCATTCTTGTTAAGTTTCCATGACAACAACTTCCCCATCGACCACCTTTGCACCTGTGGCTCCACATATTGTCATTTCTTAAAGTATAAAAATTAAATATCTGCAGCATAATTTCAGGGAACATTATTGTGTATTGTTTATGTATATTATGTTTGTATATTTATGTTAAATATATGTATATGTTATATATGTATACATAGGTGTATATAATCATAGGTATTATTATTATTTATAATAATTAAAACGGTTTACACCAGTTACATTAATTATTAGCAAGAAATATAAAAACGTAAACACAGCAATCAGGATATACAACAAATAGAACTAAAAACAAAAAAAAAGATTGAGAAAAAAAATACAACAATCACTACAACAATTATACACCTCGCTCACAAAACTTCATACATACAGACAGTATTTTCGACCATTCATCCGCAAACAGATCACACTCAGGGTATGCATCCAGAAGAGCGTTGAGCGTGGCGAGAATGCGGGGAATAGGCGAGTTCGCTCTCGCGACAGTACGCGCGAGGTACGGCTAACAGTTTATCTTTGCGGAATGAAGGTATATGCAGTATGTCTTGTATGTTGTTATAATTATTATCCTATTAGCTTTTTATTTTCAAGTATCTGTATCTGTATGTCATCACATTAGTTACGAGTACGTCATCATTACATTAGTAGAACATTAGTTCTCACTCTCACAGGTTGACTGGAAGAGATAATTATATGCTAGAGATAAGTCCACCATTGCTAAATAAATTTCTGTAGATATAACTGTTGAAAATTTTTAAGTTCAATAAAGAATAATTATACATAATATTATATCCCTTCAATAACAAATTAATTTGAGCTTACTATTCTCCTGTTCTTACCTTTCTATATCAAACATTATGGCTACAAGACTATCTTTATACAGATAGTCTATAATTTCGTTCAAATATTCAAGAAACCGTTAAGAATTTTATAAATAAAATCAGGGCTAATAATTAGATCAGTCGTATCGTAACCCTGTAAACGGTATAAACGTCATGTGACTCGTAAAGCTCCCATTAAGCATCGTTCACACGTTGATAGCTATTTACACGTGAAGGTAATCTGTTTATTTTGTCGCTGAGAAACGTTATTTAATAACGAGCTGATGGCTGTGCGTAATTATTAAGAAGCTATTAGCTTTGTTCGGCTATTTCGGTATCAACCCTGATTTTAAATGAAAATTGGTGATAATGTGACGTCAAATAACAAAGTTTAGGGTATGTTCAGTATTAACACTGTTGTAAATGTATGAGCGCTTTGTAAAATGACAGTATGTAAATGTTTTTAATTTTTACTCATTTGTTGGACTTATATAGCAACATCATTTTATTTCTTCTTAGACTGGACAAAATGGAGATATTTTTTTAATGTTACCTTAACAATAAAATAATTATAATTATGAAGAAAGCAGTAATCAAAAATATCGACAAAATTTTCAAGCATTAAAATAAAATGATAAAAAAATGCAAACTATGTTTATTATTTCAACATAACTTAAAACTAAAGATAAGATTACGAATCGATCACAACTCTCAAAAAATTCGACCATTTTGTGGCGTATCCTAAAGATATAGGTGGATGTAGTATGTTCTTATTTGCTTAATTAAAATATAATAAAAATCAATCAATTTATAAGTACATTAATTAACGCATTTTGCTTCAATCATCAAACATATCATACATTAATTATTATTATTAAGGTTATGCAATAAAATTTATTAGGCACATAACGAACTTTACGCAAATATCTCACAGTGGAAGCCTTCAAAAGGCTGGAATACATTATTATTCTAATTAAGTTGTATGAAGGAAAATTAATTCTCGTCGATGCTTAATTCAGAGCAGTTTGCCTAAATATTGTCGACGTTTAAGTAAACTGCGTACATGTATTTCGCCCTACATGTAATAATATCGCATAGTATAGCTCATATAATAATTTTTATAATTACTGTTCTTTTATATAAGCATTTTCTATACTAATTTAACATAGTTTAAACATTAGTTTTAACTGTTCGAACAAATAAAATACAATACAATATAAATACAAAAATACTTTATTGTACAACCAAAAACATGTAACATAAAACATGCAAGAGAAAAAGAAATATTGTTAAGATTTTAAATTTTCATTCGATTTACATTTTATTTTAAAATGATTGTTCACAATAATGTATTTAGCAGTTTTAGTTTTATTGTGTAAAGACATATTTTTTTAGACTCACAATTCTAAATCAAATATTTTTGGTAATTGATGCACTAAATATTAATCAGATTATTCGAAAGGAAAAACTTAGCTACTAACATATATCACAGTACCGCTTCTAAAAGCGTAGTAAAGAATTAACCTAAAGCCGGGAAAAGCCTGCTCGTATTTCGTTGGCTGCACATGAATTGAAAGAGATTTCGAATTTACGTACATTACAGATCGTAAATTAAGCCCTTAATTACATTTGCAAAGTCTAAATGGAATATGCTTTTCGTATAAGGAGTCGTATTTTAAGTTATTTTTTTGTTATAACGTAAACATTATATAAACATTACATAATACGACATGAAATAATTTTCATATATTAGTAGTTTTAATCATCGACGCCGCGTTGGCGCATCGGTCACAGCACTGGTTTGTGGCTGTTGCGTTGGCGTTTGCTGGTTCAATCCTCGCACATGACAAATATTTGTAGTGGCCAAACAGATAGTTGTCGTGGTCTGGGCATTTGTGCTTGTATATTGTGTTTCCGGGCCCCCGACACAGGAGATAATCCTACTGGGGGCGTACAAAGAAAAGGTAATTAGTAAACAAATGTCATATTTTACAGAAAATTCTTTATCTAATTTAACAAATAACCCTAGAAAATGCTTAGTAACTAATACACATAGATACTTAAAATAATTAATATTTTACTGAAGTTAACTACCTCAGAAAATATCCTGCTCAAAATCTGGAGTAGCCCTACTGGGGTTGTCCTCGACCTTACAGAAGATCAGAGCTAAATAATATTGCTGTCAAGCAGTATTGTGTTCCTGTGGTGAGTACGGTGACCAGAGCTCCTAGGGGGTTTAGAGTCGGCAACACGCTAGCGATGCTGCTGGTGTTGCAGGCGTCTATAAGCTACGGTAATCGCTTACCATCAAGTGAGTCGTACCCTTGTTTGCCGAACTAGTCGTAATTAAAAAAAAATTAAGCTATATAATAGACCTAGCATCACTAATGTAGTGCTTTTAGTGATACTTGTATGTATATGTATCAACAATCTATAATTTCTCATCAAACAAGGACAAACTTCACATAAATTAATACATGAAACCAGATATTTACTGTCGCGAGAAAATAACTTAGCGAGACTTGATAAATTATAAACTGAAGTAATAAATTACGCATTCTATAAGATATTGTTATTAAATACCTCGCAGTAACTGAGACAATAAGTAAACGCTTCACTGGATACTGAACTTTATTAATAATTGTTATCCGTCGATATCACTTTATTTCGATAGGTATTTCTAATAAGTACATGTTTTAGGAATAGTTTATTTTATATTTTAAACGGTACTAAAAGCGATTCTGTTTATAATGTATAGTCGACAATCAAAACCTTCAGTTAACGAAACATAATGTTCCACAGCTCAAAGAACTTCACATTTGAACAAAAAATGAGTTGAAACTTATATATACACTTATATACAATATATGAACAAACATATATGGTGCATACACTACTCGCTAGACAGAGCAAGTAGTACATATAATGTATTACCCGCAGTTGTATACATTATCTTCCATTAGTATTAGGCGTGCAAATTTTAGTAAGATTATAAACACAAACATTTAAAGACAGTTTGAATGTGAATCATAAATGAAATAATTTGTTTACGTCATCTGTGTTCATCTTCATCGAGACGACCGCTCTAGTGTAATGATGCGTGTGCCGTCATGCCGAGTCGGCGGCGTCTAAACAACGACGGTCGTGGGTTGGATTCCCGCTCGTAGTGGATATTTGTGTTTATACAAATATTTAGTTCCGGTCTGGTTGTTAGTCCTAGTGGGTCTCCTCACCGTGCCTCCGAGAGCACGTTAAGCTGTCGGTCCCGGTTCTTATCATGTACACCTGATAGCGATCGTTACTCACAGTAGGGAATATATCTGCCGACCCGCATTGGAGCAGCGTGGTGGATTAAGCTCTGGTCCTTCTCCTACATGGGGAAAGAGGCCTGTGCCCACCAGTGGGCTATTACAGGCTGAAGCGTATCTGTATTGATATATATCACTTGGTTATAGACTACAAAATACAAACATATATGTAGATAGAAATCCAATCTACAGGTAGGTATTTGAATATAGACAATATTTGATTTGAATAATAAAAGTTGCTAGTGCTGCACGTAGTCGTATTTTTGTCTTATTTGTTGATTACCCGAAAATTCTGTCAAAATTTTACTAAAGTAAATATAACATGTCTTTTCATAATAACAAGTTCCGCTATAGG
The DNA here is from genome assembly GCA_905220545.2 of Melitaea athalia. Taxonomy (NCBI): domain Eukaryota; kingdom Metazoa; phylum Arthropoda; class Insecta; order Lepidoptera; family Nymphalidae; genus Melitaea; species Melitaea athalia. The sequence goes on from HG992188.1 coordinate 15,220,841, forward strand.
TGTGCTATGAAAAGAAACATAATTAAAACACAGTGGAAATAAATTATTTGATCAATAAATGCTAAACGGAAGACAGTTGTAATTAATAGAAGGCTTGCAAGCTCTGTAGAAGACGCGGCTTTAATAAACGTCAATATCTTTCACACGACATTGTGTTCTATTACTTTAGGAATATGGATGTAAGCTGTATGTACGGTGTGTATATTATTTCCTTTGGGTTGTTGCAAGTCGTACATTAGAGTTGGGTTGCAATGAATTGATTCACACGTACATTACATCAACTTTAAGCTGTAGTGTTGAATTTATAACGGTACAGAGTTCTAGCAAACCGTTGTTTGTTAGGTATTTACTTTCTGTTGCATTTATGAAGGTTTTTGATTTTAGATATTTAAAGTTTACATACCTAATCGTCTTAAATTCTTTGAAACCACTACATCTCCAGTATTCTCTGAATTACCTACATAAACAAAACTACAATTAACACACTGGAGTAGAGTCTAATACTGTCGAGATTCAAAAACACACCAAGTTGAGTGCACCAATATTAACACGAAAATGAAAAAGAATTATTCTTGATAGTTGGCAGACTGTCCTTTTAGCAACTACTATCAGCTTTGTTTAAATTAAGCGTTTGTATCTTAAAGTTAAATGTTTTAATATTTCATGTACCTCTATTTCGTATAACAACAAGTTCACATCCCAACACAGAGTTCAAAATTTACCAATAACCAAACACAGGACATATTAAATACAATGACCATACATCCCTATCGATATAATCTGTCGAAAACAAATTCCGCATTCAGTGTAGCACGTTAATTATGAACCCACCTCACCCCATAAAGCATGGTGAGCCCATAACTAGTTCGGAACTTAGTAAAATACGATCAATTAAAACGAGCTTGAGTAATGTTCACTGTTATTTACTGTTCATTATGTCTCTCGGCTGATTCGGTTACCGGTTATTGTTATTATAAATAATTTTGTTTACGGAAATATAGTGACCCAAATGATAGATACGAAGCATTTATTGTTATTTCTTTACTATATGCAAAATTAATTAATACTTAGATTATTTAGATTTATCAGATATAAAATATACTTTATACCTAAGTATTGTAAATATTGTAATTTACTTACATAGCTTTATCTTAATACTAGCTTCTGCGCGCGACTTCGTCGGCGTGGACTCCACTCCTATTGGTCTTAGCGTGATGATATATAGCCTATAGCCTTCCTCGATAAATGAGCTATCTAACACTGAAAGAATTTTTCAAATCGGACCAGTAGATCCTGAGATTAGCGCGTTCAAACAAACAAACAAACAATCAAACAAACAAACTCTTCAGCTTTATATATTAGTATAGATACAAATTAGGTTGGAAAACAAGCGCATTTTTTTTATAAGAATATCGCTAGCCAGTACTATATCGACTACACTGAAGTTCAACTACTTGACTTAACCCAAAAATAATAATTATTATTATTGGATCTGTAACAAAAAGTTGCTTTTGATCATAAATTTTAGTAATGTAATTATTTCGTCAATGTTCTCCATGTGTATGATTAAGTCTATTTTAAGAATCCTATTATTGTGTTCTAAAATATAAACGTATACATTTAATAAAGGTACTTAAATAATATTACATTAAATTACATGCTTAGGATCTAATTGATGAAAGCCTACACTATAGCTAAATTGTACGTAAAATAACTACTAAATAGCTATGGCGTATTTTATGGACTATAATAATTTTATGCGTACCTATAGACGCTGTTTTATCTAGAAAACGTTTCTAATACTTATCGTAACATGACGAAAATATTATGTAGACTCTTTAATCTTTACATCTATACAAATTAATAAAGTTGGAGTGTCTGTTTGTAATATTAAAATAACCGCTTTTACTAACTCCTTATGGATGCATATGTATGCAGAAGTAGGATGTATGAAAAGAAGTTTTCAGAAGTAAATTGGAATCAAATCTAAGGGAACGTTAATGAGAATTGCAATGTCTAAGTAATAATTACGTTGTTTAGTTCAAGTATGTTACAATTTAAAAAAACGCGCCGCGTCGCGATAGGCTGCGCGGCCCGCACTAAATTCAAATGTAGAGCGTTGGATGAGTGCGTTTACGGAGAAGCGATTTTACACGCGTTCATTTCCAAACGTTACTCGTCGTTATTTTACACGCGCGATGCCACGCTGTGTGGCTACGGCACTAAAGAATGTAGCCACCCCCTCTCTTCACGTGGGTGTCGTAAGAGGCGACTAAGGGATAACACAGTTCCACTACCACCTTGGAACTTAAAAAGCCGACGGATGGCGGGATTACCATCCATACTGGCTTTGAAATACACAGGCCAAAGATGGGCAGCAGCGTCTTCGGTGCGACAAAGCCAGCCCTGCGGTCACCAACCCGCCTGTCCAGCGTGGTGACTATGGGCAAAACACATGAGTTCGCGTCATAATGTCGAGCGCGAACTTGTGGAGGCCTATTTCCAACAGTGGACTGTGATAGGCTGTAGTGGTAGTGGATGCCACGCCAAACGCGACGCGTGACGCCCTGCGTCTCCGTAAATAAGGCTTTAGTCGCGAATGAATAGTGGATTTTAAATAATAAAATTCTACAAACAACTTTTTACATCACCCTAAAAAGAAAGGTAGCGGTAGATAAAGTGTAATAAAATTATATCTCTTACAGATTGTGGCTTTTAGCACGACCTAGATATTGAAGTTATTTAAACAGTTCTTAGCCATTTTACCTCTTAATTAACTTGAAAAATTCAATAATATAATTAATTTTTTTCGCTCAGTGTCTAATTGAAGGCGATATAAATGTAATTGCTGTAAATTCAACCTGTATTGATGTTTTTTTTCTTCCGTATGTTTTGTTGTTTCACTATCTTGTTTTCCTCTTGTTTTCATTTTGTAATCTTCTAATTATCGAATCTCTTATGGTCTTATTTTATTTTTCTGTACCTATAACTTTTAAATAAGTAATAATAATATTTATCTGAATGAAAATCTTTTAGAATTAATAAATGTATACTTAACGATCAAAAACTGAATGAACATTTTCTGGAATATCAACGTTTTATTATATAAAATAATTAACTAATAATAACATCAATGTTGATGTTTTATTATATGAAAAAGCACTTTTAAATCGAAATTTTACAAAGTGTATTAATATTTATTAATTAAGTATCATGTCAATCTTCCTCCAGTTCAGAATGTAGATTCTGCTGAGAATAGTCAACACTAACCTGTACTATATCCGCCAACCCGCATTGGAGCAGCGTGGTGGATTAAGCTCTGATCCTTCTCCTACATGGGGTAGAGGCCTATGCCCAACAGTGGGATATTAGGTACAGGCTGAAGCGTAACCTGTAATATAAGTTTAGATCTAATATTTTAAGACCATTCGGATACAATTATGGTAAGTTTTCATTTGTGACCAACTCAAAGGATTACGACTGTAATAACTTTTTACTCGTCATATTTTGGCTAATAGTTAGCCAAACTCATAGTAGGCCTGGCCTATCTCTTATAAATGTGCCTGTAAATTGTATCGAATTTCCTACGTGAAATTACTTTAGCGTTTAGTTTATTATGAGAGATAACACACGCGGGTAGATAAATACAATTATTTTCGCACGCGCGAACCAGATAACTTCCACGCGTTAATTTGCATTTTAATACGGTTCCGAGACTCCAAGAGCGCATGAATACCAACACCGTTACCAAGAAACACACTCATTATACAAAATGAATAAAAACGAAAACACGCCACTCTCGCAATGCAGTGTTCCAGAAAGTTCGTCTTTTGGAATCGGGAGGCTTTTTAAAGTCTGTAATGAGCCTACATAGGGTGCCTTTAAAAGTAAATGTCGCGTGAACGAACCGCTTAGTGCTAACGCTGCTTGAAATATGGACCGGTAGATCTGTAGTGTTAGTTGCGATTGCTATGCACTTAAAGTGCTTCATGACTTGTTTGTAGTAGTTGCTACTCGCTCCTTTGCCTGTATGATGTTTTAACATTCAATTAAATAACAGTTTGTTGTTTTGACATATGTTTTTGTACACTACGTTTGACATACACAACATAAAGACATGCATCAAAATAACCAGTTTCTATCAACACTATATCTCTTCATACTTGAATCCCTGTCCTTTTTCTCAATTATTTGCACCCTTACTTAAGTTAGACTTTATTAAAGCTACTTACGACTGAGAGTCCCGTAAAAGTGGTTCAATTGTTTATAACTGAAGACCGAAAAACTGAAAAAATTTTGCCTTTAGTTTTGGACACTTATATGCTACTTATTACGTACAAGTACAATTTAGGTTATAGTATTGTTTATAATAATACTTATATAAACATCATAAACACTTCAATTTGATTCATTTGAACACATTAATGCAGATGCAGAACCGGTGAGTACAATATTATAAATCAATCAAAGCGGCGTATGGGTAATTAATGAAATATAGCTCAATAAACCGTAATTATATTTATGACCTAATCACGTGTTTGACTACCGTGCAAAATTCGATTAACACTAATTTTATCATATTATTTATTACTGATACAAAATTTGTTGTTTTAGAGGTTTTAGATAAATTTTATTGTGATCGTAATGTTACAACTTTACAAGTATGTATAGGCTTTTTTATATGATTAGGTTACAAACAAGCATACGGCTCAGTTGATGGTAAGCGATTACCGTAGCCTATAGACACAATATGATTATTATTCTTAGCAAAGTTTTGAAATACACTAATTACAAGCTATTAAGAAAAACCGACTGTATTCAAAATAACAATATAATACATATTATTTATAATCAAGATATTGAGTCGTATATATACAAGAAATAAAAAACTATAAATAAAACTAAATGTATATATAAAATGAAATAAATAATACTCTAAAAAATATTCCCCTAATTAAGTTACAATTAAATGAATTCAGTGGAATGTATAGCGGTTTTTGCAAGCCTATACGAGCAAAATAATTTTTGACTATAAAATATATGCTACATTGTACCTCAAAAAGTTTAAATGTCAGATTTCAAAGGAAACATTCATTTTTACTATCCGTTGTGACCTGAATTCTACAGTTGAATAGTTCCACGTGACATTTAAACATTTTAACAAATATTTCTCAATAATTATATCGGAAAAATATTTGTTTTCAACTTTTATCTCAATTATATTTGTAAACGAAGCCTACTAAAGTAAAGTTTATTTTGTTAAATTTACAAAAAGGTAACATAACTTAGTATTTTTTTTTAAATATTAATTTTTGTTTAGAAGGTCTACCCTTAATACAATCGCTTCTTTTCTATTCTCTATCTACTATAATCAGTAATGTTCGAGCGTTATCGATTGAATGAAACGCTTTATTGGTAGCCGATTGAGACTGTCGATATTCAACACGGTTCATTCACGGTTCGGACGGTTCATTCTACACAATTACAAATTCTTATTAATATTGACGAAAAATCCGCCAACCCGCATTGGAGCAGCGTGGTGGATTAAGCTCCAATCCTTCTCCTACATGGGGAAGAGGCCTATTCCCAACAGTGGGATATTACAGGCTGAATCGTGATTCACGAAAAAAATAAATTTTGTATGTTTTATAAAACGGATACATTAAAATCCTTGCAATAGCAAGATACGTAGAGCATGTCAGTGCATCTGACCGTATTCTCGTCCCACTTACGCGACGTGACATGGCGGATAGCTGCAGGGCGTCGTTACGCTTATGAGATTACAGAGCATCTTGACCCGTTTTCTAAAACATTTTATACTAACGAAATTTTTAAATAAATTATATTTAGGATTGAATAAAATAAATATGGCTTTACAATTTTACTTTTGAGATGGTCTTAGAATTCGAAATAAATAATTGCAACTTCGAAAGAATAATCTTTGGTAAAAATAATAGGATTTTTATTTCATCTTAGTTACGTCAAAACTAAATATACGTACTTTCGTCTTTACTGTTTCTAATTACCAAAAGTAAAACTATTTATTCTTAAATTAAATTTTAATAAAGTATAAGCATACTATGTAAAGAAAACTTTTTATATTTACCTAAATACGTCTTATTTATTTATTTATACTTTATTGTACATCACAACTACATATATCATTTAGTCTTAGTAATAATTATACTATAATAACCGGATTAAAAATTCATAAACTATTTATATTTCATTTCAATTTAGTCACTAATATTTTTAATACATTTAAATATATAAACATGCTGTACCTAAGCAAAAATGGTTTTACAGTATAAATTTTAATATCAATTACATTAATGGTTGTAGTAAAGAACTTTTTCACTTAATTTTGCTATAGTACATCAAATAAAACATCGCAACATTGTGATAATTTATATTTTGTATTACCTTTTTACGGATATTAAGATTCTCTCCATCAAATAGTATATGTAAGTTTCAAAGCATGGTTTACATTTTTGAATAAAAGATACTGTACGGCATAAACATATTTGTCAAAAGTTCTGTAACAAACTCTTTAGCTTCATTATATTAAGTACAAATATAAAATTCATGTAGTTAGAATTCGTCTCGCTCGTAGCACTACGACGTGACATACAGCTACGACGTAGCGTATAGCTTTGGGGCCTCGTTACGCTTACAAGGTTGAAATACATTTTTTGTCAAAAACTTTTAATTAAGCACGTGAAGGTTTTAAGACGATGTCAACATAAAATATTGTATACTACAAAATTATACAAAACAAAATAATAAATGTTAAAATTTTCATTTCAACCGACTCCGGTAAAGTAAAGGTTATGTTTTACCTGTTTATCTGAATATGTATTGATATAACTAATATTACTTAATTCATTTTTAATATTATTGAAGTAAAACTTCTTTACTCACGCTTGGGGAGTAAGCTGGTGTATGCGTGACGAGAGCGTTACGGTGCAGCGTACGTTTACGGTGCTTAAAGTGTCATCGGGCGAGGCGAACAGAAGTTGAAAGAGAGATATAAGTTAGTGAAGATAGAAAGAGAGAGAGAGTTACGTTTCGTTAGTTTTACTTCAGTCGTGTTGTCTAAAGCACACTCGTTTTTTTTTAGGTTCTTACTTATTAATTTTATAAAAAATGTTAACATAAATAAACCGTGCCTCGGAGAGCACGTTAAGCCGTCGGTCCCGGTTGTTATCATGTACACCTGATAGTGATCGTTACTCATAGTAGGGAATATATCCGCCAACCCGCATTGGAGCAGTATACTGCATTAAGCTCCGATCCTTCTCCTACATGAGAAAGAGGCCTATGCCCAACAGTGGGATATTACAGGCTGAATCTTAACATAAATAAAACTTATACAAATAAAAAAAAAGTATGCAGACAACATAGAGAAGATTTATCTTTTAGTAATAGTATTTCACAACATTTTAAAGAAGTCTTAAGCAAAGCTAGTTATTAGGACAAGTAAAAACTTTTTTGGTTTGTGCCAAATACTAAATCTACAACAAGGTTTTCTCTTTTTCTTTGGGTAACGTTAGTATACATAAGTTCATGGTACAAGTTTACCAATAATACTCGCGACTAACATTTAGCTGCTACGTACAAGCTTTTCAAGGCAGTCCAGTCTCGGGATTGCTGATCTGAAGTGCAATTCTAAAATGCACGCGGATAAGCGCAATTACGTACATGACGTATGAAAAATGAGCAACTAAGAATCCTTGTATGTGTCTTAATAAGAAAGACAATATCAAATAAAGAAAACTATAATTAAGTTATGCTCTCGTGTACAAATCTTATTAAAAATGAATTAATATTTGAGAAATGTTTGCATTCGAAATCCATTATTAAAAAAATTGTCGAGAGAATTCAATTTCGTCAACTTTTTCGTTTCAAAAAAGCATTAATCGAGTTCTGTTTATTTTTTTCGTCGAGTAATTACGAGCGGTGAGTTTGGAAAGTTAACTACGTTTGAACTTTCAGTCCGTTCATACCTGGATAAGGTATTGGACACACCTGGATAAATAAGTAAAACAAAAAAGTGGCTACTTTTATCAAAGCTCATACTCTTAAAATGGATTATAAGAGGATGTAATTATTTTCATAATTTTGATATACAAAATGCAAAAGAATGATAAAATAATCCTACTAATATTATAATGCTAAAGTTTGGGAGGATGAAAGCATGTTTGTTAATCCATCACTCAAAAAATATTGAACTGATTGTAAAGCTGGAGGTCCACAACAACACATAGGATAAAGTATCGTATGTGTTGTTGTACTTAGGAAGAAAATTTTTATCAATAACTTTGTTTGAAAAAATAATCTATCAAATCTCCTTATTATGTCTCACACTTAAATTCATATATTTTTAAGATATTTTTTGAAAAGCAGCATTAAAAACATTTTAAATATTTTCAGTAAAATTTAAATTGTAATAATTAAGTGAATGATAAAAACAACAACAAATACGATTTATTTACCAATTAGTGGAATTTTATTTAAGAAAAGTTGTTAAAGTATAACTCATTGATGGTACCTACAACGCAGGCTAAAAGGAAAACCCACACATTTTCCATTATAACTTTCGTATTTTAGAGAGTATAAAATTCTATAAAATAGATTTTTTGTTCTTTTTGGTTATTTACGTTTCAGTAAAGCAAATGTTTGTAAACTTGTTATTAATAGTTTCCATTAGTAACACAAATATTGAAGCGCGCTATTTTGATACTCAACTCACACTAATATCGAGAGTAATTATTTTAGAATAAAAGATTACTAATTTTATCTTAACTAATTATCTTTACAACCGCTTTAGCCTACAATATCCCACTGTTGGGCATAGGCCTCTTTCCCTATGTAGGAGAAGGATTAGAGCTTAATCCACCACGCTGCTCGAATGCGGGTTGGCGGATATATTTCCTACTATGAGTAACGATCGCTATCAGGTGTACATAGGGTTGCCAGATGGGAAGACTAAAATGTCTGGACAAATTTTCAAAAAGTCGGGATTTTGGGATTATGGTCGGGACCAACGGTACAAATAAATATTACGAAATATAAAAATCTTTTTTTTATTATAAAAATTTTTCCCCGCTCTGCCGATCACAGCGCAGAGACTCGCCTAGCGTGTTCCATTCCGCGTATAGTAGTTAGTTTAGTCGACAAGTTGAAAATGGTCGAAAATAAAGATACTGCTCTTAAAATTATGTGTGATAGCTTATTGGATCCGGAATGACGCCTAGAACAATATTCTAAAAGCGTGTATTTAGTACATAAAAAATGCACAAGTTACAAACAATTAAAAAAAGGAGAAAAATGGCCTTTCGTTTTTTGCCAATATTTCATAAACTGTTAATATTTAAGAAATTTCAAAAAAAGATTCTGAAAGAAGAGGAAATTCCCAATAAAAAACTCCCAGCTCCCGGAACTAATCATGGGGATACAAATATCTATAGGTAGGTACAAATAAATAAAATTGGAGTGTCTGTTTGTAATCTATACTAATATATAAAGCTGAAGAGTTTGTTTGTTTGTTTGTTTGTTTGTTTGTTTATTTGAACGCGCTAATCTCAGGATCTACTGGTCCGATTTGAAAAATTCTTTCAGTGTTAGATAGCCCATTTATCGAGGAAGGCTATAGGCTATATATCATCACGCTAAGACCAATAGGAGCGGAGTCCACGCCGACGAAGTCGCGCGCGGAAGCTAGTATTAAATAACCGCTTTTTACTAAATGTATATGGATCTATACACGGTACCTACATATTCCAGAATAACATTTTTTACAATTATTGTCTGTCTGTCTGTTTGTTTCGGCTAATCTCTGAAACAGCTGGACCGATTTTGACGGGACTTTCACTGGTAGATTATTAGATTTTATTTTTATAACTGCGAACTGAACAATTTTTGTTAAATTCCACGCGGACGAAGTCGCGGGCACAGCAGCTAGTTATTTATAATTTTAATTTAATGCTGAAAATGGGGTTTAATGTGAAATGGGTTGCGCGCGCGGCGTCAAAAGCAAGTACGACACATTGATTAATTTATTAATTTGAAAAAAATATGGTGTATTGTGAACACTATAAATACTTAATTCCTTTTGGAAGTTTTACTTAAAGTTAATTTTTCAACAAGTTAAACGATTGTTAACTAACAAAATTTTCTCGAAATTCCGTCTCAATTGTACATAAATGAAAAAAAAATGTTTAAATAATTGTCGTAAAATTTTTTCGTTTCGTAGAGCCTTTCTTATATACATGATTAACAAGATCATGCCACAAAAGTAGAAAATATGTTCATTCTTTGTTTATAATTATTATTGTACTTGAACAAAAACTGGTAATTTTTCTAAAAAATGATGATTTTTCTGGAACTACAATTGAGACGGAATTCGGAGAAAATTTTGTTAGTTAACAATCGTTTAACTTGTTGAAAAATTAACTTTTCAATACCTTAAATAAATTAATCAATGTGTCGTACTCGCTTTTGACGCCGCGCGCGTAACCTAAAAATATCACGCAGAGACCCATTTTTTTTTAAATTATAAATAATGGAGATAGAGTTCCGGGAGCTGGGACTTTTTTATTGGACCTCCTCTTTCAGATTTTTTTTTTGAAATTTCTTAAATACAATTAACAGTTTATGAAATATTGAAAAAAAACGAAAAGCCATTTTTTCCTTTTATAAAAAATTGCACAAGTTACAAACAATTAAATTGTTTGTAGCTTGTGCAACTTTTTATGTGCTTAATACATTAATATTAATACACGCTTTTAGAACATTTTTATAGGCGTCATTCCTGATGCAATAAGCTATCACACATAATTTTAAGAGCAGTATATTTATTTTCGATCCTTTTCAACTTATCGACTAGACTAAGTGGTAATGAAATGATTCTCACTTTTTACGGAATTTTAGATTACATATTATTCGTAAGATTGCCGGTGTAGGCTGGATGAGGATTGCAGAAAACCGGGATGTCTGGCGCGAACTTGGGGAGGCCTATGTCCAGCAGTGGACTGCAATAGGTTGAACTGATGATGATTGATGATGATGATTATTATCGCGATAGTTTGAGATTTTTGATTAGTTGTTATTTGTCGGGACATTTAGTATTTTTTCGGGACTCTGGACATCATACGAAATGTCGGGACAATCCCGACGAATCCCGACCATCTGGCAACTCTAGGTGTACATGATAACAACCGCGACCAACGGCTTAACGTGCTCTCCGACGCACGGTGGGGAGACCCACAAGGACTGCACTAACATCCAGACCACGGCAAACATCTGTATGGCCAATACAAATGTTTGTCATGTGCGGGGATCGAACCCGCAACCTCCAGCGAAACAGCCACAAACCAGTGCTGTGATCGTTGCGCTAATGCGGCGTCGTTCATCCTTAATATCTTTTCCTACATAGGAAAAGATGCCTATGCATATTAATACTGAAGCGTACCTAAGTAACTTCAAGAAAAGAAGGACCAAAAACCACAATCAAATTGAGTACTTCGATTGTAAATTGTTACTGTTTGTTATCTCATAACTTTTTATTCACTTTACCGGATTTTTTTTCAAAAGCTGGTGCTTTTCGTGTGGTCTCGCCGAAATTTTAATGAGATCTGAGGAATATTTTTTTTTAGTTTGAATTATCCCTAAAAATGTGTCTCATGTTTTTTTTTTTTTTTCTTTTTTTTAACGATCAAAATTATTGCATATAATTCACACATATTATGAAAAAGAATACTACTGATGTTGTTTGTTTAAGTAAGTATATAAAGCTGCTTAGTATATTCGAGTAAGGTTTTCCAAATACCAACACTGAAAGCGTTCTAGTGTATTGAATGCAAAAAGAGGATTACCCAAAGCGGTTAGACCGTTAGAGCGATATGTGATGTGTCTCCAGTGGCGAACAGCATAGGAATAGCTTTCTCCAGAAAAATTTCAGTAAGATTTGATAGACATATAGTCTTTTATTCTTAAATATTATAATAATATAAATTGACTGGTTTTTTTTAATAACATTTAATGAAATAATTTAACGTTTCACACTTAACATCCTGTAGGACGTAATCCTATGATACGTAATATACATAAAAAAAATAAACACAAATGCCCAGGCTATGATAGGTATCCGTGTGGCCTGTATAAATATTTTTTATAAGTGAATATTGATCCCGCAACAGTTAGCATACCAAACAGCATAACTAGGGATGGCCTAACAGTCACACCAAGTATTTGTTGAGAAACTAAGAAATAGTCTACAATAAGTAAAAAAATTAGATTGATTTGTAAATTGAAATAAATTGTTTTAATTGGGTAAAACACATGAGTTCACGCCATTATTGGCGCGAACTTGTGGAGGCCTATGTCCAGCAGTGGACTGCGATAGGCTGAAATGATGATGAATGATGAATTGAGTAAAAATTATAAAGTAGATGATTACTATGCGCATAGCACACTCAAAATTTCAAGGATTAAGGAAATAGATAACGTTGTTAAAAATGATGATTTCTTTCTTATAAGCGAATATCAAACCCGCAACAGTTAGCATACCAAACAGCCCTAGGGATGCCCTAACAGTCACACCAAGTATTTGTTGAGAAACTAAGAATTAGTCTATAATAACTAAAAAATTTAATTGATTAGTAAATTAAAATAAATTGTTTTAATTGAGTAAAAATTATAAAGTAGATGACTATAGATAACGTCGTTAAAGAGTAAAATTATTATCACGTAAAAGATCCCAATCAGTTTTTAAAACATTGATGATCAAATTTTAGTCAAATTTGGTTATTTTGAAATTTTTAAGTAATGAAGTCTAGTGGTATATTTCTATAAGCAACTTTTTTATAACGCAAATAAGGACAGCGCTTTTACATTAGCTTGTATCTTAATTAGAGCCTAAACATCCAGGGTGTGTAGTTTCTTCTTACTTTGGAATCATCTCGCATGAAAACTTTTGATGTCGACCGAGCAATAATTTACCGTCCAAAATTTCTAACTAGTTCTGAACATAATTAAACATTTCATAAAGTTTTGGTCTTATCGCGAACTATAATGAGTATGTTCTACAGTACACGCTTTGAGTTATGATTAAAGTTTAAACAAAATAACGCCTATACACCGTACATATCTTGTAAGTTAAGGCCTTATACAAACATGCGATAGTCGAAGAAACGAATTTAATCTCATTTATAATATGTAACTGTCAAACAGTACTAATTAAATACAATTTATAAATGAAACTTAATATATTTTTCAAACTACAGTAGATTTATAATAATAATAAAAACGAAACAATTAGAAAAATATAACAACATTGCGTTTTTTTAACGATTTTACTCTACGCACATTCTAAATACATACCACTGAATACCTTGACAATCATATTTTCGAAAAAAAATGCCACGTTGTTTCACAGTCAAGAGATGTACAAGTCTGCAAGGAACTTTACATTGTAAGATAAGACACGTTCTTGGCTTTACGATTATTACAACCAACCTTTAAATTATGTTTAGATACGTTTAAACATCTAATAATTCTAGGTGATGTTGATGCGTTACTTCTACTGAATTATCTGATATTATTACATAAACAACACAGAAGAAAACAAAAATCTCAATACTTTTAGAAAATAATTCTATTAATTTGTTACTAAAAACCAACTAATACTTACATAACAACAAGTTTATTCAAATGTTTTTTCCAGTACCTAAAAGAAAAGTCTAGGTACTTACCCGAATTGGTTCGGACAGCTCTAGTAATATAACAAAGCTATGTAAAATAACTTACTTAACTTTGAAATGGAAGTGAGTCGCTTGAACTATTTGGACAGATTTCGGAGACCCTGCAAACGAAACCGCACGACTGTTAAATGGCTGGTTGCTGAAATATTTCTCATTATAAGATACCACACGAATTTCGTGAGGTAATTGTCAACATTTGAAATACATTATTGTGTGCAAAATCTGGCAGTCAGTTTTATTATTTTTTATTGTATATTTAACTTTGACGTGACAACGTCTAATAATCGATCGATGCCGGCTGCATGCACGAACAAGGATGACTCATTGTAGCGTTACACTCACTGTACGCTTACGCCGCATCTATCTCTCTTCCACTCGATTGGCCTATGCATCCGAGAAGATGTTTTGCTACCCTATGATAATGACGTTGTCACGTAACACGTTAAACTATCGTCCGTAAACCGACTTTACAGACAACCAATTTTTTTAAAGTATTTAAATTCATACAGGTTTGATGTAACATTAACACAAGAAAAAATGTAAAATTCAATAAATTGCAAAAGGAATTTTCTTTTACCCTTTTATTTCGAATTTCAACAAAAAACACCAAAACAGTTTTTACAACAAAAAATAAACGTATTGGTCAACGTGGTTGGTGGTATTGGTCAGTTTATCAATGTTACTACCATTTAAAGTTGATTTTATTGGTATTTCTAAAGAAGACAAAAAAGGAATACACTTATTAAAAAAAACCATAGGGGCCAATATTATTCTAATAATATCCAATACAAAGTGTTAAGTTTAAATTTAGTAAATAAAAGCCATAAACCATCGTGTGCTATGAACACGTTATAGAAAAGCAGTTACGGATTTCGTAAACCTCGACTCGTCTGCAGGCTAAACCACAACGCTGTTAGATGGCCAACGGTCGATTGTCGGGAATGTCTACTAAATAACGGACAGGGTTTACGGTGTAAAATGTGAAATCCATGTGAAATATGTAGTCTTATTCTTTACTAAAACATTATAGAAGTTCCTTGATATTCCGTGATACATATAATTAGGTATTGGTATGTTTTTTAATAAGTAAGCATTTGAAGACGGAAGCACATTTATACGCCGTAATACTTGTCCAAAGTGTAGGCCACGTACGCAACACCGGCCACCATTTAATCGCATCTCCCAAACATCATCCCCAAATTTGAGCCTGTGCAGTTTTTAACTTTGCGTCAACTATGTTGGAAAAAAAATTTTTTTAGTATTATCGATTTAAATCATATTTAATCTATACTAATATATGTAGGCTACCTACGCTGTTTTTGATATTTACCTACCCTCAATCATTCTATTATTCGAGTCGTTCTGACGTGTATGTCAGTACCTGTGATTATTCGAGTCATTCTGTCGTCGGCTAAGGCATTCTTGGCTCTGGCGTGGCGCGGTGCACTTGTGTATTCTGCTAGTAGCTTAACCTCGACTCTTCTAATAGTTAGTTTGTGTACACGAATTAATTGTTACTTATTTAGTTAGACAGCGTGGGCAGCTCGAGCAGTGGATGGGGAGCGTTTGATACGTATCTTTGGAGGGCCCTCCTTAACCCTACACTTGGGTCGCAAGTCCCAGGCACTGACTCTGAGCTGTCCCTCTGCCACGCGATAGATCCGGCGCCCGCTCGGTGAGTACATTGAATACTAAGTAACTATTTTGTGTTAAATTACATTGCTAATTAACTATTCTGGCCATCCGTCATCCTCTCCTCACTTCTGATTCCTACATCAGAAGTGGGATGCAACCTTAACGACCCACATCGCGAAAGCCGTGCGCCGAACAATAAGCAGTGTGCAATTAAGTTGCAATATTTCGTGGTGATAAGTAGGCACATCGATATTTTAGTTCTTTTCGGTCGTTCTGTTGTGTTCTTATCGGTGTACAAGGGTTTTATTCAGTGTTATTTGTTGAATTTAATTTTATAGTTAATGATTTTTGCTAATAGATTTTGCGATTCTGTTTTTATTTCGATTCAGTTACAATATTAGATTGTGAGTGTGATTGTAGTGCGAGCTTGCAGCGCGTTCTAGGTCCAGATCTAGCGAAAGGCAAAGCGTATCGAACCGATTCGTTGCGTACTATCCGAGTTTTTAAGAGTGAATACTCATTTTTCATATTTCGCGACAAGGTCCACCCTCACTTTAATGACTCTCTTCGCTTACGGTATCGAAGCCATTTTTCGGAAACTAGAACTGTTTCCATAGGATAGTTTTAAATAATTGTAATTTGTAGTATTCTGAACTCAGTTCAAAATTAAAATATTAAATGCTGCGAGCGTAGTTGTAGTATTTAGGTTGTTAAAGTTTTTGTGGTTACCCACTTGTTTGTGATAAAGTGTTAATATCGTCTTAGCTTAATGAGTATTTCCGATTACCGAATATTTTTTTGTGTTTGTTACACGATATATCTTACACGATATTTTAACTAATATTATTTGTCGAAGTACCGAAAGAGCGTAAAATTAAAGACGCCATCTTCCGAATAGTTAATACTAATTTTCTGATTTAGTCAGTCACCATTTTTATCATCTATTGGCGGGATTCTTGTAATTTGCAAGTGAATAAGCAGTTATTGTTTAATTACGTAGTTTTAATTATTACGTGACGTATAAGTGATTACTGTGATAATAATAATTAATTTGATATAGTTAAAAGTGTGTATCGTGAACTATAGATTTGAAGTGAGAAATGAGTGTTTCTTTGAGGGTTTTAGTCTTTTTCTACCTTTGATGGATTTATTTAAACTGTTTAAAAGTTGTTTTAGTTGTTCTGTTTAAGAACGTTTAAATTACAGAGAGTTAATTGATAACACCTTGGTACAATCGTAAACCTATTACAACAACAGTTATAGGTAGGTCACCTAAGATTAATAATTTTGTTTATGAGTAGGTAACTATTGAAAATTCTTACTATATTCGTTTGTTTTCTTTTAACAGTTCAAGAAAATTTGAAATTAGTGACTCCCTCACACGTTACCAATTTGATTTGAAATCGATTTTAGTTAAGAAGAAATTTCAATCGATTTAATGAAATATTTTTAGTTAAAAAAAAATTAATTGTTCCGTTATTAGTTATTTTAGTTAATTACGTAGCTAGTTTGTTAAATAAATAAGTAGACAGGTGTGTGATTTTCTAACTTGATTTCGACTTTATTAACCACGCGTTTTAAAGTTAAATGACACTAACGCGTGAGTAGTACATTTTAGGCAGTCGTTGTAGGTAACTGTTGAAATTCTTATGTTTCCATCTATGCTAAAAATTGTTGAGTAACTTTGCAAAGCAAGGGTTGTAAATGGAACTGTATGATTTCGATAATTCCTTCATAGAGACAGCTAGACTTTTTAATATCTTTGGCGATTTTGTTCTGTTACAAAATGAGGAGCGTAATCAAACGAAACTTGATCCGAAATATTGAGGCCCTTTTCACGTAATAAAAGTTCTCGAATGTAATCGGTATACCCTTAAAGCTTAAATTGTCAACGTACCTACAAATTTGCTCACGAAAGGTTAAGAAAAATGCCAGCACGTCATGTACCAGACGATATTGATGTAATTTATGATCTTGTTGATAATGATGATGTTCAAGTTTAAGTAGAGGGAGAAACTCGATTGATCAACTCTATCCACTGTAATGTGTTCAACCGTACCAGTCTAGTTATTTAGTAGTCGTAGCCCTGTAGAAGGTGTCTCTTTGG
The DNA here is from genome assembly GCA_905220545.2 of Melitaea athalia. Lineage (NCBI taxonomy): Eukaryota > Metazoa > Arthropoda > Insecta > Lepidoptera > Nymphalidae > Melitaea > Melitaea athalia. The sequence goes on from HG992188.1 coordinate 15,238,346, forward strand.
GCAACCCAAGAGTTCATGGGTTTGCGTTGTGCTTTTAACTCTGACCGTAGCGTGTAGTCACGAGAGGTGACTGACACGGGTGATCCATTCGATTGATATGCGTACTGAGATGTATGTGACTGACACATGTACTGTGATTACTCTTCGCCTAGAGAGCCGTGGTGTTAGAAGTCTTTACTCGAGGTTTTCGCAAGCTTGTTGTCGAAGTAGAGTACGTCTATAGTTTTGGCTGTGATGATTTTGATGGTACATGGCTGTGGTATATGACTGTGGTATTTGAGTGAAGTGATTAGTTATAATTGGTTTAATGACAATATTATGATTCAGATTATTGTAAAGTTCTTGAAACAAACTAAGTTTTGAGCGTAGAGTTTGTCTACTTTCCCCTTTTACGTAGAGTTTAACTGAGTATAAAGTACTGTTGTGGCCTTTCTTCTACTCCAGGTTAACCATCACACAAGGGCGTGTGCTAGCAGGATGGTCGTGACTTGTCCTTTGTTACTTATATAGTTTATTAATTGTGGTGAAACCGGTCCACACTGACCTATACTGGTCTATTCTGGTAATAATTAGTTAATTCTTGGTTTTAATGGCTTTCAGTTATGCCAAAGAGCACTGTCGATTTTGGATAATAAGCAATCCCAGAATAATTCAGATACTATGACTGCCAACTCTGATACTATGACTGCTACATCTGATACTATTTGTAACAACTATGATACTGTCTGCCAACTCGTATTTTGTGCGATCTGAACCTGTCAACATTATGATACAAGCTGATGTTTACAGAACTAACGACAGTACTTAAGAGATGAATGGTAAAATGAAAAACAAAGAGACAATTGATTTCAGTAAATGAGATAACTTTAAGAAACAAAGGTGGCAAATAAAACTACGAGTATGTAATAAGTACTAAGTGATTAGTAGAACCGATTTAGTAGTAGTAGTAGTAGTACTAACTTGTGTAACTTTTGCCTGGTAAGACTGAGGAAGAGACTAAGTTCTATAATGTTTTCGACCTACGAACAATCATCATGACTATTTGACTTGACTTGATCTCATGACTCTTACACGATGTAGAAATTCACGCTGAACTAGACAGAGCTGATTAGTAGGTGAGAACGCTTTTTGGTTTGCATTGGTCGAAAGGACAGTGCCATCCGGGCCATACCGTGCGCGGTTGGTTGAAGGGATGCACCCGTCCGGGCCATACTGTTGGTTTGCGCTGGTCGAAAGGACAGTGCCATCCGGGCCATACCGTGCGCGGTTGGTTGAAGGGATGCACCCGTCCGGGCCATGCTGTTGGTTTGCACTGGTCGAAGGGACAGTGCCATCCGGGCTATACCGTGCGCGGTTAGTTGAAGGGATGCACCCGTCCGGGCCATACTGTTGGTTTGTGCTGGTCGAAGGGACAGTGCCATCCGGGCTATACCGTGCGCGGTTAGTTGAAGGGATGCACCCGTCCGGGCCATACTGTTGGTTTGTGCTGGTTGAAGGGACAGTGCCATCCGGGCTATACCGTGCGCGGTTAGTTGAAGGGATGCACCCGTCCGGGCCATACTGTTGGTTTAGGTTGGTCGAAAGGACAGTGTCGTCCGGGTCATACCGTCCGCGGTTGGCTGTGAGGACACACCCGTCCGGTCCAACTTGCTTGTTTGTTGTTGAGAGAACTAACTGAAGACCAGACTGTTTGTAATGATGAGTGATGCGCTGCTGGAATCTCACCTTCTATAGTGGGTGACGATTTAGACCAGCAGGTTTGAATTGTAGGGGTTTTCCTATTGTAAAACTAGACTAGTGTTACTTACCATATTGATATGACTGTAATGATGATGATGTTAACCATATTCAGACTGGTGTGACTGAGTGACTTACTAACTGAAACCAATTATTTCTAGTCGGAATGTCCAGCTTGGACGGAATCAGATATTAAGATGTTGGATAGATTTTTGTCAGGATAGTCGAGCGATATTTTGTTTTTGCTTACAAATACCTAAGATTTTAATAAATAGCGCGCGAGGACGCGCGCACATCAGGACGGCCGTGTAGGCTACCTACGCTGTTTTTGATATTTACCTACCCTCAATCATTCTATTATTCGAGTCGTTCTGACGTGTATGTCAGTACCTGTGATTATTCGAGTCATTCTGTCGTCGGCTAAGGCATTCTTGGCTCTGGCGTGGCGCGGTGCACTTGTGTATTCTGCTAGTAGCTTAACCTCGACTCTTCTAATAGTTAGTTTGTGTACACGAATTAATTGTTACTTATTTAGTTAGACAGCGTGGGCAGCTCGAGCAGTGGATGGGGAGCGTTTGATACGTATCTTTGGAGGGCCCTCCTTAACCCTACACTTGGGTCGCAAGTCCCAGGCACTGACTCTGAGCTGTCCCTCTGCCACGCGATAGATCCGGCGCCCGCTCGGTGAGTACATTGAATACTAAGTAACTATTTTGTGTTAAATTACATTGCTAATTAACTATTCTGGCCATCCGTCATCCTCTCCTCACTTCTGATTCCTACATATATAAAGCTGAAGAGTTTGTTTGTTTGGTTGTTTGTTTGTTTGTTTGTTTGTTTGAACGCGGTAATCTCTGGAACTACTGGGCCGATTTGAAAAATTATTTCAGTGTTAGATAGCCCATTTATCGAGCAAGGCTATAGGCTATGTATCATCACGCTAAGACCAATAGGAGCGGAGTCTACGCCGACGAAGTCGCGCGCAGAAGCTAGTATCTTATAATTTTGAAAAAAAAAAGATCTGATATTTCAAATTTTTTTTTCTGTCAAAAGTTGATAGTAATTTTTTTTTTTTTTTCAATATAAAAAAATTAATTAGCCGAATTGGTCGAGCCATTCTCGAGTTATGCGCTTAGCAACATTCATTTTTATTGATATAGATTTCTGACTGTAACAACAAATGTACTACAGTGCCTGTGTGTGTGTGTATGCCAGTGCCACGGGTACTATAGATATTTAGATACTAATCTGTGGCCACGGCTACCCTTGTGAGTTCACTCAGAGTACACACAAATAATATCGTTCTCTCTGCTTCTAAGTTCAACTTAAATTAACCAAGAATGTGAAACAGAATCAAACGCTTTTCAAACGGAATGAACTCAATTGACGTTCAAGCGGTTCTGTATTTAAAGTTTCTTAGTCCATATATGCTGTTTCAGAATTGTATTGACCTGAGTTTTCCTAGTGTAGTTTCACAACTTGAATATTTAGACATTTGATGTAAATTTTGCAAGATAGGCATTTTATTATTATACTAGCTTCTGCGCGCGACTTCGTCGGCGTGGACTCCCCTCCTATTGGTCTTAGCGTGATGATACATAGCCTATAGCCTTCCTCGATAAATGGGCTATCTAACACTGAAAGAATTTTTCAAATCGGACCAGTAGATCCTGAGATTAGCGCGTTCAAACAAACAAACAAACAAACAAACAATCAAACAAACTCTTCAGCTTTATTATATTAGTATCGATTAATTTTATAAAATTCAGTCCCTGTTTAATAGAGAAATAAATTGAATTTAATCGTAGTAGTAAAATTTTAACGTAGGTATTTAAATGTTCTTTATCTTCTCACAATAAAAAGTATTTCCGACTCATAAATTTCCGTTACAAAACTTTGAAATACTCTGCAAATGACAATAAATTATGAAAAATTTCCTAGGACTTATTAATTAACGTTCAAAGCAAACTTTTGAACTTTCGCCATAAGCAAAAACAAGTTAATTTATCGGTAAACATGACGCTAGACAGTACAAAAATATTTACGATAGAGAAAGTTTGCTGCTCGGTATTAATTAATTGGCTGTGAGTAAGCCGACACAAGAAATCGAAGCGGTTTCGGTTAGGATTTTTTCAAACCAATTTATATTTTTCAGATACAAATAAATTTTTACTAGTTCAGCTGCGTGCGTATGTTTTTAACCGATTTCCAAAAAAAGGAGGAGGTTCTCAATTCGGTTGTTTTTTAGGGTTCCGTACCTCAAAAGGTAAAAACGGAACCCTTATAGGATCACTTTGTTGTCCGTCTGTCTGTCAAGACCCTTTTTCTCAGAAACGCGTGGAGGCATCAAGCTGAAATTTATATTGAGTACTCAGATCTGCTGCCTCTTAAAGCTGTGAAAAAATGAAACTTCTAAGCCAAGGCAATCAAAAGATACAGCCGTTTATGCTGCAAATTTTCGACACTCTCAAGGGAATCAAAACCTACAGGGTACTTCCCGTGAACTAAGAATCTTAAAATTTGGTACGAGGCAACGTCTTATAGCACAGATACAGGAAAAATTGCGAAAAGTGTAAATTTTTAGTTAGTACATATAAAAAAAAATATTTTAATAATTTTACACTTAATACCACTTTTCTCATAAACCCGTAAAAGTATTAAATTGAAATTTATATCAAATACTCAAGTCTATAATACCTTTAAGCTGTAACAAAATCAAACTTCTATGTCAACGGTATCAAAAGAAAAACCAAGTTAAGCCGCATATTTTCATCGAAAATAGTCCCAAAGGAATCAAAACCTACAGGGTACTTCCCGTGAAGTCAGAATCTTGAAATTTGGTACGAAGCAACGTCTTATAGCACAGATACAGGAAAAATTGCGAAAAGTGTAAATTTTTAGTTACTACATATAAAAAAAATATTTTAATAATTTTACACTTAATACCACTTTTCTCATGAACGCGTAAAAGTATTAAATTAAAATTCATATCAAATACTCAAGTCTATAATACCTTTAAGCTGTAACAAAATCAAACTTCTATGTCAACGATATCAAAAGAAAAACCAATTTAAGCCGCATATTTTCATCGAAAATAGTCGCAAAGGAATCAAAACCTACAGGGTACTTCCCGTGAAGTCAGAATCTTGAAATTTGGTACAAAGCAACGTTTTATAGCACAGATACAGGAAAAATTGCGAAAAGTGTAAATTTTTAGTTACTACATATAAAAAAAAATATTTTAATAATTTTACACTTAATACCACTTTTCTCTTGAACGCGTACAAGTATTAAATTGAAATTCATATCAAATACTCACGTCTATAATAACTTTAAGCTGTAACAAAATCAAACTTCTATGTCCACGATATCAAAAGAAACAGCAATTTAAACCGCATATATTGAAACTAGCAAACAACTGACAAGGGAATAAAAATCTAAAGAATACTTCCCGTCGACCTAAAATCTTCAGGTATGAAGCAACGTCTTATAGCACAGATACAGGAAAAATTACGAAAACTTTAAATGTATAGTTACATCGCAACCACAGAAATAGTATGTGTAATGTTGTTTATTTCTGCTTTGTTTTTCAATTATAAAACTTTGCAAAGTAATATTTATTTACTAACTCTTTTTGCACACCAATACACAAAAGAACAATACATAGAATTTATAACAATAAACTTGCATCAATTGCAACAGGCGGCCTTATCGCTAACACAGCGATCTCTTCCAGGCAACCTTTGGGCAGAGGACTTGCATATAAACTAGGGGAAGGGCGCAAAATTTTGTAAAAAAAGGAACAATATAAAATAAAAATCAGATATAAATAAATAACTATATAACAATAGATGCTATATTTAATGATACATATGTACATATAAGTTTACTCATATGTATACACAAATATATAAATACATACATACATACGTATATACACTATAAGCAAATTGATACATTAAGACGAATGACATAACAACATAACGTAACTTCATGAAAAATAATAAATAATAAAATAAAGTTGCTTAACATAATTTAATATGATAAGTACATTTCGTTAACAAGTTTTTCAAATGTCATTAAAGATTGAGCGCGTTAGACAGTGGCAATAAGTTCCAAAGACGATAAGCTTCAATAGTGAAAGATTTAGAATAAAAGGAAGACGAATGTGAAGGTATCTTCAAAATTAGGCTATCATTTAAGCGAAGAGGTACATATTATATATTTATCTTTAACGCCAGCGTTGATTCTAGAGCAGAATGAAGAAAGCTCTTCAATATGTATTCGTAGCCGGCGACCATGCAAGTAACTATGAAACCAGTCAGACACCTTAGGAGATATGTTAAGAGAACCAAGTATAGCTAGTAGTAAGTCAAAATCAACAGTATTGAAATGATTAATGAAATCAAGTAATATTAACACTGTAATGAGAATTCTAGACATTAAAAAATAATTATATATGTTTAAACAATAGCAGACAATAATAAAAATAAATTTAGGAAAACATGTTTTATACAAACTTGAAAACAGGTACAAAGGTCAAAAAGGCTCGAATTAAATTACAAAATAAATGTTACATCATCTGTGGGACTATTTAAATAAATAAATAAATAATAAATAAATATCTACTATACATAATATGGTTCAAATTTAATACTTAATAGTAATAAAGTATTTTTGAACCAGATTTCTAAATAGTGACTAAAAAAATTTTAAATAAATAACTTCGATAAAAGAACTTTCCTACCAAGAGACAGGTCAAGGAAAAAAGGGAGACCAATTAAAAGGTGGAGAGATATCTTCAACCAGATAATTATGTGGACCGCTGTGTATACAGAAAGCACGGGAAAGGGATACATGGAAATGTTTAGGAGAGGCCTACGCCGCAGAGGCGACTATTACTATTACCAATATTAATTAAGTGATGTTATAAACATGTAGGCGAGTTATTTATACGAGTATAGAATAAATATATACATAGGTTAATATACATACATATGTTTAAACTAAGTATACTTACGCTAGTATTAATTGAAATTTTAATAGTAATAGAAATAAAGGCGATTTTTATTTTATTTATTTATTTTATTTTATATAAATTAAAGGATTAATGAAAAGATAAAGATACCTTTGTCTTAAATTTATGCTCCTCCAACTTTCCATATTATAATGTTACGGATTTCATTTAGCAGCAAAATACCATAACTTTTACTTATATACCTGCAGGTTTGTACGGAACCCTCGGTGCGCGAGTCCGACTCGCACTTGACCGGTTTTTTTTTAATGTATGTTAGCTCAGAACTTTTGACTGGGTTAGCCGATTTCGATCAATTTTGTTTTAATTGAAAGGTGTTGCGTGTCATGTGACCCCACTTTAATTTAATTGAGATCTGACAATTACTTTTAGAGTTATATCTAATAATGCGTATTTACTTGACTACTTTTTCGTCGACCTACGTTGTATTATACCGCATAACTTTTTACTCGGTGTACCGATTTTGATAATTCTTACTTTAATCGAAAGCTAATACTTGTAATGTAGTCTTGTTTAAATTAGACCGAGATCTGATTACAACTTTTTGAGTAATCTTTAATAGCGCGTATTTACTTGACTATTTTTTCGTCTTATTACGATGTATTACTTGTCGATGTAATTGAAGTCGGTTTTGTTTTTTCATTTGCGAGCAAACACAATTATTTAACTCTTAAAAGTATAAAAAAATATTCATTAATGTATTAATTAGCTAAAAACGCTAAGTAAAAATATTTGTTTCTACTAATTTGATGATCACAATCACGGCGAAATAAATTATTTTAATAACATACCTCTAAGATAAGATATCAAGAAGGTTGACTATGAAGATTATTTATAAAGACTTTTATTATTACTTTTATTGACTACACGGTTGTCGCAGGTTCAAAGGAGTGACGGATTTTTGTGTATAATTAATTATTAGAAAGATAATTATAGAGACAATGAGCCAAAAAGAGTTAAGGATCAAAGATGGTATCTAAATTTTATCTTCTGGATATATCATTGATAATAATTTGACTGTAGAAGAAACACAACGAACGTTGCGATTTCACGTCGATTTTCTGTCATAACTTATGCGTATATGAGATATGTATAGGTAACTGCCTACATTGCCTTTTATGAGTAACTAGCAGCGAAACCCGGCGTTGCGTGGGTTGAAATACATCGCAGAAAATGTCTAGACCATTACAGAAATTTGGAGATCTTTTCAGATGTCCTAATGCGTTAGAAAAGGGCAGAAATATGTGTTTTAACATTTTCACCACCCACCACGACCCACTTTCACCAACCGCGACTAAACTCCCTTACTACCACCTGGAGACCAATGGGTTTGACCAACCCAACGGGAAGTTGATTGGGTTTGGTGGTGATAGAGAAAACAAGCGTATTTACGTACTGACAAAGCATTTTATATACATATTTAGATTAATAGTTCTAACGTCATAATAAACTGACAATATTTTTTCTTCGCGCTGCCGCGCTGCTAGAGTATTATACACTAGCAGCGCCCCTAGAGACAATACGACAAACTATTGCAAATGTAACTTTATGGGATTTCTTTCATAAAGGTACTGTTTTTTTTTTAGATTACTAAAGTTAATTTCAAAGTCAATCACATTAATTATATTTATGAATAAATTAATAATAATTAAACTTAAACTTAAAAAACTTAAACTTCAAGTTCAACTTAAATAGTAATTCAAAAATGTCTAGTTTAGTTTTCTCAATTTTCCACGACAATAATAAAATCAAAAAGCTAAAAAACTCCTGATAATATAAGATACACGACAAAATTTGTGTTTCAGCGTAAACTTTAAATTAATTTAATTCGCACAGCTATTAATTTAGTCTGTCGCCGGCAGTTAAGCGCGTCTTCACCACAATTGCCACCGCATTGTCACTACCAACTTACACTAATGGAGACATACTATATTTAATAGCTACAGAAAGTAGATCCGTTTCCGCTCTTAAGTAAAACAAATAAAACCCTTAAGATCCTCCCTTAACAACATACTTAATAATAAAGCTGTAAATGAAACATCGTAAGCGTTTTTATGTATTTTTTCTAATAGTTTAGATTCATTAGATAAAAAGCTACCAAAGGAGAAGTAGCAAAAAAAAACCACTTCCAACAACAATGATAAGTATCTCAAAAAATAGCTAAAAATGCGTAAAAAATAATGACATACTTTTGGTGGTCATCCTTACTGGCTAGAACATTGAAAAATTGCTCTGAACATTAGTTCAGGGGTAAAATATTTAAGTATAATTAATTACTTTTGATTACTATAGTTTTTTAATGATAGGAATTATAATTTATTTATTTATTACAGAAAAAATTAAATTAAAAAAATATACTACTGTAGAGTTGAAGGGAGATCTGCGGTAACAGAATATTGTTGTACATGTATTATACCTACATGGGCGCAGAACACTGGGAGTCTGCGCCCATTTAATGACTTATTGTATTATCTTGGTTGGGCGAGATATGAAATTTTTTTAACCAACCGGCGCGCTTTTTAAATGATATTTTAATAGATGTAGAACAGGAACAAATAGGTTTTTATATTATTTTTTATTATTTTACACTTTCCTTTTTGAATTAACACTTTCCTTGCAAATAAACTTAAAATGTCACAGGTGTCCATTTTTTAGGGTTCCGTACCCAAAGGGTAAAAAACGGAATCCTATTACTAAGACTTCGCTGTCTGTCCGTCCGTCCGTCCGTCTGTCACCAGGCTGTATCTCAAGAACGGCGATAACTAGACACTAGAAATCACAAATTATATATTTCGGTTGCCGCTATAACAACAAGTACTAAAAACAAAATAAAATAAATATTTAGGGGGGCTCCCATATAACAAACGCGTTTTTTTGCCTATTTTTGCTCGATATCAATAAATGGTAACAGGTAGGCACTTGAAATATTCACAAAATACTTAATTGTACATTTACCTACTTTAATAATAAATAATAAAATTAAAATAAAAAAATATTTATGGGGCTCATACAACAAAAGTGGCTTTTTTGCCGCTTTTTGCCCGATATTAAAATCAATGTACCTACCTACTGTTGTTTACCTAGTCAATGGCACGGCACCCTTCGTGCGCGAGTCCTACTCGCACTTGGCCGATTTTATTAAATCTTCTTGACATCTCTTTTCCCCTTATTTATGGTCATTAAGTACCTAGTACCTGGGTGACCGAGCCTAGCTCGGTATTTTTAATTTTATTTTTTTGTTTTTTTTTTCTTGGTATTTTTATATTTTAATTTTATTTAAATAATAAATCACGAGTGAAATTAAAAAAAAAAGAAAAAAAATTAATCTGGAGACTGAGATTCGAACCCGGGTCAACACGATTTTACACCCGCCGACTTTCTAATTACGCCATTACAGCTACGTTGACAAAAGTGAAATTAAGCTTAGTATTCTAATGATATTTTTTCATTGCCTAAAAACAGGGATAAAACGACATTTTTTTAAAATGAATCCTAGCTAGATCAATTTTTCGCCCCCGAAATCCCCTGCATATTAAATTTCACGAAAATCGTTGGAGCCGATTCCGAGATTCAGAAAATATATATATATACAAGAATTGCTCGTTTAATAGTATAAGATTACATCGTTAAAAGTAATATTTTAGAGTATTAGTAATCTGCGCCTGAATAAATCTTTGGAGCAATTTCTAAGTGTGAAGGATGACAATCTGAGGTGGAAAGTTTGGAAGTAATCACTTTTGTCTATTTTTTGAGATATTTTCCATATCTGTTGGATGTGGGTTAATTTTGTATGGAAGCTGCTACTTCTCCTTTCCTTTATAAACGCCTTTTTGAGTTAATACTAAAATTACTGTTGAAATTTTTATTTTAACGTACATTATAATTATCCTAATATCATAAAACTGTTTCATTCAATATCATTAAGAGCGTACCCACAGACCACAGAATATACTCCGTGAGCGCACCCTATAGTAAAGAGATATATGTATAGGTACTCACGGTAGTTAGGTATTCTTATCTTCGAGTTTATTCCATGACAGACTTCACGATATCTTGTTTAACCATCAAGGACGAGGTTTTAGAAAATTTCATAGGACAACGTCATTCTAACGATATTTGTACAGCTTACGATTATTCACGACCTATCAAGTGAATGACCACGATTCTTTTGATTATTGATAGAATTTCAAACAAAGAATACACTGAAATATATAAAATGAAATATTTTTTTAATGTGAACCAACAAAAACTACTCGCCTTTATCCACAGACCATCTCCGCTTCATTACTCAGGCAATATAATGAAATTACGACGCTTTACGATATTTTATACACGACAAATAAATACTTATCTTTATTACACTCTAAAAGCATTATGTCATATTCACGACGCGTCGTCAAATTACGTAAGTGCTACAGAAACATGTATCTTCATAATTCCATTAAAGAATCCACATCGTTGTCACAATATAATCAATGTGTACAAAACAATCGTAGATCGTATTAACATTACGACTATATCATAATTTCCCTCGAGCTTCGCCTACGCTACGAGGTCTCCGTCTAATTGATCGTATTTCAACCGGATCCCTTAGGGCTTACGAAGTATAGTTATGAGGTAGTTTACGTTAAACTTGTAAAGTGTAACAGGAACAACACCATTAAAGTTAAATATCACATGTCCTAAATGTGTTTCAGTACAGGTATCTTGTGTTTATGGGACTTAATAGTGTTTTATCTCGTTTGCGACGCGATACGAACTGGAATATTGTTCTGTATGATTTTAGTTGCTATAATTTTACCTATTTTCTTTTCATCTGTTGTTCTGTAAATTTTGTTTTGAAGTTATTTAAAACCAGTATATTTTATTCATTTTAAAATGTATTTTGTAAACAAACTATATGGAATGTTCTTTGCAACTATATGTTTAATTAATGTGTACTGGCATTGATAACAGCTCGTAAAGTTTTTCACAGATATTAAAAAAAGAAACTAACAATTGTATTTTATTCTGCAAAACTATTACTGATCTATCTGTTTAATAAAATAAAAGTCACATAAAACTAGACGGACAGTAAAATAAAATTACACTAAAAATTTAAACACTGTATAACTACGCTTTTGCAAATATCAAACAACTTACTCGTCTCGTTACTGTAGTAATGTAAAAAAATGTCATAAGTTCCTGCTACATTTTCAAATAAATTTATTTAAAAGTGTGGAGTTTCATCTTATAAACGCTAGGAATGTTTCAGAAGTTTTTTAGGGTTCCGTACCCAAAGGGTAAAAACGGAACCCTATTACTAAGACTTCGCGGTCCGTCCGTCCGTCCGTCCGTCCGTCTGTCACCAGGCTGTATCTCAAGAACGGCGATACCTAGACAGTTGAAATTTTCACAAATTATGTATTTCTGTAGCCGCTATAACAACAAATTCTAAAAAAGAAATTAAATAAATATTTAAGGGGGGCTCCCATACAACAAACGCGATTTATTGCCTAGTTTTGCTCGATATCAATAAACGGTAACAGGTAGGCACTTGAAATATTCACAAAATATTTAATTGTATATTTACTTTAATAATAAAATTAAAATAAAAAAATATATTTAATGGGCTCATACAACAAAAGTAACTTTTTTGCCACTTTTTACCCGATATTAAAATCAATGTATCTACTGTTGTTTACCTAGCCAATGATACGGAACCCTTCGTGCGCGAGTCTGACTCGCACTTGGCCGATTATTTTTAAACATTAGTTCGCTTCCATTTCATATTCTTAATGGACTCACCGGCGACTTTAAGTAATGCAAAATTGCGAATGTTCTTTCATTTAAAACCCAACTATCTCAACTACATTTTCAAGTTACAGTATCTAAGTTTTCGTTTAAATTTGTTCGCAATTAAATTATACAGTCTACGTTTTACATCTCGTAATAATGATAAGTGTAGAAACCATGTAATATCAAAATAATTAAACCTCGTTAAAGCTATTTATTAAAAAACGAATGAAACGAAAAACCTGTACTTTTTAATTATATTTTTTATAATTCTGTACATGAATATTACAACACTATTAGTATTATTCAAAACAAAGTAAAAAGAAATGAAAATATAAAATTGAAAAAAAAATATTTTTCCAAAAATTCCATGCATGGAATACGTTATTACGCGAAATAACTGACATTTTGTATTATGTTACGGAGAGTATAACAAAGGTCAAAGTTAACACTTTCATAAACCTTTGCTTATTAAATTTTATACACAAAGAAAATGGAAAACTTTAAGATACATTAAATAGAGAATATTTATATGCTCAAGCAGCTTCGCCGGAACAGAAGGCTCTTTCCAAGAGGATACGAAAACTTGTACGCCGAGACCTCCGCTGCTCAAATACGAGAGAGATCACTACTCTTATTGAGCAGAATAGGGGGTCCAAAGTCTTCCAAAGACCATTGGGGAGAAGCCTTCTTGCGAAGCTAAAAACAGCGGATGGCAGAACCGTTTGTTCTCGCCCTCAGATTCGAGAAGAGGTCGAGAAATTTTATGGACAGCTGTACTCGTCGAGCGCACGCAAGCCTGAGACTTGGGACACCGAAGATCCACGTGCACCACTGGTGCGCCATTATTCGGAGGACATCCCGGACATCGAAGTAGATGAGATTAGTGCAGCGCTCGGGCAGCTTAAAAACGGAAAGGCCCCGGGGGATGACGGAGTTACGACTGAGCTCCTTAAAGCCGCAGGGCGACCTGCCCTAAAAGCCTTGGCAAAACTCTTTAACTCCGTCATCCACCGAGGTACCACACCGGAGGCGTGGTCCAGGAGTGTGGTGGTGCTGTTCTTTAAGAGAGGCGATAAGTCTCTGTTAAAGAATTACAGACCGATCTCACTTCTGAGCCACGTCTATAAGCTGTTTTCGAGGGTTGTTACGAATCGTCTCACCAGAAGACTCGACGAATTCCAACCACCGGAGCAGGCTGGGTTTCGAAATGGCTACAGCACCGTAGACCACATCCATACTGTTCGGCAGATTATTCAAAAAACAGAAGAATATAATCAGCCGCTGTGTATGGCATTTGTGGACTACGAGAAAGCCTTTGACTCTGTAGAGACTTGGGCTGTCCTGGACTCTCTGCAGAGATGTCATATCGACTGGCGATATATCGAGGTACTGAGATGTATGTACGACGCGGCGACGATGACCGTTCATATCCAAGACCAGAGAACGAGACCTATTTTCCTCCGGCGTGGGGTAAGACAGGGAGATGTAATATCACCGAAACTGTTTACCACTGCGCTGGAGGATGTCTTTAAGACCTTGGATTGGGGGGAACGAGGCATCAACGTCAACGGCGAATACATCTCTCACCTTCGTTTTGCTGACGATATCGTCATCTTTGCGGAGACGTTGGATGAGCTAGGTCAAATGCTGGCCGACCTAAACGAGTCCTCCCGACGAGTCGGTCTCGGTATGAACTTGGACAAAACGAAAGTTATGTTTAACAACCAAGTCATACCGAGACCGGTATCGGTTGACGGTATCCTTCTTGAAGTTGTTCAGGATTATGTCTACCTTGGCCACACCATTCAGCTGGGCCGAAACAACTTCGAGAAGGAAGCTGATAGGAGGATTCGGTTGGGCTGGGCGGCATTTGGCAGGCTTCGTCGAGTCTTCACTTCGAAAATTCCGCAATGCTTGAAGACAAAAGTCTTCGAGCAATGCGTCCTGCCTGTGTTGACATATGGAGCCGAGACGTGGACACTGACGAAGGGACTGGTCCACAAGTTTAAAGTCGCTCAACGTGCTATGGAACGGGCTATGCTTGGTATTTCTCTCAAGGACAGAATAAGAAATGAGACTATCCGTGAGAGAACGAAAGTAACCGACATAGCCCACAGAATCAGCAAGTTGAAGTGGCAGTGGGCTGGTCATCTGTGTCGCAGGACCGATGGCCGTTGGAGCAGACGTGTCCTGGAGTGGAGACCGCGTATTGGCAAACGCAGTGTAGGACGCCCTCAGGCCCGCTGGACCGACGATCTACGTAAGATTGCTGATGTAGGCTGGATGGGGATTGCGGAAAACCGGGATGTCTGGCGCGAGCTTGGGGAGGCCTATGTCCAGCAGTGGACTGCAACAGGCTGATATGATGATGATGATGATGATGAAATAGAGAATATGAAATTTTAAGCAGGTGTTAGGCTCTTATATTATATAAAGTATATTATTTTACAAACGTTGGAAAGATTTATCAAATGGAATGTTCACGTTTCCTACTGTAAGTTATTAAAATTAGTAACATCATATGTATTAAAACAACTGTATTATTCTACCTTTACTTTATTTAATTAAAAAAAAAAACATAAATAAATTCATTTTCGCTTAAAATTAGCACAAATATATGAAACAAAAACATAATATGATAAAGACAAATATTAAAAATAAGTTGAGATTAAAAATATATAATGTTAGTATGTTATTGGTAAATACACCAATTTTTAAATACAAAAAAGTTCGTAAAATATACATACGTCTTTAGACGTAAACAGTTTTAACAGATTAACGTGCTTTACATAAAAAAGTGTGTGTCAGTTCCGACGCACGGCTGGAGTTCACTCCTTCAGATCGACTGTCTATATAGGCTCGAAAAAGGCTAACTAGTCTAAGAAAAAGATTAATACCTACCATAAGTACCATATCAAATGCTAAATAAAAGAAAGAAATAACGCCATCTATCATCTATATAATGTGTATATGGCGTTAACAAAAACGTAACGAGGTCATTCGTTCAGTAGATTTTATATTCCTCACATTTTTTCATACCGGGGGCCTTATATGAAAATCGATTCTTAAGGAGTAAAGTGCAATAAACTCTAAAACCTGTTTCCGTAAAAAGATCAAATTTTCTATCCATATCAAAATAACGTAACTTGCAAAAAAATATTCAAAACTTAATAAAAACAAAAAGTATTACCATCAACCAGTACCCAATATACGTTACGTTAGAATGTATAAATAAGAAATCAGTAAGTAATAAAGGAACAATAAAACCAACTGAAATATAAAGTAAGCACTGTATGAAGGTACTATTTACGCAACTCGTTACTTGTAAGTGCTCATGAAACCCACGCATCTTCTCCCGCGAGATGGTTTTAGCGCTGGAACGTATAAACCATGCGCTTCGTGCCAGGTCAAGGTTATTTCAACATACTATATACATATACGTCCACCGTAATTTTCTTATCGAGTATAATGATTGACGCTGTGATACAAATTATGTACTTTTAAAAACAAATTTCGTTTTCAGAATTTTGAAATTATTTGTACCAAAATTTTTTTTATTAAATCGTAGAATTCTTTATTAAAGACTGTAATATACCTATGAACAAAAATTATTTTCATCACAGTCATATTAATACAATTATCTTTGTTGTCTGATTTTTATAGTAAAACCATTTTTTTGGCAAAAATGAGGTATATTGTATTGGATACTAACAATCATTAAATTAATCTTTTTAATAATTTACTTTCGTAAAAAGTAGGATTCTATGGATTAAGCTGACGATAACAAAGTTACATTATTAGACAGTAAAAAAATTAGACAAAAAATTTAAGGAAAATTACTAAACAACAAATTGTTTAAGAAAAAGTTGGGTACTGAATATGTGTTTTTACTAAAATCCCTTAAGAAATAATTTCGAACGATAATTGAGTAAGTTGGAAACTTTTTACACGGAATCTAATTTGAATGAAACTTTGAAGGGCGTTTAGAAGACAAAATTGTACAAGTAGCCTCATTGAACGAGCCCTCTAATACTTGAAACTCCTCAATTAAAAGTCCTTAACGAAAGCAACAACAATACTTAATTAACTATTACACTCGAATTGAGTAAGTTTCTTTAGAAAATCCAATGAGTTTCAAAGTTGTTAAATGAGCACGTTAAAAACATTGTTATAATATGAGAGTTTTAATAAGCAGAAGTTTAAAGAAAGAAGTTTTAAGCATGAGTTTTAAATTAAGAATTTTATGTAATACATATTTAAAAAATTATAGAATTAATTTAAAAAATTGTTTAATTTAAAACATGTTACAAATTTATTTTTACAAAATGTTAAACGATGTCAAAATTAAAATGTAAAATACGATAATATATTATAAAACAAAATTAAATAAAAATTGTACTTAATGTAGCCCAATCAAAATTGTAGAATAAAAATAAAATGATAATAAATAATAAAAAAAGTGAAAGTTTAAAAAAAATGTGTTATAAGTACGTTGTAGTCCGATAATTTGCACCTTCCAGATGATTTCAAGACAACGTCTTGTCAAATGAATCAAAATTACTTCAGTTTCTTTAACTAGAAATAATAAAGAAGTCATGAAATCAGCTTATGACTGGTATTATATGCATTCTTATTTCTGGAGCTGCATAAAACTTAATGAAGACTGTCTTTTCTTTTCGACTTCCGATCCAAGCTAGTTTAGTTCGCTATTATGTTAACGTGTTGGTATATTACGTTATTATTAATGACAATGGCAGATTTGAAATTTTACTGGACATTGGATCAAATTCAGCAACAGTTTTATTACCAAATAAACACTATAAGACAAAATGAGACACGTTCAGTTGAATCAGAAGCGATTAGTAAACACAAAAGAAAGAACCATAAAGCAATTGAGCTTAGAAAAATCTAAATATAAAAATATCCTGATGAAGACAAAAATTTACTAGAAAATGAAGATAATCAATATGAAATGGGAAACACATTGCAACTTGACGAATTATCATAATAATGTTATTAACATATCTCATTATTGATTTTCTGTATTATACTGTGCATTCCCAAGGAGGGTTGATGTCAGGCAGGCGACCGGTCGTAAAAAATAACATGCCAAATCATTTACAACATGAGTCTGAGGAAGAGGAGAACATGTTGTGCCGACCCTATATAAATAGGATAAGGGCAGGGAGATGATGATGTTTAATTTAAAACATGTACTTTCAATTTTACATTTTATTTGATTGATTAATTAAAAATGTTAATATTTCTATATTATGGGCATTCATAAATATAATCTCCCATGACCAAGACTAATTTTTAATCAATATGACGATAAATCGTAAAATACCACATGTAAGAACAGTATCTAGTCGTCGACCATACTAAATTTTTGTCAATAGATAACAAACTCAAATAAACCGTACAACAAATTTCAAAACAATAAAAGCGGCTGATTCGTGAAGAAAGAAGACAAACTTCGCATTAATGAAAGTAGTGCAGATAATGGCCGATCATGCTCTTCCTCTTTTTAAATCGCAGTTTTAAAAAGAGGAAGAGCTTATTACAGTAGTTTACAATAAACAAATTTTATAATAGTTTATATTAGTTAAGATTATATTTGTACCTCTCGTTTAGTCAAGAAACAAAAGAAAAAAAAATGCACTTTATCCTTAAAAAATAACTAGGAAAGTGCTATCATCTCAAACTACATAGCATGAATACTTTGTTATATAAAATTTTCCAGAGAAATTCCACCACTTGGCCCACCCACGGCATGCACAACAAATGCATCTACTATCTTCCCTTGTGAATACAAATGACCCCTTCAAGTAAAATAGGCGGAGGGTTCGCATACGTTATACCAACGCATTTAATATCTTAAAATTCCAAGACATATTTATGCTGATCAAAACAGAAATAAGATTTTGATGCCTCAGGCAAATTCCACGAATATCCCTAGGTCCTACTAATAATTTCGTTAAGCGTATTAAGTTATAAAAAGTAGATTTAAGATTGTATTATTTCAAAACTATAGGAAATTTCTTCATATATACTTTGTAATAATTGTATGCTTCTAAGATAATATTATTACAATGATATATTTTTATACCGCTTTAGTGACATAAAACACTACACACTATTTCCTATCTTTCAGAAAATTTGCTTTGACTCTTGCTAACTAATTGACTTCCATACTAACATGGCCATACTGGCATGTTTAAATTAATAGCGCTTTTGATTGGTTCATTACCAAAACATTAGAATTATGTTATTACATATGCGTTCATAATTTAAGTAATTAGCTATAAACTACCGGAATTAATAATTATTTGACTCGTGTGTTCGACAATTATTCAAACGTAAGGTTTCATTAATATACATATATATGTATGTGTATCGTTCTTATTAATTACAATCCTTTAGAAATGTATTTAAAATCAGTAAAGATATGTACATATTATCTATTATCTAAACTATTCTAAAAAACCTTAAAAATCAGATTATTTACTATTCAAACGTCTAAATTATGGCATTTGGCAGACAATTTTGAAAATATTACGACACCTTAAAGAAAACTGAGGTAAGGCACAGCAGGAAATATCTCTGAACTGGGGAAGTACTTCGACCTTACAGAAGATCACAGCTAAATAATACTGCTTTCAAGCAGTGTTGTGTTCCAGCGGTGAGTAAGGTGACCAGAGGTCCTGGAGGTTAGGGTCGGCAACGCGCTTGCGATGCTTCTGGTGCTGCAACTAGACGTCTATAAGCTATGGTAATTGCTAACCATCACGTAAGCCGTACGCTTGTTTGCCGAAATTGTATTATAAAAAAAAGAAATGCAGGAAAATTTATGAAAAATTCCAAAAGTAAAAAAAAAAAATAAAACGATAAAAGTTTTCTTTTTTTTGTGCTACCACTTTCAATCTTTAGGTAACATAACGGTTAATTAAAGTCTATTCAAACCCAGGAAAATCGTTCAACCACAAATGACCTCACTACAAAGACCCACTGGTCTTCACCCTTAAAATACCAATTTCAAAAGATGGGGTATTAAAGCCAAGTGGCCATAACATTATTATTTAATGCGAGTCTAAATAAATTTAGCTTGAGCACGCCCTGTTCAAGGGTATTGCTCTGTGAGAGAGGCTATTTTCTCTTTTGGCATTATGTTTGAGGCATCGTCCAATTCTTTTCAGTATGCTATCTAGAAACATACATAAAATTATTTCATATTGTAATAAAAAGGAGTTTTAAAGCTTTGTATGGTAATGTATGATTTCTCTTTTATTCAACGGGGTTGCAGATAAAATCAACAAACAAAACCAGACAATCGCAGAAACAGCAATATGGGAATATTTTACGTTCATTACAGTTTTATATGCTCAATTCCTATTTTCTTGGCTCAAAAACTGCTCTTCGAGAAGAAATTCGTAACTTCAGAAATTTTATTTGTATTTATAGTATATTATACTCCTAATACTATTCGTAAACTTATATATTCAGTACTTTTAAATGAACTATATTTGTAATTTAGTTATGTATAGAAAAACCATCAAGTCCTTGTAATTTTCTTAACTCGGCTAACGGAGTTTACTCCTTAAGAAATGATATAAAAAGTCCGTGTGTCTAAAAAATATGAGGGGTGAAATTATATATGTGAAACAACTGACGCTTGTGCTGTGACGCTGACGCTTAGCGATGCTAAGAGTGACGTTTTACTGCTCCTTTTGCTGTATATGTAAGATAGAGGTGTAGATAATATACCAGCACATAGCCACATACTGTACTGATACAAATAGGGAGTGTCAAATAATGATCAATTTTAGTGTTTTATTATTTTAATTAATAATAAATGAATGAAAATTCATTTAATTGAAAGTTTTTATTATTCATCGTTTTTGTTAATTTTTAATCGTTCGTAAGGAGTTAACTCCATTCGTATGTCTGAGCTACCACAAACACTTTTCATCTTTTTAATTATGGTAATATTAATTATGTGTTATTAATGGTATTATTAATTATGTCTTAACTAATGGTATTTAAAATACTTCATTTTAGTTAAACAACACGTTCTATACAGCACTCAATGTCCGTAATTTATGTCTATAATCCTAACTAATCATTACCGAAACTGGACTAATGAATAGGATCCTTTCATCCGATCCCTTTTGGAAAAAAGGTCAACCCTTGTACTTGATTAATTGCTGACGTGCTTTGTTAAACAGTCGCTGAAAAATCGCTTTAATTACAGAGCCATAATGGGTTTTGTATAGCCATCAAAGTGTTAAGCGAAAGTAAACGAAGATTAAATAATTCTAATATCTTTTTTAAGTGAAACTTTAAGATCAATAAAATTAATTAAAATAAAAGAGTAAAACAAAATTAAATGTATTCTATTCTTACGATTTATTTTATTTTTAATATAGCTATTGAATACATATCCACATATTTATAATATCCGTGGCCTTTTTTAATTTGTTATAGACGTGCAATTTGAATTTAGCAACTTTACCCGCGTCGAATTTTGACCTAGCGTTGCTTGATTGAACATTGTCTTTCGCGAATATATCTTGCGTGAAGTTCTGTGTTGGGCAGCGTAGGTATGACATAAAGTAACATGCGTCATGAGGCATGCATCCAGTGACGTGAGCGACGTTGCCTTTCCTGTATCCGTAAGTATTATACGAGTATCTTCTACGTGACATTGGCGAAATAATCGGTGCACATTTGGCATTACTGTAAGCCATTAATCCTAAAGAAGAAGAAGAAGTAGTATAACTACAGTATGGGGTTTATTGGTGTATTTATTTAGGAATAGGTAAAGATAACACATTAGATTTTTAAAAAAATGAATTGATATCGTTGTTGTATACAATACGAAAATGTAATAGAAGTTAAAGTGGGACTAAGGCCTCGTTTACGGAGACGCGTATTAGTGCGTAGCGTGTGGCGTACCTTCTCGCGTGTGTCAAAATGTATGAAAATGAACGCGTGTAAAAGCGCTTCTCCGTAAACGCACTCATACAACGCCCTACGTTTGAATTTAGTGCGTTCCGCCACGCCACACGCTACGCACTACGCTCCGCGTCTCCGTAAACGAGCCCTTAAGGATTCGCTTCAGTCTGTAATATCCCACTGCTAGGCCTGTTTCCTCATGTAGGAGTAGGATCAAACCTTAATCCACCACGCTGCTCCAATGCGGATTGGCGGGTACTTAAGGATTAATTGTAATTAATTATAATATTTAAGTTCTTATAAGTTATAAGTATCCATAGTCTGTAAACTTAACAATGTGTCAGTGTAGGTACGTATGTAAAACTTTGTCAATTTACGAACAATAGTATTGAGACTATAAAATATGAATATTATAACTGTATAAATATTTTTGTCATTTAATATTTAATTACGTAACTAAGTATTTTAAACAATATGATATGCGTCTATGTTTGTGGTGTAGGTACTTGTATATCTCTCATCTGATAAGCGACTATAATAACACATAAAATCTTGTCATCATTTCAAACGAATATAACAAACATCGATTTTAATTAAATCAACCAATAACATTATGAATAAATTTTCATTCAAATATCCATACACAACAACAATTATCTCATACGGAATTCAAAACACGTAAACAGAAATTATATTACAAACTATTTACATGTCTGTTACTATGTTAGTAATATAAATTTAAATCAGTACAACGTCAATCTTAATTAAAAGCTTCCACTAATTTTCACATCAAACTTTCGCACTTGTGATTTCCCAAGAGTTTCTTAATAATTCATATAGGCCCGCACTCAAGGCTAATTTTAAATGCAGGACCGATTATTGATTTAGAATATAACACTTCTATCTCATGACCTACAACACGTAGAGTACTTATGTAAACTGTTTGACGGAGGATGTAAAGGGGTCACTAATAAAATTAATAATAATAATAATAATAGTGTTCTGTGCCTGCACTTGTCTTACTGCTAGGAAAAGTATTTTTGTAGATACTTTGAATATGGTAGTTATAATTGCTACCCTTTTCTAATATCTCTTGAATTGATTGGAGAATATTATAAGGTTGAGTAATAGACGAAATAAATCAAAGAATGTTATGTATTTGATTTTTTTTATGAAGTTGACTGCGCTACACGTTTGATATAAATTAGCATTTTCTTCTTTTAAAGAGAAAGATTAAAGCTAATTTCAACCTCTTGCTTCGCTTAATTAACAGCAATATAATTAAATATGTCATATTTTCTCTTGAATCGCCTAATTCTTTATAGCCTGTGATTTCTAGATCAGAACTTTCCATCTAAGGTAGGTATATATAACAGTAAAAGAAGTATTCAAATCAGTTCAATATTTTATTGATGATCTGACAAACAAAGGAACAAATATTGCTTCTCGCAATCTCAGTAAAGACACCAAACAACTGTAAAATGTTGAATATATCAAAATATTTGCTTCCGAAAAATAAGCAATACCATAAATAACGATAGACCGATATGAAACGTAAAACACGAAACCAGGTGCAGTGCTGCATCACGTAGCGCCGAATTCCAACATAAAAGTAATAACATTCACAACTCCGAAATATTCTGAAAATATTTTCAATGTCTATGCAGGTCTATGGGAAATGTAATAACAAGGAAGTTGACGGCCTGCGACGACTTTATGAAATACTTGTGTGTAAATAAAATGTAAAACATTGTAGAATATAAAGTAGGCGTTTGTTTTACTTACACTATCATTTAATACTAGCTATTTTCTTCTTAAACCTGAGGGCGAAATACCACAAATGTTAAAAATCTATGTAGAAGACTTATATTCTCATAGTCTTGTTTACCTCAGTTTATATTTGTTTGCTTGTTTTATTTGTTTGCTTTGTTTATATTTTTTGTGCTGTGTGGCTACGGCACTCTAGAATTTAGCCACCCCCTCTCTTCCCGTGGGTGTCGTAAGAGGCGACTAAGGGATAACAAAGTTTCACTACACCATGGAACTTAAAAAGCCGACCGATGGCGGGATAACCATCCAACTGCTGGCTTTCAACTACACAGACCAAAGATGACCTGCGGTCACCAACCCGCCTGCCCAGCGTGGTGACTATGAGTAAAACACATGAGTTCACGCCGTTTTTGGTGCGAACTTGTGGAGGCCTATGTCCAGCAGTGGACTGCGACAGGCTGAAATGATGATGATGATGATGATGATGATATTTGTTTGAAAATTATCGAATTATTTTTGAGCACTTTAAACCAATTGAATTATGGCGTGGTCATATTTTCTACTACACATAGTAACGAAGTTTTGAATATGAATAAGAAAATCTACACCTTAATTTCCAATGGGTGTCTCAAATATATTTTGGCGTTATATATAGCTCATTTTTTACTATTTTTAGGGTCCGTACCCAAAGGGTAAAAACGGGACCCTATTACTAAGACTTCGCTGTCCGTCCGTCCGTCCGTCCGTCTGTCACCAGGCTGTATTTCAAGAACGGCGATAGCTAGACACGTGAAATTTTCACAAGTTATGTATTTCTGTTGCCGCTATACAACAACTACTAACAACAAATACTAAAAACCAAATAAAATAAATATTTAAGGGGGGTGATAATTATATATTAGTCTCCAACGCCATCTATCAGAAATTAGGAAAAAAAACTAAATTAGGAAAAGAATTAGGAAAACTTCGTCGATAGACTAATAATAGTTTTCTAATAGCGGCATAGATGGCGTCACAATTAAATAAATATTTTACAGAATAAATATTTTACAGAAAATTTACTTTTTTAGTTTAGTCAATGGTACGGAACCCTTTGTGCGCGAGTTCGACTCGCACTTGGCAGATTTATTTCTTAATTGCGACAAAGTCTATTTAATGAGTTGTGTTTACATAACAATGAGGCAAGGATGTGTTTTTCGAACAGCACATGCCACGTTAGTGTCTCACAAATCGAAACATCATATTTGCAAGCACACATAAACACACAAAGAGTAACTACAAAATAAAGTTAAACAACCTACAATAAAAATAAGTAAACCAGGAAGTATGAACATATATAAAAAATAAAATAACTTATCATTACATTTATGAGCCGAATGACAAATAAAATAGAAATAGATATTATGACTTTTCTATTACGTCACGGCGCATTGATCTCAAAACAAATTACGGTCAGTTAAAAGGCGGAGGTCATGTAATTGTTACATAAGTACACCATTAAATGCCATTAACCCTACACAAAAAACAACCCATAAATAACCAGACCGCAACCATGTGTCTTCCGAGCCCCACTAAATTTGGCAAACGAGAGCTTTGTTACAGTATTATGGGCTTGATACAGTGGAAACCACGTTTTTATACTAACGACACAAAATAATTCACCATTCGTAAATATAAAAATGGGGGATCGTGGATTTACTTGTATCATAAATTCAAGTCCCGTGAAATAAGTCCGCTTTACATGCAAATGAGGTTTTAATTGTACCTCATAATATTTATTTGCATTATATTTCATTCGGTGTAACATATTGTGTAATTTTATTAACATCCCTTAATTTAGATACGAGAGCTTACACAACGCTGGCTTACTGGTCACTAATTATTTATTATATGAAACAGATTTTAACTATGACACACTTGTATTTTTTATTTTATAAACATTTTCAATACTGCGTACATGTAAGAAAAATTTTGATAAATAATTAATTGAAAGCAGTCAATAGCAAAACTTCAATCCAACAGAAATAATCAACAAAATCTGTTATTAATTGGTCCAAATTTACTAACATACCCTGAATAAAATACTGGCCCGATCGAAAAGTTTTCTGTCCAATTAAAAGTTTTATTTTTATGGTTGACTGAAATTGAAAAATAACAATTTATTTAAAACGTTGAAATATTTCTTACAAATTCCAAACATTCGATTCAAGTGAACAGTGATGATGCAATATTATTTGAAGGCTGTATTGAACAAGTTATTTTGCATCAAATAGGGGCTCAGGTGTGGTATACGCCCTTTTACCTTGTATTCAAGAACCGCAATATGAATTTTATTACAGAAGACCACTTATTATTTACAGGTTTCTCTTATAAGCAAAGACAAATCGATGTACGTGTGATCATTTTTTACTCCATATATTTATTACTTAAATCAAAATGACAAATCATAAGGTCACCTAAAGATCCAAAAAAGGTCTAATACTGTGAGTTGCAGGAGTACAAAAAATTGCCTGTTTTTTATTTTGTATTCCTTGTGTGCTATTGTTTGAAACCTCATATTACATACCAAAGTCTACAGTTATTTCTTTAGTTAACATAAGACAAGAACATTTGATTCATACATTTAGAAAAAAATACACAAGAGTATCCTTTTAACAGAAGTTTACGCACAAACGCCTATCTTTTAGTCTCAACTGTCTTTGATTCTTTACAAAACGTTTACCTGATTTAAAATATAACGTTCAAATAAGGATGCCAAAAACACGTATGTAAAACAAAGTATTCGATGTTCCTTAACGGTACGCACATCAAACAATGCAACCCAACTTTGTTTTGTGAACGTGACTTTAAGTCTAACGATACTATGGTAACGTTAGACTTAAAGTCACACACATCTAAATCTTCGATATGGTTCAGCTTGTTTCAGACGCTAGTAAATTCACTGTATTCGATCAATGGAATTGTTGTGGATTTTGTGCAATGACACACGACACTAGTTTTTCATTTCAAATAAATAATATCACTTGTATTTTGCAACGCATATTAGTAGAATGCCAAAACTGCCAAAATAATAATAGTCCATTGAAATGTTACATTTTTTTGGGCTTACCTTGCGTTTGTCAGAGGACGCAATTTTATTTTTTAGATATGAAGGGGGGGTTAGTCTAATGTTAAATCCAAGTTTGTGGGTTTGTAGTCCTTGTGCAACGGCCGCCATCTTGGAAAAAGAGGTTCAAATGGTTTTTATGGTTTATCTGCCAAACTATAAGTCTCACAAAAAAAATTATGTAACATTTTTTGTTGCAAATAAAATTATCTACAACATATGTCCAGTAACTTTTAGTCGTAGAATCATAAATAAAAAAGTTATAAGCGAAAATCCATAAAAATTTGAGAGAAAAAATGTATTTGTTGATAAAACTTTTTTTTTAATCATTTTACAAAAAAATAATATCAGACCATTTTTATAGACGGTGTTTTAAGGAACAATTTTTATCAGAAACATTTTTAAATTTATTTATTATTTAAGGTTTTACAGCGCTGCGAAACGAATACTATTCTTCAGTATTCATAACAATACGTGAATATAAATATAAATATTCATGATTTGCCCTAATTTTTAATCACCTTGTTATATTTTTATGATAATCTTTTTAATTATTGATAGTAAAATATTGTTAATATATAAATAATTCTTGATTTGACACTCTACCTACGAGGTGGAGTCTGGAGGCGCGTTTTTTTACGTGGTATCCGCAGTAGGCATAATCCACGGTGATTTTCTAAATCACTACTACTGTCCTCGATCTTGCGGCGAGTGGCTGGTTGGCTTTCTATATTAAATACTTGAGGGAGAGCGAAGAAGAAAGTGGCGTAAATGTCAAAATGTGTGTAAATCATTTTCTTCAATTAATTTCGAGAGCTCCATTATTTTGCTGCAAGTCTCCCCATAAATAATGATAAAAAAACGTTCACCAATGATAGTGAGCAGTGCAAGGTCAACTCTCCTGTTGAGGAACAACGCCGTTCCACTTGCTAACTCTAGATGTTTGTCCAGAGTTTTCAGAAATTTGAGTTTACCCATATTGTAAGCACCTGAAATTGTGTTACATCCTGAAAAAGCATGGAGAAACAGCAAGTTATACGCAATAAGGTCTCCGTACATAAAACCACTTCACACTTCTTGCTAACTTCCTTCTCCGGTTCCCCCTCAAGTATATTTAATATAGTAAGCCAACCAGCCGCTGAGCCGCAGCTTGGTCCATCAAAAAGACCGAGGACAGAGTAGTCGTGATTTAGAAAATCACGCGCGTAAAGAAAAAAACGCTCATCCAGACTCCACCTCGTAGGTAGAGTGTCAAATTAAGAATTATTTATATATTAACAATATTTTACTATCAATAATTAAAAAGATCATCATAAAAAAAATAACAAGGTGATTAAAAATTATGGCAAAATATATGAGAAAATATACTGGCAAATACTGAAGAATAGTATTCGTTTCGCAGCGTTGTAAAACCTTGAATAATAAATAAATTTAAAAATGTTTCCGATAAAAATTGTTCCTTAAAATATTATCTAAAAAAATGGTCTAATATTATTTTTTTGTAAAATGATTAGAAAATTTTTTTTATCGATAAATAGATTTTTTTCTCTTAAATTTTTATGGTTTTTCACTTGTAACTTTTTTATTTATGATTCTACGACTAAAAGTTACTGAATATAAGTTGTAGATAATTTTATTGGCAACAAAAAATGTTAAATAATTTTTTTTGTGAGACTTATAGTTTGGCAGTTAAACCATAAAAACCATTTGAACCTCTTTTTCCAAGATGGCGGCCGTTGCACAAGGACTACAAACCCACAAACTTGGATTTAACATTAGACTAGCCCCCCCTTCATATCTAAAAAATAAAATTGCGTCCTCTGACAAACGCAACCCCAAATGTAACTTTTCAATGGACTATAATTAAAAGATAATTTATCGATAATACGTCATAATTTATAATAGTATCCTATTTATTACTGACTAAGTTATTAATAATAAATAATTTAATACTTTAAAGGTAATTAAAGATGCTACTGGTTAGCTGAACTAAATACGGTATAAATTTTGTTTTAGTTCTGCTGAAATAGCAACATACTCGTAGCAGATCTACAACCAGCATCCATAAAATACTTCTAGCACTGCGACTTCTATACTATTAATCGTGAACCTGTTGTGTAATAATTTTTGATACGAGTTTGAATTAACATTTGAACAACTATACTAGTTGTATTATATTATTATCCTTCTTCTAGATGCAAAAAGAGGCCTATGCAGTGGGATTTTACAGCCAGAATCAATCAATCAAAAACTTATCATATTGAAATTAATCTACTAAACGTTGCCATTCGTTCATTTATTATTCGGACATAATTAAAGAACAAACATTATTATAACTTTTCGAATTTTAAATAGACGTAAACAAACACGATAGGTAAAATGAGTAATATAGAATTCAGCACACAAAACATAGTCACAATATTTTCTCATTTAATAAAATATGTTACAGGATTTTCATCAATTTACAAATTTATCGTTTCTGTCCACATGCTGTTAAATTATGTATCAACGCGACCACATTAAATTGATTACTGGAGCGGATTGATGGATTTCCTTATTTTATTATTTATACGTGTCCAAGTGCAATGAGTTCGCATGAACTATGTAATTAAACATTAATATTAAAATTTGTTTACTAATTATTATAAATTGTAATAACCGACCCGGGCAAGGATTATGATTATTTCAAAATATGCATAACTAGACCTCCTTCTTTACTATTATTATTTAGTATAAATAGCCTACGAGTACCTAAATGGCATAATGGATATATGGCATGGGTAGGTATACCTATATCACATTAAGAGCTCAATAGAATTTCGAAGACTGTAGAATTGACATTTTCCGTTATCACATAACCAAGAACAACACTAACATTTAAAATACCTACATCATAAAATTAATTTTATTGTACATTTTATTAAGTCCAATTTTATCTAACTTGATATTACCAGGTGCTGTCAGAACTGACTGATTGACAGTTATGGCTGTCACTCCACCCCTTTTTGTTTAAAACTAACATCCACTCGTTCTAAAATGCCCATACCTTTTATTAAATATCATGCGTTGCGTGCGTATCAGACGATTTATTACCACAGATATGACGACTACAGATCGACAGTTGCTTAGTAAAGCTAGAAAGCTAGTGAAGGTAGGCCTGACGCTGACGGTATTTTTCTGTTACAATATCTACATTTTTAAAGTAAAACTTCTTTACGCACGCTTGACTTGGGGGTAAGCTGGTGAATTCGTGACGACAGCGTTACGAAAAGTGTGATTGGACGAGGCGAACGGAAGTTGAAAGGGAGATATACGTTAGATGGAGCTAAAGAAGTTTTACTTCAGTCGTATGGTCTAAAGCACGCTCGTTTTTATCTATACATTTTCATTTTATTCGTATAGCTAATGCACGTATGGGCTCTAACTACACAAGAATTCCTAAGTTTAAGAAATGTCTTCGTTGTTTTCAAAAGCCTAAAACACTTAAACAAAAGTATTTATATAGAAACCCGAACAGGCGTTCAAAATAAAATAACATTGGCCTTGAAAATATTGCCCCTTAGTTGAATTTGACACCAAGAAACAAAATTTAAGGGGCATTGAAATATATATTTACACAGCAGACGGTATGAAGAAAGTTGATTCAATTTACCTTTGATCAGAGACAAAAACAGAAAGTTGATACGAAATTTCTTTATAAAAGTATCAATATCAAGGTAACTACGTTTTGGTCGGAAAATAAAATTATAGAGTACCTTTTCGCAGAAGGAGCGTAACACACTTGGTACGTGGACCGCATGATAAAGTTGTGGAATCGTTGTGAAAGCTTTACGTATCGATTTCCTGAAAATTGAACGGCAAACTCTCATAGCTTTTTATATTAAGCCCAATAACATGGAAAGTGTTTAAGAATAATTACTTTTATCATATCTTATCTAATCCTATTTTATACATATCTTCTGTAAGTAAATTTAGATCTTAATCAAATACAGTTTCTTGTCTGAAGAGCTGCATATTTAAAAAATCACACAAAAAAATATACAATATTTTTAGACAATAACAAATACTATTTACATTTTCCTTAAATTTAATGTACGTCCCTAAAATTAAGAAACACAGATCCACAAAATTGTGTCTCCTAGCATTCTCTCTAATAAAAAATAAGCTTCAAAAAATATTAGAGGTAGGTATCTGAAAGACCGTGGAGACTTAAAATGGCATCTATGTCGTAAATATACCACGAAAATCGTTAACAGAGGGTTCGTGGATACCGGAAACTATAAAAAGGTAAAAAAGGGTTAAGTGAAGTCCTGTGTCCACGAGACCCGATGCAGCTCTGAATACAAACTACCAACAAGACTATGGAGACCGCTGATCTTAACTCAATCCCGCTTTAAATTGGATAAACGTTGTTGTTTTTTCTTTAATTTTGATATAGGATATTGTTACGTGTTAGGGTTCGAACGATTTGGAAAGAAAGACCTGCTGACTCTTTTAGAGACTTTATTCACTAGCACTAGGTCCAACACAAGCACTAGGTACAAATACTACGCACTAAATACAAGCACTAAGTACTAGGTACACTCACTGATCACTAGGTACACTTCACTAAGCACTAACAATGTCCGAGGTCGTAGCCAATGTCGTAGGTTTCCGCTGGTATCACTTCTAGTCTTCACTTCGAAGTCGCTTCGTCGTTAGCTCAAACTGAACTGACTCCGCTCGGCCTCAATCGGCCTTTTTATACCGGGCCGAGCCTACACCCAGACAGTTCTAGAACCTTCGTGCGTGTACTCGATCCTGAGTTCATTCACCTATATGTCCTCTAGCGCCATCTAGTATTGAGTGGATGTTTCACGTTGTCTTTGTAACAAAGTGGTTTGTACAGCACACAACGTGGTTCCTTCGCTCCCCGCTAGATGGCGCAAGCTCCTTTTTTGTGTACTCGTAACACTACTCCCCTCTTAGAGATGCTCGTCCCGAGCATCGTTGTTGCTGCCATGGTAACGCGCCAGACGGTCTATGTGTACCACTTTGAATGTCCCTCTTGGTTGCTTTTGAATTCTATAAGTCACATCATTCATTCGGGTAACCACTTTGTATGGACCGTCCCACTTGGTCTGCAACTTTGGAGATTTCCCTTTCCGGCGGGTTGGGTTATGCAGCCACACCAGTGACCCTTCCTCGAAGCCGCTTGTGTTCGATTTCCGGTCGTTAATAGTCCCTTGTGTCGTAAGACTATTCCCGCTGCATGCCTGGAGGATAACAGTTTTCAGGGTTTCCACCGCGTCAGCCAGAACTCGTCTCTTAGTTCTAGCTTTTATTCGTTTCCCTTGATCCCGGGCAGGGAACGAAACCCTTTGCTTTTTCAGCTCCTCTATTTGTTCCTCGATCCTTTTCATCCTTACCCTCTGGGTCTTCTTCTGCGGGCAATTGAGCTGAAGATGACCCCTCTCGCCGCACTTGTAGCACATGACTCCAGAACGTTTCTTCGTAGGAGCCTTAACCTCCTTCTGCGGGCAGTTGAGCTGAAGATGGCCCCTCTCGCCGCACTTGTAGCACATGACACCAGAACGTTTCTTCGTAGGAGCCTTAACCTCCTTCTGCGGGCAGTTGAGCTGAAGATGGCCCCTCTCGCCACACTTGTAGCACATGACTCCATAACTTCTCTTCGTAGGAGCCTTAACCACCTTGACTACCTCCGAGACCTCACGGATCTCATGGGTCTGCCTTATGTCATGGCGAACAGCCTCGACCTCCAAAGCATGCGCCAATGCTTCCTTTAGCGAGGTATGGTGACGAAGCCTCACTGCAGCTCTGACCTCCAGGTCTTTGATTCCGTCCACAAATGCTTGAATAATATTCGTATCCACCATCTTGGTGTCGGCTCCTGGGTGTGCCTTCCTGACGAGTTTTTCAATTTCCAACGCCCATTGTTGTAGTCCTTCTCCTGAGCGTTGGACTCTGTCACGCAGTTGGGCACGGAACACGTGCTCCAGGTGTCGCTCCCCGTATCTGGATTCAAGTGCCTCTATCAGGTCTTGGAACCCATGTCCTGTATGTGGCAGTGCTTCCAAAACAGACAAAGCTTGCCCTCTGAGCGCAACAGTGAGCGCGGTCAGGCATTGTTCTTCCGTCCATCCGTTGGCAGTAGCAACAGTCTGGAATTGCTGACGATAGGCGTTCCACGAAGTAGTGCCGTCGTATGGCGGCACTTTCACTCTTGGTCCTTGCGCAACTCCGTTAGTTCCACTAGACATCGCAACTCCCGTGGTTTCAAGGCGTAGTACTCTCTTCTGTAGTTCAGCGAGGACGGTTTTCACATTTTCGACATCCAATCCTAACCCGGTAACTCGTTCTTGCACTTCGTCGAAATCTTTTCGGAGCTTACCCACCGTGTCACTAACATCTTTTATAGCCCAAAGCGCTTTTTCCTGTGATTCTTGCAAAGCGCTGAACTTGCGTTCTTGTGATTCTTGCAAAGCGCCGAGCTTGCGTTCTTGTGATTCTTGCAAAGCGCTGAACTTGCGTTCCTGTGATTCATTCATTGCCTTTTGTGATTCTTTCATTTCCTTCATTAATTCAAATAAACTTCCTAATTGAAGTGCCACTTGAGGGTCGGTAGAAGCTACGGTGCCGCTGGTGGGCGTGGCCTGTCCGGTGGGCGTGGCAAGGTGGGTGGAGCCAGTGGGCGGGGCTTGAGCCAAAGTGGGCGGAGCCTGAGGGGCGTGGTCGGTGGGCGGGGCCTGGTGAGCGGGGCCAGTGGGCGGGGCCTGAGGGGCGTGGCCAGTGGGCGTGGCCTGGTAGGCGGGGCCAGGGGGCGGGGCTTGGCCCACAGTGGGCGGAGCTTGGCCCCCAGTGGCATCCGCAGCTCGTTGTGCCCTCGTCCTGACCCTCTCCTTGGAGTTCTCTCTCGGAGTCAATGGCATCTCCAAATCCCACTTCTGACACCAGTTGTTACGTGTTAGGGTTCGAACGATTTGGAAAGAAAGACCTGCTGACTCTTTTAGAGACTTTATTCACTAGCACTAGGTCCAACACAAGCACTAGGTACAAATACTACGCACTAAATACAAGCACTAAGTACTAGGTACACTCACTGATCACTAGGTACACTTCACTAAGCACTAACAATGTCCGAGGTCGTAGCCAATGTCGTAGGTTTCCGCTGGTATCACTTCTAGTCTTCACTTCGAAGTCGCTTCGTCGTTAGCTCAAACTGAACTGACTCCGCTCGGCCTCAATCGGCCTTTTTATACCGGGCCGAGCCTACACCCAGACAGTTCTAGAACCTTCGTGCGTGTACTCGATCCTGAGTTCATTCACCTATATGTCCTCTAGCGCCATCTAGTATTGAGTGGATGTTTCACGTTGTCTTTGTAACAAAGTGGTTTGTACAGCACACAACGTGGTTCCTTCGCTCCCCGCTAGATGGCGCAAGCTCCTTTTTTGTGTACTCGTAACACTATATTGTCCTCTATGTATGTTAAATAAAGATGTATTCGTTTCGTTATTCTTATCAAATAAAAAGTTGTAAACATACAAAGTATAATATTTTATATAACGTTAAAAAATTTAAATTTAAATCATGAATTGTTACGTTATAAAACATCACATTACTAAACAATAATCAATCTCTCTACTTCTTAATTCGAAAAAATAATATCACTATTCGAAAGAGAAATAGGTATTCGGTTACATTCTACCTTAAACAAAATAAATCAATTAAGAACAAAAACGGTCAAAGCAAACTATGTACCTGATTGAGTAGGATAAGAGTCAGAAAGAGCAAAGGTAAATCTAAAGACCAAACAGCACTCAAGTATGTCCACTTAAGGACCCGGGCACGAATAAAAGGGATCTTAGACTGACCAGAATAAATAAATGAATTCTTTTCATGGAAGCCGTACATGGATTCCGTTAAAGACAGACAGGGATTGCCTTATATATGAAAAGAAAGTCGTCTTATGACATAAAATAACAGGGATTCATAATAACTAGTGGTCGCCCAGTGGTTGAAATTCGACCATAAAATTAATTTAAATTATAAGTTTGAACATATTAGTTATTATGTTTGACATTCAGTAAAGAAAATAATAATAATCTATAGTCTATAATCTAATTTCAATTTGATTGAAACGTGCCGCGCGTGTATCAAATATGTATATGGTAGTGTGTGTAATGTTTTTTTAAATTGATTTAACGTATTTTTATGCATAATATAAAAAAAAATATTAGCATTCTGTACTACTTCTAACTATACTATAAACTATATTTGTGCAAAATTTCATACTCTTCCGTCCGCGCAATTTACGTAAAAAGGGGTACAAAGTTTTTGCTTCACGTATTAATATATAGATAGAGCTAATCTAACAGATGTTGTCATAAACTATGAATATACAATTCTAACTAACACAAGTATTTAAAAAGGTTTTTTTTTTTAAAAACAGTTTTTATTGCACTGCTTTTTTATGAACAATATTGTTACTTTTGTTTTCTGACGCGTTAGTACATAATGTTTTATGTTAGTGTGCGGATAGGGGAAATGGGAAAACATGGATTTTCCATTTTGATTCCACAAACACTTTAATGTCAAATTTAAATACGCATTATATTTTTTCAATATTCCCACTATCTATGCAATTTTCTTGAATTTTTTATCCCTTTAAAACCTTCTACGAAATATTTGATAACTTAAATAAAAGATCAAATAAAACGTTAGTAATTCTCAAGTTACGGCGTGACCAAGGGAGAAGGGGATTAATTTCTTTACAGATATAGATAGATTTTTATAAATACTCTAAAAACATGACGATACAGACAAATACATTCGTGTGACACAATGATATCTTATAAAACTTTATAGAACATGTATTTTACATTAAAAACAATAACGAATATTACACCGGGTTTATTTGGAACGCTTGAAAAAACGAAGAGATATGATAGTGTTGGCATGACCTGACATGATACAAGTGAAAAAAACGCGAAAAAAAATGCATTATATGGTATATAAAAAGTATATTATTAGGTTTAAATCTTTTCAAGCGTTCCAAATACACCCGGTATAGACTCTTTACAAATACTCAAAAATAAACTAAAGTGGTGCTCATATTCAAATACATTGCAAAGGTTTAGCAACGAATATATTGCAAAGGAAATAAAGCGTGTAACATGCCCAAAACCGCGGCATTCGGTCGACACGTGTCGCGTTTAGAGCTCAAAATGTCAACAGTCCCCGCTTGGTCCGGATTTGGGGGCACGAAAATAATTAACATTAGGATATCTTGATTATCACAATGAAGCACGCCAGCACAAATTATGAATACCGTTTCTGGGTCGTTTTTAAATCGACTAACAGTGTACTGCCAGAATTCCATTTAAAAAATAAACTTTATACGAGTACATAAGCTTGGTTCATTGAAAACCAATAATAACAGATTTTGACATTTAATATTAGTTATCTTTTTTATTTGGTACCTACAATTTATTAGCAGTATCGGGAATGTATTATTCCTGTATTTATTTCAAAACGTTTTTACAGTGTCTGGTGTGTATGCGTACCTACCTATATTTAATTTTATTTACTATAACACTCATCAATTTTAATTTTTATAAACAATAAATACTAAATTTAATATATCGTATTATATTAGGTATCGTATGTTTAAAATTCGCATTATATACGGTATCATATTTTTTTCCTCATTAACGCCAAGTACTATTTTGAAATATTTAAAAAAATATTCAATTGCGTTACCCAATGTTTCACATAAATTATACTGAAAATAATAATACAACCCTGCTAATCTAGAATATTCGATGAAAATAGATAATACTTGTATAACTTAGACTTTTTTTATATTTGAGTATCATGATAAAATATTAATTTCAAATTAATATTAAATCAGAATAATTTGACAGCAGTTAAGACAATAACAGCCGCTCTGGTGTAGTGGTGCGAGTAGTCGTCTAAAACATCGAGGTTCGCGGGTTCCATTCCCGCTCGGGATGGATATTTGTATTTGTATAAATATTTATTTCCTTGTTGGTCTCCCCACGTGTCTCGTAGAGCACGTTGTAGCAGTGGTATATTACAGGCTTCACTACGTAGCGTAGCGTAGCTGCGTAGCGTAGCGCACACATTCAAAATCGTATTTTATTCCAAACTTGTCTTTTGGTTAGCTAAGGCCTATCCTCGTCTCTGTCGCCCTAACTTCTAATCCTGACCGTGTTTAGATATCCAGTCGTAAATTCCAGAGAGTAAAGTTAACAGCGAGCTTCACTGTGCCACACGAACCACATTTTGTTTGTGCTGTAGCTTTCCACTGAGTAAATTCTAAGTAAAATCCTTTATATACATATGCAACGAAACCGACAAAAGCATTTCTGTTTTTGTGAGGCCACTCATTCAGTTCTCATTATTAGCAGAAGACATAACGTTAATGCTGCTTACATTACTGCTTTTGGTTTAGCTTTTGTTCTACACTACATCAAAAACTGTAATTATTTAAAGTTGATATCACAGTAAACGAAATATGTTGATGATTTTGTTTTTATAGTTACTACTTTTAATGATTTTTGACTATAGTTATCAGAATACTTCTTATGTGTATATAGTAACCCAAATAAGTTCCTTAATAGGGAAAGAATTTTTTAAACCTTTTAGCAGCAGAGTTTGATTAATTATTAAAAACAAACAAATTTCGCGTTTTTTTGTAATTCTAAAGTCGATTTAGGTTTGTGTTTTATTTAAGCAATATAGACATAAAAATATCATTGATAACAAAAAAGAAATATTAAGGCAAGTTATACCTTAATCTTTGTCTTTTTTAATCGCACTTTACGCAGTGATATTCTATATCTTTCACATTAATTCAATAGATAGCTTTTAGGCAAAACAAAGTGAGATTTGTCACCGGCGATGGTGAATTTATGGGGAGTCTTATTAAAGGCGCGCCATCTGCAATATGTCACGCGACATTTCGTGTCGACTCTACTTAAAGTGACTCGAATTAAAACAAGACATACTTACTGAATTATTATTTTTAATAATATTAACGAAATATTTTAATGTTTGTTTACATTTCTGATTCTATTAAATAAGGAATTAATACGTAGTAGATAGAATTTTATAAAATTACAAAAAATCAATCAATTGTTTCCCAATAATAACGAAAATTATTTTTCGTTTACTTAATGGATTAACCATTTAATCATATCTAATATACAGCTTAGAAATGTAGATTTTGCTATAAAAAAAAACTGACAGAAAACTTCGGATGCTCTTTCAAAAACTTTGTTTGTAATTTTAACAAATTTCAATAAAACTTGACAATTAACTTAACTATCATAAAAAAATTATCAAAACATTAATCATCTATCTAAAACAAATTATTCAGTACCAAGTACACTTTCAAGACAGACACATAAACATACCACGAACACAAGATATAAAAATTCATACCATGAAATATGAACTTGCTGTAAGTTCTTATACTATTGCATATTTTATGTCTTACAAGAATTTAGATTCGCCATTTTGCATTCTTTATTACGAAAACGAATGACTAAAGAAAAAAATTAAAGCTATAAAATTCTATTTACGCCTTGATTACCTCCATAATTTATTTGCCTATTTGACTTTTTTAATTTTTCAATGACTGTAAATTTAAAACGTTTCATTTCGTTTTATGTTCGTAGCGATCCTTTTTCATGTTATTTTTTTATTTTTAATTTAGGCGCTACGTCGGTTTAAATGTGAACCTTTTTCTGGTTACGCTAATATCCATACAGGCAATAAAAATAAAATACGTACTTTATCCTGTCTTAATGAAAAGAATATTATTTTTAAAAACAATATACAATTTTTATGTCATCAGATTGTGTATTTATTTTTAAGACTCGTTGGCGCAACGGTCACAGCAATGGTTTGTGGCTGTTGCGCTGGCGGTTGCGGGTTCGATCCCCGCACACGACAAACAATTGTATTTGCCATATAGCTGTTTGCCGTGGTCTGGGTGTGTTAGTACAGTCCTTGTGGATCTCTCCACCGTGCCTCGGAGAGCACGTTAAGCCGTTTTTCCCGGTCGTTATCCTGATAGCGATCATTACTCACAGTAGGGAATATATCCGCCAACTCGCATTGGACCTGGCACCTCGTAAGGTCATCAAAAATTAATTTTTTTCTGATTTTTTTTTTGCTTTTAGTTAGTTAATATCTATATAATTTAATAGTAATATTGTCCTACAAATTGCGTGGTACGTTATCCCGGTCCTACGCTCACTGCTGCTCTACCCCCTGCTATCTCTGTTAGCTACCACAATCAAGACTTTTCGAAGAGGAATTTTTTGTTCGCCTCATCAAAATGAAGCTACTCCCAAAAAATTAGCTTGATACTAATCAGGTGAAATAAATGTACTAGGGATCCCTACCTATAAAGACACTTGTGTCTGTTTGTGATTTCAAAATAACTGTTTTTTACCATTTGGTATGCATTTGCATATAGTTATTTACACGATACTAAAACACTAACGATCAAAAAAAATGCTGTCTGTC
Organism: Melitaea athalia; assembly: GCA_905220545.2. Taxonomy (NCBI): domain Eukaryota; kingdom Metazoa; phylum Arthropoda; class Insecta; order Lepidoptera; family Nymphalidae; genus Melitaea; species Melitaea athalia. The sequence goes on from HG992188.1 coordinate 15,277,286, forward strand.
TTTCTGTTTTTGTGGGCTAATCTCCGGAACGGCAGAATTGATTTTTATGAGACTATCACTGAAAGATAGCTAAAGTTGTGAAGCCATAATTATATTGGCTACTTTTTATCCCGGAAATCCCGCAAAATCGGGATCTATGCGGGAAAAAAGCCTCATTAAACGCGCGCGAGTTCCTACCTAACCGCCTAGATAGATAATATGAAATAACCAACATGGTTCTATTAAATACGACAATACTTGCGAGCAAAAACAATTAAATCTCAAAAGGTTTAAATTATAAAAAAATATATAAAATACATAAATTGTAAATCACGATCACGATCACGATTCAGCCTGTAATATCCCACTGTTGGGCATAGGCCTCTTCCCCATGTAGGAGAAGGATCGGAGCTTAATCCACCACGCTGCTCCAATGCGGGTTGGCAGATATATTCTCTTCTAGGAGTAACGATCGCTATCAGGTGAACATGATAACAACCGGGACCAACGGCTTAACGTGCTCTCCGAGGCACGGTGGGGAGACCCACAAGGACTGCACAAACACCCAGACCACGGAAAACATCTGTATGGCCAATACAAATGTTGTCGTGTGCGGGGATCGAACCCGCAACCGCCCGCGCAACAGCCAATCGCAATCCAATGCTGTGACCGCTGCGCCAACGCGGCGTCTTGTAAATAAAATTGTAAATAAACAAACAAAATTAGAATACTACATTCTGCATACCAATAAATTTACTTTTTTGTCAAGTCATTGTAGTTGTAATTTTTTAACCGACTTCAAAAAAGGAGGAGGTTACTCAATTCGACCGTATTTATTTTTTTATGTAGGTATGTTCGGGGATAACTTCGTCGTTTATGAACCGATTTTGATAATTATTTTTTTGTTGGAAAGGAGATATCCCAACTTATTAGGTACCATGATAAGGAAACCACGATCTGATGATGGGATCCCAGAGAAATCGAGGGCAACCCTCGAAAATCATAGTGACGACTAGTGCGTTTGTTAATTTTTTTCCTCGGCTTACGTATTACTTGTCAATGTAATTGAAGTCGGTTTTTTTTCGTTTGCTAGCAAACACAGTTATTTTTTATGCACTGTAAGAATTTACTTAATAGGCGTTTTTAAGTTTTAAAACTTTGTATCGTTTATCTTGCTGAACGAAGATTAATTTAATGATGTAAAATGTACGAACATAATAAGTTATAGTTATTTTAAAAATAGATACCTACGGTCGAATTGAGTAACCTCCTCCTTTTTTGAAGTCGGTAAAAAAATCAAAACAATATAAACATTGTACTCGTACGGAACATATCGTATCTTAATGTATATAATTTGACAAGCCACGGAACCTCTTGTACGAGACATATTTCAACCTTATGAATGAAACCTTAAGGACTTTACGACCTCTTCGGAGAAACCAACACCATGATCGAATTTAGTATTTAATGCTACGTGTTAAAGTTCATAATTGCATGTAATACCACGGGCTTACAAGATATTCAATTTTCCTGCACGGCTGCTTGGATCTTCGAGGTCTGTAGATGGGCTAACAAGAACCCGGCTACAATATTCGTAGTTAGGATAGTACACGCTCTTGTTACGTAACACATTATCCGGAACACGATATTTTCAAATTGAAAATTATAATTCTGGAATGGAATATACTAAGCGAGATGTTTTCGTTAGCAGAATAGATAAGTAGAGAATAAGGTACAAACCCAGAGTTTAGAAGGACTGTAATTCAACGTAAATCTAAGTTGTAATTTTTTGGTAAGTAATTTCTTTAATTCTGAGAGTAAATTAGTAAGAAACCTAAATGATGACATTCCAAGCTATCAATTCTGGAGTAGTGGCACAAATAGTAACTTTCGAGATCGTGGCTTCGATTATGGATAGGTTGCGGATACTTGTATGTATTTGGATAAACATTAATTGTTTCTGTTCTGGTTTATTTTTTTTTCATTTGCAGAGCCCGCAAAGCCGTCGGTCCAAATTATTATTTGACACCGGATAGAAATCCATTACTCACGATAGTGAAATTATCCACCAACCCGTAGTGGAGCAGCGTAGTTAAATAAACTCCAACCTATTCTGTTGAAAAGAAGAACAGACTTTTGTCCAGCAATGGGTTATTTACAGTGTGATTCAGTTAATTTAGTTTCGATTGTTGAAATTTTGATTCACAATGACAACCACGAAGACAGTACCTAATAATTCTTTGTGTGGGTTACCCCACCGTGCCTCGGAGAGCACGTTAAGCCGTCGGTCCCGGTTGTTATCATGTACACCTGATAGCGATCGTTACTCATAGTAGGGAATATATCCGCCAACCCGCATTGGAGCAGCGTGGTGGATTAAGCTCCGATCCTTCTCTTGCATGGAGAAGAGGCCTATGCCCAACAGTGGGATATTACAGGCTGTATCGTGATCGTGATCGTGATGTAAAATCTAAAAAATGATCTGTAAAGTGTAACTAATAAGTACTTTTCAATCCTTCCTAAAATATGAAATTTTTGATTTGATTATACAAAACTACAACTGTACTTAAGTAACTCCAATATATTGATAATAGTAACTTCCTGATATAAGTAACTTCCAATATATTGATGTCGTAAACATTAAATAAATCAAGTAATAAACTATGCAAACAGTATTAAGCCACTGAGATTACCGATAATGAGATCAAAACAGCACCCATTAACATAATACGTGACAGATAGTGTTATTGTACCGATAATCTCGCCAAACCAAATAACATGGAATCACCGCAAGTCACGCGTAAAAGTTAATTTATCACGGAAACCAAGCCTCCTAATGTTATGTATACTAATATAATAAAGCTGAAGAGTTTGTTTGTTTGTTTGTTTGTTTGTTTGTTTGAACGCGCTAATCTCAGGATCTACTGGTCCGATTTGAAAAATTCTTTCAGTGTTAGATAGCCCATTTATTGAGGAAGGCTATAGGCTATATATCATCACGCTAAGTCCAATAGGAGCGGAGTCCACGCCGACGAAGTCGCGCGCAGAAGCTAGTTTAAAATAATGTCATATTTTCGTTTTCTCGTTCGTCGTTCGGAATGTTGTTTTGTACGGTAAATTAAAGCGCGTAACATACAAATCTTTTATTTAGGTTCAAAATTATTAACACTTCCCGATCTGTGAACGATAAATATAGGTACTCTTAATTCTGTTTATTATTGTCTCACGTCAACAGTCGACTAGTTTAGTCAAGCAGTGCAATTTTAGTAGAATTTTTTATTGCTCAAATGAAAAATTATATCAAAGTTATTAAATCAGTTAAATCTAAAAAAAAGTATTATCAAAAAAAGAACCTTATTATATGGTGCCCCTGGAGCGTATTGGTTATTTTACGCGACCGCCTAGAAATCCAAAGCATGATTCTATTCTAAACTATTTTAATGATCTAAAGGGTACTGATATCACAATTAATAAAATTATGAATATCACTTCATCATTACTTCAGCCTATCACAGACCACTCCTGGACGTAGGCCTCCCAAAGTTTTGCCCATAGTCACCACGCTGTGCAGGCGGGTTAGTGACCGCAGGACTGGCTTTGTCGCACCGAAGACGCTGCTGCCCATCTTCGGCCTGAGTATTTGAAAGCCAGCAGTTGGATGGTTATCCCTCCAACGGTCGGCTTTTTGAGTTTCAAGGTGGTAGTGGAACTGTGTTATCTCTGTGTAATTATACATATAAAACATTGAAATTATAGAAACTAATATGAAATAGAGTGTAGGAGTAAACACACACCTCAGTGTTGGCGGTACAAGACGTAATTTAGTTTAATTACGATTTGATGACAAGATATGAAAAGTCAAGTTTTTAACAGATTTTCATTATGGTCTAAGAGACGTGGAAGAGCGACCTCCACCGATCTGATAACACGATGAGACATATTTTTTATCAAAAAATATAATGTATGAACAAATATGCCTATGATAACTTGCCTATCGAAAAGTGGTCATAGCTACTTTTAATTTAATTAATTTTTTTTCATCACCTTCACTCATATGATAACCGAATGAGTTTTTATCTCAATTGATAGTTTTTAACACACAGAATATGCCTAGGTAGGCTTGCCTACTTATTTTTGGTCATGGCTACCTATAAGTAGATGTGAACAGGTAGGTCAATATATACCTATATTCGATACTACATCGATCTGTTCGAATCGCAATTGATATCATGGGTAAGATATTGTAATTACAAAACCAATCATATAGGCTTGCCTGCAAAAAAATCAAAAATCGATAAGTTTATGTTGTATCTCTTTTTTTTACGTTCTCTTTGTACTTAGTCGCTGTTAGAAATGATGTTCTATGTGTTTTCTTTTTGTACAGTTTTAACTTGATGCAGCGTGTTTTCAGGAATAAATTTATTATTATTATTATTAAAAGGATAGCCTTGACCATTTTTCGATAGGCAAGTTATCATAGGGATATTTATTTATAAATTATATTTGATAAAAAAAATATGTCTCATCGAGTTATCAGATCGGTGAAGGTCGATGTTTCACGTCTCCTCTACTATTGTCGTTAAATTAATCTTAACATTTGAAAAGTCACTAATCTTTGTCATGTGTCAAGTGTCAAGGTGGAAATTAGAAGGTGACTTCGGTAACAATAATTATAAGACAGAGAAATTATGGTAATAAAATTATTTAATGTTAAGAAGTTAGTAAAATTATTTATGGTTAAAAAGTTAAGAAACTTCTGACGTTATTTGTGATAACAACGGAATATATTTTATTTTTTTTAGATCAGCGATTTTCATTAGTTTGATCTTTATAGCGTATCGTTTGAGATTCTTAGTTGGTTGTAGTCTGTCTGTTCTACTGGTTACGCTTTAACACCGTCTGTTTGCGGGTTTGATTCCCGCTCGTGATGGATATTTGTATTTGTACAAATATTTATTTCAAGTTTGAATGTCTGTCCTTGTAGGTCTCGTTACGGTAAGCTATCAGTGGGTCACGTTAAGCTATCAGTCCCAGTTGTTATCCATATTCACCTGATAGAGATAGTTACTCACAGTAGGGAATATATCTGCCAACCCGCATTGCAGCAGCGTGGTAGATAAGCTCTGATCCTACTCCTATATGGAGAAAGAGATCTATGCCCAGCATTGGGATGTTAAACCCAATGCTGGGAACCTATTTCACCTCAACTAGTATTTGAGCTACAACTTTTGAATTTACAGGTTACAAAGAAATATCGGTACAATTAAAGTAGTTTGAAGGTGAAAAAGAGGAATATGTAACTTTTATTGGTTGGGTACCATAATACGTCAGATAGTTTATAACCAACCGATTAAATAGGTCCTTAATCTAAGTACGTATCCTTAAAATCACAAAAACTAGATGACCTTATAATAACAGTTAGTAAAATAAAAAAACATTGTGACAATTTGTTCATTATCTGACGATATTCCATCATTAATCTTATTAAAAAGTTAACAGGAATCCGTAACCCCTGTAATTATATAGAACAAACAAATCACGATAAGGAGCCGGGCTCACTTTCATCTCATTAATGTCGCGGACGCATTTAATTAAAATTCACCCTCCGAAGCACCGACTTTATCTTTGTAGGGTTTCATCTCGTTATTAGCACATTCCTCGGTACGTCTTTGGTTCGAAGCGAAATTACACTGATATGGTATACCGTTGAACAAATCTTTTCATGTCTAATTAATGAAAAAACTACTTGAATGCAAATAATATAAATACCTGCTACTAGAGTAGTAGACATTTTACGGTACAAATAATTGCATTTATTAAATTATAATATAAAAATCTGTACCAAGCATACATTTATATGAAATTTTCTGTGTTTATTTACGAGTATAATGGTCATGGTCATGGAAAAGTTGGTACGTATTTTATATAGAAATTCAAGATGATATTTAACAAAATTTATTTACATTAATTATATATATGTAGCATTTTGTTCGATAACTTGCCGCCATCTCGAAGGTAGTGACAGGATTCCGTTACTGTAGAAATGTTGGGACTTCTCATTAAATAAATTTGACCCAAACACACAAATAAATAAATAAATACCAAGCTGGTCAAGCTAAATAAAACCGTTTAAAAACCACGACAAGTCTTCTCTTGATGTTAACTTTACACCACCTAAAGAATTCTAAAGAGACCGAAACAGATGAAAATTTGATGGTAGAAGAGGAATCAAGTCCTCAATCAGTCCTCCCGTGACCATGGTTGCTGTAAAGTATCCGATACGTCGGGCATCTAACTTCTATTTTATTCTCAAAGTATTGTACAAGAAGTATGGTATTTTCCTATTGATTAACAGAATGGCAATATGTAATAATAATGGAACTTAAAAAAATTAAAATTCATATTATTGTACAAAAACGAATAACTACAAGATTACCTTCTATACGTCTTGGAAAGACGAATCGAGGCTAGCCCCAAGTGTGTATAGATTTTACAAAACAAATACGTACACACAAACCATAGTTTAAAAACGTAGGTCGCACTAATCCTGAGGTTCTCGACGATTATGCGGGCTGAGTAAGATTGATGACGACCAAAGGACGTCGGCCGACTTAACCCTCCAAAGCCTGGATTATGAGGCATAAATAGCAATTCATTTTTGTCCCAACACTTGCACGTCTCTTTAGTGTACCTAAGTACTGAAAGCCTTATATCGGAGAATAAAAAGATCAAACCAAATCGGTCAACGATCAAACGAAATAAGTGAATGATTATAATGAAATTGATCTCTAAGCTTTAAACTGAGCTGTAGTTTAATTTCTGACTAAGGACCAGCTTCACCCGTTGTGGATATTCTAGTTTGCTGGAATGTTCTAGTTTACTCAATTAGTAAACCAGAACTTTTTGATTCATATTTACCAATAAAATTACCTCATAAATAAAGTGGAAATGAATAATATACTCGTATCAAAAACTTTAACTTCTGAATACCGTCATCCGTCAAATAGCGTTATCCACAACTGATAAAACAGGCCCTAAATATAGAATCTTCCATTGACTGGACATGGATTTCAAACAAATAATTTTATAAAAAAAGGTTCCTGGCATAAATGCTAAAATAAAATTGTAACTCATCTATATATATAAAAGAGAATTCCACCCATATATTGACTCATCACGATATCTCTGGAACCATAAGGCGTAGAGACTTGAAATTTGGTAGAAATATTCCTTTCGCCGAGTAGAGGTCAGCTAAGAACGGATTTTAGGAAATCCCACACACAAGAGGGGGTTGCGGCAGTTAATATCATATATGGCAAAACAACGTTTGCGGGGTCAGCTAGTAAATACTAAAATAAATTGAACGCAACAGTTTGTGGCCAAGATTATGACAAATTAAATAGTCAGCTTGTGAATTTATTTGCAAGCAAATATTGATATATTATATTCAAGATTACATTTTACATTTGTAACACTTTGTTAACTTCAAATTATTGAACCAAAGAATTTTGTTTTCAAAATCCATTTAGATAAACACGCCGCTCTTCCAGCAAGTAGGTCAGATAGGATTACTGACATCAGAATCGCTTAGCTCTTCTCCAAACAAGTAACACCTTAACTTTTCTCGATGTAATTACTCAACCATACTTGATAGGAGCTTATGTGATCGTTATAAAGCAGGACAGGTGCCAGGTTTTATTTATTGCGAACGGATTTCACGGGCTTTCCACATGTTAAAAATTTTCATTTACACTGTACGAAATTTTATGTATTTCATGTGTTTGTTTTCGAAAAAAATCAAAAAAAGAAAGTTGTTGTTATTTTTAAATAATTAATATTTTTGTACTATGTTTGCTATCATTACATAGTATAAAACAAAGTCAAGGAGGAACACTGATAGTTTTAGAGGTTTCTAATGTGATGTTAAATAAACGCTTGAATTGCAAATATTTATTTTATATTTTATATTTAGTATCAGCATTCCACCCGTACGAGGTCGGGGCGGGTCGCTAGTTTTAAATAAATACCGATTCTTAATATTTATATCGTTCGCAAAAACAAGCAAATTCGCAACATTTCTAAAACTTTATTTATCCTAAAAGTAAATAAACCGCCCAGAAGAACTAGCACGTTCGGATTTCGCCCAAATTTTTATGAGCACTACTTGCTTAGTGGATACAAAAACCTATCCTCAAGTCGTTCCTACCCCGAGGGTCCGCTTAACCTATTTTCATTTCCCTGTTTTTATTTTCTGCCAGCTACAAAAACGCCGTATGAGCGAGACTTTTCAATTTACTTAGCTTCTTCGGAAATAGTTTTCGGTATGTACCGACATCGACTACAGTGAAACAACCATTCAGCTTTTACTGCTCCTTTGTTGTATTATTATTTAATATATTATCGTTTAAATGATAAAATTTCGTAATTTATTTTTTAAAAATCCAGGCTGTTCTAGACTAGCATTAATAAAATAGGTCAATTTATCTTCAATTCAATTAGTCTAATTGACACAGACGCAGTTCATCGTAATCGAAATGGGACAAAATTATTAGATAGTGATTTATGTTAGCAATTCTTATACATTTCATGCTTATACGTTAACTGTCCGTTTTTGCCGTCAAAAATTGATTCTCTTCTTTCAGTTTTTTGCAATGTTATTTTCCTAACATAATTTATCCGGTAATAGAATGTTTAATGGTCGAATTTTGTAGAAAGACTATTATTACTTAAACTTATTTCTGAAACTGAAACAATTATTATGATCTAAGATCCGAGAAGGTAAATCTTCCCTCATCTGTTAATTAGATGAAACAATTTTTATAGGCAGATTTCAATATTGTGAATTTATAAAAAAAACCGCTGCCACCCTACGCCTGCTACAATTGATAATACTTAATTAGTTAATCAGTATTTTTTTATGATCTTTTCCCTCTCATGTTAATTACATGTCGTAAGCTAAAACCGGCAATATTTTATATTATAGATATACCTTACTGTAGTAGGCACCCATCTCTATGATTGCTATACTTACCTGCAGCCAGGTCAGAAAAGGTAGATAAATGTAGATTATTTCCCTCACATGTTAATTAAAAAATCCAAGTACAATAATAAACGGCGGCGAATTCTAAACATAATAATGTTTGGCTGCCGTATTAAAAGCTGCTGCAGCCAAAGATAAATATGGTCTAATATCCGAGATTGCTAAATATTCCCTCATCTGTTAATTAGATGAAACAATTTTTATAGGCTGATTTCAATATTGTGAATTTATATAAACAACTTCTGCCACCCTAAGCCTGCTACAATTAATAATACTTAATTAGTTAATCAGTATTTTTTTATGATCTTTTCCCTCTCATGTTAATTACATGAAGTAAGCTAAAACCGGCAATATTTTATATTATATACCTTACTGTAGTAGGCACCCATCTCTATGATTGCTATACTTACCTGCAGCCAGGTCAGAAAAGGTAGATAAATGTAGATTATTACCCTCACATGTTAATTAAAAAATCCAAGTGCAATAATAAACGGCGTTGAATTCTAAACATAATAATGTTTGGCTGCCGTATTAAAAGCTGGTGCAGCCAAAGATAAATAGTAAAAAGATAACATTTATGATGACTATGGGAGCTCATTGCGAAGAGTGATATAGAATAATACTAATTCCTTCAACAAAAAGAGACAGCGTAAAATTCATGCGCGCGATCACAGGCTCATTTAAACATACTAGAAAATTCGCGAATTCGAAATTTCGAAAATTTAAGAAAAATGTATACTAGAATAGAGAGAGAGAGAAGATGAGAATTTGAGTAAGTATAAGAAAGATAAATCAAAAAAATTGCTCCAAATTTTCAAGTTTTTTTTTTTTAATTTACGGAATAATGTGCAATATTAAAAAAATATATATGCTTTTGAGTTACCCTTACCGTGAAATTTTCTTGATGGTTCAATTATTAATTTTTTTTATATAGTTCTTTAAATTATAATTCTGATACGGTGAAATTATTTTTTTTTTTTAAAAACAAAAATATTTATTTCATTTATTATTATACATACCATTATTATAAACATATTACAAACAGAAAATTAGTGAAATCAAATTTTGTTGGAAATAATTGTAAGGCGAAAATCAATTATTTTAGTCCGGGATCCCTAGTACATTTTTTTCACCTGATTAGAATCAAGCTAATTTTCCGGGAGTAGCTTCATTTTGATGAGACGAACAAAAAATTCCTCTACGAAAATTCTCGATTGTGGTAGGTAATAGAGTTAGCAGGAGATAGAGCAGCAGTGACCGTAGGACTGGGATAACGTGCCACGCAATTTGTAGGACAATATTACCATTAAATTATATAAATATGTATTTACTAACTAAAAGAAAAAAAATCAGCTGGTTAGTAATAATATTTGATTTGATGACAAAAAAAATCAAAAAATAAATAAATTTTTGATCGTTGATTTGATGACAAAAAAAATTTGATGACCTCGTTCGACATCAATCAATTAGATGACCTCGTAAGGTCATCAAAAATTATTACTAACCAGCTGATTTTTTTTTTTCTTTTAGTTAGTTAATATTTATATAATTTAATATTGTCCTACAAATTGCGTGGCACGTTATCCCGGTCCTACGGTCACTGCTGCTCTATCTCCTGCTAACTCTATTACCTACCACAATCGAGAGTTTTCGTAGAGGAATTTTTTGTTCGTCTCATCAAAATGAATGTACTCCCGGAAAATTAGCTTGATACTAATCAGGTGAAAAAAATGTACTAGGGATTTCGAAAATTTCTAAATTTCGAATTTTCTAGTATGTTTAGATGAGCCTGTGATGCGCGCGCATGAATTTTACGCTGTCTCTTTTCGTTGAAAGAATTAGTATTATTCTGTCTCTCTCTTCGCAATGAGCTCCCATAGTCATCATAAATGTTTTCTTTTTACTATTTATCTTTGGCTGCATCAGCTTTTAATATGGCAGCCCAACATTATTATGTTTAGAATTCGCCGCCGTTTATTTTTGTACTTGGATTTTTTAATTAACATGTGAGGGAAATAATCTACATTTATCTACCTTTTCTGACCTGGCTGCAGGTAAGTATAGCAATCATAGAGATGGGTGCCTGCTACAGTAAGGTATATAATATAAAATATTGCCGGTTTTAGCTTACGACATGTAATTAACATGAGAGGGAAAAGATCATAAAAAAATACTGATTAACTTATTAAGTATTATCAATTGTAGCAGGCGTAGGGTGGCAGAGGTTTTTTTTTATAAATTCACAATATTGAAATAAGCCTATAAAAAATTGTTTCATTTAATTAACAGATGAGGGAAGATTTTGTTATATTCCGGATCTTAGACCATTATTAGCGAACGAACATTAACTTCCTGCCAACAAATAGGTACTGGTGATAGATACTTATACATTATTTTAAATTAATTCTCATCTAGCTGCTAAAAATAAACTATATTGTATTCGGTTAGGTACCTATAACAGCATAATTATAAAAATGTACATGATATCAAATAAAATAAACATAAAACTTTGTTCAACTACAACGGCACAGTATCACTTTAATTTAATATCGCGCCAGTTCAACGCAGCAATCATTAAAATCAACAACGCTGTTAATGCAAATTGGACGCCATCTCATTTCTGATGTAAACATAATATTATGCGCTATACAATGTGACGCATTATGCCAATTATGATTTTGTAATTAAATTGTGTATTGATAAATGAATGAAGCTGTTTTTACTAAATATAAATAATACTGCTCTCAAGCAAGAGCGGATCTAGCTTTGGCGCCATGACCCCCCCGGTCACATAGTCGTGGTCAACTCACAAAAAGTTACAATTTTTATTTTGATAATGATACGGGTAAAAAGTAGGCATTTTATTAATGTATGTAAGTACTGTACTTAAAAATATATATACTGTGACAAAAACTTGTTTAACAATTTTAATTAGTGGTCCATTTAGGTCCTGGACACAGCCCAGGGGAGGTCTTGACCTCCATGACCCCCCGATCCCTTGCTCTCAAGTAGTGTTGTGTTCTTGTGGTGAGTAAAGCGCCCGGAACTCCTGGGGAGGTTTGGCATCGCGCTTGCCATGTTGACCCTAACCCCACTCTTTGGTGTTGCGCGTGTCTATAGGCTACGGTAAACGCTTATCATCATCAGGTGGGCCGTAGGCTTGTTTGTTGACCTAATCTATCACTATCAATTACTGTTTTTTTACATACAAATGTAATTTACTTGAATAAATTACTTACTTACTTGAATCTTATAAAAATGCCCATACACGTGGCATAAACCGCGTCAACATATCTTATACTATTAAACGAGCAATTCTTGTATATATATATATATATATATATTTTCTGAATCTCGGAATCGGCTCCAACGATTTTCGTGAAATTTAGTATGCAGGGGATTTCGGGGGCGAAAAATTGATCTAGCTAGGATTCATTTTAAAAAAATGTCGTTTTATCCCTGTTTTAGGCAATGAAAAAATATCATTAGAATACGAAGCTTAATTTCAACATTATTATTATAGTTGTAACAGCGTAATTAGGAAAGCGACGGATTTCAAATCGTTTTGACCCGGGTTCGAATCTCAGTCTCCAGATTATTTTTTTTTCTTTTTTTTTTAATTTCACTCGTGATTTATTATTTAAATAAAATTAAAATATAAAAATACCGAAAAAAAAACCAAAAAAAAAAAAAAAAAACACCGAGCTGGGCTCGGTCACCCAGGTACTTTAAATTAAATTACAGAAGGTACAACCACGAACTTAAAGTAGTTCTACAGTGATTAAAAATCAGTTGTAGTTGAAATACAATATAACAACACTAGAAAAACATATTTGTTACTATAGGTAAGATATAAAAGATAGAAGCCCGAGTCTATGTGTACCTACATATATCTTAGGATTTAAATTATTTATTTACCTATTTATAGCTACGCTTAGGTTCATGATCGGGAGCAAAGAAAAATAATTAATTTGTTATACTTATAATAGATATTATCACATTTTCAATGAGGAAAATTATCCATTTTAATACGAAATTACTAATTAATTGTCGTTCTTTATTTTTAATTAGTCGTAAATTATGAGTTAGGTACCTACCTATTAAAAAGAGCCTGTAGGTATATATTATCAAACTCAAAATAAAAATCAAAAATATATTTACTCAAATAGGCTTCAAAGGCACCTTCGAATCGTCATTTATCAATTTCAATATAGTTTGTGGTATTTTATACATGCAAATACCATAACCCAAAAAGGCGACATTAATTTTATACCTGCAGTCGGAAACGTGGAGTTAGGTACAATTTTGTTATTCCTTCTCGTGTACCTATATACTGGGATTACTACTATTTATATAAAAAAATCGACATTCTTGTGAATATACATGATATTGTTATAAATATATTGTTAATGTGTCTACCTTATGAAAAACTTCCCGCAGGGAGACTCGTGCTCCAAGATCATAAATGACGCGAATAGCCCTTTTTTACAAAACAAATAGTTTTAACATCTGGAGCATTACCCCACAGTAACAGACCATAAGACATACTACTACTGCTGGGCATAGCCCTCTTTCTCTGTGTAGGAGAAGGGTCGGAGCTTAATCCATCACGGTGCTCCACTACATGGGCTGGCGGATATAGGTATTCTTTATTATGAGTAACGATTGCTATCAAGTGTCTAAGATAACAACCGGGACTGCTTGACGTGGTGTTCAGGCACGGTGGATGCCCCACACGGACAGACAACCAGACTGGAAAGAAATATTTGTACAAATACAAATATCCATCCCGAGCGGCAATCGAACACCCAATCGCCGGTGTACACGGTACGCGCACCACTACACCATAGCCATGTATAAAGTTATTGGTCTTTATAATAATAATAATAATAATAATAAGCCTTTATTTACTGAAGGATAGTATAACATATGTATATATATATATAAGCACTCGTCGTCGGTAGCCGTTCTCAATCCCCAGTGTGTCTCCTGACATAGGCCTCCTCCATTCCCTTCCATATTTTCCTATCTATGGCCTTTCTCTGCCATGTAGTCCCTGCCAAGGATTCGATGTCATCTACCCATCTGAGATGTTGCCGTCCTCTTTTCCGTTTTCCATCCCTTGGGTACCAGTCCGTGATATCATTGGTCCATTTCCGAAACTTGTTTCTTGCCATGTGGCCGCACCATCGCCATTTCTGTTCTCTAATTTTCGTTTTAACATCATATATTTTTGTTTTTGTTCTAATTGTAACTAATCGCTGTCTGTCTTTCCTCTTTATATGCAATATACTTCTTTCTATTCCGTGTTGGCATGTTTCTAGTTTTTCCATATTTCTTTTAGTCAAAGCCCACGTTTGGCATCCATAAATCATACATGGCAAGATACATGTATCGTGTAATTTAGTCTTGGCAGTCATTGGAATGTCCCTGTTTTTCATTACATCCTTAAGAGCCCAAAACCTTTTCCACGTGTTACAGACCCGTCGATCCACTTCTTTGTTATTTTGATCATTTGGTGAAATGATTTGGCCTAGATAGACATATTCGTTAACATATTCTATTTCTAACTGGTTTACATAGATTTTTTCTCTATTTGCGTTGCTCATAATTTTTGTTTTTGTCGTACTCATGGTAAGACCAACTTTCCCACTTTCATCCGCTAATTGCTGTAGCATTAGTCCTAAGGTTTGAGCATCCTCTGCAAAAATGACTAGGTCGTCGGCAAATCTTAAGTTATTGAGTTTCACGCCATTTATGCTGATGCCAAAGGATTCCCAGTGTAAGTTTTTGAAGACACTCTCTAGTGTGGCTGCAAATAGTTTTGGAGAAAGTGGGTCACCCTGTCTTACACCTTTGTTTATTTTAAACCATTCTCCTATACTCTCTAAGCGTATTCTCGAGGTACTGTTTTTGTAGATATTTTTAATTAAGTTGATGTACTTGCAGTGAACTCCTTGACTTTTTAGTGTCTCCCAGATTGCTTTATGTTTTAAGGAATCAAATGCTTTATTATAATCAACAAAACTGATGTAATAGCTTTTATTATATTCTTTGCATTTCTCTAAAAGTTGTTTGACAACGTGTATATGATCTACAGTTGAGAAGTTGCTGCGAAACCCTGCCTGTTCTCGCGGTTGGTTTTCATCCAAAACCAATGAAATTCTGTTCAGGATAACTTTGGCAAATATCTTATACAGGTTGGACAATAGACTTATTGGTCTATAATTTTCGATATTTGATTTGTCTCCTTTTTTGTGTAAAAGTATAATGGTTGATTGGGTCCATTGTACTGGTATTGTTTCTCTGATTAGTATCAGGTTGAAAAGATGTAATAGAATTTCTGTGATAGCTTCCAAAGTACCTTTTAATAACTCATTTCTAATTCCATCTTCACCTGGAGCTTTGTCATTTTTTTGAGTTATAATGGCGTATCTTATTTCACTTTCCAATATTTCCGGTACCATTTCTTCTTCGCATGTATATTGTTGCACTTCATTATCAGAATGAGGTTGAGATTGAGGGGCATTATCTTCTTCGGAATATAGGTGACGATAAAACTCAGTAGCGACTTTCATTATTTTTGGTCTTTCTGCTGTTATTTTAAGATTCTTATCTGAAATATTTGGTATCCAAGTAGTTTTTTCTCTCAGTTCTCTTAGCCCTTTTTTTTACACCGCCTGTTCTTTGTATATGATACATGAAAGTTTTCGTCATGCTTTTGTTTTTGTGAGCTCTAATTTCCTGTCTTATCTTTTTGCTTATTTCTACTATTTCTTTTTCTTTATTTTTCCTATCAAGTAACATATTTCTACGTTCTTTTATCAAAGTGATGGCTTTTGTACCTAATTTATCTTTTACCTTGCTGGAGGTCGATAATTCACTGTTAATATGTTGTAATTCATACACCAGTTTATCGTATTTATCTTGTACAGACTTTTGTTCGTGCACATCAGCCAATGCAGTTTTTAGGTTCTCTAGTATATTATCCGGTATTGGTAGGTTTATAATCTGCATTGGTTGCTTTATATGTTTCCGTCCTTGCTTTGGTTTCTTGCTATATAGGGTTGCTCTTACCATTCGGTGGTTAGTATTATAGTTGACGCTGAGTATTTCTGTATTTGTAAAATATTTTGGTTTGTTTGTCAATATATAGTCTATTTCGTTTCGGTATTTTCCACACGGTGAGATCCAGGTCCATCTGTTTTTTAGCTTTTTTTTTGAATAAAGTATTTAATATTGTGAAATTGTTTTCTAAAATGAAATTAACCAGACGCTGTCCATTTTTATTCCTCTTCCCAGTACTATAGTTACCTATGACGTTTTCTTCACCTTGTCTTCGTTTCCCTATTTGGCTGTTAAAATCACCCATGACAATTATGTTCTTGTGTGTTTGTTGTAGGGCAGAGTTAAGATCGTCATAAAACTGATCTTTTAAACTCTCATCCGATGTTTCTGTAGGGCCATAAACCTGTATTATAGTCCAGGGCTCGTCATAGCCTGCTAGTTTTATATTCAATATCGCAACGCGATCTGATATGCCATGGAAACTTTCTATTTTGTTTTTAAGTTGTTTTCTAACTATAAACCCTACGCCATATAATCCTTGTTTTACACCTTTGTAATACAGAATATAATTATCGTACTCTTCTATTTCGTCTCCTAATCTTCTTATTTCGCTGAGTCCAATAACGCCCCATTTAATCTCATCCAATACTTTGTCAAACTCTATTAAGTGATTACTAGTTCTTAATGTTAACACATTTAATGTCGCAATATACATATCAGTTCTCTCGGTTCTTTTCAATGATTTAGTTGAGGGATTTGGAGGGTGGTGGTCTGTTTCCCCACGGGGACCAGCCGGCTTGGGGACTATATTTAATTTTTCTTTTGTTATTTTTTCTAATAATTTGTTAGTTATTGTGTTCTTCCGGTTACCGACATCTAGTTGCTAAGAATGGTTTTTATTTAATTTAGGCGTTGCTTTCTGTCTCATTAGAGAAAAGGCATCGACTTTACTAAATTTCGACTGCGGAGTAGTTTTTGTTTCACTCGATTCTTCCGAATGTGGCGGTGACACTGTGTTATCCTTTTTCCATTTATCTGTATTTTTGTTACTTTTTACTACAAGTGTGTCGCCTTTTATGTAAGCATAATTACCCTTCTTTCTCTCCATAACTAATTTCTCTTTTAATGCCTTCCTTTTCTCCAGAGTTTCTTTTGAAAAATCTTCTGATATCGATATAACTTTGAATTTTTTCTTATTCTTTAAGATTTCCAATCGTTTCCAATAATTTCCAAATGATATAAGAACTGGTCTGGGCAATTCCCTCTGTTCGCGCCCAAGGCGGTGTATTTTTGTAATTTCTTGGTCGAAAAGTTCAATATTTAATTCATTCTGGACAATATTTTTTAACGTGGAAAGTAGCTCCAATGAGGACTTTTCCTCTTCTTTGAGACCATAAATTACCAAATTACTTTTCCTTTTTTGATTTTCGAAAGAATCAACCCTTTTTTGAAGTTTTTCTATTTCGGATTTCATTTGGATGTTTTCTTCTATTATCGGCTTTAATTTACTTTCCAAAGTCGTCATTAGAGTATTTGTTAAAGTAATTGTTTGTTTTTCCATTTCAAGTTTGATTTTTTCGAAAAATATTTCAAACTGGTTGTCCATAATTTTTCTATAATTATTGGTGCGTGTAACGGAACGCAATTTGAAGTTATAATGTCTGTGGTTCTGTGAGGTTAATCGTCTGTGTTAAATGTCATCAACTTCAGACGTCAATATTCAAAATTTCAAATTCAAAATTACGAATGACCATGGGCGTACCCAGGTTCTGGGCCAGGGGGGGGCAAATAAAATTTTATAAGCACCTAGTCAAATAAATAAGCATAAATTAAAATAGGTAATGTTTTATTTAAATACTTTAATTATTTCTCTCTCTAATAATTAAAGAAAGATAATGATAGGAAAAATAAATTACGGGCGATCTGAGGTCGGGAAGTGGTAGGAATATTTAAGTACCCTTAAAACGGTTTATCTCGATTTCTGGCTAAACGACAAGTTCATTGGCAAAGTTGTAGGTACTAAAAAGATCCACAACTTTTGTATTTATATATTTTTTTTTCACATAACCTCAAAATTCATGTGAAAAATTAAAAAAAAAACAAGTTTTTTGTCTAAATCTCTTAGAAAGTTCTTTTTTTTTACAAAATTTGGTGATAACTTACCTTTTTATGTTCCAAACACACTGTAATTTTATTGATTTAAAATATTTATTTTTTCACCTTATTTTGACCTCAATATCGAATAGTACCCTCACTTTCAATCGAAAATTCTCACGTCAAAATATCAGGTTTTTAAAAAAATTGGGTGGCGTTTTTGTTCGTTGAAATCTCTACTTTCTCATGGTGTAAAAAATATACATTACTATCGTAAATGTTCTCAGAAAATGCAAAGAAATGCTCAGAAAATGAAAAGAATATTTAATAAGACATCTAATATATTTTGACAAAGTTATAGAATCTTGTTTAAATTATATACGTAGATGCTTATTTATTGCTATTTTAAGATAACTTATGTACCTGAGTGACCTGCGGAAAATTTTTGACCATCAAAAGCTATTTCATAGAGAAGTGGAAAGGGGGCTAGGAGGGTCTGGGCCTTACTACCTGTTATTTCTTTGCATTTTCTGAGAACATTCACCGTATTAATGTTAAAATAAAATTTTTTACACCTTCAGAAAATAGAGACTTCAACGAACAAAAAGCTAACCAACTTTGATACTGATATTTTGACGTGAAAATTTTCGATTGAAAATGAGGGTACTTTTTCGATATTGAGGTCAAAATAAGGTGAAACAATAAATGTTTTAAATCAAAAAAATTACAGTGTATTTGGGACGTAAAAAGGCAAGTTTTCACCAAATTTCGTAAAAAAAATCTAAAAGAAAAATAAAAAACCAAAAACTTGATTTTTTTAGTTTTTCACATGAATTTTGAGGTTATGCGAAAAAAGTGTAGATACAAAAGTAGTAGATCTTTTTATTTGCTACAATTTTGCCATTGAACTTTTTTTCATAGGATTGTAGTTTAGCCGGAAATCGAGATAAACCGTTTTTTATCCTTTTTGTAATTTAGGGGCTATAATGTTTAATTATCTGAGCAAGGGGCAACAATGAAATAGTAAACGCTGGTGAATGGTCTTTGCCGAACCTCACCTCTAATGAAGATGATAACGAATATAAATATTAAATAGGGCACGTATAACGACCGACGAAAATATTCGCTAAGGGAGCAGCTGGTTGATTTGCCCTATGTTGTTGACGGCTTGCTGTTCTAGGTAAACGCCGCTCAAGGTTCAAAGCCTTAGCAATTTCTTCAGCTGATTTTATTAAATCTCCACTCCCTTCTTCCGCAGAATGCAGTGTTCTGCAACTGCAGTGGTTTGTATATGTTCTGCACATCTTATTACGTCCAGCATTTTAGACTGTAATATGTTTGCGACTGGTAGTCGGTGGTGGAATTCACGTATAATACTGGATTGAAAATAGGAACTTTTATCGACAACAGTAGATAGTTAGTAGGGAGGTTAACGAAATCCAGGGGGGGGCAGCTGCCCCTCCTTGCCCCCCCCTCGGTACGCCCATGCGAATGACATTAATATCTGCTGACCTTTTATTTAGTATTGCACTTTTTTGGTGAAAATATCAAGTATTCACGTTAGTAATTCATAAAACTTTTACTTTATTCACTGCGTGGATTCTTCGTGCGTCGCTTGAATGCACTTTTGTGAATGTTAGTGTAGTTTTAATATTTTATTAACACTTTCTTGTGGACAACAATAAACATCGATGTTTGCAGTCTGACAACCGGAAACGAACTATTGGTCTTTACTTACCCTCAAATCAGAAGAAACGGTGAAATCTAGAACTAACTAATTGTAGCCACTGAAAATATTTCGTAACAAATTCAAAAACCGCAACCTCTATTTCTATTGAACAAAATTTTTAATTTTCCGTTCGGACCGAGAGACGCTTGACTAACTCAATAACAAACGACAAAAGGCATTTGAGTATAAAATTCGCCAATTATTTCCAACCCGCTCGAAGGCCAATATTTCGAATGGATCACAATTAAATACCCTCGCAGCCATTTCTTCAAAGAAAGGGGACGATTTTAATTTAAATCTGGGCCTCAGATGTACCGGACTCCATATCTGGTCGCTATTAGCAAATTCGTTAACTCATGCGAGGATTTGGTACAGTACCTAGTTTCTCTTTAAAATGATAGATAGGTACCTTACTCAAGCTTTTGAGTATCGTTTAAATGTAAGTAATTCGCAAAGGTCTTTTGTATAAATATTTAGTACCTATATCTATTGTGTAGAACCATATATTTACTTTTCACTATTTTACTGTCTGTCTATATTTTCCCCAGAATAGAAATCTTCAATTATATTTTCTACAAATTTTATAGTACTATTCTAGTAGCTGAGCAAATTCGCGATACATAATTCTCAAGGGACCAAAAATTAACATTACTTTTAACCGAATTAAAAAAAAGAGAGCGATTCTCAATTTGACTGTTTTTTTTTACCCGACTGCCAAGGAAGGGTTATGTTTTTCGCGCGTATCTAGTATGTATGTAATATTCTTAATTACCTCATATTTCCAGAACTGTTGAATGGATTTACATAATTGAGGTATCGTTAGATTTGTCTTAGTAGCCTTAGTAAAAAATTACTTAATCAATCATATGATGTAAACTCTTTTAATTAATTGAACCGATTACATAATTTGTCTAACTAAAAAGACACAAATAAAATAATAATTAAAAGAAAACAAAAAACCCGCCTGCGTGCGTGAAAAGCAACTAATAGAAAATCAACAGAAAAGAATGAAACAAGATAAAAATTCAATAATGACACAAAGCCAGCGAAATAAATCGAAACAATATCAAACATTATGTAATGTACACTTAAAAATATCAATATGGTAGTCGTTTGAAATTTTATCCAACATCGTACATACCTATAATATGCAGTCAGAGACATGAAATTGAAGGATAAGTCAAATCATTCTCTCTTTGTGTATGTCTCCGACTGATGAATTATGATGATTAGAATAAGTAGGTACAAAGTATTTGAATTTCAACATCTGCGAAAAGAAAATATAAGTAGCGTCAAGTCAGTCTCGCTATTAGAGTAGTGAACACCGCTCTCCAGTACAAACATTCATTCGTTTCGCTCACCCCACTTCAAAAGACTCCTTAAGGGGAGGAGAAAATTATCTCGTGAATAAATTATATTTTTCCCCTTTTATGAAGACAGTTGAAGTGCATTTTCGTTCATCTTTTTTTTCTCTTGTTTGTCTCAGATCAAAGACATCAGGAATTCCGGACCGTGAGTTCGCAAAAATGAAATGAATGAACAATTTAATGTGACTTGATGTCCTGCGTATAATAACTTTATAGAGTGCTTCGGGACATTCGTAACGCTGTTTTCTTGATTCAATTTTCTCTCACGAATTTGCACTTTTCGAGTTTGACGGTACGCACCCTCCGACTGTTTCTTTGTGTTGTGATAAATACGAACACAAATTATATTATTACTTAATTTAAATTATATTTGAACAGTTTTATGCCGCTAAATGCGTAGTGATTTGTTTTTTTTTTTAATTGATGGTTCTTAGATGGTGATAAATTTTCATAAAAATAAAATAAACACATTTTAACTTATTTTAATTATATTTACAAACACACAGACATAAGCAATAAGCATGGAATGAAACGAGAAAATTAACAAACATAAAAAATTAATTTTACTTATAATTATTTTAACTTTTATTTTAATCATTATAAAAACGTAAGTAACAACACAAAATAACATCAAAATGTTTTAGTATAATTAATGTACTATCTCCAATTATAATGTTAATCAATACTAATATTACAAACTATTTATTAAGGCTTGTTTCAGCGGTTCCTAATAAAGTTATCTGACGAATAATTATATCAGTTTTCTTTTTCACCATCAAATTCCACTTTGAATCAAAAAGTTTAATAATCAAGGCGAATCAGACCCCAGTTTGAATTCTACCAGTAAATTAAACTTTTTTAGCAATCAGTGAAACAAACCCTACATAAAAATAACATATAGAGCCTTTTGCTCTATCTATACATCAGTTCTAAATCGTTTCAGATTTTAGATCACTTAGGGACTGTTTCACCAGTTGTGGACAAAGATTATCCTGGAAATAAGTTATGCTTAGACTTCAACATTAGGAGGTAGAATAAGGGGCTGTCTCCACAAGCGAATCGCGACGAGTCCGCCCTTCTATCGTCGGGTAGTCTCCACGAACGAGCGATTATTCCGCCAGCGTATCGTCGCGAGTCGCGACGGAATCGCAGCGTGTCCGCTACGATTGGCGACTTGGCGAGAGGCAACGCTGAAATGACGCTGCGTTTAGTAGCGACGATACCGCGGCGATACGCCAACGTTACGCGCGCTTATTATCACTCGTCGCATTGCCGCGATAGAATCGCCGTGTGGAGACGCGTTCATAGAGAGTATAATTATAGAAATAGGTGGCACGACGATAATGTCGCCGCGATTCTCTCGCTCGTGGAGACAGCCCCTAGGGCATTAGGACCTGTTTCATCTCATTTAATAAACTACGACTATTTACGAATGGAATTTGTTAGATATTACACAAATAAGTGCAGTGAAATTCATTGGTGAAAAAGAATAGTACATCAGAAACTTTTATCTGTTGCATATCGTCATTCGTCAAATAGCGTTATTCACATGTGGTGAGGTGAAACATGCCTTTATTCAAGTAGAAAAATGATTCTCATATATTTGGCGCATTTTATACCCTAATCTTCATAGAGAAGATATTCACATACACTCTTAAACTATATAAATTCTTTTACTTTATACAGGTGTCAAACTATCATAAAATTTCTAAACTTTAAAGTTCGAACGACATTAAAGTCTCATACTAGATCATTTCTTGTATTTCCATACTTCAGGCAAATTTTTGTATTTTTCTTACTCTCGTGGACGTAATATACTAACCTTACTCTACAATCCCTATAACATATTCTTAAAGTGTTACATTAAAATTGAATATTACAGAACAATAATTTAACTTTTTAATTATTTTTTGTAGTCTTTAATATCTTACAAACTTTTTTTAAGATTAATAAATAATTATAATACGTATTAATTATAACATTTCTTATTTTGCTATTAATCTTTTATTTTATATACAAAGTTGACCTTGTCACATTATATATTATTCCTAATAAACTTAACATTATGATATTTGAGTAATTTTACGTTAGGTATGTACCTACCTATAACTCGCGTCATCTTAAAAGAACGCTGAAAGAAACTAGAGGGAGTAAGTTTGCGCATGGGTCGCATGATCGCATCGCGCACGAAAGTAGGTACTAGGCCTATTGTTTTATTTTTGAATTAGCCTCTTTCTTCATAAAGCACTATACGTTATAAATAATTTTTCTCACTTCCCTATGTAAAACTATTTCGTAATTTAAGACTTTTGTGCGCGAGCGATTTTGAGTCGAGGTCCAACTGTCCAACCAATAGCACACCTCATACCACCTGTAAGACCGATAAATCAACTTGAAGGCCAGCGTTCTTTTTACATGACGCGAACTATATAGGTACTACTAAAAAGTTCAAATTTTCATTTAAATTGAAATTTTATTAGCCCATTCGATTTTGATTAAAGAGTTGATCAAAATGGCATACAATACGTATTGGAAAAATAAGTACAATGAATGTTTATTTGTTAAATTGAGAAGCTTGATTTTGGGCGTAATTCTAGCTTAATTGACTATAAAACGTTTGAAATATTTAATAAGAAATTTTTAAAAATGTTTTTTTTTCAGCGAAGATATAATATATACATTGGCAGTCAAAGACATATATTTATATATTCTTCTGTGTATATATTGGCAGGCAATATTATTGTATAAGCTCGAATGACGGTGAATCGACCCTTTCATTACGACCTAACTCTACTATCTACTATCTCTTTCTATTCCATAGCGTTACTAAATATCAACAAATCGGCAATTATATTTGGTTAGATTTGATCTCAAAGACATGTTCATGGTCAGTCTCTTACTTTTAATCTTTGACCGCCGTCGAATCTCTACTCTGAACTTCAATCTAGCATTCTGTAAGTCCAAAAAATTGTAGGTAGGTACCTAATTGTAATAATCCTTACATTTTACTAAATTATAATCTCAAGATTTATGGGATATAATTGTTACGGTTTTTACATTACAGTTAATATTATAATTCTTGTAAATAAAATATACATTCCAAGCAGTAATTTAGATCTATTGCTTATTATGAAATATGAACTAACATCTATTAAATATTGTACATTTACATATATCTATATATATAATTTTATTGTAGCATATTGCATTATGACGGATATCCTTTTTAACTATATTTAGGCCGCGGTACATTTTTAGGCCACTTGCCAAATTCGTGTTTACCTGTACTATATCTACAGCCAGGAGATTGGAAACATTTCCAAAATCGATTTCCAAAGCTATATTGCACGTTGAGCGACTTTAAATGGAATGGAACGGGCTTGCTTGGGGTTTCTCTCAAAGATAGAATTAGAAATGAGGCTATCCGCGAGCGAACGAAAGTAACCGACATAGCCCACTGAATTAGCAAGTTGAAGTGGCAGTGGGCTGGTCACCTGTCGCAGGACCGATGGCCGCTGGAGCAGACGTGTCCTGGAGTGGAGACCGCGTCTTGGCAAACACAGTGTGGGACGTCCTCCGGCCCGTTGGACCGACGATCTATGTAAGATTGCCGGCGTCGGCTGGATGAGGATTGCGGAAAACCGGGATGTCTGGCGCGAACTTGGGGAGGCCTATGTCCAGCAGTGAACTGCGATAGGCTGATGTGATGATGATGATGATGATATCTATATTTATTAAACTTCACTTATCGAACAACTGTTTAAATTTAATAAATAATAACGGTGGATCGGTCTGACGATATAAAAGATAAAATTATGAGATGCTGACACAAACTCTTGCAAAGATCTGACCGCGTGAGCGGATCCTATCGTTGGGTAATTTCGATGCTAAAATGGGTCGCGATTTTGAGACATAGCCGAACGTTCTCGGAAGATATTATGGAATGGGTAATATAAACAGCAACGGCCGCCATTGCTATGCATTTGTTATCAGTTTGATCTTTCAATTCCAGCTTCCAGCAAAGGACACAGCCAGTGACAAAAGTACCAAAGGTAAAAAGATAGACGTACTGAATTGACATCTTGTCTTGAATAGATAAGTTGTTCCTATTAAAAAAAAATAGCCTATTACAAACGGATTTTATTATTATTATCATTAATTAGACTGTAGATCACATACGCAAGTATTCATACTAGCTATATTCATAAATATATTTAATTACATTTTGATTCAGTAAATATAACCAACAAGTAAATATTTTAAATTTTCTTTATTGACAAAATCAATATCGAAAAATAAAATGTGCCTATTTTAGCGAGAGTTATGACTTGAAATAATAGTTGTAATTACGTAAATGCACAAATAGCCACTGCAGATCAAAAAATTCATTTATTCCTATATATCAAAGTAATTACCATGTTTATATAGAAGTCATGGAAAAAATGTATCATTGCATACTTAAATTTTGAAATTCAATTAAGTACTAAAATTTCATTCCTATCTAGTTTAGGTTTCCATAACTAAAGAAAGTGAGAAATGTTTTATTACAAAGGTTCCGCTGCTTTTCCAACTGATTATGAAATGTATGCTATTACTTATAATTTCACAATAACTGACCCATCGAATGTATTTACATTAAACATAATCTTTGACAATACGAAATACTTATCAGTACAGCCACTAAACTTAAAAATAAAATAGTTAAAAATGTAATGAATATTTTTGGTGATTATTGCTTAATCTTAAAAAAATATGTAGTTATGTAAAGTATCATATCATATTACAATATAAAACACATCCTATGCAAGTATAACTCGCATTTGACAATTGTTTTCCTGTATAAGTCACGCGCATGCAACATTTTTTACAGTTACTTTATTCTGTCTCAATTGTAGCGACATCTATCTACTAACTTCAAAACTGAAGTGTCCTACATCGTGCTATCAAAGTTATCAGAGCGATTGAATGATATAAATACAAGAACCCGATAACAACCGTCGGGGCAGTAGACATAACACCTGTCTGGTCGAAGGATCCTTCCTTTGGGATGACGGATGAGGGACTCAACACCCTGTTCCTCACTCGCACTCCCAAACAATAAAGAGAGATTACAAAACATTAAATACTTAAAAAATAACTGAACAGACTTATTTTACTTAACACGCATTAATTTTCCCAAAATGCAATACGAGCCAAACTGAAATACTTATTGATCAAAGATTTCATTTGTCAATGTATAAAAATATATGCAATTGGCATTAACATCAGTGCCCAAATCTTTTGTCTAAAAAGAATAAAATCAAAAGATTCTCCCACTTTTGGCACAAGTGTTTTTTGGCAGTGAAAGATCTGGTTCCAAATATTCTGAAGAAAAGTCTGCAGTTCCTAAGATGTCACACTCTGGCAGTCAATATTTGTAAACTTTTTAGTGTTTACATTTTGTTTTTAAGGACATCCAAAAATGTGAACAACATACTTAATTGAAAAATGTCATTACATTCTCTTTACAACTCTTATTAAATTTGTAAAAAAAAAAATTAAAACACCGATAAGTACATTGCAAGACTAGTGCCTCTTCTCATTATCTCATAATCAAATAAAATTGTTAAATCGTAATTAAACAGGTTATAAAAATTTATTTAAGCATAATTATGATGGTCAATAGTCAACATAAACAATCGAGCTCTGCTCAAATTGTTTGTACATTTAAAGTTAAACACGTTACTCACTTGCTCGTCAAAAGATGGTGCTATAGGTTAAGGATTCCTATATTATATGCACAAAATAGCTCACCAAATAGATTGTTACATAGACTTATGTAAAAAAAAAAAACAAAACTTTCTAAACCCTAGTGTTTCCTTAAAATCATTACCACTCTCAAGATGGGACATACATATATACAAAAATTGTTTATTCTATGACATACATAGTATAAATCAGCGGTTGGCAACCTTTTGGCAGGGAAGAGCCACAAGGTGGCAAAGTAAACTAAAGGCTTGTGATAGATTAGACCTTAAGTTCTACCTGATACCTCCGTATAATTGCTCATATATCATGGAAAAAAATGAAAATGGAATTAAAATTGTTAAAACATACAGAATTTAATTTGTACACGAAATACTTACATTATGTTTATATATTTGGGCTTTATAGCTAGAAAAAAAATTATCGAAAAAATATTCACGGGCCGCAAGTAAGACGTCCGCAGGCCGCGTGTTGCCGACCGCTGGTATAAATAAACAAAACACGCAATGAAATATGAAAGAACCAGCAAAAGGCCGTGCCTTTCCTTAAGCTGGAACATCAATCATTCATCGAATTCTCTGTCTGTCACAGGAGTCAGAAGCCCAATAGGCAGAAGGCGAGGAAGTTAGAGCATCAGTCAACCGTGTCTACCTCTTAATCACTCGTCTTCTTCGCCGGTGACATCCGGCTGTGACCTCAACTCAAACCCAGCATGAGAAGTCGACACAATCACAAGAATCTATAGCACAGGGGATCACTATATACTATCACTATATATGGATACAAGAGACCGAGTATCACTGTCACAGGAGTCAGAGGCCCAATAGACAGAGGGCGAGGAGGTTAGAACATCAGTCATCCGCGTCCACCTCTTCGTCGCTCATGTCTTCCTCACTGGTGACATCGGGCTGTGAGCTCTGTGCTGTGCAACGCTCACACCAACATACAAAGAGGTAGTTCTCAGCTAGTTCCTGTAGATGATAATAAAAATTATAACAATACTCTGTTAAACATCTATATTATATATAAAAATCTATATACATATAAAAATCGATTTAGCTGATTTTGTTCTTGAAATGTTTGTGGAAGTTCAGGGAAGGTTAAAACGGTGAGAAACATAAATAATATGTAACGGAAAATACTAAAAACGACGATTTAATTTTCCAATACAAAATGTTCCTAACGGGGAAATTTAATGTCTTGTCAAAAACGTTGTCAATTGGTTGTCAAATATTTATGTTTTGTGTATATTTTTCACAAATATATAATGTAGGTGATACGAAGTTCACCGGGCCATCTAGTATTATATAAAAATAATGTGAATTGCTCTTGTAAATAATAATGAAAGCTGTAATACTGTCGACGATATTATTATAAAGTATACACACTATAGAATAGTCATTTAGCTTAATATGTATAATTCTTCTGTATGTGTGTAGGTTGGTGCTGCTGTCGGTAAGTCAGTAATCAAATTTGGTAGCTACTTCTATTCCAGGTAGGAGAAAATTTGCCAAGTTCACTAGTTAAGTATATATTTTGTATGTTTACATACTAAAAATAAACCCAATTCAATTTGGATCACATATTTCATGATTTCAAATATCACTTTATATGAGTTTATATTATTAAACAGTCTTCCTATGTCTTCACAATAATTCAAGTACTTTTTTAAACAGTTTATTGTCACTAAGACCCTTATTATACTACCCATGTGAATCGGGTAGATTTCTAGTTATTTATAACAAAAGAAAATTTAAATCTTATAGACTTGAACCAAAAATTGATATTACCTTTTGTCTGGAATGTCTTGACCTTTGCAATGTGCAGTCATCAAGATAACTGATGCTAATTTCGTCTCCTGGCCTAATAGTTTTCAGTGCTTTTAACTGTATCCTGTGATTACCGTAAGGAAATGAGGACTCCGCATTTGGTGCACAGCTGTGGTTACAAGCACTTTGCAATTGAAATAAACCTGAGCCCTCGGTGTTTAAAAATTGACCTGATTCTGTAAAACAGACAGTTATATATTTGTTAACATAGCAAATTCATGGTCCATATAGTTTTCAATTACATACAGTCTACATACATACTTTTCTCAATTAATATTTAACATTAAAATAAAAGTATAAGACATGACGACACTTTGGCGCAGCAGTCACAGCACTGACTAATGCGCTGGCGGTTGCGGGTTCGATTCCCGCTCATGGCAGATATTTGTTTTGGTCATATAGATGTTTCCGTGGTCTGGGCGTTTTCCGGACTCCCGACACAGGAGAAAATCCTACTGGGAGCCGTTGAGTGTGAAGCGTTTATTATTGTTATTCTGTATGTTGTATTGTTAGTCTTTCTATATGTTGTTATTTCTTAATAAAAAATTTACTAATTTACGTTGGATAGCATTGAATTTTTTCTTCAAATTTTTTGAAGTTTCCATTGTAAAGAAAAATATCTATTTACAATACGATTTCCCATATTTTTTTTTATACAAATAAACTTTCAAGCACTTACCTCCTTCAACATACTGATATACTTTATCAATAAACATATCCAATTGCTGTCTCTCATCGTCAGACATCGTCAGCCGTGATACCGAGTTGACCCATAGCGCGAGTGGACTTGTGCCGATACCCTGACCATTCGTACCCACTAGAGCCATAAGCGAAGAGAAGCCTTCTGGTGTTAGAAACTGGAATTTTTTTCATTTTATTTAATAACAAATATGAAATTGCAAAGACACAAGACCTGATTATACAGAATGTCCCGTAAGTCGACTTGAAGCCGGAATCGGGTGGTAGGTCCGGTCCAGTTATAGTAGTTAACAGAAAAATATAAAAAAAAATCTTTGCCTTGTATTTTAAAAATTACAGGCATTGAAAAAAAATCGAGAAAATCTACACCCTGTGACGGTCTTTTAACTCCTGTTGCTACGAATTTTAACTTTTTTTAAATTTTCTTTTTATCATGTAATCCTGAATAATGCTTCCTTCGCGTGCGCTACTTAAATGGTTAAAGATAAGACAAAATGATGTACGGCTGAATTATAGGAATAAAAAAGATCTACAAAAAGTTCACAAATAATTATTTTACCCGAGCGAAGCCGGGGCGGCCTGCTAGTAATAATAATAAAAATGACTGAAGTAAAACCTCTTTAGCTCCATCTAACTCATATCCCTCCCTCTCAACTTCCATTCGCCTCGCCCAATCCCACTTTTCGTAACGCTCTCTTCACGCATTCCCCAGCTTACTCCCCAAGTCAAGTGTGCGTAAAGAAGTTTTACGTCAATAACAATTTTTATTTTAAATTATTATTGAAAAATGAAAATTCATACGATTTTTCATTAAATAAATATATTAACAATTGCAACCTCACCTCTTGCACATACTCTCCATTTATAACATTAGCTGTCATCTCTCTAAGAGTATTTATTTGACCGCTAAACTCGTCACCCAGTAGTTTGTGGACTAGCTCCGCATCTTCGTTTACAGTTCTGTGACAAAACTGTTTGATTGTGGCTGCTGCTGAGGGTGGGTCGGGATGTTGCTGGATGTACGCTAATATTCGAACTAGAAGCATTATATTTGCTGTTTCTGGTGGATAGTGGATCTGTCTGTAAAAATGTATTGCGAATATGAGATTTAATACATTGGTATAAAAACATAAAAATGTTACATAGTGCTGGATAGCACTGTGTACATTACCAGTTTGTAATGTAACCTTTTTTAAAATTGTCAATTTTTAAAATTATTTTTGATTTTGCTTTGCTTATTGTTACTTTATTTGGACATCTATGTTTTTTTTTATGTTTGTTAAATGTGTATAATCAATTATGGCAAAATAAATGTTTTCATTTCATTTCCTTTAAGTTTTAAGTTCCTAATATTTCAAAATTTAAAGTACCCTTTTCTCCATTAAATAAACCCCACACACTATGAATGTTTAGTAAGTCGACAAACAAGCGTACGGCTCACCTAATGGTAAGTGACTACCGTAGCCTATAGACGCCTGCAACACCAGAAGCGTCGCAATCGTGTTGCCGACCCTATCCCCAATCCCCCCCAGGAGCTCTGGTCACCTTACTCGCCAACAGGAACACAATACTGCTTGAAAACAGTATTATTTAGCTGTGGTCTTCTGTAAGGTCGAGGTACTACCCCAGTCGGGCTTCTCCATATTTTGAGTAGGAAATCTCCTGCTGTGCCCTACCTCACTAAAAGTCTAATATTCTTAATTACTACTACTACTACTACAGCCTATCACAGTCCACTGTTAGACATAGGCCTCCACAAGTTCGCGCCCGACATTATGGCGCGAACTCATGTGTTTTGCCCATAGTCACCACGCTGGGCAGGCAGGTTGGTGACCGCAGGGCTGGCTTTGTTGCACCGAAGATGCTGCTGCCTGTCTTTGGCCTGTGTATTCTTTATTCTGTGTATTGTAATATTCTTAATGCTTAACTTAAATAACTTACTTCCATGTTTCGATAAGTACATTTATTGGATGTTGCGCTTCATTCTGAATATAACACAGTGTTTGGTGATAAATAGCAGCTGACATCTCTTTACATTCTTCAGAGCAGTAGAGTATACCACATTGGTTGCAACTTGTAATATTTAATAAATCTGTTTCAAAGCAATCGGAGTGTGGCAATACAATATCTGGCTTGGCTGAGAGACGCCTAACGTTTTGCTCGGGAGTTTCCAAAGGTCTGAAATAACATAAACATTTATTATGTTTATTAATTAATCTCTCTAGTGATGACAAAGAGGGGTAATATTTCATGCAAGATATTATTACTAATTTTGTACTCAAACACAGTATATATTATTTTCCAAAAGAGTAACCGCGGATCTTCTTGCCGACTCTTCTCTGCTGAATCTACATTTCGAATCGGTGGTAGCTTTGCTTTTAAAATTATTCACTTTAAAATTGTAATTTGTAAAATGAAAATTCGGAAGGGCTTTTGAAGCCTATTTGAAGAAAATTGTTTCAATTCAAACAACAAACTAACAAAATCAATTTTTGATTTGGTTATTTAAAAACATACACAAGAACAAGCATTTGTATAGCATGGTTTACTTTTTTCATGTTTATTAACAAAACCAATAGTTCTTCGCTTCAGCCTGTAATATCCCACAGCTGGGCCTATGGCCATTCCCCATGTAGGAGAAGGATCAGAGCTTAACCCACCACGCTGCTCCAATGCGGGTCGGCAGATATATTCCATACTATGAGTAATGATCGCTATCAGGTGTATATGACAGCAACCACTGACTTGACCAACTCTCCGAGGCACTTTGAGGAGACCCACAAGGACTACACAAACATCCAGACCACAGCAAACATCTGTATGGCCTGCACGCGAATCCGCAACAGTCCCAAATCAGTGCTGTGACCGCTGCGCCATCGCGGCGTCAATGGTTCCAACCAAATCTTAATGCAATTTAAATTTGGGGTTGGATTTAGAATCGTTTGGCACGAATTTAAGGGGGTGAAGGGGTGGAGGGGGGAGGGGAGGTCCCCCCCAACCCCCTCGTACCATTCGCGATACAAGGTAATGCGCCGTTCTTGAAAAAATAGAAAAAAAAATCTTACATACCTAACCTCCAAATTCGACAGTTTATCGTCATAATTTCTATCTGTGACATCTCCAGCACTGTGGAAGCCTTTTGCTGATGCGTTTAAACACTGGTTCAATAATTGTAGAGATGCTGTGGTAATTTACCAAATAGATAAACAAATATACGATGGAAAGTCCGGAGAAGACGGTCCAAATAGATGACAGAAAATTTGGGTATCGAAAATATAACAAAGGTATAATCTAATTATAACTACTCTTTAGATTAAGACCCGCGTGGTCTAATTTTGAATTTAGATAGGTTAGGGTTATTTTTTTTTGTTTTAGTAACAAAATCATGCCGATAAACAGTCTAATTTTGAATTTAGATAGGTTAGGGTTATTTTTTTTTGTTTCTGTGACAAAAATATGCCGGTAAACAGTCTAATATTGAAATTAGATAGGTTAGGGTTACTTTTTTATTTTTGTAACAAAATCATGCCAATAAAGTCTAATTTTGAATTTAGATAGGTTAGGGTTATTTTTTTTTTTGTTTTTGTGACAAAAATATGCCGGTAAACAGTCTAATATTGAAATTAAATAGGTTAGGGTTATTTATTTTTTTTGTTTCTGTGACAAAAATATGCCGGTAAACAGTCTAATATTGAAATTAGATAGGTTAGGGTTATTTTTTTTGTTTCTATGACAAAAATATGACGGTTAACAGTCTAATATTAAAATTAGATAGGTTAGGGTTATTTTTTTTTGTTTCTGTGACAAAAATATGCTGGTAAACAGTGTAATATTGAAATTAGATAGGTTAGGGTTATTTTTTTTGTTTCTGTGACAAAAATATGCCGGTAAACAGTCTACGGGTCTTAATCTAAGACTTAACATAATTATTATTGACAAAACAATCAAAACATGATGTCTCCAATAAAAAAATTCATTATATTTAATTCCGTTTCAGGTCGGCAGGTAAGATTTCTTTTTTCTATTTTTTCAAGAACGGCGCATTACCTTGTATCGCGAGTGGTACGGGGGAGTTGGGGGGGACCCCCTCTCCCCTCTCCACCCCCTCCCCCCCTTAAATTCGTGCCAAACGATTCTAAATTTCAACCTAAATTTGTTCTATAGGTGTGTCAAAATTTGATTGATTATTTTATTGCTAAATTAATTTACCTCATGCAATGATCACATGCTAAATATCTGTACGCCGCATTCCATGCAAATTGACACGACACTAATGGATCTTCTTCCAAAATAACATCCCCTTCATTATATTGTTTCGTAGCGAAAAGACCCTTACCCTGTTAAAACATAAAACGATAAAAATTAAAACATTGAAATTATGTCGAGTATTAGAACAAAATTAGCAAACTTACTTTTTTGCTATTTGATACCCTTATTTCAAAACCGGCCATAGTTTCTACTGTATTAGTATTTAGTTGTATTTTAAGGTTGTTTTAAGGTAAGTAGTATTTTTTATTATACTTCAACATCAACAAATTACAAACATATATGTAATTTTTAAGGTTAATTTTTAAATATTTGATAGATAGGGAATTAGGGACACGACAAAAGTATCGATACTTTGTGGTACCGAGTATATTTCCATTCGATACCGATACTTTTGTACTCGATACGTTGAATTCGATACTTTTACTCAATAAGTACTTTTAGCGGGTATCTTATCGAATAAGAAATATTCTTAAATTTTATTTGACCGACTGAAATTTGTACGATAATTTGAAGTGACGACTTTTTATTTTTTGTAAGTCGGCCCAAAAATACTCGAGTGGTTTTTTGTTTTTTTGGAAGTCGGCACTGCACCACAAAAGTACTCGATACCTAGAAGTATCGATCATTTTGTTACGATACCTTTATGAGTAGTTGAGTAGATACGATACTTTTTTTTCGATACCTACTAGTTACTACTAATGAGTACAGTATCGATAATTTGTATTCGATACCGTGTCCCTATTGATGGTGGCTTTCAGCTCTGTGGCCATCCGTGGGTTTCAGTTTTCAGTTGTGACAGTTTTTTTGCCGAATGTGACGTACGGATGTCGGAAAGTCTGATGATCCGAAACATCGATACGACATATTCAATATCGAAAATGGTATCAAAAACGATATACTAAACACTGACAGTGGAGTATGTAAAGAGCAGAGTTTTTCTACTTTTACCACCGGACAAACACTAGTTTGCCTAATACAAAAAAAATTTTAAATAAAAATTTTTTGAGTTCAGACTGATCATCCTATATGGATTATTAGTATAATCTGTTAAGGATGATCTTCCAAATTAAAATTTGACCGATATACCGATATTTTTTCTTCGATATATCGTCATCGATATTGATACTTTTATAAATATCGATACATCAATATAGCGATATTTTTTTCACTTCCTACATCCCTAATGACGTTTGTCAGATTAACATTGTCACAGAGTATAATATTTTTAAGATCCCGCATTTCACTGAATGAAGCTGAACCTAAAAGACCAAGAATACTATTTATCTAAGAGCTGAACCATCAACAAGGGCTTGACCGATAAAAACTCGGAAAGGTTAATTTGTCTCTGCAGAATTAAGATTATTTATAAAATAACAATACGATAAATAACATTTTTTGGAGGCATTATACCTATAGTCCTATACTCCGTCTAATCCTATGGTTCAATCGTTTATTATCTTTTTGACAGTTCAAGACATTTCGAAATTAGTGACTGCCTCACACGTTATGGATTCGATTTGAAATAATTATCGATTTTATTTAAGAAGAACTTTCAATCGATCAAATGAAATATTTTTAGTTTAAAAATATTAATGATTCGTTTATTAGTTAGTTTGTTAAATAAATAAATACCTAGGTAGGTATGTGATTTCGCTCATCACTCTTGATATAAACTTGATTTAGACTTTATTAACCACGCGTTTTAAAGTTAAATTTCACTACCTAAACTCTAAAGCGTGCATAGTTGGCAGCCGTCAAAAAATAAATAAATGAATAAACAGAGTTACTGCTCTTTACTCTTGGTTTGAAATTAAATTCCAAGATTTTGACTTAATTCCTTGCATATAATGCAAATGTGAAAAGTCCACATTTAGTTTCTCACAAGTGAGTGATGCCGATGTACGAAAACGTGTGTTGTCACATAAAATCTAAAGCTCTTTGTGATGAAATTGGTCGGACAATGATTGTTAATATTTTGGAATCTATACTACCTGCTGTTACTCACATTGTTAACTTCCCTCTAACTTCAGCTACCTTTCCGGATTTGTGGTGACGGGCTATGGTCTCCCGTTACCAAAAATTTCTAATGCATCCCTTCCGAATCATTACCGTCTTATTTTTGTTCTTCCGTTTCTCTCCGAAATTCTCGAATCTATCATCCACAGCCAATTATTGTCTGAATATCTTTTATCTTGCAACTTACTGAATCGTGCTGTGTGGTTACGGCACTAAAGAATGTAGCCACCCCCTCTCTCTTCCCGTGGGTGTCGTAATTTCGTAAAGAGGCGACTAAGGGATAACACAGTTCCACTACCACCTTGGAACTTAAAAAGCCGACGGATGGCGGGATAACCATCCATGCTGGCTTTGAAATACACAGGCCAAAGACGGGCAGCAGCGTCTTCGGTGCGACAAAGCCAGCCCTGCGGTCACCAACCCGCCTGCCCAGCGTGGTGACTATGGGCAAAACACATGAGTTCGCGTCATAATGTCGGGCGCGAACTTAAAGGGTAAACATCATAATTATGAAGTTTTTTTCTTTTTAGCATCTAATCTTTACGATCCAATAGGACTACAACTCTGCAAAAGGTGGAAGTAACAACCCATTTAGTATTCTGGGATCGAAAAACGATAACTATGATTAGTAAAATTACTGTTACAAATGGAGCTAAAAGTGTTATTTTTATTTTCCGAGACTAATACTTCTTCACTGACTATCGCTGCCGTTTATGTATGTAAGGCCAAGGGGTAGAGGATGTGCACGTAGCAGTAATAGCGACCACAGAAGATTCACCAATGTTTAAGGTTCTTAGTACTGCACAAAATATTTTGAATGCGATTTGCGAATGCGAACAAAGGTAGGTCGCACTGTGGAAAAGTGGACTAGTTTTTAAAATAAGCTTCCGAAATGTTTCAATGAAGGTCAGCTAATATTACTATTTTAGTACTTACCTAATATTAGCTGACCTTCTATACTTCTATTACTTTATCATTTAATTGTGGAGGCACACAAACAAACTATAAGCTTATTCGAAATTTCATAAACATAATTTTACTTATACTTTACTACTTGTAATTAGCATATTTTTTCCAACTTTTTTGGTGCTATTTGACTTCCAACGGTGCGGCGGTAATCAGACTGGCGAATTATACAACCGAAAAGTTCTAGTTTGCAACATTTTACTAATAATATTTTTCATAAATGTAGAACGATATTTATAATCAAATTTTTTAAAATAAATATTCAACTTTTCAACAATTTATTTGAAAATACATTCAGGATTTTAACTGAGGTAGGGCACAGCAGGAAATTTCCTGCTCAAAATATGGAGCAGCCCGACTGGGGTAGTACCTCGACCTTACAGAAGACCACAGCTAAA
Organism: Melitaea athalia; assembly: GCA_905220545.2. Taxonomy (NCBI): domain Eukaryota; kingdom Metazoa; phylum Arthropoda; class Insecta; order Lepidoptera; family Nymphalidae; genus Melitaea; species Melitaea athalia. The sequence goes on from HG992188.1 coordinate 15,314,485, forward strand.
TAATACTGTTTACAAGCAGTATTGTGTTCCTGTCGGTGAGTAAGGTGACCAGAGCTCCTGGGGGGGATTGGGGATAGGGTCGGCAACGCGCTTGCGATGCTTCTGGTGTTGCAGGCGTCTATAGGCTACGGTCTTACCATCAGGTGAGCCGTACGCTTGTTTGCCAACCTAGTTACATAAAATAAAAAAAAAAAAGGATTTCGATTTACAATCTAATAAAAAATTCGAAATATCATTTTTCATAAATGTAGAACGATATTTATAATCAATTTTTTTTTTTTAAATATATAGGGTGTTAGGGGAATGGTTAGCCATAGAGGTATGTTGGGTAGGGGGAGTCATTTGGAACCTATTTAGGCTAACTTACCTATATGCAAAGTGTTACGGATTTTTTTTATGATTATTTTTTCATTTTTCGAAAAAAGTGCCGAAAATTAGTGATTTGACCATCATATCTTTTTTGTTTATTGATATAACAACGCCATTCTTTTTTTGTTTTGATCATCAATACATTGCGCATGTAAAATAAATGTGATTTAATTTAGAAAACATCTACAAAAAAAATTATGGGCCAAAGAAATCTTGACAGAGACAAAAAGTAAATCAAACCTTCAAGTTTAGGTATAAATTAAAAAAAAATTAAAGCCTCCAGACAATTCAAAATAATTTAAAAAACTACTCTAGTTAACACTGTTTTAAATAATATTACTTTCATTCACCTACCTTACTTACTTTTTTTTTAAATGATGAAATAACGAAATGGATTCTACCTGAACCCACACTCTACGCTGACAATTATAACAATAATTGTTATTACGCAGGGCGGTATATCCCTGTATAGCACATGGTAAACTACCATCTTGACTTTGGCGACATGTTGGCGCAGCGGTCAGAGCACTGGCTGATGCGCTGGTGGTCGCGCGTTCGATTCCCGCTCACGGCAGATATTTGTATTGGTCATATAGATGTTTGTCGTGGTCTGGGCGTTTGTGCTTGTGTATTGTGTGTGTTTCCGGACCCCCGACACAGGAGAAAATCCTACTGGGGGCCGTCGAGTGTGAATCGTTTATTATTAAAAAAAAATCTTGACTGCTCTCATCAGGCGAGGATTTACATCCTTATTTGAAGATCATCCTTATTTCTAGTAATGTAGATTATGAAAATTCACGACCGAATTCACTGTATATTTTATAAAAATAGAATAAATTTGTTACTCGAATTTATGATTTGTTTTATTTTGATACCTACCGGCATTAATTTCACCCTATGAGAGACATTTGTGGTGCCCGTGGAAACTCATACCCCAAATTCCAAGATAAAAAGAGACAGCAAGTAGTTTACCATGTGCCGTACAGGGACATATCGCCCTGCGTAATAACAATTATTGTAGAAAAAAGGATGATCTTCAAATAAGGATGTAAATCCTCGCCTGATGAGAGCAGTCAAGATTTTTTTTTAATAATAAACGCTTCACACTCGACGGCCCCCAGTAGGATTTTCTGCTGTGTCGGGGGTCCGGAAACACACACAATACACAAGCACAAACGCCCAGACCACGACAAACATCTATATGACCAATACAAATATCTGCCGTGAGCGGGAATCGAACGCACGACCGCCAGCGCATCAGCCAGTGCTCTGACCGCTACGCCAACATGTCGCCAAAGTCAAGATGGTAGTTTACCATGTGCTATACAGGGATATACCGCCCTGCGTAATAACAATTATTGTTATAATTGTCAGCGTAGAGTGCGGGTTCAGGTAGAAACCATTTCGTTATTTCTTCATTTAAAAAAAAAGTAAGTAAGGTAGGTGAATGAAAGTAATATTATTTAAAACAGTGTTAACTAGAGTAGTTTTTTAAATTATTTTAAATTGTCTGGAGGCTTTAATTTTTTTTTTTAATTTATACCTAAACTTGAAGGTTTGATTTACTTTTTGTCTCTGTCAAGATTTCTTTGGCCCATAATTTTTTTTGTAGATGTTTTCTAAATTAAATCACATTTATTTTACATGCGCAATGTATTGATGATCAAAACAAAAAAAGAATGGCGTTGTTATATCAATAAACAAAAAAGATATGATGGTCAAATCACTAATTTTCGGCACTTTTTTCGAAAAATGAAAAAATAATCATAAAAAAAAATCCGTAACACTTTGCATATAGGTAAGTTAGCCTAAATAGGTTCCAAATGACCCCCCCTACCCAACATACCTCTATGGCTAACCATTCCCCTAACACCCTGTATATTCAACTTTTCAACAATTTATTTCAAAATACATTCACAATTTCGATTTACATTCTAATAAAAAATTCGAAATATCATCGGCCATGCAGTCAGGGTTTTCGAGATAAACGTCGTGTCCGCCTTCAACGATTTTATATCTGTAATTTCCGTTCGGCCAAGCGTGTTCGTCCATTGCAAATGGTGTTTTTTTATAATATTCTTTGTTTATGGTTTGTGTCGCAAAAATCGCTAGTGTAGGGGTAGCACTAGCTGTATACAACTCTTTCAATTCGTTAGGTTTTATCGGCAACTGGAAAAAACTTTTCATTCGTTGATCGTATGTGAATCTGTAAATAAATCGAAATTTTATTAAAAAGTATTTAGTAGCCAAAGTATATTATTTAGTTCAAGAATAATAAAGATATGTATTTGCGACTGGCACTGGATTGCGATTGGCTGTTGCGCGGGCGGTTGCGGGTTCGATCCCCGCACACGACAGCATTTGTATCGGCCATACAGATGTTTGCCGTGGTCTGGGTGTTTGTGCAGTCCTTGTGGGTCTCCCCACCGTGCCTCGAAGAGCACGTTAAGCCGTCGCGTCGGTCCCGGTTATTATCATGTACCTACACCTGATAGCGATCGTTACTCATAGTAGGGAATATATCCGCCAACCCGCATTGGAGCATGTAACGTAACACGTAAACACAGTTCAGTTTTAAGTTATTGGTGCCATAAATTTTAGTTATACTTAAGATTACAAACGCATAAATTGAAATGTGAGTTGACATATAAACATAAAACAGTCAACTCAATGAACGAAAATGGTTCAAATCCATTAGGGACTCAAATTTTGAGTTGTACTTGAATAGAAATTTATTGGCTGGGAACTCAAACAGTTTTTAGCTAGTTGTTAAAATATTAGAGTTATAAATTTTATATTCGAGACAGGCTTAAAATTTTGTGTTGACAGATGCGATAAAACGATGATAAGGGAACGTTCTAAGGGCCAGTTTCCACTGATTGATATAATCGCGATTAGTTCGACGTAAAGTCGGTTTACGCATTTAACAAAGTTTAGAGCTGGAAATTGCATTTCACTAACATAAACTAAACGCAGTTAGAGAATAACGGCTGAACCGATTGCACTAATTCTTCTTTTTGTGTTCCTTGAAGTATGAGGATGTTTGTTACGGAGAGGAATTTTAAAGGGATTGCCTGGAAAAGTCTTAAAACAGCACTTTGCTATGTTCTCATACGGATAATTCGTAATAATAATTAAACGAAAGCCAAGATTAGAATCGAATTATAAATTCGATTAAGCAAAGCATAGCTTTATTAAACAGTGGAACCCGGGCCTAAGGGGTCTAGACTCGGGTAAGCATGTGAGTGGGTTTTTTTTGTTGGACTCACATTACGCCAGGGTTGCCATCGCAAGATTTTCAATTACCTTGTTTGGAATAAAAACTACAAAACTGACGTGTATTTACTTTACATTAACACGTAAGGTTAAAAATGACAATATTCGGTTAAATAATTTCCCTTTCGAAATCGGTTGAATAATACATTATTCTCCACAAACGTCATACAAATTTATCGTAACTAACAATTTTTTTCTTCAGCTTTATTCAATGTGTATTTGTTTTTCCCTTTTATTGTTTATCTTTTATTGTGTTTTGTTTGATTGATTTACGCAATTTCCTTTGGATCGGATAAAAGTGCTTACAGCCAGTAAAGTTCAAATTATTGAGGAAGTAATAACTTTATTCCTTGTTTTTTGAAATAATTTTATTCCTTGGTTTTGTGTTGCACTATAATGACTTATAAACTATCGATTAAATTATTGGGAAGAAACAATTATACATGGGATTGCCGTATTTTTTTTTGAACACAGCAATGTACCGCGGGGATCACCGAATTTCCGTAAAACACGGGAATTGCTGTGAGTATGGTATCATTGCAGAGCGCATTGGTGGACGTGTTAGGGTGGGGGAAAAACAGACGCGAGATTTCAATATATACGATGGGCAGTCAATTTCAGAGGCAGTCAGTTTGACATTCAAATTTGAATTCGGAGTTCGAAGCGGTAGGCCTCCGCGGCCGCCGCGGCCACTTGGCCGGCGAAGCTATGGAACTTCTGACTTAGATTAAAGATAGAAATACCTAAAAAGTATTTTTTAGATCTGATTCAGGGATTTCATTAGCATAAGCTGGCCGAGTGGCTATGTAGCTTCAGTTAGTCCGCGAAATAGTTTTAATTTAATTTTACTGATTAATATTAAGTGCAATTCTTTATTATAAAATTTTAATTGTAATCCGCTAAATAAATTCAGTGAAAGACCTGTGATGAAGCGCTCCTGATTGGTTCGAATGCATTAATTTTTTTATTTATTTGCATGTTTGGGTTTCTGCATGTTGTGTTTTTTTTTCTGATTTTTATAACTTTTACGGAGATTTTTAATAAAAGATATCTAATGAATTATTAGTTAGGTTTACATCGAAACTATTAATTATTGATTATTGAAAAGGAATTATTATCTAGGTTTACATTGATATTATTAATTATCAATTGATTATTGAATAAAATATATCTAATGAATTATTAGTTAGGTTTACATCGAAACTATTAATTATTGATTATTGAAAAGGAATTATTATCTAGGTTTACATTGATATTATTAATTATCAATTGATTATTGAATAAAATATATCTAATGAATTATTAGTTAGGTTTACATCGAAACTATTAATTATTGATTATTGAAAAGGAATTATTATCTAGGTTTACATTGATATTATTAATTATCAATTGATTATTGAATAAAATAATTATGAAAAGGTTTACATTGATATTATTAATTATTGATTGATCTAAGAATGGAATTATTATGAAATAAGCCTTATGACCATAATTATATTGAATTTAACTGATAAAATCTAACTTAAGTAAATAACCACAATATGATGTTGTTAGAATAAAATGAAATTACATCCGTTATACTTTAAAGTACATATATAAATTGAATGAATCTTGGTTAAAACTATCATATTAGATATTAAGGGTTAAATAGATTTTCGTTAGGGTGTATTTAAATAATGAAATGGGATTTTACTATGTCATTACTTTGGAAGTAAATAGAGTGGTGAATAATTCTAGGAAAATATGACCTATAAACAAACTAATGATTAGTTGTCGTATTTTATTGAATATTCTCTACATATAAATATGCTTCTATTGTATGTATATGTATATATGTATATATATATATATATGTGTGTATTTGACTTCATTTTGACATTACACAAACTTTGTAGTTCAAACATTAATTTAAGAATTTGTAGATCTTAAATATATGTTGGAGCGAGGTAACACAGGTGGTTTGTAGTCTTGAATGAGTTCAAGGATACTTTTAGCTCTTGAATACATTCTAAGATGAGGTAATTACACACTGAACTATGACATTACACAACTATTGTAGTTTTGAACATTGATCTAAGAACTTATGTTCTTAAATAAGTGTCAAAACGAGGTATCTGGTAGACTGGAGTGTCTCAATTTCACGATGACTTTCATTGAACTATATAAACTATGTTAAGGTGAATCCATAAATGTTTGTATTCGCCAGTGTTTTATTATAGGTTTCCCCTATAAGGCAAGGCCTGTCTAAGCCACAGTTCTTCGCGTCATCGATGCTAGGTAGTTCCTAATCTAGGTCTATCTAGTAAAGAAAGTTGCGAGTACTTCCTACCAACCTCTGCGTTTGTGTTTGCCTAACTGAACTATGTTCTTGGTAAATACTATACGTATGTTTGCTTATCTTTGATAAGAATTCCTCATCTTTGATGAGAGACATTGGACAAACTCCACCAAACACCTAGTGAATGGTCGATGTTTGAACTGCAACAAAGGTTAGTAATTTAGTTTTGGACAGTGGTATGAAGTTCTATTTTAGACTAATAGAGAAACATATTCACTTTTCCAATTAATTTATTGCTAATTTTTGTGGACAGTCTCTGTTAAGTCCTAAGGCGGATTTACTGAGATTTAAGCCAAGCCTTAATCAAGTCCTCTTGTGTTTTTCAAACATACAAACATTGATGGATCATAAAACCTATTAAATATACATTCTCTCTTCCTTGTGAAAATGAGATACTCTCAGAGATTCTGATTGAGTAAATGAATATGTTATATTTAGTTGTTTTATTTATCTCTCGACACTACTATGTCCTTTGATAAATCCATTCAGTTCCTAAGAGAGCCTGATATATTCAAATGTTTAACAACTTAATTACTGGTTCAATGTTTCAATTGAACAACCTATTCTGGTTAATGAATGCTGTTTCATTGAATGCTGTGAGTCATGCAAAGACAAACCTATACAATACACCTACTCTACACGTTGGTCTTATACCTTTAATTATTCTTATTTTCCTTATAGGACACTCGAAAGGTTGCGCTGTCGCCAGTCGCTAGTCGCCGACGACCCATCTCACAATGGTGGCGAGGCTTGACAATATAGCTGACTATAGACCCGTAACTCAGTAGGTCTTTCCTATGGGAAATTACACTACACAATCCAATTGTGGCAAAAGTGTTAGGTTTCGTGATCGAATTTCAAAGTAGTGGTGTGACCGAAGTTCCCGTATGGGCTAGTAAGCACACAATGAAAAGATCAGTAGACACGATCTCCTTTTGTTCACGTGGAACACATCTTAATACCATGTCTGATTACAGCTTGGTAATTACATCAACTCTAGTAATTCACTGGCTATGTCTATATGACGTCCCAAGGGATTACTCAAATACAGTCATTGCGTGATTGTGCTGCAGCGATATGAAACAAGCATTTGTTAGACAGTATATATTTCCGTCTAACTTACTGTAGAAATTGGGTACTCTCATTTCCTACCTACTACCCTTTTGATTTGATAGCACCAACGTTGTGCCTAATTTAATTTAGTGCTTTCAGCACGGTGTGGATTGGATTGGGGTCGGAGGGGAATGGTGGAAGCGACCCCCCGGGTTCAGCTGAACCCGGCCTTTTAATTCCTTAATGCCTATAAAACCTATCCTAACAGATTAACACATACAAACAAACACTACACATTATTTTTCACAATTATCTGAGATAATTTATTAACTGAATAAATTATTTCAAGATAATTAATAACTATATAATATGTATTTAATCATTATTTCAATTACTTATATATTTTTATTTATTTCATTTGTTTAGAGTTATTAGAATCTATCTATTATATCAGGTTTGAACTAAAAATACATGTAAAAGAAACTTAGACACTATTCAATTAATCAATGTCATTATAGAATATCCTATATATAATTATTTAACTTTATTTCTATTTTAGCTATCTAGATTCACTAAAAATATTAGCAATTATAATTTACACATTCTTAAGGAGACGTCAGATATTTAGTTAAACAATAGGTGATAGTTATTTCTAAATAAATAAGTCTATTACTGTTTATTCTTAACGGTTCTAATTTACTAAATTTTATTAATTCCTAACTAATTTACTAATAAGGTGTTATAAGGTTTAATATCTTTCTTTCCTTTTAATAGTATTCCAGGAGGTAGTTATCTATAGCATTTATATCACTGGTAAGTGTAAATATCTTTCAATTAAATTTTAGGATAAATTAATTTCAGTAATTTAATGTCATTGTGCAGAGATGTTATTTTAAATTAATGGCTAGGTAGGATGTTAGTTAGAGTTTATATAGAAATCAAGGCTTCTAATAACATATACTATGTCTTTCCTTCGGCATACCATAAAAGGAACTGAAGTTACTCTGAAACAAAAATCAAACACAACGTAGAGTCCTTCATTATACTAGACGATCACAATTATAAGGCCAAAGATAATTGATATCCTCTTAAGCTTAATATTAGCTTGTAACGCCACTACCATGATAGTGTTACAAATTGGTCTCCGTGACCAGGATGTTATAAATTAATATATGTTGGGGTCTTTCTCACCACACCCCATAGCATATAGTATCATTACAAAATGGTGCCGTGACCAGGATGTTTATAAATATAGTAACCATCAGTCACCGGAGCATCATAGGTAGATCATAAGCATGGTGATTAGTCACCATTCCATAGCAAAAAGATCATTACAAAATGGTGCCGTGACCAGGATATGATAATGGGTCTTAGGTCATCCATAGGAGATCATTACAAAATGGTGACGTGACCAGGATGTTATAATTTTATATATGTTGGGGTCTTTATCAGCACACCCCATAGTATAATATAGTATAGTATCGGTACGTAGATTGTTTCAATTGGTGCCGTGACCAGGATATTTATGGTTGCACAAATGCCGGAGTAAGCGAGTATCTTAGAAGCTTTAAAGTAACTTTTCAAAGCATTTACAGTGAATAATGTAATGCCAGTGATAAAATGATAATAGTTGCACTGATAGATAACAAGAATATACATGTATTTATTGATTGCATCTTGAAGAAGACACAAAACATATTACTTAATAATTCTTTAAAGTTCATTTTACACAAAATAAGCTAAACCTATTAAATTTATATTATATAAGCACATTAACTTGTTTTAGACCAGTGTTTTTCAACCTGTGGGTCGCGACCCCCTGGGGGGTCGCGAAGCTGCCGTAGGGGGGTCGTCAGAGGTCGAGAGAACTTTAGTAAAAAAACAATAAAGATTAAAAAGATTGATTTATTAAGTAAGAGAATTTTAACAAAAGGATATACTTAAACATTTTTTTGTTAGTACAAACAAATTAACAAGAAATAAAATCCTAATACTCATGTTATTGCGAAGGTTGTGCTTGTTTTTAACCGACATCCAAAAAAGGAGGAGGTTCTCAATATTCGTTTGTATTTTTTTTAATGTATGTTAGCTCAGAACTTTTGACTGGGTGGACCGATTTCGATGAATTTTGTTTTAATTGAAAGGTATTGCGTGTTATGTGGTCCCATTTAAATTTAATTGAGATCTGACAACTACTTTTACAGTTATATCTAATAATGCGTATTTACTTGACTACTTTTTCGTCGACCTACGTTTGTATTAAATCGCGTAACTTTTCACTGGGTTTATCGATTTTGATGATCAATATGATGATGAATCAATGACTTTAATCAAAAGCTAATACTTGTCATGTAGTCTTGTACAAATATCGATCTGATTACAACTTTTTGAGTAAATTTTGATAACGCGCATTTGCTTGACTGTTTTTTGGTCTTATTACTTTGTATCACTTGTCGATGTAATTGAAGTCGGTTTTTTTTCGTTTGCGAGCAAACACAATTATTGATTAACCAATTTCTCCCATCGTGGATCTGTATTTGCTACACATAGAATCATATCGTTTTCCAAATTTAAGCGGTTTCTTTGTTTACTTGTTATTTTGGCTATTGTTGGTGAAAATGTCAACTCGCATAAGTACGAGGTGGAAAATGGAATCAAACACTTCAAGGCCTCAGTTGTCAATTCCGGGTATTCTGTTTTTCTTCTTAACCAAATAGGTATCCAAATTAGCAGACTTGGATTCCAATTCCATCGGCACATAATTCTAGCAGATTCTTTTTGAGCTTAGTTGGCAAATTAGCCTCATTTATAGCAACATTTAAAATCGAATTTAAGATTTTTAAACTGAGGTAGGGCACAGCAGGAAATTTCCTGCTCAAAACATGGAGCAGCCGACTGGGGTAGTACCTCGACCTTACATAAGATCACAGCTAAATAATACCGTTTCCAAGCAGTGTTGTGTTCCTTTTGGTGAGTAAGGTAACCAGAGCTTCTGGGGGGAATTGGGGGTAGGGTCGGCCTCGCGCTTGCGATGCTTCTGGTGTTGCAAGCGTATATGAGCTACGGTGATCTCTTACCATCAGGTGAGCCTTACGCTTGTTTGCCGACCTAGTTACATTTAGAAAAAACTACCTCTGCCCAGTGTTCTCCGATGTTTCTTGCACTGAGAAGTAATAACACAATTATTATTCTTCTTTCAAATTATCTAAGACCATTTTCATACCAGGTATATATGCCTTGATGTTTATCTCACATCTGACTTCTTCAGTAAAATATAGTGTCGACGAAAATGAATCGAAGCTATTTTGATTTATAGACGACGACCACAAGTCAATTTTTTTTGTAAAGCCATGTATTTTGTCTTTTGCACTGATGACATTTTCATCTCGCCTTATTCACATACATACATGATAAAAAAATTGCGTGCGTACAAAGTACACATGTCAGAAGTGAAACTTCTTTGGAAATGTAATTGAAAAAAAAACTAATTAAAAAAAAAACGAATTTAAAATACAAAAAAAGTAGTTGAAAAAAAAAAACAAAAAGCCAACGTCGCGGTGTTCCCAGGTGGTCACCCATCCAAGTACTGACCGTCATGACGCTGCCGCGTTACCGGTCGCTCAAATTTTACCCCTCATGTGCCTACAGAAGTTTCACTTAAAAATGCGAAGGGTCGGGGGGTCGCGTAATATTTTTTCATACCAGGGGGGTCGCATCATGAAAAAGGTTGAAAAACACTGTTTTAGACAATCTAAGAATGGTTCTATAGGTATATAGCATCTTGGCGCAGTTAGAGTTACAGTTAGGTACATAAATCTAAATAAATCTGTTTTAAGAGTAATATTGAAGAGATGTTTAATACTTAAAAGTTGCATTAAGTTTCTCAGTAATAAGATTTAAATGGTCAGACCATAGCAGCCTACTGTCTCATGTATTATTACTAATGATGGATAGTTACATATTTAAATAATTATTTATTCATGAAATTACATGAAAGTATCTACCTACACAACATTACTAAAATTGACTAGTAGTATATTGAAGTGAGTCTCAAGCACATCTAATTATTATCTGATTATTATTATATTATCGTCAATCAATAGACATTGTTAGGATAGTTAATAAAATTTAGATTGTATTAATTAAATATAGTTAGGGAATTTTTAAATAAAAGCCTGCAGTAAATTTTAATATTACTTACAGATACAAATTATTCTAGGTTATGTACAATTTAAACTTATTTTTTCACATTTAGTCACTGACGCTGAAGTAATTTCCTTCTTTGTTGAAATTGGTCCCAATAGTTATGCGTTGGACATCCTCAGGGGCTGGTTAGATGTACGTGGAAGTCGGACTGAAATAATAGTATTTAATGGTATTAAAAATATGCACACATAATGTGAAGATAGAATGTATTAATATTATAGTTAGTGCAAATTGGAAATTAATTATAATATTAACTAACTGTGGAATTAACTTTTATTCATTTATTTGCAAAGACTGTACAGGGAAAACTATGTATTTTGGTATATTTATTCATTTTAATGTTAGATTTTAAAAATAATTAAGCGTAGTCATTGCCATCATAGCAAATTATACTTAGTTTAAATAACAGATTTTAAAGTATAGAAATTCAGTGCATTTTAGTCATGTGTGCGAGAATGTACTGGCTAAATAGAAATTGAATTAGGTTATGAAGGTAACAGGGTTATTTTGACCTTGAATTTTAGGAATTGACTGCAACTGTTTAAGATAATTTTATTTGTAAAAAAGAGTATAGCTTACCGAATGACTTAGCATTCACAAGTTAAAATACAAACAAGTTTAAATTTTAAAATGTCTAATTGTCTATTTTATTTTGGCTTGATTTGACAGCAAACAATGTTGTTGTTTTAAAATTTATCCCCAATAGGAAAAGGCAAAAGTCTATAATCCATACAGCCTAGTCTGAATTTGTATATTTTTTCAATTCTTGACAACAAACAAGTTTAAAATACCAACCACGGAAAAATGATCCAATTCACACATTTAATTAAATTATATATATTTTACGTGCTGTTTCGATATAAACTTATATCGATTCAAATATTTAAGTTGTTACTTATAGAAAAAAAAACAGGATAATTTCTTATGTGACATTAGAAATTGCGTTCTAAAAACAACTACAATAAAATCTTTTGAAAAAGTTCTTGTTTTAAATATTAATAAGACATTACTGGAAAAAAATTTAGAACATTTTTTTTTATGAACATTATTATTACATTTTATTTATTTTAATTTATTATTATTTTTTTTGTTAGCTTTCCTCGAATTTTGAACTGTCAATTGTCAAAGGGAGAAAACTTTTATTTCAAATTTGAATTGAATAGAATTTTATATTAACCTTGTTAATTATTAGTATTTATATCAGAGGATGTGTGGTTTTAAATGTATTGAACAAGCGTGAATTAATAGCGACAGTAAAATTGTAGTAGGGTTGGTAGCGACATCTGGTGGACAAACGTGAATTAATATCGAGTTGCTTACGGAAGTTATGGATGGTTGTGCTATGTGTTCGTAGATGGCGCTGAAAGAATTTCAAAATGTCTCATATCAGTAACGCCATCTGTTGAGTGAGTGGTATTGAAAGGTAGGCTTTGAAGTAGAAATGGCGTAGTATCGAGTGTAGATATGGAAGTGTTTATTGTGAAACAAAGATGGCGTGGTTGTGATCTTATAAGTTATATACAATGGTTCAGTGGATGAGGGAATTGAATGTCATATGCAAGGTGGAAAGTTCAATCCGAGTAAATTGAATTTCAATTTAAAAATATAAACTGTAGTATTTATTATAGAAAAGGACGATTAGGGATAGTATGAATTTGGCAGTTAACATTTATGAGGATTTGAGATATTTTCTAATTATTATGATTTCACTGTGATAGTTTTATTATTTTTTTTGTTGATGGATGTATTGTTTGGTGTGAATGGAATGGAATTGATGTTTGTTAAGAATGTTATCAATGAATACTAGAGAAGAAATGAAGTTGTCATATTTCATTTGAAGTATGATAGTTGAATTTTAATTAAACTTGTAAACATTTAATATTTTAAAATTAAAACTAAGTTTAACATTTGCAGAATCCGGTCGACTTGATAAAATTTCAATAAAATATTAGAAGTTTAAAAGGTGATTAGAAAGAGATAGTTTTGTGTGAACATTTGGAAAGTTTATTTAAATTAAACTCAAATTAAATAAGAGTGCAGTGAATCTTTTTTTGAATTAAAATAAATTAATTAAAATTTAGATAAACATTATCAGTGATACATTTGAAGCAAATTAAATCTATAACAATGCCCAGGCGTCAATCTAAAGCTAGTCCTGTTGGAACCAAGGGGACTAATTCTAATAACAAGCGAGTGTCTGCAGTTAGACCTGCTACTAAAGTAAGGAAGATTAATTCTTTACAATACATATCTCGAATGGTGGAAAAGGCAATGAATAACATCAATAATAGAATCTCGGAGTTGGAAAATAGAATGTCTACTCCTAGTGGATCATCGGACAATGTTATGCCGAGAGAAAATTTTATTCAACCTATCATACGGCCGGGAACATCAACGGTATACTATCCAGTGGCGCAGATGCCTACGGAAAGACCTAAGTTTCCATTTAAGGGAAAACATCCTGTGACGTTCATCGAAGACCTGACTGCTTATTTAAGAAGGTCTGCACCAGAGGCGAGAGATATAATAGACATTGTCATAGATTGTCTTGAAAATGAATCGCGAAATTGGGCGCGTATTTATAGAGATAGATGGACAGTGTTTGAAGACTTCAAAAGGGATTTTTTAGACACATATTGGGGCGAGGCTGAGCAGAATGAATTAAGAAGACGAATCAGTCAGAATTCGTGGGACGGAGTCCAGTCTATGTTAAGCCATTTCATTACTTTATGTGGACAAGCGAAGATGTTGACGTATCCTATTCAAGAGAGACAATTAATAAACGACATTATGAATCATTTTCCTAAAAATGTTCAATATGCTTGGTCAACAAGTAATTATACATCGATTCTTCAAGCTACGGAGTTTCTACGAAAGTTAGATAACATTAATAAGCAAAATAACTTCAGTAGTGGCATTAATGCCCATTCTAGCAGCGTTCAAAGATCTGATAAGGCAGTTCAACAGCAGAATGGCAGAGGCGGTCTCAACCGGAAGCGAATTATGAACACTAGATCAATGAGTAAGGTGATACCAAACAAGAAGAATAGCATTAATGGTACAAATAGAGTAGATAATGATAACAATGTTTCTATAGAAAACTCTGTATCAACAGAGAATTTAAACTAATAAGTGTTGATGTGACAGACCCCGGTACATCAACTTTAGTAGGGGCGAACAGTACATCAGTAGCTTTAAGAATTATGCTTAAACTCGGGTGGGAACCTGGACAGACATTAGGTAGACATAATAATGGTATACGTAAACCAATCATAGCTAAGGGACAATATTGTAAATCAGGGTTAGGCTCAGGATTAAATAAAAATAATTCAACAGATTTCAAGTATAAAATCATACAAACATTAAAAAATCAATCGGAAATAGATAATGAGTCGTTAGTACAAACCGAAGCAGTTTTTTCATTATTTGACGAGGAAGATAATATTACCGCGGATAAATTAGAAATAATTAAATCTGAGATTGAAGTGATAGTATCTGGTAAACGAGTCATATGTCTAGTCGATACAGGGAGTGACATAACCTGCATTTCAGAATCATTTTGGGAATCTTTAAAATCATTAACTGGGAACAAATTAGACATGTTACCTGTTAAGCCGATTCAGATACGTGGAGCAGTAGGACAAAAGAGTGCTAAAATACAACAAATGGTTTTATTGCCTGTAAGATTTGGGGTAATTGATTTAGAGATTAGATTTTTTATAGTACCAAAATTAGTTCATTCAATGATATTAGGATTTGACTGGCTTATGGCAAATAATGTTAATATTAAATTACAAGAGCCATCCATAGGGTTAGTTATCGAACATAGAGATCAACAAGTATTAATTCCGTTTATTAAATATAATTTTGAGGAAAAGAGAATTTGTGATATTACAAAGGTAGACAATAGCTTTGATTTCAATAAATATTTACAAGAAATAAAGACGGGTACACCTCTTAAAGGAATTCAATTAAATAAATTAAAACAGATTCTAATTAAATATAGCGAAGTATTTGTTAAAAGGTTAGGTAGAGCTAATTGTTATCAACATATTATCAAAATGATGGACCATAGTCCAATAATTAAACGGTCTTATCCCGTTCCGTACGCATATAGACAAAAAATGGAAGAAAAATTAGCCGAAATGGTCGATATGGGAATAATATCTAGAGGTTCAACACCGTATTGTAGTCCGTTAACTTACACTTTAAAAACTGATGGTTCAATTAGAGTTTTACTAGATGCACGTGAAATCAATAAATACATGATAGCTGAGTCGGAAGCACCTCCAATGCAAATAGATGTTTTAAATTCATTTCACGGGGTTAATTATATTAGTATAATAGATTTGAATAATGCATATTTTCAAATTGCCATTTCTGAGGATAGTAAAAAGTATACCGGGTTCACATTTAATGGAAAATCTTATATGTACAATGTTTTACCACAAGGACTTAAGACTTCAGTAGGTAGTTTCAGTAGAGCTATGGACTTAATATTAGGGACTGAAGTTAGACATTTTTGCGTGAATTATCTAGATGACCTTGCTATCTTAACTCAAGGAACGTTAAATGAACATTTAGAACATATCGATATAATACTAAACAAATTAAAGTCAGCGGGGTTAACATGTAATCTTGAAAAATGTAAATTCATATGTAAAGAAGTTAAAATGTTAGGACATATTATTTCTACCGAAGGAATTAAAACTGACCCAGAGAAAATAGAGTCAATTAAGAATTTCCCAGTTCCCAAGAAAATAAAACATTTAAGAGCATTTTTAGGACTTTGTAATTATTATAGGCGGTTCATTCCTGATTATAATAGTATAATTCAACCTTTATGCCAATTATTAAAAAAAAGTAAAGGATGGACATGGACTTCAGAAGCACAAGTAGCCTTTGAAAAATTGAAAAATAGTTTTTTAAGGACAATAAAGTTACATCATCCGGATATGTCTAAACCTTTTTATTTACAAACAAATAGTTCGGGAGTAGGTCTTGCGGGGGTTTTATTTCAGTACGATGAACAAGGGGAAATGAAAATATTAGGCTATTGTAGCAGATCTCTTAGGGGCGCTGAATTAAGATGGACTGTTACTGAACAAGAGTTTTGGGCTATAATCTATTGCCTAAGGAAGTTTGAAACCTATTTGAGGGGCGCAAAGCTTATAATTAGAACTGATCACAAAGCATTGACATTTGTTAGGACATGGAAATTGTATAATAGTCGAATAATTAGGTGGATATTGTTTCTTGAACAATTCGATTATAGTATCGAACATATAAAAGGTAGAGATAATGTCGCTGTTGATGTGTTATCTAGGTTCCCACCTGATTCATTAATGATACAAGAAGATAGAATCTATTGTCCAGAAATACATTATATGGAAATTAATAAAAATAAAACATTAATAACAAACTTAAAAAATATATCTAGTTTTCAATCTAACGATAATGAAGTACAGTTGATAATGGATATTATAAATAATATTAGTAATAATCATAGTGGTAGAATAAATAATATTGCTAAGCGCTGTTATATCAAGGATGGAGTGTTATATTTTAAAATCGATTCAGATAAACATGTAATTTATTTACCCTCTCAGTTACGAGAGGAAGTAATTTCTCAAATTCATAAAGAAATGGGACATCAAGGGGTTTTTAAGGTACTCAAATATATTAAAGATAGATTCTATTTTCCTAATATGCATAGAACAGTTAAAGTATTATTAAAGACTTGTCATCTCTGTCAAGTTTCTAAAAGTGATAATATAAAATATGTAGGCAAATGTAAATCTATTGTGACAGAAGAAATAGGTGACTTAGTTATGGCAGACTTATATGGACCATTGCCGAAAGGACGGTTTGGTTCTGCTTATATACTTGTAATTCAGGATTCATTTAGTAAATTTGTTAAATTATATGATTTGTCTAAAGCCACTTCTCGTTCAGTTATTACAAAGTTAAAACAATTTGTTAAAATAATTAAGCCTAAAGTAATTATGACTGATAATGGTAGTCAATTTTCATCTGAAAGTTGGAAACAAACTTTAAAAGATATGGGTATAAAACCTATATTTACAACTGTAAGAAATCCTCGACCTAATACGACAGAAAGGGTTAACAGAGAACTAGGACGTTTATTTCGAACATATTGCCATAAAAATCATAAAAGTTGGGTAACGATATTAAATAAAATCGAAACATTATATAACAACACATTTCATGAAAGTACGGGATTTACTCCTAATGAAATATTATATGGAATGAGTAATGACATGTCATTTGATAGTTGTTTGCCTCAATTAAATAAATCTAGAGATATTAATCAAATTAGAATTCAAGTTAGGAAAAACTTAAAAGATAACAGTATTAAACGACAAACTAAATTTAATAGGTCCCATCGTTTAATTGAATTTCAGATTGGAGATTATGTAAAGATTCGTAAGGTAAATAAGTCAGAGGCTCAAAAGAAACTTATAAAAAAGTTTCAATTGCTGTATGAAGGACCTTATGTAGTTAGTGCGATTCCATTTGCAAATGTTTACACATTAATGGACCCTATAACTAAAGAAATTAGAGGAAACTTTAATACAATACATTTAAATAGATATTATCAATAATAAATTGATCACGATCAATTATAGATGTTATCAATGTTTAACTGTTGATACAAACATTAGAATTAATAATGTAGAATTGAAAAGGATAGATTTTAAACTAGAATATCAATAAACTTTATCGAAGATTTATTATATTTCACAATAATTTAATGTCGAAACTATAGATGATTTTATAAAATGAATTGCATTTAAATAAGTTAGATATATAAGTAAAAGATTAGGTTATTAAGATAGTAATTAAATGATTAAAATAGATAGTAATAGGTTAGATAAGTGTAAGTGTAATTAGGTTTAGTTATGAATAAAAATAAAAATTAAGGTAATGATGGGTCAGGGAAATGACTCAACTAATTTTATTGGAGCGCTTAAAAGTTCTCACATAATTATATAACAATTTAATTTTCAATTGACTATTAAGTCATATATTAATTTTTTTTTCATCATTACTTAACCTATTAAGCGCTAGCTTAATAGAAATAATAATTTAATTTTCAACGGACTACTAAGTCATATATAAATTTTTTTTTCTTTCATCAAATACTTATTAAGCGCTAGCTTAATAAAAATAGTTGGTGGGGAGTAGGGCGGTCATTTCTTCACAAAATTAACTGAACATTTTAAGTTATATTCAATCTAAATTGAATTGCAAAAATATAGGTCAGACCTTAAAGTTTGACTGTTTGCAATACGAGTTGTCCAAGTACTGCAATATACTAAACAACATATCACCAATTCATATTAGTATTAGATATGAATTGTGCAACTGTATTCAAATATTTTAATTTATTCATTCTGAAAGGAAACGGATACGATTCCATACATTCTTGGGCCGAAATGCAACGTAAAATATAACGTAATGAAAATGGTACCAATTAATGTATTTACGCTTATTGATTCCTTGCTGAAATTCTGTACATTTTGGCTATTTAAGAGCGGAGTTATTAGACGTTTTGTAAAATTGAGGTTATGTTACAATGTCTATGGAAAATCACTAAGTTCCTGAAGCACTAAAGGTTATCATATTATATCATTACAAATATCAATCACTTGAAACCATAAATAAATATCAGGAATGGACTCAGGATGCATCTGAATACACTGAAAACATTAAACAATTATAAACATGATTACATGAAACAAGTGACAGTGACGGGACCATGACGGGCACACAGTTTCAATATCAGTCAGCTGTCAAAGCTGTCATTAAAAATAATTATGATTTATTTTTAATCGATACGAAATCGATAATAATTTGGGTTTATCAGATATTAATTTTTATTTTCGATATTAATGTAACTTTATTTAAATACACTTTATTGTTTATAAATTCAATTGTGTATCTGAATACTTTGAGTTTATTAACTAGTGCAAATTTTTTAAAATTCTATAATCGATTATAGTTAAATCGATATGATTTATTTTCAATCGATACGAAATCGATAATAATTTGGGTTTATCAGACATTAAATTTTATTTTCGATATTAATGTAACTTTATTTAAATACACTTTATTGTATATAACTTCAATTGTGTATCTGGATACTTTGAGTTAATTAGCTAGTGCAAACTTTTTTTTAAATTCTATAATCGATTATAGTTAAATCGATATGATTTATTTTCAATCGATACGAAATCGATAATAATTTGGGTTTATCAGACATTAATTTTTATTTTCGATATTAATGTAACTTTATTTAAATACACCTTATTGTTTATAACTTCAATTGTGTATCTGGATACTTTGAGTTAATTAACTAGTGCAAATTTTTTTTAAATGCTATAATCGATTATAGTTAAATCGATACCCAATTAATTTGACGAAAACTATCTTTTTCATTTTTCTCAGCTTCCAGATTCAGAATTGAGCTGATATTTTATATTTTATAAAAAAAAATATACATATATATGACCAATTTTTAAAAAAAAAACATATCTGTATTTAATACATTTTAGCCTAAAAGTCCCCATCTCCTCTAAAATAAGATGAACTGCACTCCGTTAAGTTGTATATTTAACATTGAGAGCCGGATTTTATATTTTAAAAACAATATGTGTATTGTTATAAGATAAAATTGAGCCTAGATGTAGGAATTCAAATCAAATTGGATCTATGTGAGTGTGAGAGTGGGTGAAGGAGCTGGAATGGTTGGTTGAAATTGATTATTTTGATTTTAACCATTGAATATAACGCTGGTGGTGTGATTGATGAGAGGTTGGATGTTTGGGAGAAGAGTATGTTTCTATGTGCTGTTGATTGAGGCTGAATGTAAGGATTCATGAGTGTCCTTTCAGTTGAGAGGTGGCGTGATACAGAATTGTGTTATTTGGTTACGTTGTTGTGATTAATTAATAATTACGATAAACTACATTATATAATTAAGGGGCGATTGTAACGTAACACGTAAACACAGTTCAGTTTTAAGTTATTGGTGCCATAAATTTTAGTTATACTTAAGATTACAAACGCATAAATTGAAATGTGAGTTGACATATAAACATAAAACAGTCAACTCAATGAACGAAAATGGTTCAAATCCATTAGGGACTCAAATTTTGAGTTGTACTTGAATAGAAATTTATTGGCTGGGAACTCAAACAGTTTTTAGCTAGTTGTTAAAATATTAGAGTTATAAATTTTATATTCGAGACAGGCTTAAAATTTTGTGTTGACAGATGCGATAAAACGATGATAAGGGAACGTTCTAAGGGCCAGTTTCCACTGATTGATATAATCGCGATTAGTTCGACGTAAAGTCGGTTTACGCATTTAACAAAGTTTAGAGCTGGAAATTGCATTTCACTAACATAAACTAAACGCAGTTAGAGAATAACGGCTGAACCGATTGCACTAATTCTTCTTTTTGTGTTCCTTGAAGTATGAGGATGTTTGTTACGGAGAGGAATTTTAAAGGGATTGCCTGGAAAAGTCTTAAAACAGCACTTTGCTATGTTCTCATACGGATAATTCGTAATAATAATTAAACGAAAGCCAAGATTAGAATCGAATTATAAATTCGATTAAGCAAAGCATAGCTTTATTAAACAGTGGAACCCGGGCCTAAGGGGTCTAGACTCGGGTAAGCATGTGAGTGGGTTTTTTTTGTTGGACTCACATTACGCCAGGGTTGCCATCGCAAGATTTTCAATTACCTTGTTTGGAATAAAAACTACAAAACTGACGTGTATTTACTTTACATTAACACGTAAGGTTAAAAATGACAATATTCGGTTAAATAATTTCCCTTTCGAAATCGGTTGAATAATACATTATTCTCCACAAACGTCATACAAATTTATCGTAACTAACAATTTTTTTCTTCAGCTTTATTCAATGTGTATTTGTTTTTCCCTTTTATTGTTTATCTTTTATTGTGTTTTGTTTGATTGATTTACGCAATTTCCTTTGGATCGGATAAAAGTGCTTACAGCCAGTAAAGTTCAAATTATTGAGGAAGTAATAACTTTATTCCTTGTTTTTTGAAATAATTTTATTCCTTGGTTTTGTGTTGCACTATAATGACTTATAAACTATCGATTAAATTATTGGGAAGAAACAATTATACATGGGATTGCCGTATTTTTTTTTGAACACAGCAATGTACCGCGGGGATCACCGAATTTCCGTAAAACACGGGAATTGCTGTGAGTATGGTATCATTGCAGAGCGCATTGGTGGACGTGTTAGGGTGGGGGAAAAACAGACGCGAGATTTCAATATATACGATGGGCAGTCAATTTCAGAGGCAGTCAGTTTGACATTCAAATTTGAATTCGGAGTTCGAAGCGGTAGGCCTCCGCGGCCGCCGCGGCCACTTGGCCGGCGAAGCTATGGAACTTCTGACTTAGATTAAAGATAGAAATACCTAAAAAGTATTTTTTAGATCTGATTCAGGGATTTCATTAGCATAAGCTGGCCGAGTGGCTATGTAGCTTCAGTTAGTCCGCGAAATAGTTTTAATTTAATTTTACTGATTAATATTAAGTGCAATTCTTTATTATAAAATTTTAATTGTAATCCGCTAAATAAATTCAGTGAAAGACCTGTGATGAAGCGCTCCTGATTGGTTCGAATGCATTAATTTTTTTATTTATTTGCATGTTTGGGTTTCTGCATGTTGTGTTTTTTTTTCTGATTTTTATAACTTTTACGGAGATTTTTAATAAAAGATATCTAATGAATTATTAGTTAGGTTTACATCGAAACTATTAATTATTGATTATTGAAAAGGAATTATTATCTAGGTTTACATTGATATTATTAATTATCAATTGATTATTGAATAAAATATATCTAATGAATTATTAGTTAGGTTTACATCGAAACTATTAATTATTGATTATTGAAAAGGAATTATTATCTAGGTTTACATTGATATTATTAATTATCAATTGATTATTGAATAAAATATATCTAATGAATTATTAGTTAGGTTTACATCGAAACTATTAATTATTGATTATTGAAAAGGAATTATTATCTAGGTTTACATTGATATTATTAATTATCAATTGATTATTGAATAAAATAATTATGAAAAGGTTTACATTGATATTATTAATTATTGATTGATCTAAGAATGGAATTATTATGAAATAAGCCTTATGACCATAATTATATTGAATTTAACTGATAAAATCTAACTTAAGTAAATAACCACAATATGATGTTGTTAGAATAAAATGAAATTACATCCGTTATACTTTAAAGTACATATATAAATTGAATGAATCTTGGTTAAAACTATCATATTAGATATTAAGGGTTAAATAGATTTTCGTTAGGGTGTATTTAAATAATGAAATGGGATTTTACTATGTCATTACTTTGGAAGTAAATAGAGTGGTGAATAATTCTAGGAAAATATGACCTATAAACAAACTAATGATTAGTTGTCGTATTTTATTGAATATTCTCTACATATAAATATGCTTCTATTGTATGTATATGTATATATGTATATATATATATATATGTGTGTATTTGACTTCATTTTGACATTACACAAACTTTGTAGTTCAAACATTAATTTAAGAATTTGTAGATCTTAAATATATGTTGGAGCGAGGTAACACAGGTGGTTTGTAGTCTTGAATGAGTTCAAGGATACTTTTAGCTCTTGAATACATTCTAAGATGAGGTAATTACACACTGAACTATGACATTACACAACTATTGTAGTTTTGAACATTGATCTAAGAACTTATGTTCTTAAATAAGTGTCAAAACGAGGTATCTGGTAGACTGGAGTGTCTCAATTTCACGATGACTTTCATTGAACTATATAAACTATGTTAAGGTGAATCCATAAATGTTTGTATTCGCCAGTGTTTTATTATAGGTTTCCCCTATAAGGCAAGGCCTGTCTAAGCCACAGTTCTTCGCGTCATCGATGCTAGGTAGTTCCTAATCTAGGTCTATCTAGTAAAGAAAGTTGCGAGTACTTCCTACCAACCTCTGCGTTTGTGTTTGCCTAACTGAACTATGTTCTTGGTAAATACTATACGTATGTTTGCTTATCTTTGATAAGAATTCCTCATCTTTGATGAGAGACATTGGACAAACTCCACCAAACACCTAGTGAATGGTCGATGTTTGAACTGCAACAAAGGTTAGTAATTTAGTTTTGGACAGTGGTATGAAGTTCTATTTTAGACTAATAGAGAAACATATTCACTTTTCCAATTAATTTATTGCTAATTTTTGTGGACAGTCTCTGTTAAGTCCTAAGGCGGATTTACTGAGATTTAAGCCAAGCCTTAATCAAGTCCTCTTGTGTTTTTCAAACATACAAACATTGATGGATCATAAAACCTATTAAATATACATTCTCTCTTCCTTGTGAAAATGAGATACTCTCAGAGATTCTGATTGAGTAAATGAATATGTTATATTTAGTTGTTTTATTTATCTCTCGACACTACTATGTCCTTTGATAAATCCATTCAGTTCCTAAGAGAGCCTGATATATTCAAATGTTTAACAACTTAATTACTGGTTCAATGTTTCAATTGAACAACCTATTCTGGTTAATGAATGCTGTTTCATTGAATGCTGTGAGTCATGCAAAGACAAACCTATACAATACACCTACTCTACACGTTGGTCTTATACCTTTAATTATTCTTATTTTCCTTATAGGACACTCGAAAGGTTGCGCTGTCGCCAGTCGCTAGTCGCCGACGACCCATCTCACAATGGTGGCGAGGCTTGACAATATAGCTGACTATAGACCCGTAACTCAGTAGGTCTTTCCTATGGGAAATTACACTACACAATCCAATTGTGGCAAAAGTGTTAGGTTTCGTGATCGAATTTCAAAGTAGTGGTGTGACCGAAGTTCCCGTATGGGCTAGTAAGCACACAATGAAAAGATCAGTAGACACGATCTCCTTTTGTTCACGTGGAACACATCTTAATACCATGTCTGATTACAGCTTGGTAATTACATCAACTCTAGTAATTCACTGGCTATGTCTATATGACGTCCCAAGGGATTACTCAAATACAGTCATTGCGTGATTGTGCTGCAGCGATATGAAACAAGCATTTGTTAGACAGTATATATTTCCGTCTAACTTACTGTAGAAATTGGGTACTCTCATTTCCTACCTACTACCCTTTTGATTTGATAGCACCAACGTTGTGCCTAATTTAATTTAGTGCTTTCAGCACGGTGTGGATTGGATTGGGGTCGGAGGGGAATGGTGGAAGCGACCCCCCGGGTTCAGCTGAACCCGGCCTTTTAATTCCTTAATGCCTATAAAACCTATCCTAACAGATTAACACATACAAACAAACACTACACATTATTTTTCACAATTATCTGAGATAATTTATTAACTGAATAAATTATTTCAAGATAATTAATAACTATATAATATGTATTTAATCATTATTTCAATTACTTATATATTTTTATTTATTTCATTTGTTTAGAGTTATTAGAATCTATCTATTATATCAGGTTTGAACTAAAAATACATGTAAAAGAAACTTAGACACTATTCAATTAATCAATGTCATTATAGAATATCCTATATATAATTATTTAACTTTATTTCTATTTTAGCTATCTAGATTCACTAAAAATATTAGCAATTATAATTTACACATTCTTAAGGAGACGTCAGATATTTAGTTAAACAATAGGTGATAGTTATTTCTAAATAAATAAGTCTATTACTGTTTATTCTTAACGGTTCTAATTTACTAAATTTTATTAATTCCTAACTAATTTACTAATAAGGTGTTATAAGGTTTAATATCTTTCTTTCCTTTTAATAGTATTCCAGGAGTTAGTTATCTATAGCATTTATATCACTGGTAAGTGTAAATATCTTTCAATTAAATTTTAGGATAAATTAATTTCAGTAATTTAATGTCATTGTGCAGAGATGTTATTTTAAATTAATGGCTAGGTAGGATGTTAGTTAGAGTTTATATAGAAATCAAGGCTTCTAATAACATATACTATGTCTTTCCTTCGGCATACCATAAAAGGAACTGAAGTTACTCTGAAACAAAAATCAAACACAACGTAGAGTCCTTCATTATACTAGACGATCACAATTATAAGGCCAAAGATAATTGATATCCTCTTAAGCTTAATATTAGCTTGTAACGCCACTACCATGATAGTGTTACAAATTGGTCTCCGTGACCAGGATGTTATAAATTAATATATGTTGGGGTCTTTCTCACCACACCCCATAGCATATAGTATCATTACAAAATGGTGCCGTGACCAGGATGTTTATAAATATAGTAACCATCAGTCACCGGAGCATCATAGGTAGATCATAAGCATGGTGATTAGTCACCATTCCATAGCAAAAAGATCATTACAAAATGGTGCCGTGACCAGGATATGATAATGGGTCTTAGGTCATCCATAGGAGATCATTACAAAATGGTGACGTGACCAGGATGTTATAATTTTATATATGTTGGGGTCTTTATCAGCACACCCCATAGTATAATATAGTATAGTATCGGTACGTAGATTGTTTCAAGCAGCGTGGTGGATTAAGCTCCGATCCTTCTCCTACATGGGGAAGAGGCCTATGCCCAACAGTGGGATATTACAGGCCGAATCGTTTATCATTAAATTTACAGAGCTTAGCAGTTGATATTTATTATAAGCTAAGATTGGGAAAATCAGGAATTGGCTTCTAGCTCTCAACCGCAGGTATCTAAAGTATCTGCTTCCAATTTATTATAATATGTGATTGCTTGCTACTACTACTATAGTTAAGTTGTATATAGCACTAGCTTTCCGCTTTCGGCTTTCGGCTTTTTTATTCCCATAAAATATATTATTTTGTCACTCAGTAATGGCGTAGCATTTTCCAAATGAAATATTTTTTAAAATTGTTTCAGTTTTTCAGTTTATCCATTATAAACTTACAAAAATTTAAAAAATACTAATCTTTCCTGTTTAGGTATAGTATAGATGCAGTAATTTATATCACCTGTATAGGCCATCTCCAGCTGGCTCCAGATAGCGGTCCAGAATATGAGCTACCGCCTTATCTGATAAGTTTTGAGCTTTTTGTATTCTTTTTTTAGCCTTAAATATAAAAATAAATGATTATAAACGTAGGATAAAAATCCTGTTTCAGGATCACACAAAGAACTGTTCTGGTGTTATGGTGTAGTGGTGCTTGTCGCCTGCAGCAGGCTTGTGGTAGCAGAGGTTGTTTTTATAAATTCACAATATTGAAATAAGCCTATAAAAAATTGTTTCATCTAATTAACAGATTAGGGAAGATTTAGCTTCTCGGATTTTAGACCAAAACTATTCACAACCGGTAAAAAGGACCCTAAATCATTTTACTACGGTATTATTTTTGAATGAAATTATAAGTACCTATGTGAATTTAACAAAAAAGTTAGATATTGTTAATTTCGCAGAGTTATAAAATAAATAAATTTATAAAATAAGAGTAGCCTAAGTTACTCCTTATTACATCAGCTATCAGCCAGTGAAAGTCCTATCAAAATCGGTCTAGCCGTTTCAGAGATTAGCCGGAACAAACAGACAGACAAACAATTGTAAAATATGTTATCCATGCTAATATTATAAATGCGAAAGTAACTCTGTCTGTCTGTCTGTCTGTCGCGCAATCACGCCAAAACTACTGAACAGATTTAAATGAAATTTGGTATTGTAAGTTCTGTTGACTGTGAAATAACACACATGACAAATACATAAATAAATACCTGTTCATATTTATATTTCGGCGCAGATTCCTTCCCACCAGTGTGTTTTGCGTACACGTTATCCTCGTAGTGATTTTCATATATTTCCTTGTACCACTCGGACATGCTCTCAATGGTGAGGTACGCTGGTAGGGGATCTAAATCTACTATTTTCGACATATACCCAGGATATATAATATTGAAGTGTTTACCTGTTAAGTACAAACAGTAGTTAGTTAAGCGACTTCAAAAAAGGAGCAGGTTCTCAAGTCGACTGTATTCGAAAGTTTTCAGACTAAAATAGAACAGGTGTTTAAATATTTTTTAAGCCACCTGTCTTTAAATATCTCGCCGATTGTTATTATAAATACCTGATAGTGATCGGTACTCAGTTATCATAATTTTATGTGGAATGACGCTGCGTTGGCGCAAGGTCACAGCATTGGTTCATGGCTGTTGCACTGGCGGTAGCGGGTTCGATCCCCGCACATGACAAACATTTGTATTGGCCATACAGATGTTTGTTGTGGTCTGAGTGTTTGTGCGGTCCTTGTGGGTCTCTCCACCGTGCCTCGGAGAGCACGTTAAGCCGTCGGTCCCGGTTGTTATCATGTACACCTGATAGCGATCGTTACTCATTGTAGGGATTAGGGAATATATCCGCCTGAACCCACATAGGAGCAGCGTGATGGATTAAGCTCTGATCCTTCTCCTAACATGGGGAAAGAGGCCTATACCCAGCTATGGGATATTACAAGCTGAAATATCCCACTGCTGGGCATAGGCGAGTCTGGAGATACTCACTTTGATACTCTCGATATTCCACCGACGTTAGGTATAGACCGTCCCGCAGAATAAAACGTGTTCATATAGTGACCGTGAAGGTTAAAAAACCATAATTACTTACCTACAAGTGTTCCAAGCGAATGTGCAATATAAACAAATTGTTTCCACTTGTAATACTCAATTATCTTCTTTATCGTAGGAATTAAATCATAAATGGTAAATCTCAAACCCTCGGGTAAATGATCTGATAGTCCGTTACCGGGAAAGTCGAAGGCTACATAGAAGAAACTTGTGGGCAGTTTGAAAACTATGGGACGAAAGCTGGAACAGGGTACGATGCGGCCAGGGGCCAGTAGTACTGGTGGTTTTGAGGGCTCACCCCATGTTATACCTGAAAATAATTGTCTTCATTTCACTCTTTGAAGATGACAAAAGACATATACATTCTGGTATAGTGGTGCGCATAGTTATTGCAATGCCGATGATCGTGGGTTCAATTACCGCTAGCAATCTTAGATATATTTGTATACGTATAATATACACCCGGGTTGTGGTTGTTATCTCAGTTGCTAACAAGAATCATCTTACCCAATATAGATTTTCCATTTTTTTGAAGTGAAACTTCTTTAGGTGCATGAGGAGTAAAATTTGAGCAACCGGTAACGCGACAGCGTCATAACGGTCAGTACTTAGATGGGTAACCGACTGGTAACATCGCGTGACGTTGGCTTTTTTTTGTTTTTTTTTTTTTTTTCAATTAATTTTTTTTTTTGTATTTTAAATTCGTTGCTATTAATTAGTTTTTAGGGTTCCGTATTTTAATTAGTTTTCTTTGAATTAGTTTGCCAAAGAAGTTTCACTTCAGACATGACAGTGTGTACTTTGTACGCACGCAATTTTTTTATAGAGGCCAGCTTATATAGGTACCTATTATAGGTATACGAAAAGTAGTGTAGATACCTGATAATTATGTTTCCCCAGGGTGCTTTTATCGTGACAACCTTCTCCGTTTGCTTTAGAGACATACTCCTGTAAATGAGAATATTATTAGAGGCAGATAAGAAAGAAGACATACCTATAATATTTCTGTTAATAATCAAACAAAAAAGCAAACTTAAATAGACATAAATTAAAAGTAAAAAACCTTTTTAAAAAACAAGCTTTTATTTGAATGCACTAAAACGAAAAAAAAATTTACTTTAAAACTTTTACTATCTACTTATAAAGTCATTACTCATTACACAGAAACTTGTCGCGAGATATGAGTACCTACTCGTATATTTCCTTAGTTTGAAAATTTTAATAGTTAAAATCAATCACATCAATTTATTTAATTTACTTAATGTTTACAAGCAAATCTCGCGACAAGCTTTTATATAATAAAGATTATGTGTAATGACTTTATATGTTGATAGTAAAAGTTTTAAAGCAAAAAAATTTTTTTTTTTTCGTTTTACCGCATTCAAATAAAAGCTTGTTTTTTTTAAAGGTTTTTTACTTTTAATTTATTTTCGACTTTTTAGTCGGTTATCACGTCACTTTATTCGAATTATTGCCCTTTCATTTGATAGCCATATTGTAGAAGTGCACTAAAAATAACTAGTCCGCACTCTTGGATATGCCGCCATATTGGATTTAGAATGACGTCACATAGTTAACCATGCATTGTCATCCAAATCGAACCTGTATACAAAATTTCAGCTTAATTGGTTGAAGATATTGGCTTCAAAATTGAGTTGCAAGATTTCACCCGAACAAACATTCATTAAATTTTTTCCATAGCTTACCTATGTGCTTTTGATTTTTCCTTAATTATATTTATCAACGCTGAACTATACCAGACAGGATATTTACGATTATTGCCTTATCGCTTTGAAAATGGTATATATTTAGAAATAGATTCATTCTAATTGTCTTGTTTATAGTTTGTTGTAAGAAATAAATAATGGAAGAGCACACTGGTTCAATGTGGCACAGGCTTTTGCCTATCACAAGAACCAGGGCACTCATTATTCTATGTAAAATATTTATAATGAATAAAGCACTATTATTACTATTATTATAATTTATTTGTTTATTAAGTTATTTGTTCGAGGTTTACTACGTCTACGACTAGATGGCGCTAGTAGTAGATTAAATCGCGGTGGCAAAATTATTTCTTGTTAGTATAAGGCCACCATACAGTTAATGTATGGTGGCCTTATACTATAAGGTTACCTACTCACACGGTGTTCTCAGGCGGTCACCCATCCAAGTACTGAACGTCATGACGAAGAGAGAAAGAGATTAGTAAGTACCTAAATAAAGATATTATGACTGATTTAGTACCTAGTATATTTTTCATTTTGTAATTACTCCTTTTACTTACGTTTAGTTTCAAGAAATTATTCACGATGATATTCACAATAAATAAAATAACAAGTTAAACTTTGTACTTTAAAATACCTTTGACAACGTCAATATTTATAAAATATTTCACTATTTTACGAAATAGGTACGTGATAACGCGACAAAAGTAATTTCGTCATTAAAATACTTTTGTTCAATTTAAATACTTAACAGGTATATTTATCTAATCCATTATTTGACATTTTGAATTAATTAATTATGTGTTTCCTTTTCGCAATTTTCGCAACTAGATGTACCCCGCGGTTTCACCCACGTTAATTTAAGAAAAAAAGAGGTACTAAAATATTATATAGCCTATAGCCTTCCTTGATTAATGGGCTATTATCTAACACTGAAATAATTTTTCAAATCGATCCAGTAGCTCCTGAGATTAGCGCGTTCAAGCAAATAAACAAACAAACTCTTCAGCTTTATACCTAATACTAGAAAAGTTTGAAAATACATTTTTAAAAAGTATGAATTTTCGTCATAAAACCTTTTTTTACAATTTTTCACAATCAATTTGAATATCTGTGGAAATTATCTATACTAATATATAAAGCTGAAGAGTTTGTTTGATTGTTTGTTTGTTTGTTTGTTTGTTTGTTTGAACGCGGTATTCTCTGGTTCTACTGGGCCGATTTGAAAAATTCTTTCAGTGTTAGATAGCCCATTTATCGAGGAAGGCTATAGGCTATGTATCATCACGCTAAGACCAATAGGAGCGGAGTCCACGCCGACGAAGTCGCGCGCATAAGCTAGTCATAGATAATACTTAAAAGATGATGTCACGATTATGAAACTTTTATCAGCTTAAAATGAAGTATAGTACAACCGCTTTGGTGTGGAGGTGCGTGCGCTACGTATGCGCCTAAACACAGGCGGTTTGCGGGTTCGATTCCTGCTCGGGATGGATATTTGTATTTGAACAAATATATCTTACCGGTTTAGATGTCTGTCTTTAAGGGTCTTCCCACCGTGCCTCGGAGAAAACGTTAAGATACCGGTCCCGGTTGTTATCATATACCTACCTACTTACACCTGATAATAGCAGTCGTTAGTCGTAGTAGGGAATATAATCACCAACCCGTAGTGGAGCACCATGGTGGATTAGACGCCGATCCTTCTCCTACATGGAGAAAGAGACCTATCTATGCCTTCCCATGTAATCAAATTAAATGAAATAAAATAACAATATCACTTTTAGTTATTAAGTACTAACACTAGTTATTAAGCTTCTATCTTTTATGTTTACTGACAATTATGGATCGTTTGTCATCCGAGTAATAAACATTTTTATTTTTTTTTATTTTATTTATTTTATAAAAAGTAATATATTTATGTTATACATCGATTCTTAACAGCACAGGTTTGGTTTTTAATACCTATATCTTCTTTCCAGTAATCTCTATAATTATGCACTAGCCGACCCGTGCCCACTTCGTTGGGCGTTAATTATCTTTTTCTTTGTGATGCATTACCTATGTTGTGTAGTTCTTAGTATTTACTAAGTTCTATTAGGTTCATTGTTTATAGCAAGTATTGGACGTATACACTCGTAATAATATCGTGTATTTATTATTTTCAAATTACAGAACCAAATAACATACTAAATTTTATAGCACTTATACCCCGTCCGGCGACTAATTAGCTTTTTGGCAGCTCACGCCTATAAATTACAGGTTTTTTTTCCGGAATAACGTACTAAAAATTTTACAGTAATGTCATACTTTATTGACGATTTAATTGATTGAGTGAAGTGCCCTGTGCATAACAAACAACCACAGACTATGAAAGAGTTCTTGAAATAATAAATCGATAATAAATCGACCATATCGCCTCTTTGCTTCAATAATGTGTTATCTCGAAAAACGCAATTTTACAGGAGAGCGTTTTTTAACTTTCAAAAAATTATTGTGTCGAAACAAATATTTTTTTACTATAAATCTTCGATGTATTGTAAATTATAACTAATAAATTATGTGAAAACTTATTAAAATACTGATAATTTAGAAGTTTAGTAAGAAATTGGCTTTATTTAAAAAAAAGGGGAAAACATGTCACATTGTTCTTGCAAATATATAGTAACATAGGTGTTACAAACGAAATTGTCACGATTTTGTTGATATTACTTTAAGATTTCAGAACCAATCTTTATTTGAAACACTGCAATAGCAAAATACACTTATTGTAATTTCTATACAAATATTAAAAAATTAGACTGACATTACGAATAAATCACAATTTTTATTGTTCGTTACTTAATGAGAATCACATTTTACAAGGGAAGTTAAAGGCTAAGATTAAGTAAAAGAATATCTATCCTTCTAAACAGTTAGATTTTAATAATAGGTATATTTACCTAATTATAACTTATTGGGAAGATCTTGGCTATTAAATAGCGCTCTAATTGATGAATAAGAAACTATTATTTAAGTTTGCATTAATGCAAACAAAATACAATTAAAATAATTAAACATTTATATCTAACTCGTCTTAGACAAAACAATAATATAACATTCCCAAAAAAATTTAAATAAACTATAAAGTTAATAATAATATAACTAATGGCACTTGGAGTATTTACACAGAACAGCTAACTTAACCAACATTAAAGCACAATTTTACATTAAATTTGTCTCTTACAATGCTCACTTTATTTTAAATTATAATTATAACAGTTTTAATTTTGTTTTGGCGTAAGTATTAAAATCAGCCTGTATTTAAAAAAAACCGCTATTCTCAAAACCTACAAACAATCACAAAATGGCCTATGGTATCTGGGGATAGGATTTTTGTTAACAAAATCCATTAGGACTGCTTTTTTTATTAGATATACTAGGTTTTTGGCCTTATGCATTTTTTAATTCCAAATTTGAGATTACGTTCCTTTTGTTTTTAATAACAATAGCTTTTTTAATAAGTATAGCTTCAGGATCGCTTTTTTGAACTCGAATCACCTTTAAACCTGATAGTTTGATTAAATCATTATTATAATCTTTTAGCAACGAAAAGTTCATTTGATTAATTAAGCTTTTCCAATTATAGAAATCTGCGAAGCACATTTCATTCACATGGAAGAGCTCACTTTTCTTCCGGGCAGCCTTTATAGCACCAATGAATGCGTCAGGTGCATACATAGGTCCAGATCATAATTGCCGCTTAATTTATCTCAATTTGAGAATGGGCGGAATCACCCTCATTCTGGGTATGTCTTTTTATCAAATATTTATGAGTGACTGAATTAAGACTAATCATAATTTTTTTTTGACCCCCACAATTATCCGAATAGAATTTAACATCTAGATTTTCGACTGTTTCTGAAATTTTGACGAGGTATTTGTAAACGCAACTACCGATTTTATTTACACCTCGGTGAGCGTTTGACTCATCCCAAACATAGCTTTCAACACAGTCACTCTGAATGTTGTATATAGTTAAATTATTGAATACATTCAATTTGGACTTGTAATGGAAGACAGAGATGTCACCTTTGGGACATTGCAAAAATACTTGAAGGTCGTACACAGCAACGAGAATTTCACTATTCTTTTTATCATTCTCCTTCTCTACACGTGAGAGAACTCTTTCATTTTGATGTGTTTCACAGTTTTCTTTTAGTCGTTCTTTGTCTTCATCGATGCTATTTTTGTAAGCTCCACATACATCACATAAACCTTTTTAGGAACACAGAAGGATATGTTGAAATCTTGCATAAATATACGGTAAAACATTAAGTAATTGGCGAAAGGTACATTTTTCGACTTACATTCTGCAACATAGTCATAGTCTCTATAATAATCGGTGATGGCTTTGCTGCCGTCGATTTAATGTCTTATTGAGTTGGCTCTTATGTAATGTTATTCAATTTTTGGTATTACTTCTATAAATGTTTTTACACCATTCTTTATATTTTCATCCACTTTATATTGATTTCCATGATCCGATCATCTTTCATAGAAGAAATGTTGCAGTCTTTATTTTTCTTCTTAGACAAATCAGCTTTTTTTTTTGCTGCGTTATCCACATTTAAATTTGCTTCCTCTGTGTTTGACCTTGCATCCCCTGAGCTTAACGTTGCGTCTATAACTAAAAAAAGTTTAAATATTTAATTATAGTACGACAGAAAAAAAAATGTACTTAATCCAAACTTAGTACCTACATTAACTCGCGCACGGAATAGTTAATAGTACAAGTACTTACTACGCGTTAAAGAGTATGTAGATAAGTATTTAACTCAGCCATTCGGTTGCGGAGGAATTTCCCTACTAAGTAGTTCTTTAATGGTTCAATACACAAATAGGTACCTGCACTTATCCCTACAATAGGAATATTTGATTTTTCTGTTGTAAATGCAAGATTAACAAGTCTTTTAATTCGCGATTCCACCTGGAAAAAATAAAATAAGTATAATTAGTTACTTTGTTTTAGCAATAACAAAGTAATATTTATGAATATTACTGGTAAATTTATTATTTTTTTGTTCAATAACGGAACATCGGGAGATAAATATACTTCGATTTTTGTATTACAAAAAGTTTCATCAATTACAATGTTGTATCATAAGATAACACAAAGCAAAATTCTCATTCTTTCGGCAACAGTGTGACATGAGCTTGTACAACAATCAACACATCACACATTTTTTTCAACAACGCTGTGTTAACCCACTATATCACATTAAAATAAATAATAATATTATTGAATTAAAACATACCTTTGCAACCAAACAGTGATATCGTCGTGATGTCTCGTTATCGCTGCAATTTGAAAGCACCTTCCTCAATACGTGCTTAGTGACAACTGTTTTGTTACGTTGTCGAAACAAATCTCCGCGCCGAAAGAAACAACGTGATATCGCGATCTGACACAGTCACACTGTCTTTTTCACTCATAGATTCGCTATTATACACGCAAAAATTACCACGTTTTTTGGAAAAATAAAATCGGCCACGGCGGTTTCAATTATTAAATAAAAATTTTTTTGAATTTTCGGACTTACCACATTGTTGAAGCAAAGAGGCGATATGATAAAAATAATTTTACGTCATGTGATTATTGTTTCTATAAATTTAATACAAAAAAGGAAATAAAAATAGTATCTATGACCCCCAAGATTGATTACTTGCAAGGAATTAAGTCGAAATCTTGAAATTTAATTGCAAACCAAGAATATAGAGCAATAACTCTGTTAATTCATTTATTTATTATTTATATATTTCATTTATAATTAAAAAAACTAATAATCGCATAAATAAATAATATTTTTAAATTAAATGTATTTAATTAATTCGATTGAAAGTTCTTCTTAAATAAAATCGATTATTATTTCGAATCGAATAAATAACGTGTGAGGCAGTCACTAATGTCAAAATTTCTTGAAGTGTCAAAAAGATCATTAGTCGCCGGACGGGGTATAAATAAATAATATGTTACTTCAACGCCATCTATCAAAACTCCCGAAAACGACGTCGATAGACTAATAAATAGTCTTCTAATGGCGATAGATGGCGGCGAGAGATGGTAGTACATTTACCATTTTTGAGTTATATTTTTATCTTTTTCCTTTTATCTTGTCACTCCTGAATAGTGTAGCTTTCTGTTAGCGAAAGAATTTTCATGATCGGATCAGTATTTGCGAAGATTACCCCGTATACACAAACAAAGTTATAAACTTTACCTCTTTATAATATTAGTATAGATAATCACATGACGTAAAATTATTTTTATCATATGATCGATTTATTATCGATTTATTATTTCAAGAACTGTTTCATAGTCTGTGGTTGTTTCTTATGCACAGGGTGCTTCACTCAATCAATCAAATCGTCAATAAAGTATGACATTACTGCAGTGATGTCAGACGTACCATTATAATGGTACACGTACCATTATTTAGCAATTATTGTGTCACGTACCATGTAAAATGACGATTAGTCATGGTACATGGTACGTGATATACATACGTACCTACGTACAGCAATTAATTCGAATATCAAAAAAAAAAGGTTTGTTTTCTATTAACGGTACACGAAATTGATATATAAATTTTTTTCACTAATTATAGGCTGCGATTTCCGACAAAATTTACACATTAATGTTGGCGTACCATGTTTTTGTGGCCCGTACCATTTTTTTAGCTAGTTCGGTACCATGATTTCTAAGTGGCCGTCTAACATCCCTGCATTACTGTAAAATTTTTAGTACGTTATTCCGAAAAAAAACTGTAATTTATAGGCGTGAGCTGTCAAAAAGCTAATTAGTCGCCGGACGGGGTATAGTGCACGTGACGATATATTTCAATAATGCAATTTGCTTTCAGATCGACGAAGTGTTAGACAAAAATAAAATAGAGAAATATTTGTATTGTAATATTGAAAAATCGAAATAAATATCCCGAAATTTTAATTACCTGTAAGTAATGTATCTAAGCCGATAAAATAAAACAGAAAGTAAAGAGAAGAAAGTAAGACTGAAGCTAAAGAAACAAAAAATTATGATAAACACAAATTAGAATTATTTCTGAAAAGACCACAAAAGACTAAACAACAAATAATAACTATAAGAAATATTAAAACAGAAGTAGTTATAGTACTTAGTAGAAATTAAAATGAAAAAATAGTTTTGAAGAAAACTTTTGACCAAAACTACGTCCGGAGTACCGATAAAGTAAAACAGAAAGTAAAGAAAAAATATATAAAATAAAAAATAAACGGCAGCGGGCGCCTACAGCGATGAATAAAATCGTAATAATATCGTGTATTTATTATTTTAAATTACAGAACCAATTAACATACTATAAAGAACAAATTTTAAACCACTTATATAAATAATATGTTGCTCCAACGCCATCTATCAAAAAGCGTAAAAACTTCGTCATCGATAGATTCAAATAGACAGTAAATAAAATAGAGTATTAAATAGTTAAATCTAACAGCGATAGATGGTGTTCGTTTCTTTGTCATTTTCATAATATATTTTAATATTTTTCTTTTTTACTGAATTTTTTTGTACAATTACAATAAAATATAGCCTATGTCACTCCTGAATAGTGTAGCCTCTCACTATTTTCAGCAAATCAGATAAATATAAAAGTTTTAAAATCACCAATTAATTTCTAAGGCAAATAATAATGCTTGATTAGATTGAATTGTTGACACGGCACGTCAGAGGACGCAGGTTCAAATCCTGGTGATTTAAAATTTTTATATATTTTTATCTTTTTCCTTTTATCTTGTCACTCCTGAATAGAGTAGCTTTCTGTTAGTGAAAGAATTTTCATGATCGGATCAGTATTTGCGAAGATTACCCCGTATATACAAACAAAGTTATAAACTTTACCTCTTTATAATATTAGTATAGATATATAAAAATGAATCGCTGAATGTGTTGCTAAGCGCAAATCTCGAGAGCGGCTGAACCGATTTTGCTAATTCTTTTTTTATAATATTCCTTGAAGTACGAGGATGGTTATTACGGAGAGAAAAATTTAAAAAAAAATCCTGAAAAAGTGTAAAAACAACAATTTTCTATATTCCCATACAAAAGATTCGTAATAATACTTAAAAGTCAATTTGAACTTTATTACCATACCATAAGGTTTAAGTGTTAGTAAAGGAGTTCCGGGAAGGATAAGTATGTAAAAATTTAGAGAATCGACTGTTAGGCGGTACGAAGTTCGCCGGGTCAGCTAGTGTTAAATATTAAAAAAAACATTAATTTAAAACTTTCGGTATACCTAAAACTTATTTATTTAAAAAAAATTACCTGCTTGCTGAAGAACAACAGGAACTTGTATTAAACATCTTGAAGGAAATACGATTATAACAAAACGTGTACATATCAGTCTGTTTAACAGCTTAAACTAAAACCCGTATAACTAAAATAAATACTTACCTATTTCACTTTTTAAATAATTAAAATTTTTATCGACATGTACCTTACTCATTGCAATGAAAATAAAAACTTTCTGAATACGCTAACAATTGGAACAGTAGTGGGTGTTGGAATAGCCATCGTAGCCCGACGTTTTATAGAGCTTTTAGAAAGATGTAAGTTGTAGATGTAGAATAAATAGTACACCAGCAATTAAAGCAAGTTAATAGGAAGCGTCATTGTATGTTTTGATTTTAGATTTTTTTTTTTGTTTTCCTTCATTATAATTTGATGGAAAATTGGGATGAAGTCGGATTTCGGTCCTACATTGATCCCGTCATGATTCATAAAGTAAGGGTTAAGTAGAAATTGACTTCAGCTTCAGAAAATTATACATTTGTCAGGAGCTGGAATCGATGTTCTGTGACCGCTACGCCAAAGAAATTAGAATTATAAGTATAATAGATATCGGCTCTCACACGCCATCTTTCGAAGTTTAAGGAGGTCAGCCTCAAAGCCCATACTCAGACATGCTCTCGGACATGTCATTGTCAGGACGATCCACACACACATAAAGTGCCTCCTGTGATGAGTTATGTAAGTCGAGTTATACCATTTTTGCGAATTATTTATCAGTAATCATTGTAAGGAAAAAAAATCATCATTCATTCATTAATCAACTGCAGTTACGGAAATAGCTTTTTTTGCAGTGATATAACTCACGATAAAAAATTCATAAATATCGACGTTTGTTAAGCTGTACCCCTTTGTAAGTAATGAATCACAATACTATTTTCGTGCTTTATGATATTGTATTGAATTTCACATTAATGTAGTTATATCCTTTTGAACCCAAAGCTTTCATAATCTGGTAAAGTTCAAGTAAGTTATGTGAATAGGTGAGGGATAATAATAAAAATGAAGTCTCAGTGGTTATTATTTTATCTTTTGTTTGAAAAACATCCGCTAGGGTCATTACTCATTATTCAGAGCCAGCCCTGTAGTCACCAACCCGCCTGCCCAGCGTGGTGACTAGGGGAAAAACACATGAGTTTACGCCATTTTCGGTGCAAGCTTGTGGAGACCTATGTCCAGCAGTGGACTGCGATAGGCTGAAGTGATGATGATGATGATAAGGTAAATCAGCCACCTTATAATGAGTTTTTATATCATCAGCTCTAAATTAAAGCTTTATGTTTTCAAACTTCTTTTTTATATCACGATTCAGCCTGTAATATCCCACTGTTGGGCATAGGCCTCATCCCCATGTAGGAGAAGGATCGGAGCTTAATCCACCACGCTGCTCCAATGCGGGTTGGCGGATATATTCCCTACTATGAGTAACGATCGCTATCAGGTGTACATGATAACAACCGGGACCGACGGCTTAACGTGCTCTCCGAGGCACGGTGGGCAAACATCTGTATGGCCAATACAAATGTTGTCGTGTGCGGGGATCGAACCCGCAACCGCCCGCGCAACAGCCACTCGCAATCCAGTGCCGTGACCGCTGCGCCAACGCGGTTTTTTTATATGTTTCCTTTTAATTTTCCATACAACCTTTCAAACCCAATTTACATCTTTATTAGTAGAATATCCACTAATTCTGCACTTTAGAATATACCTAGGTGAAAAGAAGTAAAATTATCGTTTCACCCATTAAAAAGTTATATTAAGGTGATATACACATAAAAAACAGTCTAATTAAGATCGTCCTCATTTTTGAAGTCTCTTGCAAGTGACGAACATAACATACAAACTTTCCACCCCTATTAACCCCATTAGAGGACGAATTTTGTAAAACCAAGGTAAAACCCTTTCTTAAACAAGTAATATAATTAAAAGAAAACAAAAAACCCGCCTGCGTAAAAAACGGAAAGAGCAAAGTCAACATTTTTTAAACTTTCTTATTGTATTTCTTTATTATTATTACGGTAATAATAATCATAATATACATTTTTGAAATCCTTGTATTGAGCCCTTTAATTTGACACCCATACTATAGTATTCTAAAAAAAAATTTATTTCTTCACTAACTACAATGGCTTCGCACAGCCGCCATGTTTGTTTTTTTTCAATGTCACCTATCTAAGAACACTTGGGCTGCTAAGACAAATCTAACGATATCTCAATTCAACCCTTCCTTGGCAGTCGGGTAATAACGCTTACAGTATAAAATCAATATCTTCTAATTTTTTTGAAGTTATACTTCTTTTTTTTTAAATTTATATCATAAGTGGTTTATAGGCGATATTTTAATAATTTTCTTTTGACAAAATAAATACAAACGCATTTTTATTATTTGTACTATTCCTATATACCACACAAACGATAAATGTAGGTATACGCGTATTAATGGTCCATATGTAGTGAATACAAATAATTATTCACACCTAATAATTACATATTCATTTATATTTATTACATTAATAATAAGTGTATTAAGCAATATTGTATTTGAGTCGTATATTACAAAAACTTTTCACAATTGTTTTACACAGGTTTGTTCTAGAAAAACATTTATAAAATCAGGCCAAGTGCAAGTCTGGTTTATAGATATAAAATTTCATACATTATTTATTTTAAACATATTGATCGAAGTAAAGCAGCGGTAAAACATAATTTGAGTACAGAGTAGGTATAGTCATATCTCATATGTTTATGTTTTTATTTTATTTTACGGTTACCTACCTTGATTAGATTTTCATTGCTTTGTTTGTCATTTTAGGCTCTTAGTTCTGCTTATCTATATATATAAATCAATTGCTGTTCATTAGTCTCGAGAATGGCTGGACCGATTTGGCTGATTTTGATCTTGAAATATTTGTAGAATTTCAGGGAAGGTTTAAACGGTGAGAAATATAAATAACAAGTAGCGGAAAATAGTAAAAACGACAATTTAATTTTCCAATACAAAATGTTCCTAGCTGTGAAATATTAGGTACGTCTTTTGTCAAAAAAATTGTCACTTGGTTGTTAAATATTTATAGGTACGTTCAGAAAGTGTTTTGTCCATATTGTACACAAACATACAGTGGCGTGCAAAAGTTTCGGGCCACCCTGATTTTTTTATATAAAATTAATACAATATTTCATTTCTGCACTCGTATTATTTTCGGTGGTGTGCAAAAGTCATGGACTTAATACCTACTAACAGGACAGAGCACTCGCAGCTGAAAAACGAGCCGACAGAGATAGTTAGTACGGAGGCCTTGTGTCCCTTTCTAATAGGGTGACATTAAGATTTGGAAACTTGAAAAATCTGACACCAGTATTGACGACTATTATTATATTATCAGATTTATTTATAATGAATAAATAATAAATATTATATTATTACATTTATTATTTGTTTTTCATGTCAATATACAAACATTTGCACAAGGAATGGATTACAAAATCAATACATTAGTAAAAATGTAACAGATCGCTTTCTGTACATGGAAGATATATAAAAAAAATATTATTGGGACCTTTATCAACGCAAATAGCACACAAAACAATGATTGTTAGAATTTTTGTCTGTTTCAGAAATGTGTTTGTCTGTCACCTCATAAACGGTTTATCCAATTTAGGTGTAGTTTTCACTAATATATTGTGCTAGGCTGCACTTAACATTTAGTGTTTGTTTTATGTCAATCGGTTCATAAATAAAAAGTTATGCCAATTTAAAGAATCACGTTGAACATGTAAATAACCACACGACGGTGCTTATAATCCAAAATAAACCAAAACATGTATTGAAAAAATGCTGTCCAAAGTCACTATTCCACGTGGACGAAGTCGCGGGCACAGCTAGTAAACAATACAAATAGTACGAGTTATTTATTTATTAATTTACCTTAATGCTATATTTGTTACAGTTGGCAAGTAAATACAGTCCAAATAATGTCATTACAATATTATTTTAAATTTAATATTTTATTTTTATTTGAACAACAAATAGTATTTATAACACAAACATTTCTTTAATATCAATAAAAGTGAATAAAGTGACGCATGGTCACCATAGTTGTCGGTGGAAATTTGTTTATACGAAAATGAACACTAACACAAGGTGTTAAGCATTATATTCAGTTTTATTACAGTCTTAAACAATGTCCACTGTGATGTTTACGAGAGTTACCGTAAGAAAAAAAAGAAATAGGCAAAATAATAATTTATGTTTTCTTTTTATCTAAGAATATATTTAAAGAAATTAATTTTAATTATGATTTGCTGACTTACAATTGTTAAAATAACATTAAAATACAATTGCTTCAATGGAGTTTTAGGTCAGCCATAATTTTTGATTAGAAACATTTTTATGCTGGCAATATGAAAGAACGAGACACAAGGCCTCCGTTGTGACTATCTCTCTCGGCTCGTTTTTGCATTTGTATAATGCGCAACCGAATATAATACTTAATTCGTTGACTTAGTGTTCATTTTCGTAAATACAAATTTTCAGAGTACTCTGTCCTGTTAGTAGGTATTAAGTCCATGGCAAAAGTATTAGGCGACCGTAATTCACGAGTTCGCTGGACCTTACTACGCAAGATTTTAGGATATTTTATTTTTTATTACTTTTGAAACACACTCTTCTATAAACATGCATTTTTGACAATCAATATATTTACTCTCATTTCCGTAATAATGGTGAAACACACTAACATTCAGGTTTTGTGAAATTGTATTCAAACTTTTTCCACTCACGTCTCAATTCCGTCTTCTTTTAGTGAATTTTCGCACCAATACGAATCTTTTGTTTGTGGCAAAGGTGTTCTATCAAATTTAACTCCAGTGACTTAGAGGTTCAGTGTAAGAGGAAGACTTTTCAGCTCTGATTAAGGTATTTTACAAGACGTGAAACATATTCTGCATCGTTTTCGTGCTGAAAAATCCTACCTCGAGATTTTTTTTGTGGTAAACGCAAGCATGTTGTCTCGCA
Source organism: Melitaea athalia (assembly GCA_905220545.2). Lineage (NCBI taxonomy): Eukaryota > Metazoa > Arthropoda > Insecta > Lepidoptera > Nymphalidae > Melitaea > Melitaea athalia. The sequence continues at coordinate 15,357,534 of HG992188.1, forward strand.
AAATACTCTTGTATAATGTATAATCCATGCTGCCATGAGTATTATATATAACCAGTGGACCGATGTAAACTCCAGGTAATTCTACCCTAACTTTGATATTCGCGGCAGCGTGTTTTATAACAGGAGTTTAACATTTTACGTCATGCCAGGTACGTTCTGGTCATTTAATCTATCTCCGACTATCATTTCTATACACTTGAAACTTAAATTCTTCAGAAAATATAACATTGCCCTCGTCTGATGCCGTTCAGGCCTAATACGTTTTCGCAAAGTCAATCCGAGCCGTCTTTTATTGCAGTGGTGGTTTCTTCACATCAATACGTTTTCTACGGCCCATACGGGCTGTCTCCACGAGCGAGCGTATCGCCGGCGATACGCTCGCTCGTGGAGACAGCTCCATAGAGAGTGTATAGAAATAGGTGGCACGACGATACTATCGCCGGCGATACGCTCGCTCGTGGAGACAGCCCCCTGGTCTTTAGGCGTCACGGTCCCGTACTCCTAGTAATATACTTTTAATTTTCTCTTCTCGATTCTTATGAAATATCGGCTGCGATCTTTCGCGGATCCACACGGTCCACATTTATTTACGGTTTATCGCTCAGATATTTCTCCAGTATTCCATTTGTTTACTTAAATATTTAAAATTTTAACATTTGACAGTACTTTTACACACCAATAAAACTCTTGTGGTGTAACACGAAATTTTTTTCTGAAAAAACTTTGAACAAAATTTCACAGAGCTTAATGTATATTTCAGCTTTTACTGTCAAAAATTTTCAGCATTGAGGCAGAAATAAGAGTAATTATTAATATATTGCTGTGTGGCTACGGCACTAAAGAATGTAGCCACCCCCTCTCTTCCCGTGGGTGTCGTAAAAGGCGACTAAGGGATAACACAGTTCTACTACCACCTTGGAACTTAAAAAGCCGACGGATGGCGGGATAACCATCCATGCTGGCTTTGAAATACACAGGCCAAAGACGGGCAGCAGCGTCTTCGGTGCGACAAAGCCAGCCCTGCGGTCACCAACCCGCCTGCCCAGCGTGGTGACTATGGGCAAAACACATGAGTTCGCGTCATAATGTCGGGCGCGAACTTGTGGAGGCCTATGTCCAGCAGTGGACTGTGATAGGCTGTAGTGGTGGTGGTGGATTAATATATTCCTCGTGCATAGCGTTTTTAGAAACCAATGGGAAAAAAATTCAAAAAATCTTGCGTAGTAAGGTCCGGCAAATTCGTGAAACTGAAGTTCGTGAATACATTTGCACACTGCTGAAAGACATTTACCGTCGTACAACATTATATTTTATATAATTATTAACGTTATATTTTTTATTATGGTCCTCTCAAACAACTCTAACAACGAATAAGTGAAAGAAAAAAATATTTTGTCAGTTATATGGAAAAAACAGGGTGGCCCGAAACATTTGCACGCCACTGTATGTAGGTGATATGAAGTACACCAGGTCATCTAGTTATGTATAAATTCGTTTTAGTTATGTATATTTTTGTTTTGTGATAGCCTAACGGATAACAAAGTTCTAATACCAGTCAATTGAATAGGTACAGAGTTCTAAAATCGATACGTATTTTATGCTTAAAGTAAATTTATATGACACCTGGGATACAAAATTAGTTTGATACCTTTATTTCATGAGTATTTTGTCGATTAAAATATCTTTTTAGGGTTCCGTACCTCAAAAGGAAAAACGGAACCCTTATAGGATCACTTTGTTGTCCGTCTGTCTGTCAAGACTCAAGGGAATCAAACGTACAGGGTACTTACTTCCCCTTGAACTTAGAATCTTGAAATTTGGTACGAAGCAACATTTTATAGCACAAATAAAGGAAAAATTTTGAAAAGCTTAAATTTTTAGTTACATCGCAAATAATAAAAATATTTTTGATAAATTTTGTACGGAACCCTCGGTGCGCGAGTCCGACTCGCATTTGGCCGGTTTTTTAAAGTATAACATACATTTAGAGTGCTAAATTATCATTAAAGGCTCTAAGTATTTAAAATATTTTATTACTTTAATATTTTATTTTTAAAGGGATAATTTTGTAGTGTAATAAATACATGAAGCATGAATCATGGCCACGTCTTCGTTTTGCTGCTTTTAGGAAAAAAATGACAATCGATCTAAATAGGTACATTTAATTTTTGTGGGGATAAATAAAACGATACAGTAACATAACAGTCATGATAAAAAAACTATCACTATTTTTTATTCTTCCACAGACTCTATTACGTCAATAAATAAATACAATGTAATATATAGCTTACCATATAAGAATACAAAATATTATACAGAAATAAACTCCTGTAAAATCGTAGCAGTTTTCTAAATACATAAAAAAGGTCCTTACTTGCTAAATCGAAATTAATTCTAATGCTGCACATACCTACCTACATATAAAACTTTATTTAACTTTTTTTCGTTATCTCTTAAAATTAAATGCATTTATATGTACATATGCTAATAACAGCTGTTTTGTCTTTGTCCTACTTTATACGAGTAATAATAATCGACAGTTGTTACGTTACAAAACGACTTTTATGTAATGTTTTCGCTCTTATTCTATTGATTTCAGTACTTAGGTAAATTATTTATGAGCACAATCGACATACGTAAATGTATGGCATAATTATACATTATAAATGTGTCATAAGTTTAGATTTATGGTGTTCTATTTGAGCTATCGTATCGAACATCGGTAGATTTTTCGTTTCAGGAATGAACGTTAGTAGAAGGGAGCCTATCACTGCGGTCGAAGCGAACAGGATCGACGGTAGAGAGTCGAGTTCACCGCCCTGAAAAATATTAGGAAATATTATTAAATAGAGTCATAAATCTTTTATATCAATAAAAATGAAAGACCTAAATGTATTTTTTGAACTACAAATCGTACGCTCCGCCTGATGGTAAGCGGACATCGTAGCCTATGGACGCTTGCAATACCAACAGCATTTCAAGCGCGTCCCTAACACGTATCGTTACGCGTATAATCTCCAAGAGACTGCACCAAATTGAAAATTATTTTTTGAAGTTTCTTGGAGTTTACTCCTTAAGAATCGATTTTCATATAAGGCCTCCAGTATGAAAAAAATATGAGGAGTAAAATGTACTGAACGAATGACCTCGTTACGTTTCTCGTAACGCCATCTATCGCGTAAAGTCTAAAGACGTAACGACGTTTTCTAATAACGCCATTTGGTTCCGATAGATGGCGTTATTTTATTCATTTATTTACCATTTGATATGGTATTAATCTTTTTCTTAGACTAGTAAACCTTTTTTGTGCCTATTTAGACAGTCGATCTGAAGGAGTAAACTTCAGTCCCACGTTGGAGCTGACACGCTCACTTTTTTATCTTCACTACTATCGTCGGGTAAAGGCTTGCATAAAAAAAATGATAATTCACGAAAGAACATATAACTTTGGTAATAAAATGACAGTAGGAAGTTCACCGGGTCAGCTAGATATTTATAGCTAATAAATATGTATTACAAAGTTAGCATTAACTACAACTCGCGAAATGAGAAAATCATCTGTACGGGGATAAATATATAAATGAACATCATGACGTTACGAAATATGTAGGTACAATTTCAATATTGAACGCTAAGTTTACTGAGGTAGGGCACAGCAGGAAATTTCCTGCTCAAAATATGGAGCAGCCCGACTGGGGTAGTACCTCGACCTTACAGAAGACCACAGCTAAATAATACTGTTTTCAAGCAGTATTGTGTTCCTGTTGGTGAGTAAGGTGACCAGAGCTCCTGGGGGGATTGGGGATAGGGTCAGCAACGCGCTTGCGATGCTTCTGGTGTTGCAGGCGTCTATAGGCTACGGTCTTACCATCAGGTGAGCCGTATGCTTGTTTGCCGGACTCGTAACATAAAAAAAAAAAAAAAAAAAAAGTAGCTTTATTATGAAAGGACATGAGATTGTATCGAATTGATTGGGTCTCATGATGAAAGACTTGTTTTACTCGGACTAAGTACTATCTATGAAAATTATCGTTTAAATATAATATTATGTGCAAAATATATGTTTGCATTTATTACTAGCTGACCCTACAGAAGTTTTGTCTTGTGAAATGTCAAACGAGTGCAGCTTAAATAAGTTTTCTGAAATTTACAACTTTTTGCACAATTTTCTTAATGTTTCATTTCGTAAAACAAATTATTAGAAAACTTAAAAAAAAAATAGATGGTCTGATTCAGCTGATCTCCCTAAATATATAGATAGATTATTAAGATGTTTAACTGTTTTTTGAAATCAAAATAACGTTGATTATAAAGCCAATAAATTAAAATCAATTACCAAAAGAGGTGTAAGTGGCGCCAGCATGCTGCCAACCCTAGCTGCTGTGTTGCCAAATCCAACGAGAGTACCCCGAACACTTGTAGGGAATAATTCCAGACTGTATGTATATACTCCCGTAAAGCAAAAAGCCACTGCGCACTTTCCGAACAAAAATAATGTAACCTTTAACCACGACAAATCTGCAAAAATAAAATAATAATTCAGAAATAAATAGACATTATTGCGTAATTTATTTTTAAATATTCTTATGTAATATCTGAATCGAGTCATAAGAATTTGATGAAGCAATTTTGTATAAGCATTTTGCAAAACTGAACTAACCATTATAATCAAATTATTTTTAATATAGTCTGACAATCTGATAGTCTAGTAAATATATTTAATGTGTGTATGGACTTACTGTCAGGTGTATAGGATTGACTAATAAGCAATACCGCGGCGACCACGAAGACTACTTGTAGAGATATATTTCTTCCGAATTTTTTGAAACTAACGAACGCTAAGTAATCCCCTGGGAATGCTGTGAGCGATGAAAGAACGAAATTTGTGTATTTGTTTCCTGGTAACAAAACTGAATGGATTATTAGGCCGTAGTACATAAAACTTGAAGCGAAAAAGCAGAAAGAGATAACGGCTAAACGTATCATAATCTCCTTTGACGCTACAATGTCTCTTATTTTCTCTTTCTCTTTCTGTACTACGACGTCGAACTTGATACGAAGATCTGCTTCGCTAATTTCGTCTATTTCTTCAGGTGTAACTTTTAGTCTGTTAATCTTTCCTGTGAGTTTCAAAGTGTTCTTGGCATCATTTGTTTTACCTCTAATCATTTGCCATCTCACACTTTCTCTTAGCAGTATCGCATATGATACGAATAGTACAGTAGGAGTGTACACTACTATAATTAAAAGCTTCCAATATTTCAAGCCCATTGCTATGAACGCAAAAAGTACTTCTCCGACGTAAACCGCGTACGAAAAGACCACGCCGCCAAGTACTCGTTTTGAATCTCCTCCGACTTCTATCACTGAAAACAAATTATTACCCAAGTTAGAAGCCATTTCTGAGTTTTCGGTTCAAGTAAATAAAAATAGTCACTAATTAGTTATATAAGTGTAGGTAGTTAATAATGTCTAAATTAACGTTTTTGTTTAACTTATTAAACTTGTAAAATCTTTAATAAGTTATTATATTAAGTAAGCTTTTATATTTTTTTCAATAAATTCATTAAATCAAATAACTTACATAAAACGACAGCAATAGTATAAAGTCCTGATACGAGAACTGATTCCGTAAATTCAATGCCAAGATATAAATAATAATTTGTTACAAATATTTTCAGCACGCCGACCAAACCACCGACTGAGCAAATAATTACAGTAGGCTTCCTTCCAATTCTGAAAGATGTAACAATGTTTAAGTATAATTATGTAGAATTCCTTAAAAAGTTCATATTCTGTATTTAAAAATATATTTACTTGTCGGCTATCCATCCAGTGACCATCATTGACAAAATCATTCCTGCATTGTGCACGGTTCCAACGAGGGACGCTTTCCAGGCCTGACAACCCAAATTAAGCTGTAAATAAAAGAAAAATTATTTCACACCTGCTCTCTAGACATTCTTTTAGTATTAGGTATAATAGCATATAAATACTACAAATGTCTGCTGTGTAAAGTCACCCACACTCGTTAAATAATTATTTTATTTCCAAATCAATACTGATTTAATGAATAAATGAAAATGATGAAAACAAATTTAATGAATAAACAAAACTAAAGAAATTTCACTTCAAAGACAAAAAATTTAAATTCCCGTAAATCCATACAAACCGGCTAGTTATAAAATAACGCAATATCTAGGTATTCAATAAGTCAATGGTCTTCAAGTAAAGTGCTATTTTTAGACGATGTAGAAACTCACTAGACCCATTTCAAACGAGAATTTTTTCCTGTTGGAATACATTGTACCCTCAACAGGTTTATTCACTCGGATGATAATAATTCCTAGCTCAACCTGTTTACGCGTAATACCCACCATATTACGTGGAAACAACTTCGTTTTGTTTGTATTTGATTAAAGTTATGCGCTTTTAAATAAAAAGTAAACCCTATGTTGAGACTTGTCTTGAAGTTCTTGTCCGTTCGAATGATATTTATAGTATGCTATCGTAATAAGTAAAAACTACATTGATTTAAAAGGCCCTTTTAATAAATTAAAAAAAAATCACTTCTATTTGCGGTATAAAGAATACCAAAGAAAAACTGGTTACATCACCAAGTTAAGTCAGCGAGCTATTATATAAAAAGGGCCTAGGAAATATAATTTAAAGCTTTAAGTTCGCTTAATATCTAATCATATAACGGTTTCCTATAAAGAGACACATAGGACACTTTTAAGGCCAAATACCTCCTAGTGTGACTTGAATTCTTCATATATCAATTTTTTGTTTGGATTGTCAAGTAACTTGGAAGTACACTAGTCTTCGTTATAGAGAAATAGACTAGAGAAGAAAAACTTCATGTTTCTAGAGTCACTAAGATTAGGCTAAACATTTTTTTTTTTTTTATCATTTACTATTTCTGATATAAATATTTTTTTGGAATCGAAAACATGTTCTGTGGTTTTCGAACACATTCAAAAAAATTAATATCTCAAAATAAAAGATAAATGAAGGAGGTAGAGATTCTTATACTTCCAGTTTTGTAAATAAATTATACTTGCATAATAAAACACTAAGAACGACGGCGAACGAACGATAATCGATAAGGAAAATGTGTTCTCATCTACTTTAACTTTTATTTTAAAAACAAAAAAAAAATCGTTTTATCAAAATCTTTTTTTTATAATATTTTAATTATTTACATCGTATTTTTTAAGTATTTACTATGATGCCTGAAATACTTATTATTTAATGTTTTTTTTTTTTTTTAATATAGGTATAGGTAGTATATAGGTAGGTATTATCACCCAGGCAGAATAGGCGCGTCAGACGTCGAGCTGCCGTAATAGCCCGTGATAGAAGTAAGTAAGTAGAAGTAATATAGGTATTCCAAAGTTATCTAGAAATAGCTAAGGGATTATTCATTTAGGATGTTTTTGGCAATTTTTGACCCCCTATCCCATGTGGAGAGGGTGGTAGAGAGATAAGATTTTTAAACCCCCTCCCCCCTATTATTTCGTAAGATTCGAAGATACGAAGTACAGCAGGGGTCGTCAACTGGCGGACCGCGGTCCGCATCCGGACTGCCGACCCATTTTGTGCGGACCACGAGATCACAGGAATTTACACTACAGAGTACATAATTTAATAAAAATATATCCCACGCAACTTCAACCTTCAGACAGATAGTTCGCAATAAAAAAAAATGTCATTTTCCTCATTAATGTGTAAAAAATACTTTTCGTTTGTTTAATAAATATTTTTTTTATAAAATGATGTGCGGACCGCGACGGTCATTTAATTTCTTCAAACGGACCCCTAACGAAACTAGCTGGTGACCTCTTACTTAAAGTACGCTAAGTACTGTTTTTTACCATCCAGACGCAAATGAAATATGATCCCCGCCAAACCACTTGACCGCGCGATTTCTAATATAAAGTATAAAATATCGACTTGGAAAATATAGGTACTCCCAAAGTATGGATAATTATGTAGATGTTTTTACTCCCCCTCAGAACTCTAAAGTAATTAATGAATAGCCCCTGAGTAAAAATTATCAAATAAAAAATAATCGAACCAGCCGCTAGCTTTTAAAATTTGCATTTACCGTTGGATTGTTTCAAAATAACACATTCAGGGCCGGACCGTGAAGTCAGGGGGCCCTGGGCTAATACTAATTAGGGGCCCGCCAAATTTGACCACGATTGAAAAGTCAGTTCAAGGTTTCGTAATATAAGAATAAAGAATTTAATAAAATTATTGATTCTTTCGCATTGTCGTCTATTTTTTACTTTAAATTGACTTAGCTGGAATTAATTTATTAACCCTTGAATCCACGGGGCCCTGGGCTGAAGCCCAAAAAGCCATATTATGGTAGATCCGGCCCTGAACACATTCCATCATTTACTCGATATTCCGTGTCTAAAGCAGGTTTATAACTTATTTAATTTTACGTCAAACAGATTTGAGATAAACCAAAGTTTAATAACCAGTTGTTAGATAAATAAATAATAAAATTTGTAAACCACGAACTATTTTTCATCAGGACAACGACCGTCCTTGACACTTATTTAAGCGTGTCTATTTTAAACGACTTTTTTTATAGTACTGTATACTCAAAGTGTAATTACATATACTCAAATGTTTGTTAATGTAGGTCAGTTAACGTTGTCTAAAAGAGTTTTATTATAATGCTATCGATTAAATATTATATCGGAAGGAAGATGGTAAATATCTAGGTATATAATATTGAAAAACTATATAACAAGGATAATTATAGCTACTCGTGTATACATAATCTAATAAATGTAATTGAGCTTGAAACTAAGAAAAGCAATTAATTATAATTATATATCTTCATATTAGTTTTATTATGTGTTCGTACCGAGACGCCACATAATTATATTTAGCTTATTGTTAGCTACGATATTGAGTACCTAGGAGTCCTAGGACATCATAGACAGCGAACTAAAACAGCCGGTTCATTTCCGTTTGCTATTTAAAGATTTTTTCTTTATTATATACTTTATTGCACTAAAAAAGAATATACAGAAAATTACACATAATTATAGTTGATGGCAAAGGTGGACTTATCCCTAAAAGAGATCTCTTCCAGTCAACCAAAGTTTCTTCTGTTTTACATGCATATATAAAAGAGATTTCTACCCATATATTGACTCATCACGATATCTCTGGAACCATAAGGTGTAGAGACTTGAAATTTCGTAGGAATATTCCTTTCATCGAGTAGAGGTTAGCTAATAAGAAGGGATTTTACGACATTCCGCCCACAAGGGGGGGGGGGTTAATAACATATATGGCAAAACAACGTTTGCGGAGTCAGCTAGTACACATATATGCATACATACATATATTTATAGAAGTCTCAAACTATGTCGGTTTTCAAAATATATCTTAACTACCGAATAAGGAAGAAATTAAGAAAATAAAATGTTATTTTAATGCTAGTTAAATTTTAATCTGTGATCTTTTATATGTTATTCCTTAATCTTATCTAATCAATTACCATGTTGTGTCTTCCTAATCTATATCTCATATGCAAGATGATTGTTATTATACGTATTTTAAACGGATATCACACAATAATCACTTCTTAATTGTATGTATCTAATGTATAATCACATAGAATCTTTGGGGTTTTTTTTACCATCTGGTAATGTACCATCTGTGTATCTCTGAGACAAGATGATATCTCAAATATTGTGTAAAATGTCTATCAATGTCTGCACTGCTAATGTATGACTTTTGCATGAATATCCTGTCATTTGTAATCTTGATCGTAAGTGACAAATGTGTCTCAAAATTCCAAATATATGAACTATGTCTTGTTATAGATGCTTTTTCGGATACAAGATAAACTCACTTCCTATTGATTTGAACTGATACTGATCGGTCAATAAAATTTTACTAAAATTTGATTACAATTTGAATAATTTTGATCTTAGCTTCATCTTGATTATTCGATTAATAAATATAAAGAAAAAATTGAGTAAATATTAGGTAAATGAGAAAGATAAAATTATTTAAAAAGACCAAGAAAGTAGCACAAAATCAGAAGAAGTTGATATTTTCATATGCAAAAGCAACGGAACGAGGTTTTAAAAAGCTTAGACTTTTTTTAAACAACTTTAAAATTCAAATGGAAATAATAAAAAGAAGAATTTTATCATGAGATGTTACGATTAAAAATATCAGATTTATATCAAGTGACATTTTACTATGATGAATATGATACGAGTATTAATTTTACATTTACAAGATTAAGTCATCGGAAAATACGTTTTTTTTTTTTATTAAATAAATCAATCATTCAATACTTTTTTTTTGCAAATTTCTGCCTACACCTTGTTCTTACCTCAGCAATGATGGAGTTGTTGTTTTCGTATACCCATTCGTGGCATTCTTCCAGTACTTCTTGAAACGTGTTATTGGAACATGTTTGGTTTGTTCTGTCATATTTGTGCATATCTACAACCGGTTTTAAACATCTAGCATTAACTCCTTCTGGCCACCATTCTGGTATCTCCACACTCGGGTTATGTGGATCTTCACATTCTGGTACCAGGCATCTGGAACAAAAGCATAATTTTATTTCTGGGCTTTGATACTAAAACTAAGTAAGTAGGTATTCTTATTTCTTATGACATACACAAGTGGTCGTCTGTTCCTACGTTAAGCGACTTAATTCTTGTGTTATAGGTAACGGCCGACTGTTATAGAGAAAATAATATAAATATATACATACAAATATAACACCCAGACTCAGGCGGGAATCGCACCCGCAACCCGCGGAACAGAGAGCAGGGTCACTACCAACTGCGCCAACGTGCTAATCGAATTTGATTGTATCGTAAAGCTAGATGATAAATAAATAATCGTTGCTTACTTGAATATCAAATGCAACGAATGTACGTAACAACTAACATTAGAGAAACGTAAATTACAATGACAGATACAGTAGCCATCATAAATTGAAACACACGCGGCACAGTTATCAATATTTTCTTAAGTGATATAAATTAAAATGTTCCATTAAAGTCAATTGATGAAAATAAGAAATGAAAGAGTACCCTTTAGGACTTATTAACGAAGCGTACAGTTTCAGAGAACATATTAAAAATGACAAAGAAAGAAGAAAAAAAATAAGTTTAACTTTAAAAAATGTTAGCCATATTTTTTTCACAAAATAATGCAAAAACGGGATTTATCTACGAGATCTTTGGCCATATTCAAATTTGTTTTAAATATTGCAACACATTTTCCTCGTAGTTACAAAATAATTGAGCAAACTGGATGCGATCAAAATGACCCTTTCGTAGCGCGTAAAGGATACTAAGTATTGACGTCACGTGTTGTTGACTTTTCTCTTCGCACGATGACCGCTAGGCGCTAGGCATAACATCTATCCAGTTATGAAATGCCAAAGGTTGACAGTGTATAATAATAATATTAAGGCTAGTTGGTTAGTACGAAGCAGTGAGTAACCTACCGTTAAGATATTTACAAAATGACCGACTTAAAAAAATTCGGCGATACAACATTATAAGAGAGTAAAAAATACCAAACAGCATTTTAAAGAACTTTTTCTCGCTACATGTTTGCTACGTTACACTTATAAATAAATGTAGTAAATACGTTTATAAAATGTAGGTACATACTTTAAATGATATATAGGTATAGAATTCTATACTATATAGAAAAAAAAATCAAACCAGAGTTAAAATATAATTGCTTTTTTAAGCACTTAAATATGCCTACTCCAGCTTTAAACGACGACTTTCATATTTTAATTTAAATATCTTCTATCTATTAATGAGTGAAGCAAAAACTTTGTACCCCTTTTTACGAAAATTGCGCGTACGGAGGAGATTATGTAGAGAAGGAGTGCAGAATGCTAATTTTTTTTTTTAATTATGCATAAAAATATATTAAATCCTCGTCGACCTCTGGGCGACCACTAGTTAAATGTAAATAAGTCTTAGGTACATGCGAGTACATTTAGAATGATACCAATACATAGCTATAGAACTGCTAGTAGTAGGTAGGTATACGTAATAATTAAGCCTGAACCTGGAGCCCGTAGATACCTTTAGCCTGCACAAAGCGCTCTATGTAGGAAAAATGATAAGAAGCTTAATTTATCAAGCATGCATTACAAATTGGCAGTTTTGTAGTATTCGTTCTACATCCAATACAATTTACAGACCATCGTCTTTGTTTTGTCAAATAAATTTAATATACCGATTTTTAAGGAATTACTACAAAAGTCGCCATTTCATTTAGATTATTCATGGAATAAAAAACATTTATGTTACTTATATTGCTTTAAAATTTAATGCTAATCAGGATAATTTCAAAATATATTTACTAGTCAAGCCTTCTATAGCCACTGAAGCTGATGCAAGTTGTGGTATAATAATGATACGCTAAAGCGTTCAAAAGCCACGAATTGATTAAGCCCCGAACTGATAGGATCGTTAGAACTACTAAGATTTATCCACTTAAAAATATTCTTGAATGAACAATGGTTATTTCTGCTATTAATTAAAAAATAAGCACGCAATTTGAAAACGAAACGTGGTCATGAAATCATCTCGACTTCTAGACGTCACGATACAAACGGATCAAATAAAAAAAAAATTGTGTAAAACTTTTGTATAACACATTATCTCCTACTCAAGAGCATGGTTGAAAATTGTCTTGTTGAGGATGGCATACTTAGGTAAACTACGCTAGAATGAGGTAGGTACAATGCAACAATATCCAGAAGGAATACCTATAAGCTATAAAACATCTCGTTGTAGTTCATAGCATTGGAATAGCCGTCAACTCTGGTGAAATCGCGGGGGATCTTGTTTAGTATGCAAATAAGATAAATAATAAAACTCTTGGTTTTCGTTTTGTTTAATAACTATGCATGAAACTTATTCGAAAACGGGATATTTACCATGTTTATCCCGTTTTCGAATAATTTTCGTAATAGAAGTAACCATGTTAATCTAAAATCTTATATGCATGAAACGTTTTATTCGAGCAACATCGAATCACGAGGAAGTTTTGCGCACTTTTTAGATCGAAAGGCCCGAGACAATCTCATCATCATCATCATCATCAGCTAGTAGGTATCTACTCCTCCTTGGATCATTATAGCAATGAAAAAAAAAAACAATTTCTTAATATAATGAAGCTCTAATCGTACAAAAAATTGTATGTAATTGTAAAAATTACGTACAAATAATTGTATGTTATTGTAAAAATTCTTTTATCTATATATTTTACGTACCTACGTAACCAACGTACGTTTTACCAACATAAACTATGATCTCATGCTTAAAAGCTTTTAATTTTTTGTAAAGATTGTCCCCATTGCATTACTGATAAGACAAAATATAATTCTCATATTAATCCTTCATTCTGGACAACCTTTAAATTCCTTTTAATATTGTAAAAAATATCAATCTATAACCGAAGCTAGTTATAAAACGGGAAAGTTTTATTCGTTGCGTAAATCTATATAAAAATTCTTTCCTAATCGTGTTTTTACCTGTTTATATTATAACGTAAGAGATACAGGTAAATAGCGTCTACGAGATCGAGAGAGAAAATTGACTGACTGCGCTTTCGATGCTAATGCAAGCAAAATTATAACCGATACACCGAAACTTTCACAGGACCTGTTTTTGAGTTTAAAATAAAACTTCCTCAACTTACTTCATAGGAATTCTTTTGTGTGTTATTCTCTCTTTAAATAAATATACGTAAGTACTCGCTGTGAAAATAAAATTTAGAGAATGTACAAATAATTAAAAATAGATAATTTTCTTATATCAAAGGAAATAAGGCATTCTTATTTAAATATTACAATCTACGTATTAAGTGTTTTAGAGTATTAAAAACATTTTCAAAGGAATTCATTGTATAGTATATGTATAGTGCTTCAATACATTTTGAAATTAATATTTGTCCTATTTATATTTGTCCAAAGTAAACAGACATATAGAGAAAGGTATCAAAACTATTGTAGGTATATAAGTATACTGTATACATATTATTTCAAATAGAAACATTTTATTGATATGATTTTTAAATGTAGAGGCTAAAAACAAGAAGAAGGAGAACATAAAATACATAATATTATAAATAGTTTAATTTATAAATTTGATTTTGAAAAAAAAAAAAAAAGTACATACAAGTAGAAAATCATATGTAGCTTATAATTTTTAATAGTTAAAATTACAAAATTTTAGTTAAAACTAGCACAGGCATTTGTCGTATGCAATATCATATTTCATGCTTTTTTTAATTCTTTACTAATTAAATTTTAGACCATTACCTACAGTCTAAATCATTCATCTGTAAATTAAAGCTTCACTACATAGTATAAAACAAAGTCGCTTCCCGCTGTCTGTCTGTCCCTATATATGCTTAGATCTTGAAAACTACGCAAAGGATTTTGATGCGGTTTTCTTTAGTAAATAGAGTGATTCCAGAGAAAGGTTTATATGTATAATACATGCGTAATATAGTAGAGGAACACTGATAGTTTTAGCAACCGTGCGAAGCCGGAGCGGGTCGCTAGTCACAAATAAAATATAATTGTTATATTTACCTGTGATCCACATTTTCAGCGACAAATATGTAGTTGACATGCATCATCGACACCATTATAACTGGTATACATATTAAAATATATTGAAACAGTTGAAATCTACCGAATTTTTCGAACTCCGCGTAAACGTCCTCCTTGTTGCCAGTCGCGGTCATTTTTATTATAATAATTCACAAAAGTTCAATAATGAGATCAAAAATTTAAATTTAAATAATACTGAACTTAACACTGTTTTCAGTTAAACACGGAATACTACGTATTCGAATGCTGACAACGCACTAATTAATTATAAAAAAAAAAAAAAACAATAACGAGTAACGACGGACTAGATTCCGCGCGCGCGACCTGCGGTGCGGAGTGTTAGCGGATCGACACTATGACAAGTTGCATACTGGGCGATTAGCAGTTCACTGAGCCGGCTTCGAAATAAGCAAGCTGGAAGATCTTACAGAAATCTGACTCTGACGAACCCGTATTGACGTTTATAAGGGCGAAGCGAATATCCTCGCCGTATATACGAATTTGTTATCTAAACACGTGACGTATGTAGAAGTCGTTTAAACTTTAACGCCAACAATGAAACGCCTAAAAAGATAAATCGTTTTAAATTAATAAATTTGTATTTCAACAGACACATTTTTCAATGTGTTTGAATAACTAAATAAGTGTACAGTTTTACGTGCGTATGTTATTGTTTTCAGCACCGTATCCAGGCTTGGCAACCGGGGCATAATCCAGGGGTGCAGTTCACATAGGACGGATAATTCAGGAGTTCGATTAGCTATTTTTGAAGTGAAACTTCTTTAGGCGCATGAGGGGTAAAATTTAAGCGACCGCTAACGCGGCAACGTCAGGGACGGTCAGTACTTGGATGGGTGTCCGCCTGGGAACAACACCGCGTGACGTTAGCTTTTTTTTTCATTTTTTTTGTATTAAAAATTTGTTTTATTTAATTAGTTTTTTTTTTTAAATTAGTTTGCCAAATAAGTTTCACTTCTGACGTGTACTTATGTACTCACGCAATTTTTTTTTTTTACCTTTAATTATTTTTACAGATTGCAACTTAAAATTAACTAATCTATACTAATATATAAAGCTGAAGAGTTTGTTTGTTTGGTTGTTTGTTTGTTTGTTTGTGTGTTTGTTTGTTTGTATGAACGCGGTAATCTCTGGAACTACTGGGCCGATTTGAAAAATTCTTTCAGTGTTAGATAGCCCATTTATCGAGGAAGGCTATAGGCTATGTGTCATCACGCTAAGACCAATAGGAGCGGAGTCCACGCCGACGAAGTCGCGCGCAGAAGCTAGTCTTACAATAAAACGATATAAATAGTAGTTTTTTAAGCTATTGCATAGCTTCTATCGCGGGCTTTGAGTGCGGCGACCGAATCAAGAAATTCTGTAACGAAAATAAAACCTAACACCCCCCACAACGCCTAAACCATGTAGCTCGGCCGAGAGGTTAAACAAGTTACTCACGTTTCCATACAAACGTAGAACAGTACTACTACAATGTATGTTTCTTATTTCAGTTACCATAAGCCTATAGTTTCAATGATAAAAATTCCTGAATAACCTACATGTATTGTAAGATAATAAAAATATTTTAAACGATATTAACTTCTCATTTATTCAATAAAAGAAAAAAATTTGTTTTCTTATCGCTCACCACGCTCACACTACAATTTTTTTTTATGTTAAACGGTTTTATTACAATAAAATGATTAGAATGAAATTAGATGATTTTTTTTAGTCTATTTTATTTTCAAGTTTTCGTTTTGTTGAGTAGTTTTTCAATTAGTAATAAATATACGTACACTGTCTAATAAACTGTATTCTACCAATCAAGCCCTTTCATTTGATTTCCATATTGAGGTACCTATTTGTCGAAAATATGTAACCCACCATTTTGTATCGGCAACCATCTTGAATTTTACATAGTGAGCCCTATTCTACCAATCAAGCCCTTTCATTCGATACCCATATTGAGGTATTTATGGAAAATATGAAATCCACCATTTTGTGGCGGCGGCCATCTTGGATTTTTCATAGTGAACTCTATTCTACCAATCAGGCCCTTTCATTTAATACCCATATTGAGGTTGTTGTGAAGTAATATGTGATCCGCCATTTTGTGTCGGCGACCATCTTGGATTAACAACCATAAGGAATATATTATGTTGTAGGTATTGCCATCAAAATTTAGTGTGTGTACCAAATATCAGATCAATATGTCATCAGGAAGGGAGTAAAATTCCAATTACTAAATTTGACTCCAACACATAGGTACACAAATAAACTGGTCAAGCTAAATAAAACCGCTGAATTAATATCAAAGAAATAAAAATACTGCATCAATAAAAAAAATAATTATAATTGCATAAGTTGATAAAAAATGCTATGCAAAAGCTATACCGCGGCAGTCCCCGAAAGTTTTTTTTTTTACAAAGACATTCATTCATTAATTATTCGTTAAAATCGGGATCGCTTTGGATAAGTGAGTAGACGTAGCGTTTCAAGAAAATGTAGCCGCGTAACGTACTCTGTAACTAAGTAATAAAATACTAAATTAGGTAGTTGAAAAACTTGAAAAATGAAAATTCAATTTGGAGGAAAATTCAATTACGAGGATCGAACTCGCTACCGCAAGCGTAACAACTACTGTGACCACTACGACAGCGCATTGTCAAATTATATTATATTTACGCATTATTAGGAGGCGAATAATTAAAATATTAAAATCTAGTACCTGGGTGACCGAGCCTAGCTCGGTATTTTCATTTTATTTTTTGTTTTTTTTTTCTCGGTATTTTTATGTTTTAATTTTATTTAAATAATAAATCACGAGTGAAATTAAAAAGAAAAAAAAAAAATTTATCTGGAGACTGAGATTCGAACCCGGGTCAACACGATTTGACACCCGCCGATTTCCTAATTACGCCATTAAAGCTTAATGACGCGTAGTGAAATTAAGCTTCGTATTCTAATGATATTTTTTCATTGCTTAAAAACAGGGATAAAACGACATTTTTTTTAAATGAATCCTAGCTAGATCAATTTTTCGCCTCCGAAATCCCCTGCATACTAAATTTCACGAAAATCGTTGGAGCCGATTCCGAGATTCAGAAAATATATATATATATATACAAGAATTGCTCGTTTAATAGTATAAGATTCATCCACACCAATGACCTTAAATACATACCTGACTGTTCTCGAAAACAACCAACCCTCAAACTCAACCCTGTTTCTGCTAAAAGTAGTTTTGATTGTCTAAAAATACTTCATTAACGAACAAAGAGGAAATTGGCGACTGTACCAATATTAGCAGTCGTGGTCACGGATCAAATAATATTAATAGACTAATGTATCATCTGAAGACCATTAGCTTACTGAAACATTTGTTGCGTTTCTACAAGAAGGTGACCCGACGACGTGTCTCTAAATATATATTTTTTACTAGCTTCTGCGCGCGACTTCGTCGGCGTGGAGAAGCTCCGCTCCTATTGGTCTTAGCGTGATGATACATAGCCTATAGCCTTCCTCGATAAATGGGCTATCTAACACTGAAAGAATTTTTCAAATCGGCCCAGTAGTTCCAGAGATTACCGCGTTCAAACAAACAAACAAACAAACAAACAAACAACCAAACAAACAAACTCTTCAGCTTTATATATTAGTATAGATAAATCAATTTCTATTATCATCTATTTTATTGTATTTTTACATATAAATGTACTAGCTTCTGCGCGCGACTTCGTCCCCGTGGAATCTATACTAATATATAAAGCTGAAGAGTTTGTTTGATTGTTTGTTTGTTTGTTTGTTTGTTTGTTTGAACGCGGTAATCTCTGGTTCTACTGGGCCGATTTGAAAAATTCTTTCACTGTTAGATAGCCCATTTATCGAGGAAGGCTATAGGCTA
Source organism: Melitaea athalia (assembly GCA_905220545.2). NCBI lineage: Eukaryota > Metazoa > Arthropoda > Insecta > Lepidoptera > Nymphalidae > Melitaea > Melitaea athalia. The sequence continues at coordinate 15,376,091 of HG992188.1, forward strand.
TGTATCATCACGCTAAGACCAATAGGAGCGGAGTCCACGCCGACGAAGTCGCGCGCAGAAGCTAGTAAAAGGATAAAAAACCCCGATTTTGAAACATTCTTCATTGGTGCTACGCTCCTATTGGTCTTAGCGTGATGATATATAGCCTATAGCCTTCCTCGATAAATGGACTATCTAACACTGAAAGAATTTTTCAAATCGGACCAGTAGATCCTGAGATTAGCGCGTTCAAACAAACAAACAATCAAACAAGCAAACTCTTCAGCTTTATTATATTAGTATAGATTATACATATTAACTAACTAAAAGAAAAAAAATCAATATTTGATGACCTTAATGATGACATTTGATGATGATGTAAGGTCATCAAAAATTATTACTAACCAGCTGATTGAGCTCTATCTCCTGCTATCTCTGTTAGCTACCACAATCGAGAGTTTTCGTAGTGGAATTTTTTGTTCGTCTCATCAAAATGAAGCTACTCCCGGAAAATTTGCTTGATACTAAGCACCTACCGCCTGATAAATATGAAATAACCAAACGTTTTCTATTAATTACGACAATTTTTGCAAGCAAATCTATACATTATATACCTACTAACAGTATAAAGTAAAAAAAAATTGTATGTTTAACCGCGCTAATCTCAGGAACTACTAGTTCGAATTGAAAAATTATTTTTGTGTTGGATAGTGAATTTACCAAGAAAGGCTTTTTTTCCCTAAAAATAACCGCGGGTAAAACCACGGGGCACGGCTAGTAATATGATATTTTACAAATGACCCTAGATGTATTATATTCTAACTATTGTAATGTTATTAATTTACAACACTTTTAACACCTAACCGTTATAATAAAATTAACATGATTCATGGTGCTAGATTTTTTTCGCGGTCCCTTATATTCATCTTCTAGTACTGGGGGCTGTCAACCTCGAAAACCAACATGATTTTGGCAAGGATAACTTTGACGAACTATTCGCCTATACATGTATAAGCTACTGGTGCATACTTTTTTATGTTTGAATAGTTAGTTGTTTTAAACGTATATTTGATTTTGATATTTCAAGTCTATTCCACGTAAACTGCAATCCTAAAATATGCTTCGTTTAGTATTGAAAAAATCAATAGCTCCTAGACTATGATACACGAAAATAATAATTTCACGTGCAATATGGTACTGGCTATATTTTATGATGTAAGGACTATAAAATTTACTTATATCTAAATTAGTCAATTACCTCATTTGTCGTATATGCAGGTAGGTTCTAAGTAAGGTTGTCTCTAAATAATCTAATGTTTGGTTAAGATCGTTCTCCTTACGGAGAATTATTTTTAAATGTGGACAAAAAGATGAACGCTGCAATTTTATACCAAGATTTTAATCTCGATACTTAATTTGTTTTTAATAAAATATAAATTAATTATTTTCTGAGAAATACAGTATCTAATAATTATTATTTTAATCCATTTCGAGTAGACAAGCCTTCTGCAAATAAACGCGTCATACAATTTTTTCATACTAATATGACATTTGACATTTTACTAATCTTCTATTCTATATAAAAATCGGCCAAGTGCGAGTCGGACTCGCGCACGAAGGGTTCCGTACCATTGACTAAACTAAATATAAGTAAATTTTCTGTAAAACATTTATTTAATTGTAACGCCATCTATGGCGCTATTGAAAAACTTATTAGTCTATCGACGAAGTTTTCCAAATTTCTAATAGACGGCGTTGGAGAGTAATAAATAATTAAATAATTATCGCCCCCCTTATATATTTATTTTATTTTGTTTTTAGTATTTGTTGTTATAGCGGCAACAGAAATACATAATTTGTGAAAATTTCACCTGTCTAGCTATCGCCGTTCTTGAGATACAGCCTGGTGACAGACGGACGGACGGACGGACGGACGGACGGACAGCGAAGTCTTAGTAATAGGGTCCCGTTTTTACCCTTTGGGTACGGAACCCTAATAAAAATGAATGTTGCTAAGCGCATAACTGGAGAATGGCTCGACCAATTCGGCTAATTTTTTTTCGTATGTTCCTTAAATCCCACGGAAGGTTTTTATACTACAAAACAAAAAAAAAACAGACAGAAAGAAGTCTGCCCGTCCAGCTAGTCTATACTTATAATAAAAATGGACGTTGTTTAGCGCATAACTGAAGAATTCGGCTAATTTTTTTATATGTTCCTTAAATCCTACGGAAGGTTTTTATACTAAAAAAATAAAAATAACAGACAGAACAAAGTCTGCCCGGTTAAGGTCACTCAAAATTAAAGGTCAACACAAAACATAATATTCGTATCACAAAAATGATAAATCTTTATATTGATGACAAGGGAATTATGCCAAGAAAATATTAATAATTTATTTATAAAAAATGTATGTATAATATATACCTATATTTCACACTATAGATTTACCTACCATTTCCTAGATGTGTGCTTTGTACTATTATAAAAATTGTAAATTGGAGCTGACGGTGTTGGTGTCACAATCAATAATGTTTATATTGTAATTCTCTTCTGTTATGTAAAACTTTATTGTGATTACTGTTTGTTAGCTTAAATAAATAAAATAAAAAAATATAGGTATATTATATATATTAATACGTGAAGCAAAAACTTTGTACCCCTTTTTACGAAAATTGCGCGTACGGAGGAGTATGAAATTTCGTACACTTATAGTTTATATAGAGAAGGATGCACTATTGCAATATTTTTTTATTATGCATAAAAATATATTAAATCAATAAAAACATTACACACACTACCATGTATTTGACACACACGCATATTAACTTTATATTACATTGTTGATTGTCAGTCTGTAGTCAAATTAAATTTTTTTTAAAAAGGTTCTTTATTTTCATATTTTTTTTTGTTTTTTTTTAATTTATATTTATAATAAAATTATGGTCGAATTTCGAAATCTGGGCGACCACTTGTTATAATAAACACAATAAACGTTCTTTTCTTATGATGCATCTTGTTGAAAATTCAGTTAAAAAAATACAAACATTTAGATTTGGTAAGCGCAGCATAATATAATTATCATGGTCTGACCCTTTACGATTTAAGATATAAAATCCTTATATAAATAATTTTTGTAATCTGTTATATCTTTTGTCAGAAACAAGTTTTGAATAAAAAATATATACTCAAAATAAGCAAAAGTAAAATTCTTTACTCAGATGTTCACGATAACTATTTTCGTATAAAAAACTATGTACCTAATGTTATAAAATCTAAAAAATTATTTAAGACTTTTTAAATTGACACACACCTTCGTTCAGGGTCCAGAGGGTGGGACCACTAGATATCTATCCAATAACTGGTCGGGACCGCTACGGGTACGCGACCCCGAACTGCACTAGCTGCTAGTGTCACACACCGCTCCCCGTAATCCGTGGCACTGGTATCCCTAACCCCAGATCCTTTTCTCACATAAATCCTTCCCACCTGTCCTTCTTCTTAGCCAAGAAATTCCAAGGAGGGTTGATGTCAGACAGGCGGCCGGTCGTCAAATATTCCATGCCAAATCTTTTTACAACATGAATTCCATGAGAAAAAAGGTTGTGCCGACCCTACGTAAATGGGATAAGAGCAGGGAGATGATGGCACCTTCGTTCATTTGTTTAACGTTGGACCATATACCTAATCCAAATATGTATGTAGACGCTAGCTAACACGTCCATCTTATTTGTAAAGGAAAATAAGCGCTTTTTAAGCTTAACAATAATAAAATCAACATCAGTTTGAACATCACTAATGGCGCAATACCTGAAAGCATATTTACGCGGTTGAAGTTGTAACAATCATTTAGATTTAACAAGAACATCACCCAAATTTCAGATGAATAATGATTTTAGTATACAAAAGGAAGTACCATAAAATTGTGTTACTACTGCCTTTAAATAATTTTTTTTTCGTACATACATACATACATATAATCACGCCTCTTTCCCGAAGGGGTAGGCAGAGACCACTTCTTTCCACTTGCTATGATCCTTACATATTTGTTTCGCTTCGTCCACTTCCATTATTCCCTTCATACATGCTCTTCGGTTTAGGGTACTCTTGACCTGGCCTTTTTTCAATACGTCCCTGATTTATTGATTACTAGCTGTGCCCCGCGGCTTCACCCGCGTTGCTTTGAGGGAAAAAATACCCTTGCTCCTTCATAAAGCATAACCTTTCTCTTTAAATAGGCTATCCACCTCAGAGGAATTTTTCAATTCGAATCAGTAGTTCTTGAGATTAGCGCGTTCAAACAAACAAACCAACTTTCAGGTTTATAATCCATACTAATATTATAAATGCGAAAGTAACTCGCCGCGTTGGCGCAGCGGTCACAGCACTGGTTTGTGGCCGTTGCGCTGGCGGTTGCGGGTTCGATCCCCACACACGACAACATAATATGTCCATACAGATGCTTGCCGTGGTCTGGGTATTTGTGCATTCCTTGTGGGTCTTCCCACCGTGCCTTGGAGAGCACGTTAAGCCATCGGTCCCGGTTGTTATCATGTCCACCTGATAGCGATCATTACTCATAGCATAGATTAGTACAGATTAAGATATATCAAACATATCTTTTACACTTTCGCGATGAAAATATTAATATATAATATTGACTTTGACTGGATTGACAGAATCAATCGAAAACTTTATTTAAATACGTTCTTTAATTTTAGGGCAGATTTAACCATATCCACGGGATAAACAATAAATGTTTGACAGTTACGAAACACGAACATTATACATACTTCCATACAAATTTTCATTCCCACTTTGCAACACCTTACACCCTTTTCTCATTAAAAAGTAGCCTATGTCCTTTCTCAGACTCTAGACTATCTGTATACCAAATTTCATTTAAATCTGTTCAGTAGTTTTGGCGTGATTGCGCGACAGACAGACAGACAGAGTTACTTTCGCATTTATAATATTAGTACTTATGGACTTATTTATTTCAGGAAAATATTTTCTGGTTTTCACGTTAAATTCGACCAAGCACACGATAACTCATAACATCACTTTTTGTGAACGAAACTATAGCACGATTTAATGAGGATCCGTAACGTTTTTAGTTGAGAATGCAGATTTATAGAACTAAGAAATCCTGAACATACAGTGCAAAAATTTTTGTTCTACGACAAAAATTGACGAAGTTATGATCAAATTACTAGCGGAGTTTAGTAACCGGCCGGCGCGGAAGGCTGTGACGTCACTCCGACGGTCCATGCCAGTTAGCCCATAGCAGCGACAAGCTGCGATGGTGTTTTCATTTAAACTATCTGTCCTACAAAAAATTTGTAAGGACATAATTTGTAGCAAATTGCTTTGCCTACAAATATGTTCATATAACTTTTTGCCAAAATTTAAGAATTAAAGAAGTTATAAGCAAAAAAGTGAGAAAATTTCTATAAAGATTTTCTTTTTTGCTCTATAACTTTTTTTTATACATTTCACAAAAAAAATACCTCTGAGCAGTCTTGTAGATGGTTTTTTGAGGAAAATTTTTCTCTACAATTTTTTGAATTTCATTCATTTAAAACGCTGTAAAGGCACTCCAAAGTTGACCGGGTTCGTCAATGCTCATGAGAATCCGGTCAAAACGAAATGTTTAACTTAGTTTTATGATCCGGAGTGAGTTTTATGAGTCGGAGTGATGCCACGCGCATCCTGCATACACTGATCCCGCTTACATGACGACGCGTTGGCGCAGCGGTCACAGCACACAACACTGTTGCGCTAGCAGTCGCGGGTTCGATCCGCGCACATGACAAAAATTTGTATTGGCCATACAGATGTTTGTCATGGTCTGGGTGTTTGTGGTTGAGTATTGTGTGTGTTTCCGGACCCCCGACACAGGAGAAAATCCTACTGGGGGCCGTTGAGTGTGAAACGTTTATTATTTATTATTATTATTATTACTGACGTAGCGGCAGGAACGGCATAATGTTTATAACTTAATATCTTCGTAAGTAATAGTCCGATTTGGATAATTCAAAAAGAAATATATTTCTTATATCATAGACTCATAGAGAATAACGTGGATACTAGTTTTATTGAATTTGCTATAACTTTATTGATCCTCATTATACATATGTGTAGAAGAGTACTTTTGAGTCTCAACCAGTTTCGGGAATACTAATGTTTTCCAAAAATGCGTTGACTTCTCTTAATCTTCTTCGAATGTATCTACTTAGGTAATCAAATATATCTCATAAATCATATTTTTAACGTGGTATTCCCAGTAGGCCGACCCCACAGACAGCTTATGCCAATGAATAAGTAAAGTTGTAGGCAGGGATTTAACAAAAAAAATTTAAGAATATACATATTTACAATAAAAAAAGGATCATAAAACTAAGTTAAGCATTTCGTTTTGACCGGATTCTCATGAGCATTGACGAACCCGGTCTACTTTGAAGCGCTTTATCAGCGTTTGAAATGAATGAAATTCAAAAAATTGTAGAGAAAAATTTTCCTCAAAAAACCATCTACAAGATTGGTCTGAGGTATTTTTTTTTGTGAAATGTATAAAAAAAAGTTATAGAGCAATAAAGAAAATTTCTATAAAAATTTTCTTACTTTTTTGCTTATAACTTCTTTAATTTTTAAATTTCGGCAAAAAGTTATATGAACATATTTGTAGGCAAAGTAATTTGCTACAAATTATGTCCTTACAAATTTTTTGTAGGACACATAGTTTAAAAGAAAACACCATCGCAGCTTGTCGCTACTATGGGCTAACTGGTATGGAACGTCGGAGTGACGTCACACGCATCCCGCGTACACTGACGTAGCGGCAGGAACGGCATAATGTTTATAACTTAATATCTTCGTAAGTAATGGTCCGATTTGGATAATTCAAAAAGAAATATCATTCTTATGTCATAGAGAATAACGTGGATACTAGTTCTATTGAATTTGCTAGAACTTTACTGATCCTCATTCGACGCCACCGCCGTCTAGTTAGCAAACAGGAAACATTTTTTATACGGTAAAAAATTATAACTCATCTATGTTATGACTTTACATGATCTTAACATAAAATAAATGGCTGTGTATGCGCAGCGTGCGTAAAAAAATCTAGCTAGTTCCACATCTCACTTAAGCTTTTATGCGACATGAAAATATATTAATTAAGACGCAATAATTACACCAATAAATACCGAACAAAAATATTAACAGTCAATGATTATTTTGTACTAAATCTATTACTATTTATTCTGTACTGTAAAAGAATAAGCATGTCTTATGATTATTATATAGGTATATGGCATGCTTAATTTTTCTCTTTTTTCGCTATTTGGCTCAAATTGCATACAGAAATAGCGTGCCGTTTTCGAGTTTAAATTTTTAACCGACTTCCAAAAAAGGAGGAGGTTCTCAATTCGACTGTATGTTTTTTTTTTTTATGTATGTTAGCTCAGAACTTTTGACTTGGTGGACCGATTTCGATCAATCTTGTTTTAACTGAAAGGTGTTGCATGTCATGTGGTCCCATTTTAATTTAATTGAGATCTGACAAGTACTTTTAGAGTTATATCTAATAATGCGTCTTTACTTGACTACTTTTTCGTCGACCTACGTTATATTATACCGCATAACTTTTTACTCGGTGTACCGATTTCGATGATTCTTACTTTAATCGAAAGCTAATACTTGTTTTGTAGTCTTGTTTAAATTAGATCGAAAACTGACTACAACTTTTTGAGTAATCTTTAATAGCGCGTATTTACTTGACTATTTTTTCGTCTTATTACGTTGTATTACTTGTCGATGTAATTGAAGTCGGTTTTTTTTTGTTTGCGAGCAAACACAATTATGTTATAAATCTATGCAGTTCTTTTTGAGTTCTGTTTGTTAAACAGATTTTTTTTAACTGTCTTGCTCATCTTTGAAACGAATTAACGATACCTACAATTTTTAAGAAGAAAATGCACAACTCCATCTATGACTTTTAAAAATAACAATTAACCTCGCCAACATGATCAAATTTAAATTATTTATATCCAAAAAGGGATTGATGATGATGTTTTTGGAATCTCATAGAAGGCGCTGCTTTAAATTTGTCTTGAACTACTGATATTCATTTAATTACGTTTATCGGCCTAAATTACTTTTACTGCGTTTTTTTTATAGTGTGAAGCTAGCTTGTAGCATGGCATAATAACAACAACATTCAAATATGCGTCGTTAGATTACACGTTGTTACAGAATGCGTTGAGTAATAAAAGTTCACTGCTCGTTCTCCGTAGGTGATAGCGTGATAATATGTAGCCTATATTTTGATGCGACTTCTTAATAATAATCGTGCCAAATTTGAAGTGAATACATGCAGTACTTTTTGAGTTTATCTCGGACATATATTTGAACAAATAAAGGTTCACTGCTCAATCCCCGTGGGTGATAGCGTGATAATATGTAGCCTATATGTTGACGCGACTTCTTAATAATATTCGTGCCAAATTTGAAGTGAATCCATGCAGTACTTTTTGAGTTTATCCCGGACATATATTTAAAGAAATAAAGTTTCACTGCTCGTTCCCCGTAGGTGATAGCGTGATAATATGTAGCCTATGTTCTGACCCGACTTCTTAGTAATATTCGTGCCAAATTTGAAGTAAATCCATTCAGTACTTTTTGAGTTTATCCCGGACACACGTTTGAAGAAATAAAGGTTCACTGCTCGTTCCCCGTAGGTGATAGCGTGATAATATATAGCCTATGTTCTGACCCGACTTCTTAATAATATTCGTGCCAAATTTGAAGTAAATCCATGCAGTACTTTTTGAGTTTATCCCGGACATACATACAGACAAACAGACAAACAGACAAACAGATAAACAGACAAACAGACAAAAATTCTAAAAACTATATTTTTGGCTTCGGTATCGATTGTAGATCACACCCCAAGTATTCTTTTAAAAAAATATTCAATGTACAGTTTTGACTTTCCTACCATTTTATTATATGTATAGATAAAAATAAAAATAAAACGTTTCTGATTTGGTCTTGAAACGTCCGCCTAGGTCTACCCCACAGGTCTACCCCTTCCAATACTTTCATTCACACTCGCCTTATATACTTTATTCGTCAATCGTTCTTCATTGATTTTCTCGATACGGCCAAACCCCCTCAGCATACCTTTTTCAATTTTTGTCACTACATCATCTTCTTTCAGACAACAACGTTTCCTTATCTCACTATTTATTATCCTGTCACTCAGTTTAACTCCCGTCATACTTCTTAACGCTCTCATCTCAACTGCATTTATGCTGCTTTCATGTTTTTTCTACCATACGCAACTTTCACTTCCGTACATGAGTATCGGAACCAACACCCCCTCATGCACAGCCAAACGAGCCTTGTTAAATACCTTCCGACTGCTCATAAAGAAGTGCAAAGCTCCATTCACGCATGTTTCCTGTATTCACTCTTCTTTCAATATCACCATCTTTTTTTGTACTAATTAAGTACAATAAGTTATTTGGCATGTCTTCGTTGTCAAATTTTATTATAAAAATCGTAACTATTGTAAAAGTGTAACATTTTTAGAATCGCAATCGATATTTAATCATCTTATACTTATAATAAAAGATTATAATTTATAACCAATGTTTATTAAGAGCCAATTGAAAATCATTAAAAAGTTAGATGTTGTTAAGCGTCTAAACGTTAACTGACCACTTATAAAAGTCTTCTATCAATTATTTCATATTTATTAGATACTGTTTTGTACTTACCCCTCTCTCAAGTCTCATCATGTGACCTGAATTATGATGTCGCCTCGATAGAAAAGACCGGCCTCAACACGTCGAATAGGCGCCGCGGCGGTACTTAACGAAAAACAAAATTATGCAAGTTTAAAATCTGATTTATCTCTTATGTATCGACGATGTATTTTTAAACAATAAGTAAAACATAAGTGCCGTTGGGTTTAAAACGAGTTTGTGTGTTAAAGGTATAAAAAGTAAATTAAGTGTTAATCGTTACAGGATGAATCGACTAAGGGGCGCCAAACTGGATTCTCACGTCACCTGTTCTTAGACCGGCGCTGCTAGTAGGATGCCAGTTTTTACACACAACGGTCACCTTAGGAATTTCGCAGTTCTAATGGACGAACCAGTAAAAATGTATTAATTTTAGCTTGCGCCGCTGTTCAATATACTTATTAAGAACGATTGGCTGACAATTATTAAGTTTACACCTTAAACGTTATGGCACAATAATTCATTATTTTTGTAGCAGAAATCCGAGACAAAACCTGACCTATGGAACATGACTGTGTCTAATGAAGCGTCTTTCATTCCTTTCCGTCGTAGTCATTCCTGAGTAATAAGACGCGGAGACGAGAATAAAATATTGTCAATATTTGGTCTTTGTTGTCACGCTGGTTTGTCTATGGGGAAACGTGAAGTAGCGCAAATTTTTCGACAAAACTCTCATAATAGATGCCCATGATCACTATAGAAATTAACTAGTTATTTATACTCTAAGAAATTAACCTATATCACGTTTGAATAAGTAGGACGTATACGTCGTGTAAAATTGACGTGTCATGTCGCATCGGATCACATCATTTGTTATGGCTTTTTAGGGTTCCGTACCCAAAGGGTAAAAACGGGACCCTATTACTAAGACTTCACTGTCCGTCCGTCCGTCCGTCCGTCCGTCCGTCCGTCTGTCACCAGGCTGTATCTCAAGAACGGCGATAGCTAGACAGTTGAAATTTTCACAAATTACCTATGTATTTCTGTTGCCGCTATAACAACAAATACTAAACACAAAATAAAATAAACATTTAGCGGGGGCGATAATTTTTTACTAGTCTAAAACGCCATCTATCAGAAATTAGGAAAACTTCGTCAATAGACTAATAATCGTAGTTTTCTAGTAGCATCATAGATGGCGTCATAATTAAATAAATATTTTACAGAATAAATATTTTACAGAAAATTTACTTATATTTAGTTTAGTCAATGGTACGGGACCCTTCGTGCGCGAGTCCGACTCGCACTTGGCCGATTTTTGATGCTCATCTAGTGCAGTACTCACATCAGTATAGACGTACCTACTTAAGTACGCTACGTAATGGAAAGTTACAAGTAAAAGTCTAAAAGTTATAAGAATGAATTCAAATGAAATGTATGGACCCTATATTTCATAAAAAACTGTGTCATGTTAATGTTATCTATCTATCTAAAAATGTGACGGAACTGGGTCTGCGCCGTGGAATAATTTTAGAAACATCTTATTTGTATACATAAATATTGTAACGGGTCTTGAAAAGACTAATCGTTTTAATTATTATAATGGATATCGAGGCCGAATAAGATTTCACTCTCCATCTTTGCAGAAATCATACGATAACCACTGTATGGTCGAAAGTCTGGTGTCTGTGAGATAACTTAATAATAATAACCTATAATAAAATAAATAAATATTTATTATAAAATAATTATTATAAATTAAGGTCAGAAGCTGAAAAACTATATAAATAAATAAATAAACGCTTTACACTCAGCGGCCCCCAGTAGGATTTCTCCTGTGTCAGGGGTCCGGAAACACACACAAAACACAAGCACATACGCCCAGACCACGACAAACATTCATATAGGCAATACAAATATTTGTTATTTGTGGGGATTGAAACCGCGAACGCAAGCGCAACAGCTTCGAAAACGCGTCGTCAAATTGATTTTATTTTAAAAAACTTATAAATATGGATAACTTTTATGAGACATAATTATAATATGAATAGCTACAAATTTATTTGAACAGCGAAATAATTTTATTTATTACAACGAATAATATACCAGCCTTAGCCAATTCCACCAATTTTCTATCAGATTCCAAATTTTTAACCCCCGACGCAAAAAGAGGGGTGTTATAAGTTTGACGTGTCTGTTTGTCTGTCTGTCTGTGGCTCCGTAGCTCGCGAACGGATGAAGCTATTTCAATTTAGTTTTTTTTTTGTATGAAAGGTGAGTTACGGGCGATTGTTTTTAGACATGTTTGGTGAAAATCGGTTGAATCGTTTAAAAGTCGTGGGAGATGAAAGTGGGGAAGAAGAACCGAATGTCTGCAAATATAATCGAGTGGGGTCTCAAATGAAAGCGCATCACGTGCATATTACAAAATAATATGTTCAATGAAAATCGGTTGAGCCCTGAAAAAACTCTGGAGGTAAAAGTGGGGAAAATATCTGCAAATATATGTGGTGGGGAGAAAATTAGGATGGAAATCCGATGTAATCTTTACCTTAAATATAAATTTGAAAATTTTCGACAAGAATCTATGTATTAACGACTTAACAAAATCTACATTATAATAAGTGTGTACCTATACAAAGTATTTAAAATAAAAATTAAATTAAAAATTAAAAAAAAACTCCCGACACAATAACCCGAGTTCCCTTTAAAAAGTAAAAAATAATGAAAGAAACTCATCGCGTTGGGGGACCGCTCCAAACCTAACAATTCAATTACAAATAGTCTCAACTAACCTAACTTGCATGTGATAGATACTAATGAAAAAATAAAAAGTAGGTAATAAATAAGTAGGAGCGGTCTCCCAACGCAATGTATTTTTTATATATATTATTTTTTTGATAAACATAATTAGAAATATTACATATATAAATACAAATATTACACTCAGACTCATGCGGGAATCGAACCCGCAACCCGCGGAGCAGAAAGCAGGGCCACTACAAACTGTGCCAACGAGCTAGAGAACTTATCCCCGCCATAGATAAATAAATAAATAAATAAATATAACAAGGTTTAGTCATTGTGATTGAAAACATGATATCTGATAAATGTCCACCACAATTACAGCTACAGATGTTGATAATTTTATTAAAGATTATAATCACTTTTTGACAAAATAGTGGGTTTATTTCGTTGACATACACTAACGAATTTTGAATTTTAAAACTGCAATCGATTTGATTATCTCCGTATAGATACTGTCTTTACCATCACTTCAGCCTATCACAGTCCACTGCTGAACATAGGCCTCCACAAGTTCGCGCCAAAAATAGCGTAGACTCATGTGTGTTGCCCATAGTCACCACGCTGGGCAGGCAGGTTGGTGATCGCAAGGGTGGCATTGTCGCACCGAAAACGCTGCTGCCCGTCTGTCTTTACTAGTGATGCAACGGAAGTGTCTTAACGGAACCAGAAACGGAAACAGATGTCAAAAGTAAATTTTAGCAGAAACGGAAACGGAAACGGATGCAGAAACGAAAGTGTAAATAATATGAAAAAAAATTAATAAATTTACAAATATATTTCTTTATTAAGTATTAAATACACACCAAGCCTAGATAAGAAATAGATATATTAGAAATCTACAATAGAAAACAATATTGCAACTTAAAGTTATTTTAATATTCAAAATTTAGTAGTGGTAAGTGAAACTTTCAACTCTCAACCGTCGTAAACTTCCGTTTACATCTCCGTTATAAAAGTTGCGGAAACAGAAGCAGAAACGGATGTTGGTAAGAGTGCGGAACTTCCGCACTTGCGGAAACAGAAACAGAGATCTGTTGCATCACTAGTCTTTACCATAAAAATAATCTATCACACGATCGAGCTGGCCATCTAGCTGAATTTCGTGAAATTTTGCGATCGGGTAATTTGGTTTTCCCGATCATTCATTGTTTCAGTGGCTGTGTGACTTGTTGCACCATCTTATTGAAACCAAATGCTAGTGATATCCATATCATCAATAAAAAGCAAAACATGAGTTGTCAAATCAGTCGATAGCGTAACCAAATTTCCCGATCACAATCTCGGTCGTAATCTCGACCACAAATGTTTCTATAATTCTTTCTCTTGTAAGCAAAACAATGACAAATGGATTATTTAATAGGAACATAAAATAATTTTAATTAAATAAAATAAGACTGAATTGCGTATATTTTTTACTAGCGACCCGCCCCGGCTTCGCACGGTCGCAATGCTGAAACTAAATACTATCTACAATAAAAGATACGTTAGAAACCTCTAAAATTACCAGTGTTCCTCTACTATAATATGCATGTATTATACATAAAAACCTTCCTCTTGAATCACTCTATCTATTAAAGAAAACCGCATCAAAATCCGTTGCGTAGTTTTAAAAATTTAAGCATACATACAGACAGACAGACAGACAGCGGGAAGCGACTTTGTTTTATAATATGTAGTGAAGCTGAACACATAATTGGCAATAACCTAAACCTAACTATATTGTACTTCATCACCATATTCTCAGCATTCACCTAGCGTAAAACTGACATTATATTATTATAATACAGAAATATGAACGAGATGTACACTATAACCATTAAAATATTACCATTTCTAATTTGATTTTTTATCAAGGAAATTAAGATATGACATGGGCACCGTTGAAATTATAAAAAAGTAGTTGGTAGCATCGACAAGATTATCTTGAATAATCTTATGGTTTAATGTAATTAAAATATAAATACCTATATATATTTTATCCGTGAAAATTAACAGCATATTTTTATGTTACCTATAATATGTCTTTATTTTTCTCAATACAGGTTTAGACTTGTTAGAAAAAAAAGAAAATATAACTAAGATGTTTTTATTTTATGACAGTTTTAAGAGCTTTTAAATAAATGTTTTTAAATAAATGTAAAGGCCTTGGAACTTATAAAAACGACCGATGGCAGGATAACCATCCATGCTGGCTTTGAAATACACAGGCCAAAGACGGGCAGCAGCGTTTTCGGTGCGACAAAGCCAGCCCTGCGGTCACCAACCCGCCTGCCCAGCGTGGTGACTATGGGCAAAACACATGAGTTCGCGTCATAATGTCGGGCGCGAACTTGTGGAGGCCTATGTCCAACAGTGGACTGTGATAGGCTGAAGTGGAAATAAATGTTATTACAAATGTACCAAAAAAGTAGCCATTTACAAACAAACAACCAAGTCTATTATTAGCTTCTTAGTCGACTACGGAACACTAAAATCTTCTGTCAAATAGATATTCTATTTACAATTCGGGAAATCTCAGAAATAATTAATGTACAAACAATCGTATTCCTAGAATGGAACGTTTAACTTAAATAAATATTCGTCGCATTTTAAATGTTTAAACCAATTATGTCTTGAAAAAATATAAAAATCAAGAATAAGTACATGCTTAAATGTTAGCACTTTAATTATCCTAAATTCAGTAACTTAATTTAAATTTGCTTCTTTGTTATTTTCTTTTGTAGCACATGAACAAAACTTTCGTTTGTAATGATTTTTGCACTTGAAGTATGCGAGCTTCTGGCACACCAGACCGTACCGTTATAAAAGATCCCTAGTACAGTTACATTCGAATGGAAGGCGGTAAATTAGGGTGATACATACACGAAGATAATCCAAGGTCGCCAGCGCATGCAAACTGTAAATGCAGTAATATTTGTGTATCTCTTTCTAAATATTATTAATTTCTACGCAAGTGTAGCCGCGAGCCATTGCCATTATATTATGACGATTCAGCCTGTAATATCCCACTGTTGGGCATAGGCCTCTTTCTCTATGTAGGAGAAGGATCGGAGCTTAATCCACCACGCTGCTCCAATGCGGGTTGGCGGATATATTCCATACTATGAGTAACGAACGCTATCAGGTGTACATGATAAAAACCGGGACCGACGGCTTAACGTGCTCTCCGAGGCACGGTGGGGAGACCCACAAGGACTGCACAAACATCCAGACCACGGCAAACACCTGTATGGTCAATACAAATGTTGCCGTGTGCGGAGATCGAACCCGCAACCGCCAGCGCAACAGTCACAAACCAGTGCTGTGACCGCTGCGCCAACGCGGCACCAGACAGTATATTATACAAACAAAAAAAACATCTTGTCAGTAGCAGTATATCTGATGTGTATTTCGATTACATGTTAAAAATAAACGTCGGGAAGTTTTTACATTGTTAGGTAAGAAGGTAGGACTCTTTGTATAATTAAAATTGTCGGCTAGTAGAATATATAAATAAATTGATAATGATCAATTAAGAACACCTAACATAGCATTTTTCCTTTTAAAAAATTATCAAAAAGTACCAACATGTCTTTTAATAGATCCTTCGTTTTAATAATAGAGATAAACCAGTCTTTTTTTATTCATTATACGGGTACATGCCAGCAGTGGCGGATTAAAGGTCCAGAGCGCCCTAGGCAATCACTTTATTGGCGCCCCTGTACCGGCTATAAATGGCCATCATACTACGAGTACATATAATCTTTAACTAGTTGGTTTTTGCAATTACGATGACGTTGTATCATCAAACCCTAGACCCTTGTACTTACGCTAATGCGCGAATTAAATATGACGTTATAACAGTGAAGAAATCAAAAGGGACGTCAGAACGAACATCAAAATTCATGATTCCTCTCTGCTCTGGGGAATAGGCCTTAATGTATATGTGTGTTGACAGATGATAGTGTATTATGAATATATCACTAGAGAACGTCCCGCGATTTCACCCGCGTAGATCCCATTACCGTGGGAGTAGCGTAGCTTTCTACAGGTGAAAGAATTTTTGAAGTCGGTCTGGTAGTTTTTGAGTTGAGTGGTAGGGCACAGCTGCACTGCAGCTCATAACTGGCCGGCTCGATCGCGGAAATACCACATCCTTGCAGAAGACTGGCGTAAAACAACGGGGTGAATAACCTTGTTTTGTTTAGTCCAGTGAGTAAGCGTTCCGGTGGCCTAACTCTGCAACACACGCAAGTCAATAGCGTCAATTTACAGTTGACTTGTGTAAGTATACGCTGTACCATAAGGACTTCAGCACGTCTGCTGTTCCTTATTATCGGCCAGTATGGCAATGGCGACTGACTTGAGACGAAGGTCTCTTGTCAGTCGCTGATGCAACGTGATCTCCTCTCGTGCTGACCATCAGGCAGAGTGGGTTATTTTGCGACTGCTGCACAACATCTACTGCTGACGAAGTAGACGGCGTGGGCACGAACAAATCTTGTGGCTGTATAGAACTAGTAAGTTTCGCATTGAACAGGGTCGGTAGCAGACACACTGTGAATAATAATTGCGTTAGACAATTCCAAATCATCACTTTTTGGTTTTGAAAAAAATGACGACGATGACGCAACAAACGCGCAATATTGCATAATACGAGTATATCGATGTTTGTGCAATATAACCTACTAGCTGTGCCCCGCGGTTACCCCCGCGTTAATTTGAGGAAAATCATAGCTATAGCCTTTCCTAATTTTAAGTTTGTAGGTGTATTTTTCATTGGACTTTCATACAAACTATCATCCCCTGTTTTAACCCCAAAAGGGGGTTAATTTCTCATAATACATTATTAGTACACCTCAACACCATCTTTAGAGCATACATTTTTAATTTCAAGTCTCTTACTTTAAAAACATAGGACTTTCATACAAACTTCTAACCCCCATTTAACCCCCTTAGGGGTGGAATTTCGTAAAATCCGTTCTTAGCTGACCTCTACTCGGCGACAGGAATATTCCTACCAAAATTCAAGTCTCTACGCCTTATGGTTCCAGAGATATCGTGATGAGTCAATGGGTGGATAACTCTTTTATATATATAGAAGATTATAGATTTAGATTATAGATCAGCATTTAGTTCTTAATCGTCTATATGTTATTTTCTTTATTTATTTAAAAATTCTGAGCTCGCGCGCCCCTTGTAGCTACGCGCCCCTAGGCACGTGCCTAGTTTGCCTTACGGATAATCCGCCTGTGCATGCCAGACAGATTCTTATGTAGATGACAATATTTGTACCCGTATCTATAGTATTATTATGAAAACGTTTACCAACCACGAGGTCTATGTTTTAAAAATATTTCAATTGATCAACACGTAGGTACCTAATGTTTTGTACATTAGTAAACTTTTAGGTTACTATTATCTGTCTGTTATCTTTTATCTGTATGTGTTTTGTATGTAATGTAAAAAACCAAATACAATTTTGTTGGGAAAAGAGATTTTTGACGGATCATCAAATCACAGATATCACGGTATAGGTACAACAGACAAAATTTTATAAGATTTTTTTTTGGCATCAAGTGCAACTTTATCTACTAGATATTTCTATTCTTAATATTGTACAACAGACAAAATTTTATAAGATTTTTTTTTTTTGGCATCAAGTGCAACTTTATCTAAGTACAAGATATTTCTATTCTTAATATTGTACAACAGACAAAATTTTATAAGATTTTTTTTTTTTGGCATCAAGTGCAACTTTATCTAAGTACAAGATATTTCTATTCTTAATATTGTACAACAGACAAAATTTTATAAGATTTTTTTTGGCATCAAGTGCAACTTTATCTACTAGATATTTCTATTCTTAATATTGTACAACAGACAAAATTTTATAAGATTTTTTTTTTTGGCATCAAGTGCAACTTTATCTAAGTACAAGATATTTCTATTCTTAATATTGTACAACAGACAAAATTTTATAAGATTTTTTTTTTTTGGCATCAAGTGCAACTTTATCTAAGTACAAGATATTTCTATTCTTAATATTGTACAACAGACAAAATTTTATAAGATTTTTTTTTGGCATCAAGTGCAACTTTATCTACTAGATATTTCTATCTATATAATAAAGCTGAAGAGTTTGTTTGTTTGTTTGTTTGTTTGTTTGTTTGTTTGTTTGTTTGAACGCGCTAATCTCAGGATCTACTGGTCCGATTTGAAAAATTCTTTCAGTGTTAGATAGCCCATTTATTGAGGAAGGCTATAGGCTATAAATCATCACGCTAAGACCAATAGGAGCGGAGTCCACGCCGACGAAGTCGCGCGCAGAAGCTAGTTCTTAATATTAGTAAAACTGTATGTTCGCAAACTTCTATGCACATGTGTCTTGTATGCATAGTTAAAAAAAGTAGTGGTCACCCAGTGCAGTGGTGGAAATTCGACCATAACTATATAATTTAAAGTATAAGTTTGAACATTATTAAGGTTCTATTGTCAAATACATTATTCTATAATAATAAATAAAAGAGTATATATTCGTGTTATATAGATTAATGCGATGTTGCTGTTTCACTGTTTCCGATAAAGATTTTTGACAAATCACCACATCTCGGATATCATGATTTCCAAAAGATAAAATTTTATGATATTTTATTTCGCATCAATTCATCATCATTGCAGACCAAATTATCATGAGAGGCTATGAGATATCCATACTAATATTAGAAATGCGAAAGTAACTCTCTGTATGTGGGTAAATATTTGAAAGTGTGCATATTGGCATAGTCATGGAGATTAAGAAAAAAATGTGATGAAAATGATTCTTTATATGATTTTTGTAATCTCAGGGACTTTCTTTTTAAAATAGTATCGAAGGGCATGTCCTAAAATATATACTTTTTGTATAATAGAAAATTCAAAATTCATACGAACGGTAGTGATAAATATGGATAATTGGTAATTAGGTCACTTACAGTGTAATGAGTAGTTTTCGAATGGTAATTATGAAAAAAATAAAAAAGTGTTGATAATTAAGATATAAAAGCTTTATTGAAATGAAAAAAGTTACTAACTTAAAACAAAAATTAAAGTTTCTTTTCTATAATAACAATTATGAAAATCAGTTACTAAACAATCATTAGAAAAACGTAGGCAACATGCCTTAAAACATAAAATAAAAATAAAAAAAACATTTTCCAATAGAATCGTAAATATTTTTATAAGAAATAATAAAATCAGTGTCTAACACAATAAAGTGGAAAACAAATAAAACTCTTCTAATTGAAAATAAAAACAATTTTTGAACGGTCTTAAAGTTAAAGTTTAGAGATCAATATTATTACTATAGTAATTAAGCATTAGAAACGTTGTACCATATTATATGATATCTCAGTCATCACAACATCATCAGCCTATTGCAGTCCACTGCTGGACATAGGCCTCACCAAGTTCGCGCCAGACGTCCCGGTTTTCCGCAATCCTCATCCAGCCTACATCGGCAATCTTACGTAGATCGTCGGTCCAACGGGCCGGAGGAAGTCCCACACTGCGTTTGCCAAGACGCGGTCTCCACTCCAAGACACGTCTACTCCAACGGCCATCGGTCCTGCGACACAAGTGACCACCCCACTGCCAATTCAACTT
This sequence comes from Melitaea athalia, assembly GCA_905220545.2. NCBI lineage: Eukaryota > Metazoa > Arthropoda > Insecta > Lepidoptera > Nymphalidae > Melitaea > Melitaea athalia. The sequence goes on from HG992188.1 coordinate 15,396,253, forward strand.
GTTATTTCTGTGGGCTATGCGGTTACTTTCGTTCTCTCGCGGATAGCCTCATTTCTAATTCTATCTTTGAGAGAAACCCCAAGTATAGCCCGTTCCATTGCACGTTGAGCGACTTTAAACTTGTGGACCAGTCCCTTCGTCAGTGTCCACGTCTCGGCTCCGTATGTTAAAACAGGCAGGACGCACTGTTCGAAGACTTTTGTTTTCAAGCATTGCGGAATCGTCGAAGTGAAGACTTGACGAAGCCTGCCAAACGCTGCCCAGCCCAACCGAATCCTCTACTACGGCGTGGTACCTCGGTGGATAACGGCTTTAAAGCTCCCGTTTTTAATCTGTCTGAGCGCCGCACTAATCTCATATCTACTTCGATGTCCAGGATGTCCTCCGAATTTTGACATAACAATGGTGCACGTGGATCTTCGGTGTCCCAAGGCTCGGGCTTACGTGCGCTGGACGAGTACAACTGTCCATAAAAGTCCATAAAATTTCTCGACCTCTTTTCGGATCTGAGGGCGAGAATTAACATAATACCAGATAATAATAGATTATAACATAATTACCATTTCTAAAAAACTAATTACCATTCGCTTATGCGAACGGCAAATACCGGTAATGAGACAGATGGTAAGTAGTATTTCAACTATTTTCTTAAATGAATCATTCTTTTGTTAGAAAATTTTAATTCTATTCTCAAAACCCAAAAGGGGTCACTAAAAGGACTACATAAAACACGTCATGAAAAATATGTAATTAATCACTTACCTAAAAAACAATAAATTGTAATTAGAAAATATTTTGACAAAAACACTATGAGGACCAGAAAATCAAAATTAGCGCCAAAAAGACTGGTTTTTGACACTACCACTGCACTCGATGTCCAAGCCCTGACTGGCGCCCGCGCGGCTGTGTACTTTTGGATTGGAATATTCCAGTTTTTATATGAAAATTCATTACGAAATATTTTGAAATGGTAATTAGTAGGTTATCGATGGACATTTTTTAACTGATCTTATTTTTAATAAGTTAAGTTCTTTGCGTGTTATAGCATGGTTTTATGTGTTCATTAACAACTTAAGTTTATGAATATTTAACCAAAAGTGTAATCTTCAAGAAGGATTTAACACTTTTAGGATAATTATTGATTGAAAATGGAAAATGGGACACGAATGGTAATTAGATTTTGGCACTTTGATTTGTAATATCTCTTAACTTAATTTATAAATAAGATTTTTAGTTATCGCACCATGTTTGGGATACTTTTTTACATAAGAAATAATTCACAAAAGTAAAAAATAAAAACGCTGTATTGGTTCTTTATCAACCGCCGCGCGATTTGCACATTTTCAAATATTCACCCATGTCTGTCTGTCTGTCGCGCTTTCACGCTAAAACTACTGAACCGATTTAAATGAAATTTGGTACACAGATGGTCTAGAGTCTAGAGAAAGGACATAGGCTACTTTTTAATGCGAAAAAAGGGGTGTAAGGGTGTGGGGATGAAAAGTTGTATGGAAGTATCGTCATCGCTAGAAGCTTGAAAGTTATTTTTTAGGCTGTTTGTAGAAGAAAGTTTGTATGGAAATATGTGAATGTTTTATAAGTTTGCGACAACAGATAAAATATATACCTATTAGATATATTCTGAAGTCTAAAATAAACAAAAAGGTATATCTAAAAATACTGTCCAAAGTGACTATTCCACGCGGACGAAGTCGCTGGCACAGCTAGTACAAAATAAATATTTGCCATTCAAGTGCATAAATATTTGTTTATTTACGACATCACATTAGAAACCTCTAAAACTATCAGTGTTCGTTCCTCTACTATATTATGCACCTATATAGGTCATTAATTATAAGTCAATTATTTTTAAAGAGTTCTCTCTCTTTTTCTATATTTAGACATGTGTCAGCGTTAAAGTACTAATATAAAAATACCCAAATAACATTGCATTCCGATTTTTGGTTATCAATTACAAATCAGAACAATTTAAAATAAAAATCTCATGTCAAGAGACAGGAATACTTAAGATAAGTATAGGTACTCGCGGTGTCAAGATTAGCAGCTACTAAATGTTTTCTCAGGTGTGCCAAATTATCTAATGTTTTCGATGAATGTTATTTTCACTAGGATTATTATGTATATTTTCTTTTGTTATACAAACTTCATTTGTTTTTCTCAGATTATATTCTGAGGTCTTAATAACTGCGAATACGAGGCCAGACCTTTAATTGTTCCGGCTATTTCCTTTTTTCTTTTTTTTAAGTGACAAACAGCATTACAAATCCCCCTGATGGTAAGCGGACACCATGAGTTATGGACGCCAGCAACACAATGTAGATCCAGAAAACGAATGGAGAGGGCCATGCAAACAAGGTCAGCCGAAATAATCGCAACTTGGGCGTTTTTTGGGTGGCTGTGACCACAACCTTTTTGGGAGCTGGATCCGCGACTAACTGTTCTAGTATTTTTTTTTTGTATTAATTTGCTGCCGCCATTATACCATAAAATATTTATTTTATTATCGTCGTGCGTTTTTTTACAATAGTTTAACTCAGTGGCGGATTTACAAATATGCCGCCAGTAGGCTATTAAATTTTTGCCTCTCCTCTCAACCTCTGAAACTCTATATCCTAGTACAGTAGAGATACGTACGTGTATTTAAATATATGTGTCGATTAATTTAAAAAAATACAAACAAACAAACATGTATTATTATATATTTAATATAATTATTTATAACAGCAATGAAAAATTGCCGAAAATTGCCGCCCCTAGAATTTGCCGCCCTAGGCTCCAGCCTACTCAGCCTATTGTGTAAATCCGCCACTGGTTTAACTTTAGGCCAGCAGTTCTAAAAGTGTCTACAATTTCTAGGATAGTCCGACACTAACAGCTTATTGCTGTTATAAATATATCAAATATATTTATATTATAATACATGTTTGTTTGTTTGTATTTTTTTTAATTTATCGACATATATTTATACACGTACGTACCTACGTATCTCGACTGTACTAGGATATAGTCCAGTCAAAAAGTTCAAAATGGTCGAAAATAGAGATACCTACTGCTCTTAAAATTATGTGTGATAGCTCGTTGGATCCGGAATGACGTCTAGAAAAATGTTCTAAAAGCATGTATTAAGCACATAAAACATTGCAAAATTTATAAACAATATTAAAAGAAGAAAAAAAATGGCCATTCGTTTTTTGCCAATCTATACTAATATTATAAAGAGCTAAAGTTTATAACTTTGTATATACGGGGTAATCTTCGCAAATACTGATCCGATCATGAAAATTCTTTCGCTAACAGAAAGCTACACTATTCAGGAGTGACAAGATAAAAGGAAAAAGATAAAAATATATAAAGATTTTAAATCAGCAGGATTTGAACCTGCGCCCTCTGACGTGCCGTGTTAACAATTCAATCTAATCAAGCATTATTATTTGCCTTAGAAATTAATTGGTGATTTTAAAACATTTATATTTATCTGATTTGCTGAAAATAGTGAGAGTGTATTGGAACATATCAAATTTCACCGTACCCTTCTTATGTGAAATGGATTATAACGCCCAACGAAGTGGGCACGGGTCGGCTAGTATTTTATAAACTATTAATATTTAAGAAATTTCAAAAAAAGATTCTTAAAGAGGAGGAAATTTTCAATAAAAAACTCTCACTTTTTGAACTCTATCTCCATTATTTATATTTGCATTTAATGCTGAAAGTGGGTCTCCGCGTGAAATTTTTAGGATGCGAGCGCGGCGTCAAAATCCAGTACAACACATTGATTAATTAAATAAATTAAATAAATTAAATAAATTAATCAATGTGAACAAAAACTGGTGACTTTTCCAAAAATGGATGATTTTTCTGAAACAACAAAAATGATAACTTTAAGTAAAGTTTCCTTAAGTAACATACAAAAAATACAGTCGAATTTAGAACCTCCTCCTCCTTCTTTTAAGGTTACTTAAAAATTTGTCTATCTATTTGGAATTTGGATCAAGTTGCTTTTTTTAAGTATGTATAATGTATATAGATGCGCTGAGCACGCTTGTAGGCAATTTTTTTCTTGCCATTAAACTTTTAAACGTAAAAGGTTTGGTTTATTGATGTCTTTCACACGCTTGACTTGGTGAGTAAGCTGGTAAATGCGTGACGAGAGCGTTACGAAAAGTCTGATCGGGCGAGACGAACGATAGTTGAGAGGGAGATACAAGTTAGTGAAGATAAGAAGAGAGAGAGTTACGTTTCGTACATTTTAGTTCAGTTAGTTTAGTCTTTAGTCGTGTGGTCTAAAGCATACTCGTTTTATTTTTTATTTGTGTATGACTATTTGACTAAACGCTTAACACGTGTTAGTAGGTATAATCGAAATGACAATTATATTGTAACCTTCACCTGATTCTGCAACCTCGAAAACTTGAAACAGACATTATTGTCTTAGGATTCACTAGGTTGAAAATAATCTAGATATGTCCCTTCACGTCGATATATCCTGCGATATGACCAAATTAATTTATTAAGTATAAATTGTCGAATACGATACAAAAAAAAAAAAATGCGCATGCGTACAAAGTACACTTGTCAGAAGAGAAACTTCTTTGGCAAACTAATTGAAAAAGTAGGTGGTATCATAATTAAAAACCTAATTGACAAAAAAAAAATAACGACACGTGGTGTTCCCAGGCGATCACCCATCCAAGTACTGACTCGTTACCCGTTGCCGCGTTGCCTCGGTCACCCATCCAAGTACTGATGCGTGGTGCGTTGCCGCGTCGCCTTTCTCTCAAATGTTACCGTCATGCGCCTAAAGAAGTTTCACTTCATGGTGTCTTTTGGCTGTGATTAAAAATTCATTCGTTCATTCATGAACGTGGGTATAGCATTATAATGCAAATATCGCATGTCTTACATGATATATTTATTTTAATATAGTGGAAAACGTTATCTTATTTTTAAATTAAAAAATCATCGTAACTGTTATGACTGAAACGATGGAGTGTAGAACTATAGAACAAAATTATTGTTACTAGGTACTGTAATCAAATAACTACCTCGTTACAAAATAATATGATAGTTTTACAGCAAATGTAAAATATTATGACTCTAAAGTCTAACCTACTATCCAGCTCCTTTTCATTGGTATAAAATCTATTTAATTTAAAAAAAAAATAAAGTCTAATATGAAAAATACCCCAAATAGGCGCAGAATAATAAAGAATTGTTATAGTACCTATCCACAAATAATTTTAATATTTTCAATGTATGTATTTGTGGTAAATACCTTTAAGTGCAGGCGCGCACCGCGATTTTCTGTTTTGCGACACGATTTTAAAATCGCGCTATAAAAAATCGCAGAACGTACCGTGCGGGCACTGCGATTAAAAAATCGCGATCTTTGCTCAGTTGCACCGTGGACTTCGTACAAGTCGCTTGTCTTTATTTACTAATTCGGAGGATCAGAAGAAAAAATAATAAAATTCGCCAACACTGGATTCATCTTTTAACAGCGGATAGAATTATCAAAAGTTCCTTATATCAGAAACACCATGAACTTCGAATGTATCCCAAAAAATTCTTTGGCTATTATAGAATGAAAATTTAAACATACGACAGATTACTGAGATACGAACACACAATATTTACAATAGCAGACGAATTTTCGAAACATGAGAATTACGAGATTATATTTACAACTAGCGACCCGCCCCGGCTTCGCACGGGCGAAATGCTGATTTTTGTTCAATAACAAAAAATATAGCCTATGTCACTCCTAAATAATGTAGCTTTCTATTAGTGACAGAATTATCATGATTGGTTCAGTATTTGCGAAGATTACCCCCTACAAACAAAGTTATAAACTTTACCTTTTTATAATATTAGTATAGATTATTACAGTAGATATACTGTAGTACAACTCTCACAGCAACCAAATTATCATTTAAATAAATTAAAAGTAAAAAACCATTTCAAAAAACAAGCTTTTATTTGAACGTGCTAAAACGAAAAACAAAAAAATTTACTTTAAAACTTTTTCTATCTACTTATAAAGTCATTACATAATTTATATGATCGCGAGATATGAGTACCTACTCGTATTTCCTTAGTTTGAGAGTTTTAATAGTTAAAATCAATCACATCAATTTATTTAATTTACTTGTTTACAAGCAAATCTCGCGACAAGCTTTTATATTCAGGCGCTGACATGCTTACTCTTGAAAAGATGGAACACGAATGATGCCCGAATGCGCGATTTTAAAATCGCAGTGCGCGCGGGATCATACAATTTCATACGTTGCATTTTATTTTCGCGATAATCGCGTCGCGAGAAAATATGACGAATCGCGATTTTAAAATCGCCGCGATTTTTCATTCGCTGTGCGCGCGCTGTCCTACTAACTCATACGTTGCATTTTTGCGATTAAATAATAGCGCGATTAAAAATCGTGGTGCGCGCCAGCTCTAAAACTTGAAAAATAAAACTTGGTATTAATTATAATTATAGGTATATTTATTGCCTAAATTTATATTTTGTGCCTCAGTTGCCTATTAAAGGGATTTAGAATGTTTTTAACTTAATATAAAGCTCATTAAAATAATATTTATATAAATAATGGATTTTAGTTAAATATAAATAGATAGAAAGACGTCGGTCCCGGTTGTTATCATGTACACCTGATAGCAATCGTTACTCATAGTAAGGAATATATCCGCCAACCCGCATTGAAGCAGCGTGGTGGACTAAGCTCCGATCCTTCTCCTACATGGGGAAGATGCCTATTCCCAACAGTGGGATATTACAGGCTGAATCGTGATCGTGATAAATAGAAGTTGTGTTGGCTATGTATCTTTGAATTCTTTGATTGTCACTGAGTGACCGAATCAGACTGAATACTAAATAATAGTTGAATGGGTTGAATACTTGAATGTGGTTCAATAACCTTAGTCTTAATGTTGCCATTCTTTTCTAATTTAATAGGCACGTCAGATTTCTACCGCGAAACAGTACTGAACAAAATTTTTTTAGTACGTAATAATAATTAAATACAATTAAAGATTACATGAATTACAAACAACAGCCTTAAAATAATTCAGCGTCGAAAATTAAACATATAAAACTATAAAATATATTTTTTTATATATGGCAGCCCTCAGAATTTTGAAAAGAGTGTGTTATCTGTGTAATTGTGTATGTATATTGTAAAACTGTCAGTTTGCTGTCAGTAAAGAAATGGCGGTGAATGCTTGGAATAAATTTTTAAGTTAACTTTTCAAGTTATTTAAAAGCTTGAAAATGCATATAAAACAGGTAGAAGATCTAGTTTATTAATCAACAATAACTGTATTTGTATATCTCTGTTATGTACCTCATTTTTCATTTATGACGTGTATTATTGTATGACATTATTTTGTTTATAGGTGATTATTCAGGGTTTTAAGAGTTATCGTGAACAAATAGTCGTAGAGCCCTTTGATAAAAGACATAATGTAGTTGTTGGACGCAACGGCTCTGGGAAAAGTAACTTCTTTCACGGTAAGCATCAATTTATGACGACTACACCAAGTTTTTTGGAACCTAAACAATGTTTGATTCATCATTGTCATTTTTACATATTTCGTATTATTACAGCTTATAATTTAAAGTATTTTGATTTTCTAAAGTTTCAAATCAGTGTATAAAGCAATAATACCCAATTAATTGCACATTTTTAATGTTAAATTCATAACCTGATTCTACACAATGTTTACTAATGAATATTGAATAAATAAATAATATAATAGTTTTAATAAAAGGGCTAACTAAAACATTCAATTACAGCTATTCAGTTTGTCCTGAGCGATGAATTCTCCCATCTCAGACCTGAACAACGACTTGCTCTGCTCCACGAGGGCACGGGACCCCGGGTGATATCTGCCTTTGTTGAGATTATATTCGACAATTCAGACAATAGGATTCCGGTGAGTATCTATTTGAATTTACTTGACTAAACTCAGCAGCATATATTAATTTCTTACCTCTAAATATAACTATAGGTGTCTGCTGATCAGTGAGATACAAATTGTTACTATTACAGTGCAAATAAATAACAAAAAATTATAGAGAGTTTAATTAACATTTTTTTCTATAATTTACTAATCTAATTTACGATTAACTCATCAGTGCGTGTTAAAAGTCTAAAATAATATTTTTGCTGTTTTTTTTTTATTATTTTAAAGTTAGATATTAGTGTAAATACACAAGCATTATTTAAATAATTTCTTAGTCTTGACTTACACATAATATGATAATAAGTTAGAATTGTTTGTATAAATCTAAAAATACATACATATTACCTACCTATATCAATTTAAAAAAAAATGTTATTGGTCTAGTACTTCAAATGCTAGTAAAAATTGTCATTTTAATTGAGGCAGGAGGCAATTTCACATGATATGGTCTTGTATTATAAAATATTGTTATTATCTATATTCTATACCATTATTATAAAGCTGAAGAGGTTTGTTTGTTTGCTTGAACGCGCTAATCTCAGGAATTACCGAGTGGAAAAATTCTTTCAGTGCTAGATAGCCCATTTATTGAGGAAGGCTATAGGCTATAATTATATCATCATGCTAAGACCAATATGAGCGTAGCACCAATGAAGATTTTTTTCAAAATCGGGTTTTTTCCTTCTGCCATGCGCTGCGTAAGTTAAAGTTTCGCAAAAATCATGTATTACAGAATATAATTATGAAGTATGAAGTCGCGGGCAGAAGCTAGTACTGTAAAATATTGTATTAAATGGTTGCTTTTGTACATCTACACTAACTTTCTTTCACTTTGCAATTCAAATTACTTTTACTATTACTATAACATAATCATTTACTTTGTTTTAGATTGAGAAAGATGAGATATTCTTACGTCGAGTTATTGGTTCTAAGAAGGATCAATTTTTCCTTAATAAGAAAGTAGTCCCACGTTCGGAGGTACTAAATCTCTTAGAAAGTGCGGGTCTATCGAACTCGAATCCATACTACATTGTCAAACAAGGAAAAGTGAGTTGATTTTTTTTTTGTTACTGTCTTTATACACGCTTGTAAAGTTTGTGTTGTGTTATATCTATTACAGAAAACTTTGTGTTTCGACATACCTAAACATTTTCATACATTTTACTTTATAGCATGTACGGACACCAATAGAGTCTCTTGTTTTTAACAATTGCAATTATTTAACATTTAAATGATTTAATAAACATTTTTAACTAATAAACAGTATATAACATTAACTAAAGGTGTTAGATCTCTCATTCTATTATTCGAGTCATTCTGACGTGTATGTCGGTACCTGGGCTGTTGTCGATATTCAACTACCCTCACTCATTCTATTATTCAAGTCATTCTGTCTTGTATAACACGACTGGTGCAACCACGACTAAGGCAGTCTTGGCTCTGGCTTGGCATGGTATACTTGTTGTATCCTACTAATAGCTTAACTTAAGACGCTTTTGATATTTAATTAGTGTCCGACCGAAGTTTCGGTTTCGGTTTCGGTTTCGGCCGAGTTTCGGCCAAAAATCAAGTTTCGGCGGCAGTTTCGGTTTCGGCCAAAATTGGCCGAAACTTTTGCCGAAACCGAAACTGATTTCGGAAGTTGTCGTGCACGCTCGCCTAACTGTTTTCAATTCAGATGTTTACTGTTGCTTAGTAGTGGGTTACTTAATTCTAAATGTAAGTATGACTGTCCTACTAATTGTGATCTAGGTACTTATCTTTATTAAATCTAAATGTGCGATTTGATTATCTTTGTCGAGACTGGAACTAAGAGTGTAATAGTAATTATAGTAATTACTAGCTTCTGCGCGCGACTTCGTCGGCGTGGACTCCGCTCTTATTGGTCTTAGCGTGATGATATATAGCCTATAGCCTTCCTCGATAAATGGGCTATCTAACACTGAAAGAATTTTTCAAATCGGACCAGTAGATCCTGAGATTAGCGCGTTCAAACAAACAAACAAACAAACAATCAAACAAACAAACTCTTCAGCTTTATTATATTAGTATAGATTATTTTTATATAAGAGGTACCTAAAAGAGATTGATGATTCTTTTAAGTACAAATACAAAGCAATGTATTAATTAATAAGATTATTTTATTTTATTTTATTTGGAACACCAACAGCACATAATACATTATATTACATTACAAATTGGACATTTCGACTAAGCCATTTATAGGTATTCGCATATGGTTTTCAAATAACCAGTTCAGATTTCAAAATACCAATACTTAGTATTTAATGAAACAATAACAATTAGTGATTTGATTATTATTGATAACTGATAAGCATTTTGCTATGAGAATTTAATTTGAAAAAATTATCAAAATATTATTAATATTTTTGAAGTGAAACTTCTTTAGGCGCGTGAGGGGTAAAATTTGAGCGACCGGTAACGCGGCAGCGTCATGACGTTCAGTACTTGGATGGGTGACCGCCTGGGAACACCGCGAAACGTACAAATCATCATTTCAGCCTATCGCAGTCCACTGCTGGACATAGGCCTCCACAAGTTCGCGCCAATAATGGCGTGAACTCATGTGTTTTACCCATAGTCACCACGCTGGGCAGGCGGGTTGGTGACCGCAGTGCTGGCTTTGTCGCACCGATGACGCTGCTGCCCGTCTTCGGCCTGTGTACTTCAAAGCCAGCAGTTGGATGGTTATCCCGCCATCGGTCGGCTTTTTAAGTTCCAAGGTGGTAGTGAAACTATGTTATCCCTTAGTCGCCTCTTACGACACCCACGGGAAGAGAGGGGGAGGCTAAATTCTATGCCGTAGCCACGCAGCAAGCAGCAACAAAACGCACGCAATTTTTTTTCTTACATTTTATCTATATTCTATACTAATATTATAAAGCTGAAGAGTTTGTTTGTTTTTTTTTTTGTTTGTTTGTTTGTACGCGCTAATCTCAGGAACTACTGGTCCGATTTGAAAAATTCTTTCAGAGTTGAATAGCCCATTTATCCAGAACTAGGCTATAGGTTATACATCGTTAGGTTAAGATCAATACGAGGGGCGCACCAATGAAAAATATTTCAAAATAAGGTTTTTTTTTCATTTTGAGAGCTTCCGCTGCGAGCACTGCGTAAACAGTTAAAGTTTCGCAAAAATCATGCATGACAGAATTGTTTCACTTTAAAAGTTCTAAAAAAAAGTCCGCGACAGCATGTCTATCTTTTAAGGTTGGCTTACTATAACCTTTTTTTAACCGACTTCCAAAAAAGGAGGAGGTTCTCAATTCGACACGTATGTTTTTTTTTTTATGTGTTAGCTCAGAACTTTTGACTGGGTGGACCGATTTCGATCAATTTTGTTTTCATTGAAAGGTGTTGCGTGTCATGTGGTCCCATTTTAATTTAATTGAGATCTGACTAGTACTTTTAGAGTTATATCTAATAATGCGTATTTACGTGACTACTTTTTCGTCGACCTAAGTTATATTATACCGCATAACTTTTTACTCGGTGTACCGATTTCGATGATTCTTACTTTAATCGAAAGCTAATACTTGTCTTGTAGTCTTGTTTAAATTAGATCGAAAACTGATTACAACTTTTTGAGTAATCTTTAATAGCGCGTATTTACTTGACTATTTGTTCGTCCTATTACGTTGTATTACTTGTCGATGTAATTGAAGTCGGTTTTTTTTCGTTTGCGAGCAAACACAATTATATGCTAAACAAATTTGTTCTAAAATAATGCAATATTTGCGAAGGTGTTTTTATAAACATGATATAAATCTTTATGCACTATACTTTATACTTTTTTTGTCACAAGTATTTAATTTAAAACAAAATTGCCCTTTACACCATTCGATTTCAATAAATATCTTAGGAGATATCGCAGTTTTTATAAAACATTGCAGCAAAAATATTCACGATTCAGCCTGTAATATCGCACTGTTGGGCATATGCCTCTTCCCCATGTAGGAGAAGGATCGGAGCTTAATCCACCACTCTGCTCCAATGCGGGTTGGCGGATATATTCCCTACTATGAGTAACGATCGCTATCAGCTGTACATGATAACAACCGGGACCGATGGCTTAACGTGCTCTGAAAATGGTGGAGAGTCCCACAAGGACTGCACAAACACCCAGACCACGTCAAACATCTGTATGGCCAATACAAATGTTGTCGTGTGCGGGGATCGTACCCGCAACCGCCCGCGCAACAGCCAATCGCAATCCAATGGTGTGACCGCTGCGCCAACGCGGCGTCAATTAAGCAAAAATATTATCAAGCTGAAAAGTTTGTTTGTTTAAACACGCTAATTTCAGAAACTACTGGTTGGAGTTTAAAAAAATCTTTTTGCTTTGGATAGCCAATTTAACGAGGAAGGCTATTTTTGTCCTTCAATTAACGCATATGAAACCGTGGGGCACAGCTAGTATTAAATAAATGATTACAACAAAATTAATATACTGTTTCCATTTCATGTCAATAAAAAAAATGTGAGTAAATGGGTAAAATGCACCAAATTTCAGTATTTTAAGGAATTTTATACTTGGCCACGTGAGTTTCGGTTTCGGTTTCGGTTTCGGCCGAAACTGTAGTCATGGCCGAATATTCGGTTTCGGTTTCGGTTTCGGCCGGAAACCGACTTTCGGTCGGACACTATATTTAATTTGTGCAAACGGATTAATTGTCACATATTATATTACGATCTATAATTGTTAACTAATAACTATCTTGTGTTACCTTACATTTTAATTAAACAGTCTGACCTCCTTCTTACATATATATAATTGAAGACATACTGGTGCAACTGTCATAACACTGTTTGGTGGCTGTGGGTTCAATCCCTACTAACAGCAAACATTTCTATAGGTATAGGCCATAAAGATGTATGCCATGATCTGTGCATTTGTGTATTATGTACATTTTCAGATCACAGAGATAATTAAAATTCTAATTTGTAAGATAAAGATTCAAAGGTGGTTTTAAAGCATATTTGATTGAGTAAAGTTATTTTTCATTTTGATTTTTGATAAATTATTGTTTAGATTAATCAAATGGCAGTAGCACCAGACTCGCACAGATTAAAGTTGCTGAGAGAAGTCGCTGGAACCAGAGTGTATGATGAGAGACGAGAGGAATCCGTTACTATACTTAAAGAAACTGTTGGCAAGGTAAATATCTTATAGTTATAACATACACACACGGTCGTCTGTTCCTATGGTAAGCAACTTAATGCTTGTGTTATAGTTAACAGCCGGATTTTTTTTTATTAATTTTTTTTTTTTTGATTAATATACATAGAAATATTACACCCAGACTCACGCGGGAATCGAACCCGCACCCGCAGAGCAGAAAGCAGGGCCACTACAGCTAGTCTAATGTTACTAACAAGTCAAACTAATAAATATTAGATTGTAATTTAATTATTCTTATACTCATATTTTTAACTATCTTACAAAAAAAGATAAATCCGATATCCTCGAATCTATCCCTCGGGTACTACACATTTTTCCGGGATGAAAAGTAGCCTATGCCCGTTCACATTTATAATATTAGTATGGATATCTAACATAAGTATAGGACATAAATAAGTATAAAGTAGTCAACAATTAAAAAATAATTAATGTAGGGATCTTATTGACAATGTAATAAAACGATGTGTTGCTCTGTAAACAAAGATTTATTTGCTTGAGCTATATTGTATGAGAAAATTACAAACTATTATTACACTCTAAACTTAACTAAAACTCACCTGTAAACAAAGAAACGACATTTAACGTTTATTATTTACAGTGTCAATTTCTTTATTAATCTTTTATTAATAATCTAAACAAATTAAATAAGCTTTAGTCTTAACCAACATATCATCTTTTTTCCAATCTTTTTATAATCTCTTCATTAGCATTGACAGCAATGCTTTACGGCCAGTACGTAACATTCAAACCAAAGAAATGTTATATCTATTTCTTTACATCTCCCCCTCAAAGGAAGAAAATTTTCAGTAAAATTTTCGAGGACATCAACCGCAACTCTATTCTTCGTCTTCTTGACATCTAATTGTAGAAACTGGTATCAATTTCGTGATATGGAAAAGATTTGACTCCATTTTCTTGTGGCCTGTATTTATTCTGTATATAGAATTAGAAATTTTTTCTACTATTTTATACGGTCCAATTCTTAGTTCGTCCAATTTCTTCCTATTTAGTTTATTGCCATTTTCGACATATACCATGTCTCCTATATTAAATTCATAGTATTTTCGGTTTTTATCAAACATTGTTTTGTTGTAATCATGCGACTTCATGGTATTTTCAAGGGCAATTTCTCTGTCTCGAATCCAATCACTATGTGACTTTTTTTGTCTTAATTCCCTTGGTAAAATTGTGATATCTGTACCATTTAAAAGATAGGTGGGTGAAAAACCGGTAACTGAGTGAATGGTTTCATTGTATTTCTTAACACATTCATGAGCAATGGTTGTCCAAGATTTTCTGTTTTCTTCTTTCTTGAATGCTAGAGTAACCGGTGCAGCAAATGGGCTGTAGGATTCCTCTATTAGCTTACTATCTAACAATTTTGCAATTTGCTCTTCTATCTCTTTTTTATCTTCTAAAGTACATCTGTACGGTCTTTTACTGCAGTATTTATCTATTAACAGGTCTATTCTTGCTTCATATCCGTTGACAGTTCCTACATCGTATTTGTTTTTCGCAAAAACTGATTCGTATGTGCTAACTAAATTGTTTATTTCAGATTTTTGTCTTTCATCTAAATGGTTTATTTTCATTTCAAAGTCTTCTTCTTTTACGTGTTCGTTGAAATTAATTGTGTATTTTTCAATTTTTTCCAGTTTGTTTGTATTCTCACAGTTCAAGTTTAGTTTCTGGGTTATTCTCAAGTCTTCATTCTGTGTCAACCTGAAAATTTGTATTAGGTCAAGTCCTATTAAAAAATCATACTTGAAGTTTTGTTCATCAATTATATACACATCCACATTTTCCTCCAAGTCAAATATTTTTATTTTCAAATTAGTCAAACCACTTGTCTTTTTCACACCATTAATTGTTACTAAATTTGCTTCATTCAAATTTTTTCCTTTTCCTTTTATCTTTAATAATCTAGAATTAATTAAGGAAACATTGGAGCCTGAATCATAAACTCCTTTTATTTCTAAAATATCATTTACTAGTAGTTTGACATTTATTAATGGTGTGACTGCTCGTTTTTTTGATCAGCCTCATTTAACTCCGTTTCAATCA
The DNA here is from genome assembly GCA_905220545.2 of Melitaea athalia. Classification (NCBI taxonomy): domain Eukaryota; kingdom Metazoa; phylum Arthropoda; class Insecta; order Lepidoptera; family Nymphalidae; genus Melitaea; species Melitaea athalia. The sequence goes on from HG992188.1 coordinate 15,411,521, forward strand.
CAGAGTTGTTGATATGTTTAATAAAATTTTTCGTTGTGCTATCCCTTTCATTTGGTCTAAACCAACATATAGCTTCCGGATGGTAACGACCGGTTTTATTCAATTTCTCACAAATTTTACATGGACTTTTTTCCTCATTTTTATCATTCGTCCTTGTTAAATTGCTATATCCGAATTTCCTTTTTGGCAGTAAATTTTTCTGATTTACCATATGTTCATACTTGCTTACCTCGTTAAACAAATTCACAGTATCTTTGAGTGTTTCTCTATCAATTTTATTCATAATGAATTCGGGCAAACCAGCCGCAATGAGATCTAACAAAGTACCTGTATCAATCGATCTCCTCATGTCCAACAGCATTTTTTCTTTTCGTATGGCATAATCTAACAATGATCCATCTTTATATTTAAATAAAAGTGCATATGTTACTGGGCTCCAGCCTTTGTTTGCAAATGACTCACAAAATTTGTTCTTCCATGTTGACCACTCCGAGTTGATAGTCAATTTAATAATCATGGAACTGTACCAATCTATACAAGTCTTGTCCATAAACAGTCGAAGTAATTCAATCTTCTTCTCGTCTGTTGTAACATCAAAGCGGAGACACTCTTTTTCAAAAATATCAATCCATTGTTTTGCGTTTGGGTTCTTACTTGTAAACTTTTCAACTATAAATTTTTCTGCTATATATTTTAGGTTTTGCTGTTTCGTTTCCTGTGTGTTTTCCAATAATTTCTCAAACAATTTTTCCACTGAATCAATTCCTTTTGCACTCACAGGAGTAGGTCGTTCTGGGTTTATTTCCTCTAAAAACTGATCCCCGAATTGTAGGTTACCATCATCATCTATGTAAATTTTTTTTAGTTCTTCTGTCAGTGTTATCCAAACTCTTCGAGTTTGAAATCTTTTTAATAAAGTGTTTTTTACTTTACTATAAGCCGATGTTTTTAATAGCTCTTTGTGATGACCAGCTGCTTGTAGGGTTTCTGGTATAGTATACACTTTGTCATCGCTTGTTGTTATTGAGGTTATGGCCAGAATATTAGTTTATTATTTATTGTTTATTATTACACTCTAAACTTAACTAAAACTCACCTGTAAACAAAGAAACGACATTTAACGTTTATTATTTACAGTGTCAATTTCTTTATTAATCTTTTATTAATAATCTAAACAAATTAAATAAGCTTTAGTCTTAACCAACATATCATCTTTTTTCCAATCTTTTTATAATCTCTTCATTAGCATTGACAGCAATGCTTTACGGCCAGTACGTAACATTCAAACCAAAGAAATGTTATATCTATTTCTTTACATATTTATTTCAAAAAAAGATTTCATTAATTTTTAACAGTCTATTAATTTATACTTTACATGCTCAATGTTATATTTCACAATACCGAGATACTTTACTGCATGAAATGTTTACATTTAACTATGAAATATCCTTGTGCCCCAAGATTTGAATGAATCACATTTTAATAATAGAAAATATTAGATCCACTTATCAACCTTTCCCTGCTTATCTATCGATTGGAAAATCCTACTGTATGGTGGGGTGTACTGTGATTGATTTATATATCTATAACGATAAATACATACGATTTGCCGACATTAAAGTGGAACCGCCACTTGAAACATTTTTATCTGATCAAAGGAAAAACCATTCAGTCATTCCTAAAATAACTAGGAAAATCAGTGTAGATACTGAGAATATAATCTCGGTTAAAACGCCATATCATCATTTCATCATTTATAAAACAAAGTCGCTTCCCGCTGTCTTATGCTTAGATCTTTAAAACTACGCAACGGATTTTGATGCGGTTTTCTTTAGTGAATAGAGTGATTCCAGAGGAAGGTTTATATGTATAATACATGCATAATATAGTAAAGGAACACTGGTAGTTTTAGAGGTTTCTAATGTGACGTCGTAAATAAACACTTTTTTTTACGCTTACATTGCATATATTTATTAACCGACTTCCAAAAAAGGAGGAGGTTCTCAATTCGACTGTATTTTTTTTTTATGTATGTTAGCTCAGAACTTTTGACTGGGTGGACCGATTTCGATCAATTTTGTTTTAATTTAAAGGTGTAGTGTGTCATGTGGTCCCATTTAAATTTAATTGACATCGGACAAGTACTTTAAGAGTTATATCTAATAATGCGTATTTACTTGACTATTTTTTCGTCGATCTACGTTGTATTATGCCGCATAACTTTTTATTCGGTGTACCGATTTTGATGATTCTTACTTTAATCGAAAACTAATACTTGTCATGTAGTCTTGTTTAAATTAGATCGAGATCTGATTGCAAATTTTTGAGTAATCTTTAATAGCGCGTCATTTACTTGACTATTTTTTCGTCTTATTACGTGGTATTACTTGTCGATGTAATTGAAGTCGGTTTTTTTTTCGTTTGCGAGCAAACACAATTATTTTATATTTAGTATCAGCATTGTACCCGTACGAAGCCAAGGCGGGTCGCTAGTTATGAATTAAATAATCTTCATTTATAATATTAATTATTGCACTTACCACTTACTAAAGATGTATTTGAATAGACAGTGGGGTTGCGAGAGAGGGGCAAGGGGGGGCATCGTGCCCTGGGCGGTACTCACAAAGGGGCGCCAAATGGTCCGCAAAACAAAAAAAAAATGCTGGATATATTGTATGGTCAGCGACTGATCAAGAGTTTTGACCGCCCTAGGCTAATTATGAGGACGCGCCCCTGCCAGGTGTGTTACGGACGGCCAATAAATTTGTAAATGAGTAAAGTAGTAGTGTGAAAATGTTGTTTCATACATTGTTCATACTACCTATAAAAGTTTTCAGATCGATCTGAAAGCGAAACTAACGTTGTACTTTAATCTGCATGACATTCAAACTTAGGGTGGCAAACCATTTTTAAGCTGACCGTACATAAAGACAAAGTACCTCACGCATTATAAGACCAAAATCATGACAAGTGACTGCAGTCTGCAGGCTACCAAGTAGAAAACCAAATTCACACCAAATACAAAGACACGATTTCATCCCCCCCCCCCCCGATCCTCGCGCCCTAGGCTGCAGCCTATTTAGCCTAAGGGTTAATCAGGCACTGTGTATGGTTTTCGAATGGAGGGGGGCGCTAAAAAGATACTGTGCCACAGGCGCGAGTTAAGCTCGCTACGTAACTGTGAATAGAATATAAATGTTTATTAGATATGAAGTTGAGCAAAGCAATTACAATATTTGAGGCAGCGCAGAATATCAAAGCCATATAATACTCTAGCAAAGTATAGTTGTGTTTCAGTGATAAGTAAGTTAGCTAGAGCTCCTGAGTAAGATCAGGAGTAACGACGGCAACTAGTAATTAATTCCAAAACAAATGCTTTACTCGTAGAATTTTCCATTGTTCTGAATTCACACTTATGCTTACATCTGGTTAGTATATCATTGAAATTGCAGTAACTTGTCGCCACAAGGTAAATTAGTAATTAAAAACTTTACTTTGAAATGGTGAACTGCTTTAGATGTAGTTAAGTTTTATAACTTAATTAACAAATTGACATTTTTACCTTTTGAAATAAGTTTGAATTTGTTTTTTTTTTTTTAATGTAACAATGTGCCATTTCTTAACTATATTTTTAGTTTTTTCCCGCGGAAAAGCCGTTTTCGTGAGAATTTCGAGATAAAAAGTAGTCTATATGTGGCTCCACAAACCCTCTAACCTCCTGTGATAGACCCATAAAATTCGGGTTAGTAGTTCCGAAGATTAGCCGGGACAAAGAGAAAGACGAGCAGACAAAAAATTTTAAAATCGTTTGTTTGTGTTTTAGTATCGTGTAAATAACTATATGCACTTGAAAAAACACAGTTATTTTGAAATCATAGACAGATATTTCAATATTATTTATATGAATTTAATGCATTACTTAACTTAAAAACTAAAACATTTGGTGTTTATTTCAGGTGGAAAAAATTAATGATTTCCTACAGACAATAGAAGAGAGATTAAAAACTCTCGAAGAAGAAAAGGAGGAATTAAAAGAATATCAGAAGTGGGACCGAGCGAGGCGTGTCTTAGAGTTCATCATACACGACACAGAGCACAGAGAGAACAAAAGGAAATTGGAAGATGTATGTATATTATTATTACTATTTTCACATATTATATACAAACTTACTACATATACACGTGGGCATAGGCCTCTTTCTCCACGTAGAAGAAAGATTGAAGCTTAATCCTTCACGCTGCTCCACTGCGGGTTGGCGGATATGTCCCCTACTAGTGTGAATAACGTGTACTATGAGTAATGATCGCTATCAGGTATTTATAATAACAACCGGGACCGACGGCTTAACGTGCTTAGAGTGACCCACAATAATAGATATTTATACAAATAAAAATATCCATCCCGAGCGGGATTCGAATCCGCAAACCGTCGTTGTTTTAGACGACTACTCGCACCACTACACCGGAGCGGTGTTTGGCATTAAATTAAGCCTCATATACTATTTTGGACACAAGATTTTACAATTAAACATAAACTACTTACCTACTGCTTTTATTTAATTTATTTTTATCTATATATCAATATAAATCAAATTAAATCACTGAAATGTATATACGCGGATAACTTTCGGCTAGTCTTTAGATTAAAAACGGCGTCGGTCGGTCGGTCGGAAATTAGATAGGTTAGGGTTATTTTTTTTTTGTTTCTCCGACAAAAATATGCCGATAAACAGTGTAATATTGAAATTAGATAGGTTAGGGTTATTTTTTTTTGTTTCTCTGACAAAAATATGCCGATAAACAGTCTAATATTGAAATTAGATAGCTTAGGGTTATTTTTTTTTTTTTTTTTTTGTTTCTCTGACAAAAATATGCCGATAAACAGTCTAATATTGAAATTAGATAGCTTAGGGTTATTTTTTTTTTTGTTTCTCTTACAAAAATATGCCGATAAACAGTCTAATATTGAAATTAGATAGGTTAGGGTTATTTTTTTTTGTTTCTCTGACAAAAATATGCCGATAAACAGTCTAATATTGAAATTAGATAGGTTAGGGTTATTTTTTTTTTTTTTGTTTCTCTGACAAAAATATGCCGATAAACAGTCAACCGTTCTTAATCTAAAGACTTACCTAACTTTCGAGAGACTGCAGGCTGTCAGGACGTTTTAAAAAAAGAAATTTAAAAGAAAATTAGATATGGTAGATGTGTTTAAGCCTTGAATAGCTCTTTTAAAAAAGATATACATAAATTACAACAACATCATGTGACAACGATAGTCACAAGTTTCTTAACGTCACATTTAGAATATTTCAACTTCACCACTAAATAGAAAGATATAAATCAGTGTCTAAAAGCAGCAGGTTTTTGAATTAATTTAGAAATTAATGAATTTATTTGTCTAACGATAAGCTTAAAAATAAAACACAAAGGCAAGTCACATGATAGTTTTTGGTTAAAACTAATTTGGCAATTTATTATTATTGGTATTATAAATTGCCCTGTAAATGATGTCTTTGTAGTAGTTACGAGTAGACTCAATTGTCTGCAATGTAGTTTATGACCTGTTATTGTATATATATTTTGGAGCAATAAAAATGTAAATTTTTCTGTCTTTATACAACAATGAAAATGTAGTTAATGTCAAAAAGTGTAAAGCGATTCTATTTATTGATTAAATTGTTTTTAATTTAATATTTAATATTTTTTTTTTTCAAAAACGGTAATTTTAGTTTTTTAATGTCCAATGACGTGATTATGATGGACACTATAATAGAGTTTAGTAAATAACAATTCGACGCCCCCGGGGAATAAAGTCGTAAAGTGCTATTACCACTGTTTTAATGTTTTTGCATTTTCGCCATCTATAGGTCGTAAATTCGTAATACATCTTCTGATTTTTTTTTAGATTTTTTTTCTAAAAATCCACGAAGTTATAATATATAATATACATTTTTATTCTCCGGAATAAATAGCCCATAATAATATCGTAATCATATAATATGGAACGAACATCTGTCTCAAAAAGTTGGTAAGACGTTATACCATTTTATTCACGTAAAAAAATGGATAACTAATTTCCGTAACACGCGTTACCGCTAAGTGTTCGGTAAGTGTTGGTCGGTAAACGTACATTACTACTTTATTCTTATTTTGTTTTTAGTATCGTAATGCATGCAAATAGTTTTCATTACATTACAACTTCACGGGAATAAAATGGTTGTGTGCCGTTACGTAGTATACACTTAATATAAAAATCAGTATTACACATTTTTGGCAATGACTTTAAAAGTACACGTGATATTTAATTTATTTTTATAGCTACATAATACGTAAAAAATTCTGAAAATAATGATGTATCACACAATATTATACAATATTATAATTATAGCCCATTTAGGACACGCGATATAACAGAGAAAAGGTTTTTTGCTCGTCCTGTAAAATTTACTTTTCTCTATTACCACTTTATTCCCCGGGGGCGTCGAATTATATTCAGATTCAAATTCAAAATATTTTATTCAGCATAAAATTATTACAATTTCTTACTGAACGTCATGAGTCTACTATATATAAAAAATATAATATATAAAAAAAAATCAAAAAAGGAGTAGATTCTTAAAATTCAGAAACAGTATTTTTCCTTTTTTACGTTCTTCGCAACTCTAAGTTACTTGCAAATTTTATGTTTTATTATTTTTGTTTTAGTTAGAGAAAATGCGTGCGAACAGCGGCAAGGAACAACAGCACTATGCTGATATGGTTCGGGAGGCTCAAGACCACGTCAGGGAAGCTAACAGGTATAAAAATCATGTGTTATGCTAAATATAACATGTTACGATAAGGTCAAACACATAAAATTAAGAAAGTTTGAAATATTATCCACTTTATAACATCACTGTCGATATACATGTAGAATTGCTACTATTTTTCTCCTACTACAAAAAAATTACAAAATGTGTATATGTATAATAAATGTACTGCCCCTAACTCTTTTTTGCCCTCATATTCTGCCCTCCGATTATAAGTAAGGCTAAGCGCGCACTAGTGACATTTGTCACCGTGACAAAAAATTCTTTGTCACTGTCACGTCACCAAACTTTCTTGACTGCGCGCACTTGCAGTGACAGTTTCTTGCATTCGATAAGATGGATCTCGAAGAGACGGTTGTCTGTGTACTCGTTTTTAGAAATAGAAAAAAATACAATAATAAAAAGTATTGGGTTCACCCGCTTTGGAGTGATAGGCTGATAAGTGGAAAGTTCTACGCCATGTTTGCCAACCTACGTACATATGACACGTGACATTTTGTTGCGTCACGGGCATGTTGGCGTCCTCCGCGGACAAAAAGTCACCGAATTGTCACGTACCCAAATGCGCGCACCTTCATTAGGGATGATGGACGCGGTGACAGTGACGAAAAGTCACGGTGACAAAAAGTCACTAGTGCGCGCTTAGCCTAAATTTCAGATTTTCCTACTTTATTTATTGTAAATTTTTAAACAAACAGAAAACTCAAAGAAGCCCGCAAAGATGTGGCCGCGGCTCGCGAAGAAAAGGATATCCTCTCAACGGAACAACAGCAACTTTTGAGAGAGAAGACCAAACTGGAGCTGGCCATCAAAGATCTCACAGACGATGTCGATGGCGACAACAAGTCTAAGGTTCATTAATTTTTTTATTATATTTTATTGAAGTGAAACTTCTTTAGGCGCATGAGGGGTAAAATTTTAACGACCGCTAACGCGGCAACGTTAGCTACGGTCAGTACTTGCATACGGTCAATACTTGGTCAGTACTTTGTTCACCGCGTGACGTAGGACTTTTTTTAAATTAGTTTTTTTTGTATTTTAAATTCGTTTTTTTAATTACTTTTTTTTTAAATTAGTTTGTCAAAGAAGTTTCACTTCTGACATGTGTACTTTGTACGCAAGCAATTTTTATTTGTATTTTAGAGGTAGAGCATAGGATATATCCTGTTCAAAGTCTGAAGCAGCCCGTCTGGGGAAGTGGCCCAACCTCGCAGAAGACAGCTAAAAATGATACTGCTCTTAAGTAGTGTTGTATTCCTGTGGTGAGCAAGGTGGCCAGAGCTCCTAGCAAGGGGACTAAGACTAGGCTTGCAACACACTCATAATGCTTCTGGTATTACAGGCATATAATCCATAGGCTATAGTAACCGCTTACCATCAGGTAGACCATTAGCCTTTTTACCGACCTGATCCTAAATAAAAAACTGTAAAAAACAAGCTTTTATTTTAAATGCTCTATTTAATAAGAACTTTACACTAAAAGAACTTTACTTTTTAGTTATTGCTTGACAAGTTTCTCAGCAAATCTATTCATTTTTTGATAGTTCATCTTTAGAAGTCCGTCATATTGGGTTTAGAGTAAAATCACTTTATTTTTCGAGTTACTCTCAGCAAACCCTTTCCTTTGAAACCCATATAGTACGAGTGCATTAAAAATAAATACTCCGCCATGTTGATTTAGAATGACGTCATATAGCTAATATTGCATTGTCATCCAAACTAAACGTCTGTTCAAAATTTCAGCTCAATCGTTTGAAGATGTATGCTTTAAAATGGAGTTGCAAAATATTACCCCAACAAACTTACATACAAACATTGCAAGCTAATCAAAGCTTTAAAAAAAAATTAACGTCCAACTAACTAAGAACTCCACAGACGTAACCAAGCAGTTTTTGTTGCGTTCGAAAATCAGAATCGACTCTCCAACATATATAATATTCTGCAAATACTAAACAGAATGGCACACTTCACGCAATGAAATATAAATATTCTTTATCTTAGTGGTAACAAAAGCAGGACTCTTGATATGAACGCATGTGAAACCGCATTATTGTCTATAGTCCGTTCAACGAGACGAGAGAAATTTTGTAAACAAAGCGCATCATTTTTTCATAGTGACGACGGAACAAACAAAATATAGTCTATCTCCTTCTATCTTGTTTGTTTGCTATCTGCTGCACGTCTCTCGGCAAGTTCGAACGTCAAATCTGTCAAGATAGTCTGACTTTGAAAACATTCGGATTTTGTAATAATTATTTGCATTTTAGTGTGCATTTTTTAAAAGAGTACTTTTGTAGAGGCTTTTTTTCTCTCGGCCTACACTAGGGACATTGTTATTTATTGTTATATTTAATAAAGCCGAGGATAAAGTAGGTAGGTAATGTCTAACGAGACATTAGTAACTTAATATTTTGACTAAGTTAAGGTTGCTTACAACACTGGGTACATTACGTAAGTTTGTAATGTACCTAATAAATGTTAAGATAATAAATTTTTATTTTTTATTTTATTGTTTGATTTTATGCTGCCTAACTTTTTGTTATTATTGTTTAGTTTTTTTTGTATCATTTTTTTTTTGACTTTCGTTAAGTGTGTGTATCACCTTATGGCGAAATAAATGTTTCCATTTATCATTCATTTACCATTTGTCGTTAAATTCCACGCGGACGAAGTCGCGGGCACAGCAGCTTGTATCTAATAAATATTTTAGTAATATTAATCATTAATATTTCATTTGTACCTAAAATCCTAAACTTAAACTTTAAATGTAAAATGTAAAATAAATGTACATTTTGATAATTAATTATTTAAGAAGTATCAAATCTTATATACATAATTAAATTTAATTAATTATATTTAATTAAGTAATTATCAAAATATAAATATATTTTACATTTAAAAAAATTGTGTACGAAAAAAAGGTTACAAAACCCTGCATATGTAAATGACATCTATGATAATGACATTTTGGTTTGTTTACAAAAATTCTCTCGTCTCGTTGAACGGACAATAGTAAAGAATATTCAAGCTTTAATTTAAATTATGTCTAACCACAAATTCTTAACAGGAAAGGGCAGAAGCAGAATTAGAACGTCTTCGACAACAAATAGCTGAAAAAGAACGAGAGTTAGAAGAGCTAAAGCCTAAATATGAGGAAATGAAGGCCCGTGAAGAAGAATGTACTCGAGCGTTAGCTTTGAACCAACAGAAACGTCAAGAGCTATACGCTAAACAGGGCAGAGGGACGCAGTTTACTTCGAAACAAGATAGGGATCGCTGGATTGAGAAAGAGCTTAAGTGAGTACAAGCATAATATATATCTGTAAATATAATATTAGGAAACATTTTGCATTGCATTCGATTTTATTATAAATAAGGAATACTTTTTTTTCTTTTTTGTCTTTTTTAGGGTTCCGTACCTCAAAAGGTAAAAACGGAACCCTTATAGGATCACTTTGTTGTCCGTCTGTCTGTCAAGACCCTTTTTCTCAGAAACGCGTGGAGGCATCAAGCTGAAATTTATATTAAATACTCAGATCTGCTGCCTCTTAAAGCTGTGAAAAAATGAAACTTCTAAGCCAAGGCAATCAAAAGATACAGCCGTTTATGCTGCAAATTTTCGACACTCTCAAGGGAATCAAAACCTACAGGGTACTTCCCGTGAACTAAGAATCTTGAAATTTGGTACAAAGCAACGTCTTATAGCACAGATACAGGAAAAATTGCGAAAAGTGTAAATTTTTAGTTACTACATATAAAAAAAATATTTTAATAATTTTACACTTAATACCACTTTTCTCATAAACGCGTAAAAGTATTAAATTGAAATTTATATCAAATACTCAAGTCTATAATACCTTTAAGCTGTAACAAAATCAAACTTCTATGTCAACGGTATCAAAAGAAAAACCAAGTTAAGCCGCATATTTTCATCGAAAATAGTCCCAAAGGAATCAAAACCTACAGGGTACTTCCCGTGAACTAAGAATCTTGAAATTTGGTACAAAGCAACGTCTTATAGCACAGATACAGGAAAAATTGCGAAAAGTGTAAATTTTTAGTTACTACATATAAAAAAAATATTTTAATAATTTTACACTTAATACCACTTTTCTCATAAACGCGTAAAAGTATTAAATTGAAATTTATATCAAATACTCAAGTCTATAATACCTTTAAGCTGTAACAAAATCAAACTTCTATGTCAACGGTATCAAAAGAAAAACCAAGTTAAGCCGCATATTTTCATCGAAAATAGTCCCAAAGGAATCAAAACCTACAGGGTACTTCCCGTGAAGTCAGAATCTTGAAATTTGGTACGAAGCAACGTCTTTTAGCACAGATACAGGAAAAATTGCGAAAAGTGTAAATTTTTAGTTACTACATATAAAAAAAAAATATTTTAATAATTTTACACTTAATACCACTTTTCTCATGAACGCGTAAAAGTATTAAATTAAAATTCATATCAAATACTCAGGTCTATAATACATTTAAGCTGTAACAAAATCAAACTTCTATGTCAACGATATCAAAAGAAAAACCAATTTAAGCCGCATATTTTCATCGAAAATAGTCGCAAAGGAATCAAAACCTACAGGGTACTTCCCGTGAAGTCAGAATCTTGAAATTTGGTACAAAGCAACGTTTTATAGCACAGATACAGGAAAAATTGCGAAAAGTGTAAATTTTTAGTTACTACATATAAAAAAAATATTTTAATAATTTTACACTTAATACCACCTTTCTCTTGAACGCGTAAAAGTATTAAATTGAAATTCATATCAAATACTCACGTCTATAATAACTTTAAGGGCCTATGCAAACCGCGTTTTTTAAACGCGATACAGACGCGATGCAAACGCTCGTGTGACGCGATACAAACGCGATGCAAACGCGCGTATGTCGCGATACAAACGCGCCGTCGACGCGCGTTTGAATCGATACAAACGCCAACAAACTGCTCTGTAGGATAAAAACGCGCCGTCGACGCGCGTGTCACGCGATACAGAAGCGATGCAAACGCGCGTATGTCGCGATACAAACGCGCTGTCGACGCGCGTTTTAGAAACGCGCGTCGACGGCGCGATTAAAAAACGTGGTTTGCATAGGCCCTAAGCTGTAACAATATCAAACTTCTATGTCCACGATATCAAAAGAAAAAGCAATTTTAACCGCATATATTGAAACTAGCAAAAAACTGACAAGGGAATAAAAATCTAAAGAATACTTCCCGTCGACCTAAAATCTTCAGGTATGAAGCAACGTCTTATAGCACAGATACAGGAAAAATTAAGAAAACTTTAAATGTATAGTTACATCGCAACCACAGAAATAGTATGTGTAATGTTGTTTATTTCTGCTTTGTTTTTCAATTATAAAACATTGCAAAGTAATATTTATATACTAACTATTTTTGCACACCAATACACAAAAGAACAATACATAGAATTTATAACAATAAACTTGCATCAATTGCAACAGGCGGCCTTATCGCTAACACAGCGATCTCTTCCAGGCAACCTTTGGGCAGAGGACTTGCATATAAACTAGGGGAAGGGCGCAAAATTTTGTAAAAAAAGGAACAATATAAATTAAAAATAAGATATAAATAAATAACTATATAACAATAGAGTCCTAGTCCTTGTGGGTCTCCCCACCGTGCCTCGGAGAGCACGTTAAGCCGTCGGTCCCGGTTGTTATCATATACACCTGATAGCGGTCGTTACTCATAGTAGGGAATATATCCGCCAACCCGCATTGGAGCAGCGTGGTGGATTAAGCTCCGATCCTTCTCCTACATGGAGAAGAGGCCTATGCCCAACAGTGGGTTATTACAGGATGAATCGTGATCGATCGTGATAACAATAGATGCTATATTTAATGACACATATCTATACTAATATATAAAGCTGAAGAGTTTGTTTGTTTGTTTGTTTGTTTGTTTGTTTGTTTGAACGCGGTAATCTCTGAAACTACTGGGCCGATTTGAAAAATTCTTTCAGTGTTAGATAGCCCATTTATCGAGGAAGGCTATAGGCTATGTATCATCACGCTAAGACCAATAGGAGCGGAGTCCACGCCGACGAAGTCGCGCGCAGAAGCTAGTCTATACTAATATATAAAGCTGAAGAGTTTGTTTGTTTGTTTGTTTGTTTGTTTGAACGCGGTAATCTCTGGAACTACTGGGCCGATTTGAAAAATTCTTTCAGTGTTAGATAGCCCATTCATCGAGGAAGGCTATAGGCTATGTATCATCACGCTAAGACCAATAGGAGCGGAGTCCACGCCGACGAAGTCGCGCGCAGAAGCTAGTGTACATATAAGTTTACTCATATGTATACACAAATATATAAATACATACATACGTATATACACTATAAGCAAATTGATAGATTAAGACGAATGACATAACAACATAACGTAACTTCATGAAAAATAATAAATAATAAAATAAAGTTGCTTAACATAATTTAATATGATAAGTACATTTTCTTAACAAGTTTTTCAAATGTCATTAAAGATTGAGCGCGTTAGACAGTGGCAATAAGTTCCAAAGACTATAAGCTTCAATAGTGAAAGATTTAGAATAAAAGGAAGACGAATGTGAAGGTATCTTCAAAGTTAGGCTATCATTTAAGCGAAGAGGTACATATTATATATTTATCTTTAACGCCAGCGTTGATTCTAGATCAGAATGAAGAAAGTTCTTCAATATGTATTCGTAGCCGGCGACCATGCAAGTAACTATGAAACCAGTCAGACACCTTAGGAGATATGTTAAGAGAACCAAGTATAGCTAGTAGTAAGTCAAAATCAACAGTATTGAAAGGATTAATGAAATCAAGTAATATTAACACTGTAATGAGAATTCTAGAAATTAAAAAATATATATGTTTAAACAATAGCAGACAATAATAAAAATAAATTTAGGAAAACATGTTTTATACAAACTTGAAAACAGGTACAAAGGTCAAAAAGGCTCGAATTAAATTACAAAATAAATATTACATCATCTGTGGGACTATTTAAATAAATAATAAATAAATATCTACTATATATAATATGGTTCAAATTTAATACTTAATAGTAATAAAGTATTTTTGAACCAGATTTCTAAATAGTGACTAAAAAATTTGTAAATAAATAACTTCGATAAAAGAACTTTCCTACCAACAGACAGGTCAAGGAAAAAAGGGAGACCAATTAAAAGGTGGAGAGATATCTTCAACCAGATAATTATGTGGACCGCTGTGTATACAGAAAGCACGGGAAAGGGATACATGGAAATATTTAGGAGAGGCCTACGCCGCAGAGGCGACTATTACTATTACCAATATTAATTAAGTGATGTTATAAACATATAGACGAGTTAATTATACGAGTATAGAATAAATATATACATAGGTTAATATACATACATATGTTTAAACTAAGAATACTTACGCTAGTATTAATTGAAATTTTAATAGTAATAGAAATAAAGGCGATTTTTATTTTATTTATTTATTTTATTTTATATAAATTAAAGGATTAATGAAAAGATAAAGATACTTTTGTCTTAAATTTATGCTCCTCCAACTTTCCATATTGTAATGTTACGGATTTCATTTAGCAGCAAAATACCATAACTTTTACTTATATACCTGCAGGTTTGTACGGAACCCTCGGTGCGCGAGTCCGACTCGCACTTGACCGGTTTTTTTTTCTTTGTCTACTCTGTAAAATAACCAATTTGGTAGGACCCTAAAGAATTTTATTAGAAATAAAATCAAATAGTAATTTTTAGAATAATATTTTGGCCAAAAATAATGTAGATAACTGCCATGTAAGTAAAATTATAAACTACATTGTAGTGACTAATGAAGCAGTAGCAACAAATGCTTATGCGAGTGAAACCTTGGCTAATATCCGGCATAGTTATCGGAACAGATATATGATATGATTAATTATCGGTAGTGGAAGTGAGGCGCAGAGACGAGGTAATCATATTGTGTGATGATTTGTCAGCTGCGACTTTGCGTCAAAACTGTCATTCGTGTACTCGCTTGCGATGACAGACTGCGAAGCGCAATCTGATCACCACTATGTCGCTGAGTGCTCAATATCCGTGCTAGCTGTACATTTTTGACGTTACAACGTCTAATAAATCGATGAACGTCAGCGGCATGCACGAAAAAGGATGAGTTATTGTAGCGTTACGCTCAGTGATAGTTCGAGTATATGGAATATAGATAGATGCAGCGCAAGAGCTCCTCGATTCGATTGGCCTACATAGACTGAGATCTCATCGTAAATTAGTGCATGTAATCGATGTTATGCTAAAAACCAATTTTTTTATTTTTATTTATGATTAGGAGAATATATATCGACCATATATGTCTATCAAAATGTGGCCGCTAGTACTTTTAATTAAATTTTTGTTAATTGATTTTTTTAATTTTAAATTGCCACTGCCCTCTAGTCGATTATACAGGTAGCTCACAACGTTATACTATAGTTCGAAGCAAAAATAACGCCATCAAGCTCCATAAGGTCAACCTCATTTTTTTTTATTTTACAAACCCTATTTTTTATACCATAATCGAAAAGAACGAAAAATTTGACGTCCGGATACGTGTTTAGGTATGAGGTTAACTTAACCTCTGAAGGTCAAATAGAGGTCAAAGTATGACCTTAAAAATCTCACTAGTTTAGCGGTAAAACAAAAACAAAGGTGATATGACCTTTGTTTTTGTTTAGGTAACTTTTAGCGAGGAATCCAACGGTGACCTTTGATTGGATCGTGAACTTCTTTTTCAAGGTCATTTTAAGGTCAATTTCATTTTTTTTATGAAAATTCTTATTTGTTGTACCAAAATCAAAAAAAGCAAAAAATTATACGCTCGAATACGTATTTAGGTATTAGGTTAACGTAACCCCTGAAGGTCAAATATAAAAATAATAGGCGTTTCCATTTTAACAAATGAGTATATACTGAGTACATACTTTTTCCTCATCCTGTATAATAAAGTACAAGGCGTAAATGTGCCTTTCATATCGTCTTTATTGTTTACAATGTTTCAGGTCGTTGAACAAGCAGCTGAAGGACAAAAAGGAGCACGAGGGCAAGTTGCGCGAGGACCTGCGGCGCGACGCCGCCAAGCTGGCCGAGCTGGAGGCGCGCCTCGAGGAGCTCTCGCGCGAGCTGGAGCGGCAGCGCCTCGCCATCGACGAGCACAACAAGCACTACTACGACTGCAAGAAGCGCAAGGACCACGAGCAGAGCGCGCGCAAGTGAGTCTCTATATCTATATTGACTGACGCTCGGGAGCTGGCCGAGCTGGAGGCGCGCCTCGAGGAGCTCTCGCGCGAGCTGGAGCGGCAGCGCCTCGCCATCGACGAGCACAACAAGCACTACTACGACTGCAAGAAGCGCAAGGACCACGAGCAGAGCGCGCGCAAGTGAGTCTCTATATCTATATTGACTGACACTCGGGAGCTGGCCGAGCTGGAGGCGCGCCTCGAGGAGCTCTCGCGCGAGCTGGAGCGGCAGCGCCTCGCCATCGACGAGCACAACAAGCACTACTACGACTGCAAGAAGCGCAAGGACCACGAGCAGAGCGCGCGCAAGTGAGTCTCTATATCTATATTGACTGACACTCGGGAGCTGGCCGAGCTGGAGGCGCGCCTCGAGGAGCTCTCGCGCGAGCTGGAGCGGCAGCGCCTCGCCATCGACGAGCACAACAAGCACTACTACGACTGCAAGAAGCGCAAGGACCACGAGCAGAGCGCGCGCAAGTGAGTCTCTATATCTATATTGACTGACACTCGGGAGCTGGCCGAGCTGGAGGCGCGCCTCGAGGAGCTCTCGCGCGAGCTGGAGCGGCAGCGCCTCGCCATCGACGAGCACAACAAGCACTACTACGACTGCAAGAAGCGCAAGGACCACGAGCAGAGCGCGCGCAAGTGAGTCTCTATATCTATATTGACTGACACTCGGGAGCTGGCCGAGCTGGAGGCGCGCCTCGAGGAGCTCTCGCGCGAGCTGGAGCGGCAGCGCCTCGCCATCGACGAGCACAACAAGCACTACTACGACTGCAAGAAGCGCAAGGACCACGAGCAGAGCGCGCGCAAGTGAGTCTCTATATCTATATTGACTGACACTCGGGAGCTGGCCGAGCTGGAGGCGCGCCTCGAGGAGCTCTCGCGCGAGCTGGAGCGGCAGCGCCTCGCCATCGACGAGCACAACAAGCACTACTACGACTGCAAGAAGCGCAAGGACCACGAGCAGAGCGCGCGCAAGTGAGTCTCTATATCTATATTGACTGACACTCGGGAGCTGGCCGAGCTGGAGGCGCGCCTCGAGGAGCTCTCGCGCGAGCTGGAGCGGCAGCGCCTCGCCATCGACGAGCACAACAAGCACTACTACGACTGCAAGAAGCGCAAGGACCACGAGCAGAGCGCGCGCAAGTGAGTCTCTATATCTATATTGACTGACACTCGGGAGCTGGCCGAGCTGGAGGCGCGCCTCGAGGAGCTCTCGCGCGAGCTGGAGCGGCAGCGCCTCGCCATCGACGAGCACAACAAGCACTACTACGACTGCAAGAAGCGCAAGGACCACGAGCAGAGCGCGCGCAAGTGAGTCTCTATATCTATATTGACTGACACTCGGGAGCTGGCCGAGCTGGAGGCGCGCCTCGAGGAGCTCTCGCGCGAGCTGGAGCGGCAGCGCCTCGCCATCGACGAGCACAACAAGCACTACTACGACTGCAAGAAGCGCAAGGACCACGAGCAGAGCGCGCGCAAGTGAGTCTCTATATCTATATTGACTGACACTCGGGAGCTGGCCGAGCTGGAGGCGCGCCTCGAGGAGCTCTCGCGCGAGCTGGAGCGGCAGCGCCTCGCCATCGACGAGCACAACAAGCACTACTACGACTGCAAGAAGCGCAAGGACCACGAGCAGAGCGCGCGCAAGTGAGTCTCTATATCTATATTGACTGACACTCGGGAGCTGGCCGAGCTGGAGGCGCGCCTCGAGGAGCTCTCGCGCGAGCTGGAGCGGCAGCGCCTCGCCATCGACGAGCACAACAAGCACTACTACGACTGCAAGAAGCGCAAGGACCACGAGCAGAGCGCGCGCAAGTGAGTCTCTATATCTATATTGACTGACACTCGGGAGCTGGCCGAGCTGGAGGCGCGCCTCGAGGAGCTCTCGCGCGAGCTGGAGCGGCAGCGCCTCGCCATCGACGAGCACAACAAGCACTACTACGACTGCAAGAAGCGCAAGGACCACGAGCAGAGCGCGCGCAAGTGAGTCTCTATATCTATATTGACTGACACTCGGGAGCTGGCCGAGCTGGAGGCGCGCCTCGAGGAGCTCTCGCGCGAGCTGGAGCGGCAGCGCCTCGCCATCGACGAGCACAACAAGCACTACTACGACTGCAAGAAGCGCAAGGACCACGAGCAGAGCGCGCGCAAGTGAGTCTCTATATCTATATTGACTGACACTCGGGAGCTGGCCGAGCTGGAGGCGCGCCTCGAGGAGCTCTCGCGCGAGCTGGAGCGGCAGCGCCTCGCCATCGACGAGCACAACAAGCACTACTACGACTGCAAGAAGCGCAAGGACCACGAGCAGAGCGCGCGCAAGTGAGTCTCTATATCTATATTGACTGACACTCGGGAGCTGGCCGAGCTGGAGGCGCGCCTCGAGGAGCTCTCGCGCGAGCTGGAGCGGCAGCGCCTCGCCATCGACGAGCACAACAAGCACTACTACGACTGCAAGAAGCGCAAGGACCACGAGCAGAGCGCGCGCAAGTGAGTCTCTATATCTATATTGACTGACACTCGGGAGCTGGCCGAGCTGGAGGCGCGCCTCGAGGAGCTCTCGCGCGAGCTGGAGCGGCAGCGCCTCGCCATCGACGAGCACAACAAGCACTACTACGACTGCAAGAAGCGCAAGGACCACGAGCAGAGCGCGCGCAAGTGAGTCTCTATATCTATATTGACTGACACTCGGGAGCTGGCCGAGCTGGAGGCGCGCCTCGAGGAGCTCTCGCGCGAGCTGGAGCGGCAGCGCCTCGCCATCGACGAGCACAACAAGCACTACTACGACTGCAAGAAGCGCAAGGACCACGAGCAGAGCGCGCGCAAGTGAGTCTCTATATCTATATTGACTGACACTCGGGAGCTGGCCGAGCTGGAGGCGCGCCTCGAGGAGCTCTCGCGCGAGCTGGAGCGGCAGCGCCTCGCCATCGACGAGCACAACAAGCACTACTACGACTGCAAGAAGCGCAAGGACCACGAGCAGAGCGCGCGCAAGTGAGTCTCTATATCTATATTGACTGACACTCGGGAGCTGGCCGAGCTGGAGGCGCGCCTCGAGGAGCTCTCGCGCGAGCTGGAGCGGCAGCGCCTCGCCATCGACGAGCACAACAAGCACTACTACGACTGCAAGAAGCGCAAGGACCACGAGCAGAGCGCGCGCAAGTGAGTCTCTATATCTATATTGACTGACACTCGGGAGCTGGCCGAGCTGGAGGCGCGCCTCGAGGAGCTCTCGCGCGAGCTGGAGCGGCAGCGCCTCGCCATCGACGAGCACAACAAGCACTACTACGACTGCAAGAAGCGCAAGGACCACGAGCAGAGCGCGCGCAAGTGAGTCTCTATATCTATATTGACTGACACTCGGGAGCTGGCCGAGCTGGAGGCGCGCCTCGAGGAGCTCTCGCGCGAGCTGGAGCGGCAGCGCCTCGCCATCGACGAGCACAACAAGCACTACTACGACTGCAAGAAGCGCAAGGACCACGAGCAGAGCGCGCGCAAGTGAGTCTCTATATCTATATTGACTGACACTCGGGAGCTGGCCGAGCTGGAGGCGCGCCTCGAGGAGCTCTCGCGCGAGCTGGAGCGGCAGCGCCTCGCCATCGACGAGCACAACAAGCACTACTACGACTGCAAGAAGCGCAAGGACCACGAGCAGAGCGCGCGCAAGTGAGTCTCTATATCTATATTGACTGACACTCGGGAGCTGGCCGAGCTGGAGGCGCGCCTCGAGGAGCTCTCGCGCGAGCTGGAGCGGCAGCGCCTCGCCATCGACGAGCACAACAAGCACTACTACGACTGCAAGAAGCGCAAGGACCACGAGCAGAGCGCGCGCAAGTGAGTCTCTATATCTATATTGACTGACACTCGGGAGCTGGCCGAGCTGGAGGCGCGCCTCGAGGAGCTCTCGCGCGAGCTGGAGCGGCAGCGCCTCGCCATCGACGAGCACAACAAGCACTACTACGACTGCAAGAAGCGCAAGGACCACGAGCAGAGCGCGCGCAAGTGAGTCTCTATATCTATATTGACTGACACTCGGGAGCTGGCCGAGCTGGAGGCGCGCCTCGAGGAGCTCTCGCGCGAGCTGGAGCGGCAGCGCCTCGCCATCGACGAGCACAACAAGCACTACTACGACTGCAAGAAGCGCAAGGACCACGAGCAGAGCGCGCGCAAGTGAGTCTCTATATCTATATTGACTGACACTCGGGAGCTGGCCGAGCTGGAGGCGCGCCTCGAGGAGCTCTCGCGCGAGCTGGAGCGGCAGCGCCTCGCCATCGACGAGCACAACAAGCACTACTACGACTGCAAGAAGCGCAAGGACCACGAGCAGAGCGCGCGCAAGTGAGTCTCTATATCTATATTGACTGACACTCGGGAGCTGGCCGAGCTGGAGGCGCGCCTCGAGGAGCTCTCGCGCGAGCTGGAGCGGCAGCGCCTCGCCATCGACGAGCACAACAAGCACTACTACGACTGCAAGAAGCGCAAGGACCACGAGCAGAGCGCGCGCAAGTGAGTCTCTATATCTATATTGACTGACACTCGGGAGCTGGCCGAGCTGGAGGCGCGCCTCGAGGAGCTCTCGCGCGAGCTGGAGCGGCAGCGCCTCGCCATCGACGAGCACAACAAGCACTACTACGACTGCAAGAAGCGCAAGGACCACGAGCAGAGCGCGCGCAAGTGAGTCTCTATATCTATATTGACTGACACTCGGGAGCTGGCCGAGCTGGAGGCGCGCCTCGAGGAGCTCTCGCGCGAGCTGGAGCGGCAGCGCCTCGCCATCGACGAGCACAACAAGCACTACTACGACTGCAAGAAGCGCAAGGACCACGAGCAGAGCGCGCGCAAGTGAGTCTCTATATCTATATTGACTGACACTCGGGAGCTGGCCGAGCTGGAGGCGCGCCTCGAGGAGCTCTAACCTTATCATAAGAACACAACATTACTCTGCGGCGTTAAAATAAATGGACGTAATATCAACAACTTACGTTACGCGGATGATACAGTCCTAATAGCGTCTACAGCAGCTGATCTTCAACAAATGGTCGAAAGGTTAGAGGGATGTAGTGGTGAGGCTGGTCTCAAAGTAACATAAATAAAACAAAGTTTATGGTCATTTCCAATACGTTGGATACCACGACGAGCATAACGGTGTCAGGCCAAAATCTAGAAAGAGTTCGGAAATACAAATACCTGGGGACATGGCTAAACGAGGAATGGAATAGCGACTTAGAAATAAAGACGCGTATTGAAATCGCCCGTAGTGCTTTTAACATAATGAGAAAAGTACTCTGTAACCGTAACATTAACATCAAGTTACGAACTCGTTTGCTCCACTGTTACATCTGGCCCATTATATTGTACGGATGTGAGGCTTGGACCATAAAAGAAGACCTTCGAAAGCGTATAGAGGCTTTCGAAATGTGGACGTATAGACGCATGCTTTCCATAAGCTAGACTCAGAAGGTCACCAACGTCAAAGTACTGGAACGGATTGGCCAGAAACGTGCACTCATGCTCACAGTAAAACAACGGAAGATCTCTTACTTGGGCCATGTTCTTCGACATCAGCGATATAGTCTGTTGCAGCTCGTAATGATGGGCAAGGTCGCTGGAAAGAGGAAGGTTGGCAGAAGAAAGAAATCGTGGTTACGAAACATCCGAGAGTGGACCGGAATAGCCAGTGCCGCTGAGTTATTTCGCAGAGCTATAAATAAAGAAGACAGTAAAAAGCTGATAGCTAACCTTCACTAGTTGGAGAGGCACTATAAGAAGAAGATTACTCTGAGAGCAGTATTATTTGGCTTTGATTTTCTCTCAGGTTTAGCTGCCAGTCCAGCTACTCCAGATTTTGAACAAGACATTTTCGTGCTGTACCCTCTTTGACTTTGTGGCGACAATTCCACATTATTGTCAGTGACGGTAAAAAATAGAAACTATACAAAACAAGAATGGCTTTACAATAAAACATGTGCGTGAGAAATTATTTAGAAACACAGCTAAATTACGACTTAAAATTTAACAATTTACTTAAACTTATGTGCTTATGTATAAGGCGTATGTGGAATTGTCGCCACAGGTATACAAAACATGAATGGCTTTACATTAAAACATGTGCGTGAGAAATTATTTAGAAACACAGCTAAATTACGACTTAAAATTTAACAATTTACTTAAACTTATGTGCTTATGTATAAGGCGTATGTGGAATTGTCGCCACAGGTATACAAAACATGAATGGCTTTACATTAAAACATGTGCGTGAGAAATTATTTAGAAACACAGCTAAATTACGACTTAAAATTTAACAATTTACTTAAACTTATGTGCTTATGCATAAGGCGTATGTGGAATTGTCGCCACAACTTCCCATGTAAGCTTAACTCAGCTTAACGTCAGTTCCACTTAACATTTGGGTGTGACACCTACTCGTTCCACTGACGTATTTTTCGTTCCGCCTTTTCGTGCCCAAAATACTGACGATTTGATGACCCCACCATTATACTATGTGATATAATATACGTGTCTATTATTGAAGTGTATATTGTATATCGCTTGATTTGGCGAGTAAGCTGGTGAATACGTGACGAAAGCGTTACGAAAAATGTGATCGGGCGAGGCGAACGGAGCAAGAGAGAGTGGTGCGACCACTCATTTTCTTTCTCTCTCTCATAGTCAGTTACGTTTCGTATATCTAAGGCACAGTGTAGGCCTATTGCTAAAGAAGTTTTACTTCAGTTGTGTGATCTAATACACACTCGTTTTTTTTAGCGAATTATGGCGCAAAGAGACAACATTAACGCAGAATTTGTCATCATTAAAAGAAGACTTAGCAAAGGCTGATCAAGCTCTACGATCAATGGCTGGAAAGGTAAATCAACAACTTAACAATTTGAAATTTAACTACATATTTTTAAATTTCCACACGTGATCCATACTATTCGATTTATTATTTGTTGCCTTTATATTATAATAAAATTTATTATAACATTAAGGACATTTATAGACTAAGCTTCAATCGTTACGTTTACAAAAAAATAACTAAGAATTGTTTTTCAGCCAATATTAAATGGCAGGGACAGTGTACGAAAAGTTCTAGAAACATTCCAAGAAAGGGGAGGAGACTGGGCCAAAATTGCGACACAGTACTACGGACCCGTTATTGAGAATTTCACCTGCGACAAAACTATTTACACCGCTGTTGAGGTAAGTAGAAAAAAATATGTTACTGTTGAAAAATAAAAATAAAAGATTTTAAGTTTGATTGGACGCGTGTTTTGTTTTAAAGTAAATAACGCCGTTTTGAATTATAAATTGCACTAATTGTCAAAAATTCTCCGATATGCTTACTCCGTCATAGTCGTGATTAAGATTTATTAAAATTATAAGTTTTGGTATTTCGATACATCTATATTAATTTACAAGTATTTTTAAACTTATTTAATGCCTTAATCAAAGCTATGATTATTTGGCAAACATTATTGACGGTGTGTTGACCTATCAAAACACTGTTTAGATCCACACAGCAAACATTTCAACATATATTATCTATATAAACCATACAGATGTTTACCCTGGTTGTGTATGATTATTTACCTACGCAGGGGTAAATCCTACTAAGCTGTTACGTTTGAGGCATTTGTTTATTGTTCGCAGGTAACAGCAGGTAATCGCTTATTCCATCACATAGTAGAATCAGATACAGTTGGTACTAAGATTCTGAAGGAAATGAATCGTCAGAGCTTACCGGGAGAAGTGACGTTCATGCCGCTCAATCGATTGCAAGTTAGAGATATGGTGTATCCTAATGATAATGTGAGTTACAAAATATATTTTTTCTATTAAATTTTATTTATTTGATAATATTTAAGGATCTCAATCATCAAGACCTTTTCCCAAAAAGTCGACAAGACACCTTAAACAAATATCCTTTTAAACAATACCTTTAAAAAATACTTTTTTTTTTCTTATTATGTAAGTACTAAGATATAAGAAGTTTTAATAATGAATGCAGACAACTGAATTCTTATTAAACTCTACTCATAGTATTTAGTTGTTACTTATGTGTTATTTTATACATAATTGTTTATTCAATATTTTTTTTAATTATGTAAAAAAATACAATTTGTTATGTGCACTATTGCCTGTTATAGGAATAGTAAGAAAAATATCAAAATCATTGTAATTACAGAACGCAATCGCTATGGTACAGAAGCTAAAGTACGACCCCAAATATGCGAAAGCAATGAAGTACATATTTGGCAAAACACTCATCTGTAGGAACCTCGAGTGTGCTACGGAGTTGGGGAAACAGTTTCACCTGGATTGTGTCACGTTGGAGGGAGATCAAGTATGTTTATTTATTTCATTTGTTTATTAAAGTATCTATGACTCAAGTATCTTCATATAGATTAATAGGTCGTGTACTCCTAATTAATTTAAACATTGTAACACTAGCTTGGGTCAAAGATTGTTTTGGCCACTTACTTGGTTAATTACAATCCAATTTTTGTTTGATTTGATCAGCCTGTTACATCTCTCTGCTAGTCATAGACATCTTTTTCTCTATATATGAGAAAGGTCGGAAGCTTAATCCACCAAGCTGCTGCACCATTTTCTTTTTAAACATAATTGTTTAGCCTTTCCTAATAAAATTGTGTTTATTATGAGTGTCTACAGTTCCAACGAAGAATTTCGAAACGACTAGAAGTTTTTGAATGTAAAATAATTTTTTTTATTATATAAACAACATCTACGGGCTCCTAATTGCCCATGCCATTTTTGTTACTATGGGTGCGTTCAAGTATTACGTAAAGCAATTTGGGGGGGAGGGGTCTTGTAAAACGTTACGATGCGTTACAGGGACGGGAGGGGTGTTCGAACAACGCGTTACGTAACATTGTTTTTTATTTAAATAAAAAAAAAACTAGGGTATTAAAATCTCCCAAGTTGGCAACCCTTTTCGTTTATGGTTTACGGGGAATCCCGCCGTAGCGACTCCGGTAGTTTGCGCAACATAGTTGTGATATTTGGGTAAAAAATGGTTAGTTGGGTGTTACGTAACGTTTATGAGGCGAAGAAACCCCCCGGTTTACAAGAAAATGTTACGACGCGTTACATGGTTGCGTTACGTAATACTTGAACGCGTAGGTAATACTTATACGGCATGCGTTTTTTTTTAACAATAGTTTTACTTCAGACTAGCAGTTCTAAAACTGTCTAGAAGTGCTATGTACTTCTTCTTACTTCTTACTTCTTGCACGGGCTATTTTCGGCAGCTCGACGTCCATGCGCCTATTCTGCCTGGGTGGCTGGCTGAGGACACTACTCTTGCCAGCCCAGCTCCTTCAGGAAGCCTAGCAGACCCTTTACGTTGCCGACGACTTCCTGGAGCGACCTCGTAGTCCCGAGGTGTCGTGCCCTGTAGTTCGCCACACCAACGCAATCCAGCAGAATGTGTGCGGCCGTTTCTTCCGCCTCCATGCACGCTCTACATAGGGGGCTGTCTGTAACACCCATGGTATACAGATGTTTGTTAAATAAGGCATGTCCAGTGAGAGCCCCTATAAGTAGTCGGAGCTGAGTTCTCCCATAGCCGCGGAGTTTGCGGGACAATCTGGCGTTGATCCTCGGGAGAACTTCTCTTGTCTGCCTGCAGGTACCTAGGTTTGTCCAGCATTTTTGGTGCGTTACCTTGGTGTTGTGTCGCAGCCGGTCGCGCAGCCAACCGAAAGGCAGGGGTAGAATCGGTTCAGGTCCATAGACCTTCAGCTCCGATCCCTCCCTCGCCAGTCTATCAGCCGCGTCGTTACCTCGCGATCCACTGTGACCCTTTATCCATTGAAGGGTGACGGTGTTTGTTTCGCTTACCTTCGTCAGAGCTCGATGGCATTCATATATTAGCCCTGATGTCATAACACTGCTCTGCAGGGCTTGCAGGACCGATTTGCTATCAGACAGTATACGGATTGGAAAGCCCTTTACCTCTCTGGAGCTAATCGCCGTTGTTGCCATTATGATTCCCATACATTCCGCCTGGAAGACGGTATTATGGATGCCCAATGGTGATGAGATGTTGATATTCAGGTCTTCTGAATGAACCCCCGAACCTGTGCCTGTTGATGTTTTCGACCCGTCTGTGAAGATTCTTAACTCTTTAAGGTTAAGGCCCTCCCCTGGGTCTTCATGTAAATGTATCCTGTATTTTTTGTCGAATACGTACTGTTTGGGTATCCTGTCGGTGACCGCTTCGATGAGCGGTTCCCTGCTTACCAGTTCGCCCAGTATTTCTGTATGTGTTACCTTTACATTCCTCCATAGGTTTAGCTTCCTAAGTCTTACCGCAGCCGCCCCCGCCTCCTGCTGTATGAACAGGTGCAGCGGCGGCATGTTCAGTAGGGCTTCCAGGGCCGCAGTCGGAGTAGTCCTCATGCAGCCCGTAGTCGCCATACAAGCCAGCCTTTGAAGTCGTTGCAACTTTGCCTCCACGGTGATAAGTTTGGTTCTCGGCCACCAAACCACTGCACCGTAGCTGATAATGGGCCTGATGACGGACTGGTACAGCCACAGAGTGATTTTTGGGGATAGACCCCATCTTT
Organism: Melitaea athalia; assembly: GCA_905220545.2. Lineage (NCBI taxonomy): Eukaryota > Metazoa > Arthropoda > Insecta > Lepidoptera > Nymphalidae > Melitaea > Melitaea athalia. The sequence continues at coordinate 15,438,231 of HG992188.1, forward strand.
TACCTATCATTCTGTGGCACTGCCAGAATGCATTTGTAGCCTTGTCAATCTTGCTGTTGAGATAATTGCTATGTAAAATATATTAACATTATTTCAGGTATCTTCAAAAGGTTCCCTGACCGGAGGATATTTCAACCAATCTCGGTCACGTCTCGAGATGCAAAAGACTAGGTCGGAGCTAATGGAACAAATCACGACTCTTGAGGAGGAATTAAGCACATTACGGCAAGAGTTGAACAAGACTGAGACCAGTATAAATACTATTGTATCGGAAATGCAGAGGACTGAGACTAAACAAGGGAAGGCTAAGTAAGTATATTTGACTTGCTATGTTAAATTATCAAAATTTAACAATTTTAAATTGGCTTTTCGTACCCTGACGTAGTGTACATGTTAGTCCTGTTATCTGTGTACATTTCTATGGTATTATTGACTTATTGCGATTTATTTTCAACCACTATATTAATACTGTATAACAGTTAAATTTTTTTTTTCTTAGTTTCATTAACCTCTAAACTTAAATTGTGGAAATTCTGGAATGTTTGATTCGATTTTTAAAAGTTTCTTTAGTTAGTAGTGTTTTATAATAAATAACCTTCACTCATATATGTACATATAATTGCCAAATTAAGCTACAGTCTAAATTTATTTTTATTCTCCAGGGACATATTTGACAAAGTAAAAGCAGATATTCGTCTGATGAAAGAAGAGCTGGCGTCAATAGAAAGGTTCAGAGGACCCAAGGAAAGAGCTTTGGCACAATGTCGTTCCAGTTTAGAAGCTATGCAGGCCACTAAGGAGGGGTTGGAATCTGAATTGCACCAGGTAAACATTGACATAATATATTGTCACGCATTTTGTCAAAAATCAAATTTTTCTGGAAAGGAAAAAAAAAAGAAATTGACTAGGTTCTAATATAGTCTTATTCTAAACTTATTATACTTAATTTAGCCTTAATGGCAAATAGTAATAATTAAAATGTCTACATAGTACAATTTAAAAATTTACGCGTTTTTTTTTAGCTCTTAGATAAATATTTATTGGTACTATAACAGTGGAAGAACCGCCTTGGGAGTATCTGAGTTGGGCTTGATGGGTTTTTATATTATTTCTTATTATTAATAGATAGAATACTTTGTTTTAGGAATTGATGGAGCAGTTATCAACAGCAGATCAAGGCAAAGTTGACGAGCTAAATGATGCCATCCGCAGACTAACTCAAGAGAACAAGGAAGCTTTCAGTCAGAGAATGAATCTCGAAGCTACGAAGAACAAACTGGAAAATCTTCTCACAAATAACCTTATTCGGTATTTTTGTTTGTGCATTTCTTTATTGCTTGAATGAACAAATGAAACATACTTTCATTGTACACTAAAAAACAAGCTTACGGTCCATGTGATGGTAAGCGGTTACCTTAGCTTATAGATGCTTGCTATAACAGAAGCGTATCACGCGCATTGGCGATCCTACCCCCGACCAACCAGGAAATGTGACTTTTTCATAACCTATTTATGACCTAAAATGACTTGTTTCGCAGGCGTAAGGACGAATTAGTGCAGGCGTTACAGGAGATCTCCGTGGAGGACCGCAAGCGGCGACTCGCCAACAGCAAGACCGACCTCGCCGCCGCCGAGAAGCGCATCAAGCAGATCAACCGCGAGCTGGAGGAGACCGAGCGCAGTGTGCAGGCCGCCGTGCGCAACGAGAAGGCGCTCAAGCTGGAGCTCGACAAGTGGCGCAACAAGGTGAGTGCGCTCCACCACCTCCCACCTCCCACTAGCTCCTGACACCTGCCGCCGTGCGCAACGAGAAGGCGCTCAAGCTGGAGCTCGACAAGTGGCGCAACAAGGTGAGTGCGCTCCACCACCTCCCACCTCCCACTAGCTCCTGACACCTGCCGCCGTGCGCAACGAGAAGGCGCTCAAGCTGGAGCTCGACAAGTGGCGCAACAAGGTGAGTGCGCTCCACCACCTGCTACCTCCCACTAGCTCAAGTCACCTGCCGCCGTGCGCAACGAGAAGGCGCTCAAGCTGGAGCTCGACAAGTGGCGCAACAAGGTGAGTGCGCTCCACCACCTCCCACCTCCCACTAGCTCCTGACACCTGCCGCCGTGCGCAACGAGAAGGCGCTCAAGCTGGAGCTCGACAAGTGGCGCAACAAGGTGAGTGCGCTCCACCACCTCCCACCTCCCACTAGCTCCTGACACCTGCCGCCGTGCGCAACGAGAAGGCGCTCAAGCTGGAGCTCGACAAGTGGCGCAACAAGGTGAGTGCGCTCCACCACCTGCTACCTCCCACTAGCTCAAGTCACCTGCCGCCGTGCGCAACGAGAAGGCGCTCAAGCTGGAGCTCGACAAGTGGCGCAACAAGGTGAGTGCGCTCCACCACCTCCCACCTCCCACTAGCTCCTGACACCTGCCGCCGTGCGCAACGAGAAGGCGCTCAAGCTGGAGCTCGACAAGTGGCGCAACAAGGTGAGTGCGCTCCACCACCTCCCACCTCCCACTAGCTCCTGTTACTGCCGCCGTGCGCAACGAGAAGGCGCTCAAGCTGGAGCTCGACAAGTGGCGCAACAAGGTGAGTGCGCTCCACCACCTCCCACCTCCCACTAGCTCCTGTTACTGCCGCCGTGCGCAACGAGAAGGCGCTCAAGCTGGAGCTCGACAAGTGGCGCAACAAGGTGAGTGCGCTCCACCACCTCCCACCTCCCACTAGCTCCTGTTACTGCCGCCGTGCGCAACGAGAAGGCGCTCAAGCTGGAGCTCGACAAGTGGCGCAACAAGGTGAGTGCGCTCCACCACCTCCCACCTCCCACTAGCTCCTGACACCTGCCGCCGTGCGCAACGAGAAGGCGCTCAAGCTGGAGCTCGACAAGTGGCGCAACAAGGTGAGTGCGCTCCACCACCTCCCACCTCCCACTAGCTCCTGACACCTGCCGCCGTGCGCAACGAGAAGGCGCTCAAGCTGGAGCGCGACAAGTGGCGCAACAAGGTGAGTGCGCTCCACCACCTGCTACCTCCCACTAGCTCAAGTCACCTGCCGCCGTGCGCAACGAGAAGGCGCTCAAGCTGGAGCTCGACAAGTGGCGCAACAAGGTGAGTGCGCTCCACCACCTCCCACCTCCCACTAGCTCCTGACACCTGCCGCCGTGCGCAACGAGAAGGCGCTCAAGCTGGAGCTCGACAAGTGGCGCAACAAGGTGAGTGCGCTCCACCACCTCCCACCTCCCACTAGCTCCTGTTACTGCCGCCGTGCGCAACGAGAAGGCGCTCAAGCTGGAGCTCGACAAGTGGCGCAACAAGGTGAGTGCGCTCCACCACCTCCCACCTCCCACTAGCTCCTGTTACTGCCGCCGTGCGCAACGAGAAGGCGCTCAAGCTGGAGCTCGACAAGTGGCGCAACAAGGTGAGTGCGCTCCACCACCTCCCACCTCCCACTAGCTCCTGTTACTGCCGCCGTGCGCAACGAGAAGGCGCTCAAGCTGGAGCTCGACAAGTGGCGCAACAAGGTGAGTGTGCTCCACCACCTCCCACCACCTCCCACCTCCTATCACCCACTAGCTCCTGTGGGAAGGCCCTCGAGTTGAGATGGAGCTTGCCACTTGAATATTTGTGCTTATAACGAATCTAGAATAACTGTAATTAAAAGTAAAATTATCGCCTGCAGGAAAAAGAAGCTCAAGATAAAATGGAAGAAGATGCAAAAGGATTAGAAAAAATGGCTTCTAAAGAAGTGTTACTACAAGAGAAAATTCAAGAGTCTCTGGACAAAATAGCCGCGCTGGGGACACTGCCCAACGCACCGGAGCTGCACTCGAAATATCAGAAAATGTCATTGAAACAGGTAAGATTTCTTAAAATTTATTCTATCACTAAATGTGACTAAGGACAATGGTTTGAGTAATAGGAAAAAAAAACCTATTTCTAACAGATTTCAAAAACAAACCTTATTTTTTATCTCGACAGTAAAAAGTCAAGAAAGTAAAAGATATTTAATACTTCCATTAATTTGACAGTTTATTTATTTATCATTATTATTACAGTTAAATATACATGTATCAATTGTCCACAAAATTTAATTGCATACTTAATATGATTTTTCTATCAGTTATTCAAAGAACTGGAAAAAGCCAACCAGCACCTCAAGAAGTACAATCACGTGAACAAAAAAGCCTTGGACCAGTTTATTAGCTTTTCGGAACAAAAAGAAAAACTGTACAAGCGAAAAGAAGAGTTAGATATCGGGTAAAAAATATTTATTATTAAACAATAATTAAATTACACTATTTGTTTAAAAACTGTAATAAGTGCCAGTAAGTTTGTAAAGTAACGACACGATTTCCATTTAACTATTTTTTAAAGTTGTCGTAAGAATGTCAACTATTCCACTTTTAGTCATCATTGTATAACTCAAATTCTTTGATTTCCTTAACAATGTTCGAGTATACCAAATCTTTCGCGACATTTGCGTACATATAATCAAAATGATTGAAGTTTTCCAAATAGTAAGTGTTATAAACGTTAGGTAAAGCGCTATACAGTAACGATATATCAACAACATCTGACAACCAATCGTTACTACTGTAGAAAAATACAATTGGTACTGTAACATTGGCCAAATCATAATCAGGCGGCGACTCTTGACCATATCTCAGTAAATTTTCATCCGAACCGAAGTCAAAACGACAAAATCTTCCAGAAGAATACAGCTGGATGTAGTGCATTATTTGCAATGATGATGATGTTGTCGGTACATGACCATTAATTATTGGCAAAAACGATGGTTTTATTAACCCGTAGTCGCTTCCGACGATCGACTGCAGCAAACTATCGCAATACATCCATAGTATATTGCAGAAAAACTTTTGGATTCTATTCAAATAGTCCGTACTTGATCCGTAAAAATCTATGTTTAGTAAGTAGCCAAGAACACCATAAGATGGTGTGAAAAATTGTATTATAGGGCTTTTAACGTTGCTCATCCAAGCTACCGGTGCTAAAGAGAACATAGCTTTTACTTTTCTATTGTATTCAGGTTTTAATGAGTTCATGGCGTAGAACGTGGTCGTTCCTTGTGAATATCCGACGTAATACAAATTATGATTTCCCGTTGTATTAAGTATGTAATCGATCATGGCTGGTAGATCGTAAATTCCGATTTCTTCCCAGGAAAATTTCCAATATTTTGATTGTGTGTTGTTCAAAGTTGTATGTGAGTAGGAATACTTGTTACCTCTCGCATTTCCCATCCAAACATCGAATCCTTGGTCTACAAGGTAATACGCTAGAGCGTTATTAGGACCCTGTAGTACCCAACTGTCCGAAGAGTCTAGAATACCGTGCATCAGAAATATTATGTTTTTCGTCAAATTTCTTGATGGCATTCTATGAATGTTTAATATATACCCATCTTCCGTCGTTACTCTGTGTTCCTCGATTTCGTATCCATATTTAGTTACCAATTGGGTTATATTTAAATAAGCATCTTCTGGTCCTATATCATTCTTCTTGGCACTGCTATTATGAGTATCTTCATTATTTTTTACATTGCTTAATTTGTTTATTGCATTTAAATAATAATATACGAAGCCATTTGAAAACACAGGTAATACTGTTAAAAACAGTATCAATAGTTTACTGTTGCACATTATGTATACTTAAACGCGAGTAATATTTAAGTGCAGTCGTAAAAGTATTTATACCGCGGCGATCGTTCTCGTCATTACGATATCTTTAACGGCTAGTTCGTCCTGAATTATTTAACGAACTTGACATATTTGCCTATTTACATTGACTGCAATAGTAATAAAAACTCTCGTGATATTTTTTATATTAATATATCTCATAAATACGCATTTTCTATTTACAGCGTACAACCTATGAACCGTTTGCAAGTATTAGACAAATGCCTGTATCCTATTAAAGATTAGAGCTTCTGTTACTTTACTCCACCGTATATTGTCGAATACAGGAGCCAGAACTCAGCAAAAAGTTTCCCATTTAAATTCTAAATTTGGCTAAAATGCCTAAATTCGGTGTTTCACTCTCTAAAATGAGGATTAATTTTATTTTATTAGATGGCTTAAAATCTTCACAAATAAATAACATTGGAGTGTCTGTTTCTAATATTAAAATAACCGATTTTTACTAAATGCACTAGCTGACCTGGCGAACTTCGTACCGCCTTATTTTTTTTTTCTTAAATATAATAATTATATATATCGAAATAAAATATAGCCTATCTCTCAAGTTGGATCGAACTGCACATGGTGTGCGAATTTTATTATAATTGGTTAAGTGGTTTAGGAGTCCATTGAGGACAAACATTGTGACACGAGATTTATATATATTAAGATATGGATGTATACACGGTGAAAAACCACAAACTAACATATTTTTTTTACAATTTTTGCCTGTCTGTCTCTCTGTCTGTTTGTTCCGGCTAATCTCTGAAACGGCTGGACCGATTTTGACGATACTTTCACTGGCTGATAAGTGATGTAATAAGGAGTGACTTAGGCTTAGAAATTTATTTATTTTATAACTCTGAGAACTGAACAATAACTTTTTTGTTAAATTCCACGCGGACGAAGTCGCGGCCACAGCTAGTAAATAAATAAATAAAATGATATCTCGATCTCAAGTCCACTGTGAAATATTGTGTAAACAATTTTATTTTTATTTTTTTTTAGCGGTGAAAAAATCCGCGAGTTAATCGAGACGCTAGAGCACAGGAAGCTCGAAGCGATTCAGTTCACGTTCAAGCAAGTGAGCAAGAACTTCACGGAAGTGTTCAAGAAGCTGGTCCCGCAGGGCCGCGGCAGCCTCATCATGCGGGTCGCGCCCGACGAGTCGCAGGACGCCGCCCCTGACGTGAGTTCTGACCCACTGTGCTCACATTACATTTCTAACTTGTTTTAAGTGTATCTGTTGTGCAAGTCTTCGCCAGTTATAAGTTGTATTGTGTAATTAACTTTTTAAGAAGTGTTGTATCTTATTAAATATTGTCTAATCATAAAAAATCTCAGGTAAATAAATTATACAGATATTAACTAACTAAAAGAAAAAAAAATCAGCTGGTTATATAGTAATAATTTTTGATGACCTTACGAGGTCATCAATTTGATTTATCATACCAACATGGGTAGGCCTACAAAAAATGCTGCTCGAATGAGAATCGGACTATTCTGTAAAAAGTTATGCGTGGTCATACTTTACAATCAGTGAGTGAACAATCAATCATCCCCTATTTTCCTACCCTTAGGGTTGGATTTTTATTTTTAAATTTATATGGGACCAACTTCGGGGTATACTCTTTCCAATAAAAAAAGAATTATCAAAATTGGGCTACTCTGTAAAAAGTTATGCGTGATTATACATAAAAAAAAATATAGGCGTCGACTTGATAACTTCTTCCGTTTTTAATCAGTGACTCTAGTAAAAAAGGGCATAACTCAAAATGAGCTACTTTTCAGGAGAGCGAAAAAACTAAACAATCATTGAATTTTAAAGAAGGGTACATAGTAATGTTTTGATTTTCATATATGTAATTGAGGAATGTTAAGGCTAATATTTTGTAAAAAAAACTAATCGGTTTAGCTATAACTTCGGTGTTTTTTTCATGATTTTGTTGACTTATGACTTTACTTACGAATTTGCTAAGGAAATAACTCATCTTAATCTCGCTGTGTAATCAAAGTAAAGAGTAATAAGTTCATTTATATCCAACATTACTTGTAGAAATTGCTTTGCAATAGGTTATAAATCAAAGAAGGAATAGTTTTCAAAGTTTTATTGAGAGTATTTTTATTAACCATTACAATGTTATCTTAAAAAAAAAAAAACAAATCTCCTACTTTAGAAAATAAAACAAAAAAAGCTCACTTGCTCATGAAAATATTATCTTCAACCCTTAGCTAGGCAGAGAAATACCACATTATTATTATACATTATCACATAAAACTAAATTTAACAAAATTACTTATTTGAACTTGAACAACATAAATCTTAACTTAAATCAATTAGTTTCTTCGAGCCGAAACAATTACTTAAATATTTTAAAACATTATTCTTCTTTGAAAAACATTATGTCTAAGTCCAGATCTTCAGTGGCAGGTATGGAAGAATCAGTTTTTAAATTTATGTAAAAACTATGAAAGGAAGAGTCAATAAAGGGCAAAAGCATCAAAAAGTCCCGTTTTTTTCGTCACTTATAGGCAGAGGAGTCTCAGAAATAACTTCTAGTTCAATACTGAAAGGTTTTTTGCTTATTCTCCTGAAAGATAACTGTTTGAAGTTTTCCTCGCCTTCTAAATCAATTTTATATTTAACAATAAAATCATTTTGTTCATAGCGGAACCAACGGATATCAGGCCAGTGAACTTTTTCTCTGTCTGTGTTTGTTTTTCGCAAAACTAATGGTCCTTTTAGCAACTTTTCGAAATTGTAAAAATCTTGAAGATTCATTTCTTTTACCGTTAGCTGTCCCTTTCTCCCAGCAGATCGTACCATCTGGTAATAGTCTCTGGGGTGATGGATCGTGGAATGTTTCTTTTTTGCCCGTTCTATTACGGAATGGTCATAGTCACACTCCATGTGTGTGTGACCGGGGACAAGAAACTTGTGATCGATGCATATTATATTTGGACATTTTTTCATTGCAATCAAAAACATAACAGATACAAACGAGTTCTTATTTTGACCCCCACAAGTATCAGAATATAATATTATTTTTGAGACAGTTTGCGGCAAATTCACTATGTAATCATACAAACAAGACGCAATTTTGTTTCCGCCTCTTTTTCCAGTTGCTTCGTGCCACATGTAGCACCGTTGCCTGTTTCGTTTTACAGTTGTGGATTGTTAAATTAAACGTCCACAAACTTCTTTTGTAAAACGCGCTTCCCGAAGAAAGTAATGGTGTGGGCAAACATTGTTGTAGATCGAAGGTCAGCACCAGTAAAGAGTCGTCATCCAAAGACATATTTTTGTCCTTACTTTTTTCTTCATAGGCATTTTGAGCGTCAGTCTGGTGTTTATCAAGCTTATTTACAAGCGCAGCCTTTGTTTCCGAAGGTGTTTCGTATTTTATCTGCGCATTTAACTTATCACATGTTGTACAGGTATCAACTTTTGGTGGCTTAAATGATAAATTTAAACTAGAAAATATTTTTTTGTATATAGTTTTACAAAAACATTCTTCTTTGGGTCGGTCTTTACAGCACAACGAGTACAGCAAATCTAAATTGAGATGGTTAGGAAGAAACTTTTTATCAGTTTTGCTGCGTCCATAGTGATTTTCATATTGAGGAAAGGATAAAATGTGTTGACGAACTATTTCCAAATCATTTTCTTTCCATTTAGGGTGCAAATGAAGGCCTCTTATGCTAGTTGGAATAGCGCCAGAGTATGCAAGTTTTTTGTTGTGTGTGTGGTTACAAACTTGTGTTTCGCCAAATATTTGTATAAAACAGTTTTTGCATACTTTTTCATGTAATTCTTTACCCCGATGAATATAATAGCTAAAACTACAAGTTCTGTTTTTTTTGCATTTACTTTCTCAACCTTCTTTTCTTCTACTACTATCAAAGAACTTATATAATCAACCCTTCTTTCATACGTGCCTAGTTTCCAATAGCTTTTAAATAGGTCCTCCCTTGCTTCTGTGCTAAGTTTTCCTTGACAATTAAACCTGCAAATACTCAATTCTTTCATCTGACGTGCGGGTCTTTGTTTACCTTTTGAAAAATAAAACTAACTAAATAACGGCATAAGTACTTATATATCTTTAGAGCATTAGGGTTAATGTAAGTAAAAGGGCATAAGTCGACATATTCCAGTATGCAAAAAAATTACTAACGGCATAAGAAACGTTATATCTTTTTGGCAAACTTTATCTCGAACTGATATGGTTATATTGCCACTTATGCCAATGACAAGAGTTTTTTTTGTCAATAACTTTACTTAAACCGTTATGAACGACCACTTATACCCTTAGGCGCTTCGCAAAAAGTGGGTTAGGGTATTGTTAGAGTTATGTCCTTTTGATATGTTAGGTAACTCGATGCGCTGATTCCAATAAAATAAAAAAATTTTTTTGGCATAACTCGAGTTATGCCCTTTTTTACTAGAGGCACTGTTTTCGTCGGTTAAAAAATAAACATGTTAATTTAAAATAAACATGTTAATTTAAAATATACAGTACAATAATATAATGTCGTTGTTGCAGCGCGCCAACGCGGACCCGTTCACGGGCGTGGGCATCAAGGTGTCGTTCACGGGCGGCGAGGGCGACATGCGCGAGATGAACCAGCTGTCGGGCGGGCAGAAGTCGCTCGTCGCGCTCGCGCTCATCTTCGCCATACAGAAGTGCGACCCCGCGCCCTTCTACCTCTTCGACGAGATCGACCAGGCGCTCGACGCGCAGCACCGCAAGGCCATCGCCGACATGATCCGCGAGCTCTCCGCCTCCGCGCAGTTCATCACCACCACCTTCCGGCCCGAGCTGCTCGAGCACGCGCACAAGTTCTACGGCGTCAAGTTCCGCAACAAGGTCTCGCACGTCGAGTGCGTCACCAGAGACGAGGCGCGCGACTTCGTCGAGGACAGCGCCACGCACGCCTAGGTGCGCCCGTACCCATACTACTGTTCGTTACAGCTCATTGCGGGTTCGATTCCCGCTCCCAGTGGACATTTGTGTTTGTACAAATATTTATTTCCGGTCTGACTAAGTTCTTGTGCTTCTCCCCACCGTGCCTCGGAGAGCACGTTAAGCCGTCGATCCCGGTTGTCATCATGTACACCTGATAGTGATCGTTACTCATAGTAGGGAATATATCCGCCAACCCGCATTGGAGCCGCGAGGTGGATTAAGCTCTGATCCTTCTCCTACATGAGGAAAGAGGCCTATGCTTAGCAGTGGCATATTACAGGCTGAAGGGTATGTTTCTAATCTGGGTCTTTATGGATCCCTTTCATAAAATCGTCATCGTCACATATATATGCGCCGTACATACGCACAAACTCGAGAGCGGGGTGCTCTAAACCAGTGTTCCGCAAAGGGTGTGCCGTGATCGTTTTTGGTGTGCCTCGGAAAAATAAAGTTTACGTTTATTGATTAATAATAAATATTGTTTCGATGATTAATAAATAAATTTTGGTTAATGTTACCTAAAAAATGATTTTTTAATTGTGGTGTACCTCCAAAATATTTTACTATTCCTAGGTGTACCTTGAACACAAAAAGTTTGTAGAACACTGCTCTAAACAACCTAAATGGTAATAAGAGCATTAAAGACTCGTTTTCGACAAACAGTAAAAACATGTAATATCCTAACGTCGAGCCAAATAATATACTTAATATTCATGACATTCATCGGAAATCATGTACATTGAACACTTGCTGTACCAAATCGAAATCAGTTTTATTATTTATTTATTTTTATTTTGTTTCAGATATGTCCGAAAATTAAGGACAGCTCCAGACATCTTAAACGCGATGCACAATATCCTGGAGATATGGAAACTGTTGAGAGACCGCGAACTTAAATCTTTTCTATAACTCGATCGGAGCAAACATTATCACGAATGTGAGGAAATCGGTTAAATGTAAAACAAATTGTTTGTTAAAAATAATATATTTTTGATAATTTCATTATTGAACAAAAATATACGTACCTATATATGGATTTTTATATGTTTCTTAAACTTTCATGTGGTTGGTGATGGTTTTTAATGATTTGGTAAGTTCGCGAAACCTCAATTTTGGTTGTAAGAGAGAAAATATATTTATTATAATTATTTCGTCTCTTCTGTTTTATGCAACAATGCAAACATTTTTTTCTTTGCATTTAATTTCAAATTTCGTTACTTATTCCGAAACTAGACGTTGGCAACGTTTATTACATTTTTCTTATTTTTTTTTTCATTTGACGTTATCTGTAACTTTATTGTGTAAGTTTTCGATTTCTTAAGGTTAATAAATAATATTGACACATTTGTATTTTTAGATTTTTAAAAGCATTTTAAATTGAAACATAAGTTATTAATAAATAGATTGATTTGATGTGCTTGTTATTTTATTACAATTCTACCTATGATCCTGACATTATTTATATAACTAGCCGACCCGTGCCCACTTCGTTGGGCGTTAATTATTTTTGCGATGCAATTATATAGCAAAGTTTTCATTTCGCTCGTATTTCTCCGATTAGATTAACATATACCTACTGTTCGTGAATAGATCAATAAGATGCAAGACAAATAGTATAAACGTATATTTCTTGATTTTTACAGTAATTTGATATGTTTCAAGTTTTTAAATTTAACGCGTACAGAATAACGAATTTTTAAATGAAGTGAGCTTTATATACTACCTAACGAACTTTATATACTACCTAACGAACTTTATATACTACCTAACGAACTTTATATACTACCTAACGAACTTTATATACTAACGAACTTTATATACTACCTAACGAACTTTATATACTACCTAACGAACTTTATATACTACCTAACGAACTTTATATACTACCTAACGAACTTTATATACTACCTAACGAACTTTATATATACCTACTCTAGTGAACGTTGTGAACACCGTCGCTGCTTGGGCGCGCCGTCCGCTGCTACACTATACATTGATGTTTAGTTGGTACAGTTCGTCAAGAGATGGCGCAATTCGTCATACCTACTATTATTTTTCACTGAGTTTTTAACCAACTTCCAAAAAAGGAGGAGGTTCTCAATTCGACTGTATTTTTTTTTTATGTATGTTAGCTCAGAACTTTTGACTGGGTTGACCGATTTCGATCAATTTTGTTTTATTTGAAAGGTTTTTGTGTCATGTTCAGAACGTTAATCAATATTGTGTATTATTAAAATATATCGTTGTATGTAAAGGTTCGCCAACGCTCGACAGATGGCGTGCGGATCGAGATAGATCGCGCTATAACTGTCTTCACGCGATATTGTATATAGGATTAATAATTTAAAATAAACGAGCGAGCTATCGGACACCGGTTTGGTGGTCGATACGTAGATCAGCATACGGTCGTGGTTTCATTTCAACCCTTCAAGTAGTGCACAAATAGACCAAAAGTCGACCCCAGCCGCCGCAGCACGTCAAGTGCTATACAGTCATGTGGTCCCATTTTAATTTAATTGAGATCTGACAAGTACTTTTAGAGTTATACCTAATAATGCGTATTACTTGTTTTTTGTAATTGCGTATTTACTTGACTAGTTTTCGTCGACCTACGTTGTATCCAGATAACAATATAAACTTGTTTCAGACTTGCAACAAGTTTGATACATCAAATATGAAAGCTTGCTGCAAGTTTGCCATGGCAACTTTGTAAACTTGCAGCAAGTTTAAATCAAACTTGCTAGTTTCACAGTGACAAACTTGCATGAAGTTTGTTTTTTCAAAGAATATGCAAACTTGATATAACAAACTTGCTTGAGGTTTGTCAAAACAAACCTTAAGCAAGTTTGTCATATCAAAACATACTATAATTTGCCCTATACCTTTGTTATGGGGGTAAAAAAAAATTCAGTACAATTTTTAATCATAATATGACTATTTATTTATTAATCACATAATTTAAAATCATTGTTTAAAATGATTCATTAGAACCCAGATTATATCCGCTAGATTCCGATGCTTTATTTTGTCTATCAGCTCTGAAACAAATAAAAGAAATTGTTATAAACTCTTATTGTATGAACAAAATTAAACTATTCTATTAAAAGGGGTAAAAAGATGTTAAAGTAACAATCTTGCAATAAAACCTAAAACTATGTTGTCATGTACACATGGTGCATGGACATGGAAAGTCATAGAAAGCAATTTGATATATGATTCAAATTAAAAAATCAATGCCTACATAGAATAATATAAAATATTATGTTTATTATATTTCAAAACCTTACCTCCGTCTTATTCTAACTTTTGCTTGATTCAGCCACTCACTAGTAATTTCCTTAAGATGTTCATCCGTTACATCATTAAAAATTGTATTGAAAACTGCTTGCTCAGAATACAGCCTGTAATAAAAAGCAAGTTACGTCTGAATGGCCCATGTAAAAGAAAATGTTTTTATTAGTTAAAATCTTTACCAGATGGACAATTTATTGTACAATTTGGACCAGTATTGGTGCTGTTTGTTAAATCTGAAATTTCAATAACATCTTCAACATCTCCAGTAAATAAGGTGTTGTTTCTTGTAAAAGTATATTCAGGAGCTGCGTTTGTTAAATTTGGCTGAGATTCGCTTTGAATACGACCTGTAATAAGAAAAAAATAAACTAAGACTCGTATTATAGAACGATACTCAAGTCGAGATCTCTTCTCAAGTACAGTTAAAAAGGGGATATTAAGTATTATTATAAAGAACTTTACCAGGTGTAAGATTTTCTACATTATTTTGAACCATATCGACTGCTGTTTGTCGCAGTCACTTCTGTAAATTTTTCAGTACACTCATTTTTAATTGTTCCTGTTAACAGACGTTTAGGAGGAATGGGGTACGTAACACCTGGCTGGATTTTTTTCTTTTACATAGTGGGATAAACATCTGGAGAATCTGAATCTTCAGGCGAGAGTATACTCTCTTGATCCTTTCTTTTTCATATGGTTACTTCATCATCAGAGTCTAAATTAGAAGCATTTTTCAAGTGGAGATGTGCCTCATTATAAGTTTCTGAAATTATAATGCATGTTTTTTTAACTTGGTTAAAAAATTAAATTAAGTTTGAAAGAAGACGTAATGAAACCCACAAGTTTATATAATTCATAAATAGCTTATATAGAAAAATAAAAGATATACTCTTTTCAATTGTTCTTGTTTGTACATTAGTAAAAAGAGTTTTCGAGACATCTTTACTCCTTCCTGAAGAAAATAAATTAAAAAAATAAGTAAATATTGTTAAAAACTGACGCCATTACATGACTGCACTCAGTTTCAGAGTTGTTAGAAAATTAATAATAACATTATCATTCTTTGTTTTGGCTTACTTAGCGCTATATAGCGTAAATCGTTTTTAATAAAATATGAAGAAAAGACAGAGTGGCAGTAATTGAATTGAATTTTTGACTGTGTACAATATCACTGTGACAGCAAATTGTTGAGGTTATGCAACAACGAATAACATTAAACATGGACGTTATGTAAATACAGCTAGAAGCTACAAAAAATATAAAAGAGACTTACCTATTTCAATTTCACCAAAACAAAAACAATACCTAATAATCGAATGTGATCGCTTGGCTAGTCTCTCGCGCGCGTTTATGAAATTGATATTTGATACAGAGTATAAAATTATACGTGAGTGGTAGCGGTAAGGTTGCAGCAAAGTTGCCACAAACTTGACGCATCATACTTGTCACAACAATATTCGAGCAATATTGTCGCAAACTTGAAACTTCATATTTGACTTAACAATATTGCAGCAATATTGTCACAAACTTGCCTCGTCATATTTGACGCAGCAATTTAGAATCAAAGAAAAATCAAACTTGCCCCAAGTTTGCATGCTATCTGGATATTATACCGCATAACTTTTTACTCGGTGTACCGATTTTGATGATTCTTACTTTAATCAAAAGCTAATACTTGTCATGTAGGCTTGTTTAAATTAGATAGAGATCTGATTACAACTTTTTGAGTAATCTTTAATAGCGCGTATTTACCTGACTATTTTTTCGTCTTATTACGTTGTATTACTTGTCGATGTCATTGAAGTCGGTTTTTTTTTCGTTTGCGAGCAAACACAATTATTTGTTCAATAACAATAAAATAATAGCCTATATCACTCCTGAATAGTGTAGCTTTCGGTTAGTGAAAGAATTTTCATTATCGGAACAGTATTTGCGAAGATTACCCCGTATATACAAACAAAGTTATAAACTTTACCTCTTTATAATACATATTAGTATAGATTTGATGAAGTAGAAAAATTTCAAGACAAGACAAGGAAACTGGTGTTTTACTAACTAAAACTAAGTATGTTATTATTCTGTATATCCTAATCTGCTTTTAAAATATAAAAATGTTTGCCATTAATAACTTATTTAGTCTATACAATCCGCTAGATTGGGTTGTAGACGTAAATCCATTCTTCATTCAAGGGCCAGACCGCCTTATTCGCCTTTCGGGTATTCCATATCGAGGAACTCTCGACTCATACAGTACGAGCATAATGTGCTGGGCAGCCATCATGCTGATACCTCATGTTGCCGTTTTGTGGCACGTCTTCTAATAAAGGCCGTTTAATGCTTTGTGGCACGTCTTCCAATAATTTTGGTAAATGGTGATGTAAAAAGTCAAAATAAACCTCGGCATTCAATTTCTCCGGCAACTCGAATGGTCCGATAATTCTCCCATTCAAAATTCCCGACCACATGTTTATTTTAAAATTGTATTGCGATTCGTATTCTCGCATTAAATTTGGGTTTTCTACATGCCACTCGTCCTCTCTCTTCCTCTGTTAGAGAATGAGAGTCAGCGGGTTTTCTAGCTCGCTCCGAAATTGAGAGCGTGTAATAGCTATCTGTCTTTAGAGGTCCGTGTTTTTAGAGTCTTTAGAGGAGGCCTTCACCTTCACTTGAGGAGGGGTTCATGCAAACAAACTTCTACATTGTTACGTTAGACTTGAACATTTTTTAAAAAAAAAAGTGAAATATGTGTAAACAACATAATTATTTTTTTTTACTTTTTTAACTTTTGATTTTTTTTTAATTTTCTGTTTTTTTTTCTTTAAACTGTGTATATACCTACTTTTTGCATGGAATAAAAGGCTTTATTAATTATTATTTAATAGCTATCTGGGTCGAGTCTCGACCCTGTATTTCTTGCAGGGTTGCTGACCGAGACCAAATATTAAATGTAAGAAAATGAACCACTTACCACTGGAAGTGCTGTGTCTTACAAAAAGGCGCCGCTACTGTTAGCCTCGGCGCAAGCGGGCCACCGACCACCGGTGGCCAGCGACAACGACTTATCACACTTTTTCATACATTTTGTACAGACAGTGTTACGTGTTAGTGTTAGGAGTAAAGAAAGAAATTAATCTAAGATAGAATAGTTTATTAACTTTAATACAAGTATCACGCATATTGTCTCTCAATACAAAACCCTATTGCTTTCAACACCTTAATATAAATATGAAGAATATCTTAAATTTATCGTACACTTAAAAATGTTTTTGAAACATTTTAAACAAAAAATCAAATAATACATCACATACTTAAAATTTTAGAATTATGATATTTTAGGAAACAATACGAAAAAAATATAACATAAGTACACACAAACCTATGGAAAAAGTCTCATAAGACTCATAAAAACAGACAAATTCAGACTTTATCACATCCGAGTTATGAGAGGCTATAACATATAACGTAGTGGCACCAATGATCGACACTTTAAGGAGATAGTGGGCTTCTTTATAAAATTAAAGGTCATTTAGTCATCTTTAAACCAAAAGTATCAATTGAGTATGGTAAGGTATATTCTTGATATAAGAATAGGATGTATTATTTTTATTAACTATACACGGATTAGAAAAAAATACCAAAAACGGAAAAAGTGCATAAATCTCCAATCATCGACACCGAATCTCCAGTAATCAACACCCAGTCATCGACAGTTACCAGTTACCGACACCCAGTTATCGACTATTACCTATAGTGTGTATCTGCCAAATCCCCGCCCCCTTAGTGGATGATTAAAATAAAATTAATTGTTTAATAAGTATTCATTTATTGTCCACAGTAAGATGTCCAAATTTTTCTTTCTGAAGTGTATTAATCACAGATACACACTTTTGTAACTATAATAAAAAGGTCAATATAAGTAACAAACAAAATTGTCAAAAAGTTTCAATTGCAAAAATCAACAATATTTACTGTACCTAAAGTTATTCTTACTTACATAACTAATTATTTATTAGATATTTATTAGTAATCATATCACTTTTTCAGTTTGTAATCAAGTATCTATTTGGAAACAATGTTTTCTTACCAGCTTCGTAATTATTATGAATTATTATAGCTACATAACAATCAGTCATACCATAACTTGTAGTAAATTCAATCAAAAACATAACAGACATACATAACAGACGTAAATGAGATCCTTTTTAAATTTCTAAGTAGCTTTAGCGCATATAGGTACCTACGAGATCTTTTTCTAGTAAATATTTTTAGTTAGTTATTTATTAATTATAAGAGATCCTTTTATAAAGATTAACTACCTAAGTACAATATTATTTTATTACCTATTATAATATGAGATCTGTTTTAAAAGTCATACATATTTGGCAAATATTTATCTATTATTTTCTGGAATTCTATAAAACCCTCTCTTGTTTATCATATCACTTTTAAACATATAGGTTCCTTTATCACTACTGTGTAGTAGCGAATCTTTTGTCAGTGGAATATGTCTTTCAGATAACGCTAATATCCACTTTTCCAAAATATCCTCTTCCCCTTTAGTTAAAACTGTGCTCGGCCGCATAACGCAACCTATCGGTGTTTTTCCCGAAATTTATCATGGAGCGAAATCCTAGGTATTCCGAAACGTTTCGCAGCAACTGCAATCTTTTCGCCATTTTTTACAGCTTCTACGGCTTTTTCTAACTGATCGAGAGTATAATTTTTTCTTGGAGCCATCTGTAAGAACCAATCATCGACACATATTATTCCCCAATAATCGTCACTTGTCGATTACTGGTTGCTCAACTTTGATTAGTTAACTTCAAATATCTACCAAATACGCAAAGTAAGAAGAACTATATTCGCTTGTCAAATGAAAAATGTTGCAAAAAATTATTATCGACACATGTCGATTATTGGAAAAGTCAGTTTGTGAAAAACCAGTGATCGACACCATCATTTTACTAAAATCAAAATAACCTTAAACTTTCGTTATAACAAAAATCGATCCTATAGTTCATATAATAACCCGTGAAAAACATAAAATTCAAATAAGTTACAATACATTTGTATAATTAACAAAAAAATGTACTCACTTCCTTAAGGATTTCACTAAGAAATGTTCTAATTTTCACTGGTACTCCAGCCGAAATCAGTCGTGATACCACCATTTTCAAAAAAAATGGCGGATTTAGCTCAAATATCAATGGGAGCCAATTAAAAGTGTGCTATGTATGGTACAGTGTTGTTTTAATAAGAAATCGGTTTCCTACTCTTATTTTATTGAATCAAAAAATAAAGTGTCGGTTATTGGTTCTTGTCGGTCATTGGTGCCACTACGTTATGAGACTTTTTTTATAGGGAATAGACACACCTTGTCAGACATTTCAAGATTCATAATCACTTAACTTGTACAATTGTACATAGTAAAACAGTTTATTTGAACAACAGCAGGCATTATTACGAATGAGAAGTTTCTTATCAAACATGTTTTATTACAATGAACAAGTAGATGTAAGTTATTCAACAAGAAAAAAACTACATTTTACAATATTTATATTTTGTAACTTTATACCTAAAAAAAAGTACGGGCCATCATATACTATAGCACTATAAAATAATTTGTGAAAAAAAAATGATTACGTTTTCGTAATTTTGTATCCAGATTTAAACAGATTGTACCATCATACTACTATACAGTAGTGACATACCACACACGTTCCAATCTCCTCTTGTTTAAATTAGCAAATAAGTAATAAAATTTAACGCGTTTTAGTCTATATTATACTATAAATGCAACATTTTAATGGCATTTTTGTTACGTTTATTTACCAAATCCATTCTTAATTTTTCTTGTTTATTTTAAGCACATCAAAAATGAAAAATGTCCTGCCTATATACTTATGTCGACGACTGCGCAATGAATTTGAATTTATGATTATTTATTTATAGTAAAAATAATTCTCTTCAAGACATAAAATATTTGCTTATATGCATTGTTTTTTTTTTTTTTTTTTTTGATATCCCTCGCCATGTTTGCTTTAATTTTGATTATCAATTATCTCATGTAAGTGCATAAGGTTATAAGTCTAGGGTTGATAACAATAATAAAATAAATCTTGAAATCCTTTTGTTTATAGGCTATCGTACTATAAAATGTTTATTAAGCAGATTCCAAGCACACATGCACTCTTGAGAAGAGACAGTATTATAATTTCACGCGTATTTACGTACAAGTGAAACGTAAATATATACATTAAGTGTACATACTTTATATCATGCGATTATGATATGTCACAGGAAAAACAAAACACGAGTGTTATTTAAATTTTTTTTTTTTTTTGGAAAAAACTTATAGGAATAAAACAATAATGGGTGTCCTTTATTACTATTGAAAAACAATTCTTCAATATATTTAATTACAGTCAAGGATTTTAATAAATTAAGGCAAAACTAGTGACAACAGATACGTTAAAACCACCTTTGCTAATACTAATACGTTTTTAAGTACGACTATGCAATGCACACTCCTAAGATATATAAAAACAGGTAAAAATAATGTTCTTTTTATTTTATTTTTATTTATTTTCTCATTGAAAAAAAAATACTCAGATACTTCACTTTCCACTTCCTAAAAATATAAACTTAGTAGTGATAGTTTAAAATAGTTTTAACTCTTAGACATTTGGGTAGGGGTCACTAGGACCTTGCTACTAAGAATAAAATAATACTTAAAACTAGAAGATATAAAAATCTACATCAACACAAACGTATCAGACCACTCGAAAGGCACGCACTGAGTTTATAATATAGAAAATACGAATAGGTTTTAAGTTCCGCAACCCATAGTCTAAGAATACGAAATTTTTAAACGGTACACTGAAACTATTTACATTTTTTTTTCACTATCTATCATTCCTTGGCAGCAAATTATAGAAGAATTACACTGAATAACAACAGAGCATAGTTTATCATATTATTATTTATATTTTATAGAATATAATATTTCAATTTTTTATTTATTTATTAATTTGATGGAGTAGTGGAGCGAGCGATGACTTTTCATTTTGACATTTGGAGAAAACAAATTTAAAAATTAACTGTACTATAGATGACGTCATAACTATAATAGTCATTATTATAATTCATTAAAATATTTGTAAGAGATTGTTGAGAGAGAGAGATCTGTTGGTGAAAAGGCCGATTTTATAGTTTTTTTTTTTTGTATTTATCCTAATACTATTATAGTTATGAAGTAGGAATACCGTGTGTCGATCTTTTGGCACCTTTTTCATTTGTATCTGTAAATATTTTAAATAGAAACCGCAAAATAATAATGTTGAAAAGTCAGAACTAGCACCATCGTGGTGAAAGTGATTTTTTATTTTTATTTAATTTGAGTCCTGTTAATACAAAATCACAAGCAAGGTGCTAATGTATATCATCGTCTAATTTTAAATAAGTTTTAATCATATCATATTATTATTTAAGATATTTATAACAATTGTATACAATTGATTGGTGAATCATGGATGAATTCTCAAATTAGACTGAAATATAAAAATTTAAAAGAATTTACAAAAACGTACCAATTAATTTGTACTCACGCATGATAAGTATTAAAATAGAAATCTGACAGCTTTTAACATGCGTGCGTGCGGCAACCAAAATATAAATTTCAAAGAGTATATAACCACTACGTTTTAAGAGACGGGAGTCCCATACAAATAGCGTAAAATCTAATAAGTATGAAATGGAAGCGAAAAGTCTCGCCAATATGAAGCCGCAAACGTCATCTTCATGACATACGTAATGCCAATATCAAGAACAAAATAAATAGGGATTTCACGTGGATTTCACAGAAATTATCGATATCGATATTTGTCGATACGAGTGTGTGACCCTTATGACAATAATTTTTGTTAATAGTTCAGGTAGGTTAATAATTAAAAAAAAACAAAGTATCTATAGGTACTCAGAGTTTTATTTTGTTCAAACTTTAACAAAAAAAAGTGTCCTGTTTTGTCCTGGAGTGGAGACCACGTCTTGGCAAACGCAGTGTGGGACGTCCTCCGGCCCGTTGGATCGACGATCTTCGTAAGATTGCCGGTGTAGGCTGGATGAGGATTGCGGAAAATCGTTAGATTGTTTTGAGTAATACTTAGTCTGAGTTATCAGATTGGTATAAAGAGTAGTAAATATTAATAATACATTTTCACCTCTCATCTGTTCTTCACTTCAAATCAAAATTATCGATAAAACATACACAACACTATTCTTTGCATATCAATAAGGTTATGCATTATTTTACTCGAAAAACCAACTGTTTGATGAAAATTATGATTTACACAGTTATTTTACGCGGTAATAAATTATATTCTGCACTTACCGAACTTCGTCTAGAGGAAATCTTGCCTTGAATCTTCTTTTTTGGCCGTCCATTCGACATGTTTTTGCACCACATATTTCGCAATTTTTCTTTTGGAACCCACTCATTTTTGCCTTAGACGATCACTATACCCAAATATACGCCAAATATATAGCAAATACCTAATTAGATGGTTAAATTTTTCATATAAAGAGCACAGATCCGACTTCTCAGCTACCACACTTAGGGCAAAAAAGAAATGTCAAGTCAAATGACACGATATGGCGGCCAAAGATGGCGGCGAAGTATAATCCGCCTAAATTCGAATGCCGTCAATTACATACTGCTTTGTAGATGTCGATGTTTTTTCAAACTTAGACGGTTTCAAAATTCGCTCCCGTTTCATACAATCGTTTTTTTACCTTGAAGTTGCGCCAGGCTGATAAATTTGGAAATTAACAGACAACAAAAACTGGAAAATGTTAAGAATGATTTGAATTTAGAAAGTTGAAATTAAAAATACACGTGATTAAATTTGGAACGTGTATAACATAATAGAGTATGGTGTACCGCAGGGAACAATTTGAATTTGGAATAACGTTGGACTGTCACACAATTTGAAAAACAAACCGCATGTATCACTATAAGGGTGCCTTTCCACCAGAGATGTGCGAAGGAAATGTGTCGTGCGAGGATGTCTAGCTATGCTGTGGAAATGTATGGGCGTTTCCACCAAAGCTGTGCGAGGAAAATGTGTCGTACGAGGATGTGTAGCGGAGCTGTGAAAATGCGCATTAATGTGCGGTGCGAACTGTGCGAAGATGCGTTGCGAAACTGTGTAATGTGTCGAGAGTGCAGTTTAGTGGTAACAAACACCGTCTTTGGACAGGCTGACAGTGACTCAAACCTCGCAACGCATTCCTCGCAACACATTCCTCGCAACACATCCCTCGTAAAACATTTCTCGCACACTCTCTCGCTTGTTTTGTTCGTAAAAAAAACCACGCTCCGCTAAGCCGTTTCCCCCAGAGCTGTGCTAAGCGAGGCTAGGTAAATGAAGCATTTCTATTGGTTCTTCAAAAACACATCCCTCGCTACGCATCCTCGCACATCTCTGGTGGAAACGCACCCTTACGCACAGAAGAATATTATCGTGTATCGTAGGGAACGATTTGAATTTGGAACAACGTTGGAATATTATAATTATCATACAATTTAAAACTATCACGCGCAAGTCTATGGTGAATCGCATCAAATACCTAATTTGATTTTGGAATCTCATTAAACAATTTTCGAATGTCACACAATTTGAAAAAGGAACCGCGTGTGTCGCTATAAGGTCCGCAGCGGCACGGCGTACGGCGAGGCCCAGTCGCGCTCGAACAGCGCTCGGAGCGAGACCAGCAGCGCGCCGTCCGTGACGACCGCGACCCCCGCCGTGTCGACGAAGTAATCGCCGTACCAGTTCGACGTGCCGACGTACGCCGCTCGGTCCGTCACCATGTACTTGTTGTGGTTGACGCGCGCGTACGGGATCTTGTCCTGATCGGGCGTCGATGGTACGATGAAACGGCGCTGAAACGACACATTCATTATTAAATTATATTTACTTCGCCTTTATATAAAATGTGTCATAATTTTCATAATAGAGCTCGAATGTATAAATGAATACGCATCATACTCAAAGAATTAAATACTGTGTCAGGGGTCCGGAAACATTCACAATACCCAAGCACAGACGCCCAGACAATGCAAATGCATGCATGTGCAATGTATGTGCAGGGTCGACCCCTGCACATACATGCATTTGCACCCGCAATCACCAGCATAACAGCCACAAGCTAGCAGCGTGACCGTTGCACTAAGGTGTCGAATTTCATAATTAGCATCGCAACCGTAGTAACGGTATATTCGTAGCAGATATTGTGACACTTGCTACGAATTAACCTCTCCAATATACGTAGCAAATCTTCAGAAGCGTAGCGGATACTGGAACACTTCGTAGACGGTCGCTACGTTTTTACTGTTTACGAATTTCATTCATTGAATTATCTATCAATTCTTCTGATACGTAGTGTTTAGACTTTTAGAGTGACATGTAGAGTCCTATTGAGATAAGACACCACGAATTACCTTGCTAAAACTTCAGAAATTGTATTGTTGTGGGCCCGATTTTCCGCATTTAGACTCAATATGGTCCATTATGCGTTATATTCAGAAATTAACTCGATCTTCAAGAAGACCATAAACTAGTAATACTGCTTTCAAGTAGATTAATTTGTGTTCCTGTGGCGAGTTAGGTAGTTTCTGGGGACTATATATATAACTGAGGTAGGGCACAGCAGGAAATTTCCTGCTCAAAATATGGAGCAGCCCGACTGGGGTAGTACCTCGACCTTACAGAAGACCACAGCTAAATAATACTGTTTTCAAGCAGTATTGTGTTCCTGTTGGTGAGTAAGGTGACCAGAGCTCCTGGGGGGATTGGGGATAGGGTCGGCAACGCGCTTGCGATGCTTCTGGCGTTGCAGACGTCTATAGGCTACGGTCTTACCATCTGGTGAGCCGTACGCTTGTTTGCCAACCTAGTAACATAAAAAAAAAAAAAAAAAAAACGTACTGTGGACTGCAAGGATATTGTCCCAGTGTTGCAGCATTCCGCAGGATACGGTAGCTGATCACAGGCGGCTCTAACTGGGGAAGCAGGGGAGGGTCGTGGGTAGGTTCGGCAAGGTGCTTGTAATGCTTCTGGTATCACAAACACCAATAAGCCACGTTATTCGCATATCATTCAACGGAACTTACGATTTTTTTCCAACCTAGTAGTATAAAAAAACTAAGCATGCTGTATGCAAATGCATGCTATATATGTACGTGTGTGCGTGCGTGTGCGCGTGTGAGCGTGTGTATGTATACTTGTGTTTGTATGCATGTGTCGACACTCACCACTTGTATGTCGACGCGCGGGTAGGCGCGCGCGAGCGCAGCCAGCGAGGCGAGGAAGTGGTCCTCGGCGGGCTGCGAGTGGCGCCACCAGCTTATTAACATACGCACGCGGACGCGCGCTTCGAGTGTCGCACGACGTATCGCGTCGTCGATTTTCGGCCAGAATCTAAAATAAATAA
This sequence comes from Melitaea athalia, assembly GCA_905220545.2. NCBI lineage: Eukaryota > Metazoa > Arthropoda > Insecta > Lepidoptera > Nymphalidae > Melitaea > Melitaea athalia. Next base: position 15,463,668 of record HG992188.1, read on the forward strand.
TTTAAAAAAAATAGAAAAAATGGGTTACAAATTTTTTTATAGACCATCTCCTCTATAGAATAAGCCCCTGCCCAGAAAAGCAAGTTTACCATCGTATCTATATGTATAGATACGGTATATATAATACTAGCTTCTGCGCGCGACTTCGTCGGCGTGGACTTCGCTCCTATTGGTCTTAGCGTGATGATACATAGCCTATAGCCTTCCTCGATAAATAGGCTATCTAACACTGAAAGAATTTTTCAAATCGGCCCAGTAGTTCCAGAGATTACCGCGTTCAAACAAACAAACAAACAAACAAACTCTTCAGCTTTATATATTAGTATATATATGTAAGGTCCGTACTTGAGTTTCGGCGCGTACTCCAACGCCGGCCCGTAGTCCATGACGGCGATGTAGACGAACTCCTCGGCGGAGTTAATGATGTTCACTATAGCATCGTCGTCGTTCGTTCGACCCGCCGGACTCAGGGGCGGAGGAGAACTCTTTGTAATATGGAAACACATATTAGGTTTAATGCGTGGTTTTTTTTTTCTTTTTTAATTTAAAATTAACATCGACGAATTCTAAAATGCCCGTGCCTTTTAATAAACATCATGCATTATAATTATACTTATCCTACAGGCGGTTTATTACAAAAGACTATAGATCGAAAGTTCTGCGACTGCCTAGTAAAGCTAGGACGTGGTCAGATGCTGACGGAATTTTTCTGATAGGTACAATATTATATTCATTTTTTTAACATTACTTTTTACGTATAGCCTACCCACTATGGGCGTATACTGCTTTTTTGCTGTTGGTGCTTGGTGGGGTATTAGGAAGCTTTTTATTCAGAAGCATTAAATCAATAATTGTATTTGCTTGCGAACGAAAAAACATCGCTCCTACTTTTGTCAAGTCGGTTAAAAAGAAAAAAATCCTTCTAGATTTTACAGTTTTAACCAATTGAACATAAAACCTTAAATAAACTTAATCTTAAATAGATATAATTATGTGTTGTGGTTGTGAATAACATATTACAAGAATTTACCCTACATAGAAGATTTAGCTTGATGGACCGTAACGCTCGGAGTCCCATAAACTAACGCAACAGGAGAATAGAATTAAAAGTTTGCGAAATAATAAATGACTATCGCCACTACAAATATTAACACAAAAATAAGTAGAAATTCAAAAATGTACAAACTGTTTTGTTTATATATTGATGTATCTTTCATAGTAATACTTCTTACCATAATTCTAATTAATTACTAGAATATCACACAAAGCAACATTTTTACCAAAGAACATAAAACCCCCAGGAGCTCTGGTCACCTTACTCACCAACAGGAACACAACCCTGCTTGAAAGCAGTATTATTTAGCTTTTATCTTCTGTAAGATCGAGGTACTACCCAAGTCGGGCTGCTCCATATTTTGAGCAAGACCTGCTGTACCCTACCTCAGTTAAAGTTAATAAAAGGTTAATGCGTCAGGTAGCAAAGGTCACTCGTATAGCTTTCAATCGTATGCAATCTGCATATCACTATGCAATATGAATATCACTAAATATACATATATAGCTATGTATACACGTGTTAAATGATGTCATTTATAGCAGGCCGTGACCCAGTCCGATCTAATATAAACTTCATCTTGATCCAACAATGAGTGAGTCCATTATACAATTAATTGCAACACAACAATGTAACAGCAATATGGATTGAACTCACACTCGAAACGATATTACAAGTATTACAACTGACAGGAAATCAGAAAATATACAACTACTTTGTAGATAGATTAATAAGTATCGCTTTACGATTCAGCCTGTAACATCCCACTGCTGGGCATAGGCCTCTTTCTCCATGTAGGAGAAGAATTGGAGCTTAGTCCACCACGCTGCTCCACTGCGGGTTGGCGGAATCGCTTTAATCCTGCTTTAAACTTAGTGTTAATAATTTATCCTAATCTATTTTCCTTTGAATGAGATAGGAATAGAATAGAAAATACTATACTAATATACGAACAAATATTTGTATACGTACAAATATCTACATATTGTTCATTCATTTAGTCTTTGTGTCACTTCACTAAACTACACATTACTCTAGCATAACTCTAATTGTCTATGGTCGTAAGTACGCCATATTTGTTTACCAATTGGGACACTTATAAAAAAATAGAATATATATGTACGTATATAAATATCTGCTTGGAGCGGAATACTTTATACATTTTAAGTCGGTTAAAAATTTGATACGATTATGTAAAAAAAAAACGATATTTCATGATATAAAAATAATACCTCATAACACGCACGCGTCAACCGAAAAAAGAACAATTTGTCGATAACGATCTATAGAAAACGGAATTCATTATAATAAATGTCGTAATAGCCGCGAGGCTATGCTAATGCTAATTCCATGAAACATATTTGTAAGACTTTCTTGCTAATCAATGTATAAATTGCGTAAATAGTATACTTATACATATAGTATTACGCCATGTACCGTTATGTAAAAAAAATCAAGAAAATACGGAGGACGTTTTAATTGAGGCAGGGCACAGCAGGAAATTTCCTGCTAAAAATATGGAGCAACTTTTGAGAGAAGACCAAACTGAAGTTGGCAATCAAAGATCTTACAGACGACGTCGATGGCGACAACAAGTCAAGGTTCATAAATTTTTTGTCAGTATTTTATTATTTGTATTTTTGAGGTATTCCCGCTGTGCCAGGATATATCCTGTTCAAAATGTGGAGCAGCCCGACTGGGGTAGTACCTCGAACTTACAAAACATTTTTTTTATATAACTAGGTCGACAAGCAAGCGTACGGCTCACTTGACGGTAAGCGATTACCGTAGCTTATAGACGTCTGCAACACCAGAAGCATTGCAAGCGCGTTGCCGACCCTATTTCTAATTCCCCCCAGGAACTCTGGTCACCTTACTCACCAACAGGAACACAACACTGCTTGAAAGCAGTATTATTTAGCTTTTATCTTCTGTAAAATCGAGGTACTGCCCAAGTCGGACTGCTCCATATTTTGAGCAAAAAATTTCCTGCTGTGCCCTACCTCAGTTAAAGTTAATAAAAGGTTAATGCGTCAGGTGTCAAAGGTCACTCGTATAGCTTTCAATCGTATGTAAACAGTATCACTAAATATACATATATATAGCTATGTATAGGTGTTAAATGATGTCATTTATAGCAGGCCGTGACCCAGTCCGATCTAATATAAACTTCATCTGACTCTTTTACTGCGTCCTTGATAAATATTAAATTGAATTCCCGATATGAATACGCGCGGGTTATGCAGCTAGATTCTATTCGAGAAACAGCGCAGAAATTCGAAATACTTGCTAATGAGAAGAATTCCTCGACCGAATTATGTTTATAATTTTTAAAATGTTTATAGTCATGTTTTATTACTATCGCTATTATAATATTTTTTTTTACTTTGAGTCAGACATAAAATTTCCATTAATTTCATTTTTATTATGCTTGTATACAAACAAGTTCAGACAAACAGTAATATTGCTAAATTATCTTGATGCTCTTATTATCTTATCTTTTTGATAAATATTAGGGAATTCCGTTATATATGTACGTCTAGATTCCAAAACCAGCTCACCTTACAAAATACACTTTGAAACAGAAATAAGACACTAATCAACTCAAAAACATCGGTAAACAACGTAAAAAAAATCGTCCAAAACATAACCTCCTCCGTTTTTAAACTTAGTAAAAACATACAGCATTACAATAACAATTTTTCCAATCGTCAAGTTTACTGCTTGCCGGTTACTTAAGTATGTATCCAATTGTATTTTTAACAATAAATTGATCCCTTATATACATTGAGATGCAACCTTTAGATCTTCGAGTCGCTAGATTATCTAGTACTTCGTTTATCAACTTCTACGAAACTATTTTGAAGCTTATCGAGACTGATGAAATTTCCGATAAGGACTAATTTGATTTGGACTAGTTAAAGCCTATGTTCCTAAAAAGTGGACGAACTATACAATCACATGCATATCTATATATATTCTAAAAAGAAGTCCCCCGGCCGTGTCTTTCTCTCCTCCTGTCTGTCTGTCTGAACGCGACAAACTCGAAAACTAACAAACGGTTTTTTACACGGTTTTCAACAATAGAAAGAGTGACTTTTGAGGAAGGTTCAGGTATATAATTTATTATGCTTTTGTGTAAATTAGCATAAATACGGCGATAAATGTTGAAGAGGTCACAAAAAATCTCGCAAACTGGGAGCTTTTCACGCGAACGCCGCGTAAACTAGCAAACATATAGTTGAGTAATGTACTAGCGAATTCAAAATCTATAAAAATGCTACAAAAAAGTCCGCGAGAGCAGATCTCTATCTTTTACGGCTGAAGTGAATGAGCCATATTTTTGTGAAAAAGGTGTCAAAACATCGCACAAGGGTATCAAGATACCATTGACCTTGAGGAGGTAGTTAAGCCCCTTAACAACACCATGTTCAATAACCAAGAATGGTTTCTTTCAGCAAGACTCAGTGCCGGGTCATAAAGCTCGATTCACCCCATCTTGGTTAGAAACCAACGTTCCGGACTTCATCAGAGCTGAAGACTGGCCGTCATCTAGTCCCAATTTTAATTCGCTGGATTATGATTTATGGTCAGTTTTAGAGAGTATGGGCTTGCTCTAAATGCCATGATAATTTGGAGTCCCTAAAACAATCCATACGATTGGCAGTGAAGAATTTTTCCATGGAAAGAATGCGTGCTTCTATTGATAACTGGCCTCAACGTTTAAAGGACTGTATTGCAGCCAATGGAGACCACTTCGAATGAGCTTTATATATTCTTAATGGTTTTATATTAACACATTAAACTAACACACTGTAATAGTAATGTTACGTGCAATAGAAATCTTTATAACAATATTTAGGGCAAGACTATAGGGTGACTTTTGGATGGATTTACTCTCCGAGGACAAAAACTTGCTCACACATGCTGAAGTTCCTAACTGATTTAAGATGTCTATCATTGACAACTGGAAGACCAACGAAGATTATGCTCTAGCGAATTTAGATAACTCTAGCATACTCGTACTATTAGCAAGAAGTAAATGAGTAATGGTTATAATGAAGATTAAAAAAAACGGTGACAAAACGTAACCTGAGACACCAGCTTCAATCTTAGACCAGTCAAAAAAGAGTTATGTATACATATATATATATGTATACATATACTTCTATAAATATAATTGATAACTAAGTTTTACAATGTATTAAAAAAAATTATAGGAGTTAGTAGGTACTTGCGGAAACTATATAAGATTCGAAGCAATTTTTGACTTATTCGATTAAAAAATAAAAAAAACCCACAAGATTATATTAATATACAGTGGCGAAAAGAAACTGATTCGAAATTACTTTTTACAAAATTCTAAGCGGGCGAAACATCGGGTAACCAGTAGTTAATTAATGCCAGAGTTATTTATCTGAAATAAATATTTGTTTTTCGTATGCGATATAATTTTAATGAGATTGCGTTAATTAAGCTTTAGGTAGGTATTTTTTCTATTTTCTACGTAAGAAATGTACAATACTATATCGCGTCAACGCGTTTTATTAAAGTCACGCTGTTAATTTGTTTTATTTTGATACAAAACAACAAATGGCTACGGTTATATGGACATCACTAATTGCAACCTTCCTGTCATCAATATTTTCAATTATATTAATATTAATATGGATTTTAAACCCCAAGTGGCGGAGCTTGCACAACTACATAGGCATCAACCAAATCGTTATGGGAACTTTACATCTGACTGCGATCAATTTAAGAGACTTACTCGGAGAGAGAATAGACGAATTAGACGACTTTTTTACGTTAATCAACGGATATCTATACTTGGCGTCAACGTGTTGGACCCTGTGTGCCAGTCTTCACGCGTATCTGAGGCTCGTGCTGGTGTTCAACGGCAACATAAGTTACGGCAAGCGAAAGGCGACCGTTTTCAGCATTGGAACTCTCATCATCATGAAGGGTATCAGTGATTTCATCGTACCGTTTATGTACGATCTCAAAGGATTCGTTAAACTGATAGGGCCGAGACTGGCGACTATATTCATGCTTACGATTGTTAACTTATTTCTATTCGTCAGAATTATTATATCAGTGATGCCGTGGTGCAAAGAGCAGGAGGTGAAGAAAAAAGGAAAACGTGCGTCTGCTTTAGTCGGTGTTGCGGTACTGTGTGATGTCATCTCAATTGTAAACTATTTACAGTTATTTATAGGTGTTTCAGGTATTTGTCAATTCCTTTATGAATATAGACTAATACCACTTACAATTATTGTAATGTTTAATAGGACATCTAATGATTATTGGAGAATGCTTATAAAACGAAGAAAAAGAAGAAAACGAAATCAGGCAGACATGGTTTAAATACAATACATTTTGTTAAAAATAAGAATAAAAAAGTATACTTAGATTTAGAAATTAAAAAAAAATCTAAAAATAAGATAGTGGAAATAAAATGTAGAAGATTTTTGCAATTTTAATGTCAGAATTGTGCATATTTAGACAGTTTTACAGGACTAAATTTAGCAGAACTAGAAACATTTGTAGGAACAAAACTAAGTATTTAGGAATGAGAGTCAACAGTACACATAACTATATTTTTTATCAATAGACTAGTACATTGCGTGTATGACAATAATAAAAATGAACACATTAGAAAATTACACATTAGTTCCAATTCACCAAATATGAATATATTTTAAATAAATATTTATATAGAATGTTCGGCTAATAACTGCGTTCCTACAAATGGGGCTTTCCGTAGATGTTATAGATCACGAATATCACAAATAGGTAGGGATCCCTAGTACATTTTTTTAACCTGATCAGTATCAAGCTAATTTTTTGGGAGTGGCTACATTTTGATGAGGTGAACAAAAAGTTCCTCTTCGAAAACTCTCGATTGTGGTAGATAATAGAGTTAGCAGGAGGTAGAGCAACAGTGAGCGTAGGACCGGGATAACGTGCCACGCAATTTGTAGGACATTATTACTATTAAATTATATAGATATTAAGTAACTAAAAGAAAAAAAAAATCAGCTGGTTAGTAATAATTTTTGATGACCTTACGAGGTCATCAAGTTGATGACCTCGTAAGGTCATCACAAATTAATTTTTTTTTCTGATTTATTTTTGCTTTTAGTTACTTAATATCTATATAATTTAATAGTAATAATGTCCTACAAATTGCGTGGCACGTTATCCCGGTCCTACGCTCACTGTTGCTCTACCTCCTGCTAACTCTATTATCTACCACAATCGAGAGTTTTCGAAGAGGAACTTTTTGTTCGCCTCATCAAAATGTAGCCACTCCCAAAAAATTAGCTTGATACTGATCAGGTTAAAAAAATGTACTAGGGATCCCTAACTAAAAGCAATTATTAAATTAAAAAATTACGAACGCATAAGACTTTAATATAAAATTGTGTACATAATCCGATTTAAAATGACTTTTTATAAAATTACATGTGGATGAAGTACGCGTAGCTAACAGTTAATTAATATTAAAGTATTATTTATCTAAAATAACAACATTTTATGCAACACAATTTTAATGAGATCGCGTTAATTAAGTATCGGGCACGTTTTTTTTCTATTTTCTGTATTAATTAATGTGTATTACTATACTGTGGGAGTAAGTTACATTAATATCACTCTAATGTTTTATTGTTAATATACCAACCAATATGACTGCGATATCATCACTCGTAGCAACCATCTTATCATCGATATTTTCAATTATATTGATACTGATATGGATCTTACACCCGAAGTGGCGGAGCTTGCACAACTACATAAGCATCAACCAAATCGTTATGGGAACTTTACATTTGATTTCGATAAATTTAAGAGGCTTACTCGAAGGGAGAATAACAGACGAATTCGACGACTTCTTTATTTTACTCAACGGATATCTATACTTGGCGTCAACGTGTTGGACCCTGTGTGCCAGTCTTCACGCGTATTTGAGGCTCGTGCTGGTGTTCAACGGCAACATAAGTTACGGTAAGCGAAAGGCGACCGTTTTCAGCATTGGAACTCTCATCATAATGAAGGGTATCAGTGATTTCATCGTACCGTTTATGTACAACCTCAAAGGTTTCGACGCATTGATTGGGTCGAGAATGACGACCGTTTACGTGCTTACGATTGTAAACTTATTTCTATTCATGAAAATTATTATATCCGTGATGCCGTGGTGCAAAGGGCGAGAGGTGAAGAAGAAAGGTAAACGTGCGTCTGCGTTAGTCGGTGTTGCGGTACTGTGTGATGTTATCACAAGTGTTAACTTTTTAGAGTTATTTATAGGTGCTCCGGGTATTTCTAACGATCTATACGAATATAGACTAATACCACTTACAATTATTGTACTGTTTAATAGAACGTCTAATGATTATTGGAGAATGCTTATAAAACGAAGAAAAAGAAGAAAACGAACACAGGCAGGTTTGGTTTAAAACCATATATATTTGTAAAAAATAATTAAGATATAAAAGTATATACAAGTAATATGTTGAAGGAATGAACACATTAATTTAAATTCTTGACGTTTGATGTTTCACTTAAAATTGTAACATATTATTAAATATAATCGGTAATATTTTATTAAGAGTTTATATTACTAAATGACTTAAGTATTTAAATGGGTTTCAAAAAACAGAAAAGTGTGTGCGAGTTTCCATTATGTAATAAACGACGATGAGTCTGTTTGTTAAAATGTGACAACTTCAAGAGGTATCAAACCGTAATTACACGATCCATGTTTGTTAAAGGACTAAACTAAAATAACAACTCTTGACTTAAAGGGAGTGGACGAAGCAATAAAAATCCCACCTGACAGCATCGAAACGCGCGGTTAAACCTGAGTAGATAACGTTTGAAAACTGTAATTTTCACCTCTTTCAATACAAACATAGAGTGAGTGCTATTAATGTTAGTATCGCGTGAACATTGTAAGGTGTACGCTATGAGATTATCGTTCAGTTTGCAATTATTTATTGAACATCGTTACTATAATTATACAACTTAGAATTAGTGACAAAAATTAAAAAAAAAAATCTAACGTGCTAAACGATTATTTCAAGAATTTTTATTTCAATCGCGTTTAATTTAAGAATTTGATTATGTTTTATTAATAGCTAACACGTATTTGGTGTAAAAACTGAGAGCGAATTAGTCTTAGGTACTCAAAAAGTAGTATTGTAACGCAATGCACATTTGACGACATAGAACAAAAAACATCCTAAAAACTTATGCGTGTAATAGTTCTGTTAATTATCCCTGTAAGGGTCGATTTACATCAGACGAGCGAATGCTCATTCTATCCCCACTATATCAAATTCTTTTAGTGTAAACAGGCGTAGAGCATTCTTTCGTTGTTATATATATGAATACGAGTTTTCGTTTACGCATAAAGATCAAGAAAGAATGCTCTTGTTCTAGCTCTAGCTCTTTGTTCGTTTGGTCTAAATCCACCCTCACATAAGTTTATAGATTTAATTCCTACTGCATTTTAACAAGTAATTTTAATCATCAGTGTAAACTTACTAGCGAACCATGTAAATAAATAATAATCTGACTACTCTTTTTTAATTCATCGATAACACAATAAATTTACAACAAAATTGAAACCCACCTTACTCTTCACATTATAGGTATTAATACGAAAACATTAGAATAATTAAGTATAGTTTCTATATAGTAATAAAAAAAAGTTCTGCAGTAATTTTTACGTGTCAAATAATGCTATGAGTGAGGAATTATTAATTTTTCAACAGTAAAAGATCTAGGAAGATGAAGTTTATTTAGCCGCAGGGACGAAGTCATATAAGCCAAACTATAGAATCTAGTCACGATTTTCAATATTCTTTTCATTATATCATACAATAGGCGATGTTCAATAGACTCATGTTATTATATTCCACTTATTAAATTGTTATATGTATTCCATTGTTGATGTATTATTTTATTATAAATGTAACAATATGTATATTTTTATACGGGATATTTATATGCCCAATAAAATTATGGAACTTTATATTTAGTACAGGACAACTAGGGTGTGTAAATTTTTTCTTTGTAAAAACATGAAAATCATTTTGTTTATTCAATTAGGTTTCAAAAGCATTTCGAATTGTTATTGTACAAACAATAAATAATTAGATATTAGTGTTTGAAAATTTAATTATGTCTAATGTGAAGCTTCTGTACAATTTGGAAACTATTTACTTTTTACTAACTCCTCGCCTTATTGCCTCCACTGGTGACAAGAGGGCTGGTGCATTTTTATATAGAGCATCGGCGTACCGATTCAACAGGGAAATGTTGCCTGCATTCTTGCCACCAATCAACGCTAACATGATTTGTACCAAAACTATTTGTAAATATTTAGTTTAATAGAAGTAACCATGTTAATCTAAAATCTTATTTAGTTCTTAATTTATGACTTGTAAATATGTATATTTTAATTAGAATTTGTTTTATAATTATTTTAATGCATTAAATATTTAATTAAAAATTTGCAAACTTCAATGTAATAGTCTACTGTTTAATAAAGTTTAAAGTTGAAGTGTATTTACCCTTGCATTAGATAAGAACATTGTATGCAGCGTGAGACTATTCTCTGTCAGTATTGTTAAAGTTTTCCCTCGAGTAGTTGGAAAACTCGATTTAAATTTGTAGATTGTTACCTACCTTTCATACATGTTTTTACTTATAGTATTTTTTAGAAAATGCTACGAATAAATATATTTAAATAAATATCTAGTAATTTTTTTTCATCCCTCTTAAAATTTAGGCTTTTTTATTCTATGTATGATATTGTAACATGAACACGAGATGTTCGAAATTGAACGGATTGGGGGCGAAACGAATCCACAAGTACTTTTCGAGTTATATATTTAACAATGCGTATTTACTTAACTATTTTTTCGTCTACCTACGTTGTATTACTTGTTCATGTAATTTAAGTCGTTTTTTTTTTGGTGAGCATGGACAATCATTATATGTGTAACCTCATAACTTTTTACTGTGTGTGAAGATTTCGATGATGGTTTTTAATCACATATAAATTAGAGTGAGATTTGACGAGTGGTTTATGAGTTATCCCTGATAACGCATACATGTATAACGTATATACGCGTTATCAAGGAGGTCTCAATTTAATACATGCCAATGTAAATCGAAATCGGTTCTTGAAACAAATATAATAATTAAATATATGAACCGGGATTTAAGCAATACTCACAGTGATATAAGCTCCGTAGGTGGTGTTCCCATCGGATATGTTGATGGGGTGTTGCATGTTTATATCAGTGCTGAGCTCCTTCGGCCAACTGTCTGGTATTACTGCGTCTGCCGTACCCAGGCTCCAATACACCTGAATATAGGACATAAATAATACGTAAACGCATCACCCTCTACAGTCTCAAATTGGATGAAATCCTATGTCAGGTGTCTTGAAATATATACAACAACAAAAGAATCCCTTACAACCTTAAACAATTGTATGGCTTATACAAACCACTGTGACAAACTGGCCAACAAGTTTTCTAATAACCCCTGATAAAAATAACATTATTTAATATATACTAAGCAAGTTATAATATCTATTTTACTGTTTATTGTTACATTCTGAAAATGTGAAAGTACTCAACAAAGACATAAGGTGTGATTTAATAATAATAATAATAATACGTTTATTTCTGATAGCGAAAAAAACAGTATACAAAATAATTAGCTTAGAAAAAGGAAAACAACAGAAATAAACATAATTAAACAATATAAGGCAAGAAATGGATGTATTTAATCTGTATAATCACATGTATGTACTTTGACATGTAACATAATTTATTATGATTAATTATACAGATTAAATTAAATAAGATTAGATGTAGATTTAAGAATAGATTTTATTTTATTTATTTAATTTATTTACTTATTTATTCTAATAATCTATACTAATATAATAAAGCTGAAGAGTTTGTTTGTTTGTTTGTTTGAACGCGCTAATCTCAGGATCTACTGGACCGATTTGAAAAATTCTTTCAGTGTTAGATAGCCCATTTATCGAGGAAGGCTATAGGCTATATATCATCATGCTAAGACCAATAGGAGCGGAGTCCACGCCGACGAAGTCGCGCGCAGAAGCTAGTATGTAATATATTTTAAGATACTAGACTAGAAAAATGTCCAACAGGGTCAAATTTCATAGACAGTTATTTTTTTAAGTCGGTAGGTTCTTGACAGAATGGCCGTGGTCTTTATATTGTGTTGTGGCACACTTTATAACACTTTGCCACCCCTTCTCTTTCTCAGAGACATTGTTTTTAATAAACATAATATTTAAAGCATAACAAATTAAGCTCCTTGACTTGTAATTGGTAGACATTTTTGTTTCAAAAATATAAATGAATGTATTACATAAGTAATTAATTATATAGATACAAACATTTATGCAAAATATGAAAGTAATCTTTCCAAAATAGTCAAAGAGAATCTCTTATCATTTATTTTAATTTTGGATATAACTTTGTCTTTCATTCTTTAAACAAAAAAAAAAAAACGAACCAAAAAGGTCTTTGTTATAAGAAGACTTCATGCCCAATAGCTTTACATTACCTTACGTAGTTCTTTTCATACCCTATAGATAGAGGCTAGAGCTAATATGTCTAAAATAGAGTTTGATTTCAATTTATAACGGTATAAAAACTTCTTTACATTAATGTATTGTTAAAACGACTTTTACCGCAGAGTTTTAATGAGGTCTATAATAATTATGCGACAGTCACGTGCAAGTCCGTACCAGTTGAAAATTTTGAGCCGATGTTAAAATAAATCGTTTTATAGTCACGAAGCTGCTATAATAGGCTATATTAATATTTCCGGGTAAAAAAAAACAGAAAAGACAAGTAAGTATTTAAGTATCAAAGCGTAAATATTTTTTATACTTAATATGAATTTGCTTGGAACTATATTTATAATAATTATGTTTAATTATATCCTTACATAGTAGGTATAAAGCAGTCGCTTTCCGCTGTCTGTATGCAAAGATCTTTAAAAATTTGCAACGGATTTTGATGCGGTTTTCTTCAGTAAATAGAGTGATTCCAAAAGAATGTTTATATGTATAGAAGAGGAATGTTTATATAGATTTCATAATATAGTAGAGGAACACTGATAGTTTTTGCAACCCTGCGAAGCCGGGGCGGGTCACTAGTAAATAAATAAAACAAAGTTGCAAAGATTAAGTACCATACACATAATATCCGAAAGATTTGTATAATATCCGAAAAACTATGAGTACAGGCGTAAAAGCCTCTTTACTGGAATATAAAAGACAATGACGACAAGAACAACAATGAAAAGCATCATTTAATATTCAGCGTCCAAACGATTTTAATGAGATCATCGTATTCTATATATTATGTACCTACGTGTCTTATTGTCAGTACGTTTTACATAACAATACAGTTTGTATGTATTTACATTAGCACGCAGATCAAGTGAGAGAGGCAATTTAACTTCACTTGGATGAGTGACTTTATAAAACAAATTTCAACTTTAGAATTATTAACGAACGTGCCTCGTTATCTTTGTTAAAATTAAAAACTTAATAAGTAAAACTCGCTCGGAGAGGAGTTTCGAAGTCATTAAATAGTAAAATGTATTAAAATATTTTTTTTTATATTAAACTTCTTTATTATTATTTTTTTATGTCCGGACAATAACGATCACAAAGAATAGAATTACTTATCTAATTTGGGTCCATTCGCATTCGTTCAAAAGTCATGCGCGTACATACATTTCGGCTTATTTTGTTTCTTACCGATATACAACTAAACGAATTATTATCTATACTAATATAATAAAGCTGAAGAGTTTGTTTGATTGTTTGTTTGTTTGTTTGTTTGTTTGTTTGTTTGAACGCGCTAATCTCAGGATCTACTGGTCCGATTTGAAAAATTCTTTCGGTGTTAGATAGCCCATTTATCGAGGAAGGCTATAGGCTATGCATCATCACGCTAAGACCAATAGGAGCGGAGTCCACGCCGACGAAGTCGCGCGCAGAAGCTAGTTAGGTATATTTTTCCTAGCCTGTAATTACAAAGCAAGACTTTTCTACGAAGACAGACCTGACAATCAAAATAAATTTTATACTTGTGATCTTTACAGCACTGGATTGCGATTGGCTGTTGCGCGGGCGGTTGCGGGTTCGATTCCCGCACACGACAACATTTGTATTGGCCATACAGATGTTTGTCGTGGTCTGGATGTTTGTGCAGTCCTTGTGGGTTACCCCACCGTGCCTCGGAGAGCACGTTAAGCCGTCGGTCCCGGTTGTTATCATGTACACCTGATAGCGATCGTTACTCATAGTAGGGAATATATCCGCCAACCCGCATTGGAGCAGCGTGGTGGATTAAGCTCCGATCCTTCTCCTACATAGAGAAGAGGCCTATGCCCAACAGTGGGATATTACAGGCTGTATCGTGATCGTATCGTGATCAGGGCCGGATCTACATTATGGCTTTTTGGGCTTCAGCCCAGGGTCCCGTGGATTCAAGGAGCCCCCAGCTAAGTCAATTCAAAGTCAAAAATAGACGACAATGCGAAAGAATCAATAATTTTATTAAATTCTTTATACTTATATTACTTAGAACTGACAGTTAAAATGTTCGGCTGCCATTACAAATTCATCTCAATCGTGGTCAAATTTCGTGGGCCCCTAATTAGTATTAGCCCAGGGCCCCCTGACCTCACAATCCGGCCCTGCTTGTGATTGAGGTTAATGTGAAAAACCATAGACATGTGTCCAAGTGCTAAGCGATCATTTACAGCCTTAAATGTAGTTCGAGTTGCGAAAGTTGATCGGGAGTCAATAACCTTACTTTTTGTATGGCTATATTGAATATGTAATGACACTGAGGTCATTGAACCAACGTAACTTTAGTATTTGTGTCTTTCAGATCTATATCTGAGAATAAGAGCTTCAAGTTTTCAGTTTTGATGTAGATCTATATATAAAAGTAATATTTCTCTCGAATGAGAAATAAATTTCGAAGCCTAGATTTCACGGTACTTAATAGTTCTTTCCATACAATGGGACACGTGTAGATAAAATATCTTTATTCAAATAGGCTTCAAAAGTATTTTCAATTTTGCTTCGCCCTTGTGAAATTTTTCGGACTTTTTCAGAAAAAGACTTCTAAAGAGAGTTCTCAAGGTTTTTTTAGAGAAAAGTCCGAAAATTTTTCACAAGGACGATAAGCCTCATTTTACAAATTATAATTAAATTAATCTTCAAAAAATTAACTATGCATAAAATGAAGCCAGCACCGCGCACTGATTTGGAACGCAGATTCTGTAGTGAAAAATTGGTATAAAGGTCATCGCTCATTAGACCCTCCCGGCACCCGACCAGCACCGCCTCGCCTCGAGCGGTAAGTATTCTTTCTATAGAATTGTATAGATATGCGCTCACTACATCAACTCCGTATCGTCACCGGATCGCCTCGCATGCAAGCTGACGATTGGACGCCGAGCGACAAGGCGTTCCGATGAGGGTGTAGTGAGCTATGACCTTAAAGCTCCACAGTTACTCTTTGAAAAAAACTGTCAATCATCATAAATTTAGTCATGTCTTGAAATCCAGCATTACTAAACCTGAACCATCATAAAACCAATGAAAAGGTTTTTATGGTTGAATCGGATTAAATTTCCTGGTTAAGTTATTCCATGACATGTATATATGTATTGTCTATTTGGGTTAAAAAAAAAAATCTTTGGACCTCTAAAGTCCGATGCATACGTAACGTGTTTTTACCCGGACGGGACGGGATGTGAAGTTTTGGAAATATCGTTTTATGTAAAGGAAAGTGCATACGTTACGGATGCATGGACGGGACAGGAATGTGAAACGAACAAGGAGAAAAAAATATCGTCGACGACGATGTTTTTCACGTCCCGTCCCGCACGTGCCCCGTCCCGTCCGTGATTCCGTTGCGTAAGCACAGTCGCTCCGTTCGCTCCGGGAAGCTCAATAGGGAAGTAACTGCATTTATCGAAATCGAAAAAGGACGATGAAAAACTGTTTTGTGAAATAAATTTTGCCGAAATTAATGTTTTGAATTACTTTCAAACGCTTATAAGAATTATTCAAACTAAAACTGTTAACATTACTTTTCAAAAAATCTCTGTTTCATGTGATAATCATTTCATTGTATGAGAAAAAAAAGACAAGCAGCAAAAGTTTTCTTAAATAAATATTTCGCTGTATAATATTTTAGATGGTAAGAAATTCTCTCTTTTTAAAATATTGGAACAAAAATATAAAAATTCAATACAGTTCTGTGTGAGTTCTAGAAATGATGTGTTAATGCTTAATTACTGATTCGATTGATAGCACGAATAAAAATCCCTTGCATGCACAGAGTGAGTTAGAAATAATTGATATTAAATTATAGTTTTTCTACCTCCTTCCTCGATTACCAATAACTGAATGTTTTTTAATGTAATATTAAATCGTTTAATCAACTAATGTATCCTCCGTAGAATTAACGCAAAGTATGTTTATTAAAGCTTTGTTTTCACAAGTAATTACTTTTTTTTAATATATATTGTACTAGATGGGCCGGTGAACTTCGTATCACCTACATATATTTGTGAAAAATATACACAAAACACTTTCTGAACGCACCTATAAATATTTGACAACCAATTGACAACGTTTTTGACAAAAGACATTAAATTTCCCCGCTAGGAACATTTTGTATTGGAAAATTAAATCGTCGTTTTTAGTATTTTCCGTTACATATTATTTATGTTTCTCACAATTTAAACCTTCCCTGAACTTCTACAAATATGTCAAGACCAAATCAGCCAAATCGACCCAGCCATTCTTGAGTTTTAGCGAGACTAACGAACATCAATTGATTTTTATATATATAGATTATATATTGTGCATTGGAAATAATAAAACTAATGTATGCCTGGCATAGTTCATAGAAAAGATAGTGTTAATAAGGCTTTTTTTAATTAAAAAACAACTGTGTTGATAGCATGAAAATTGATATTAAAATAATATTGAATAAATAAACAAACATGTTATATTATGAATAGCAAGCTGTCGCTTAACGCCCGCAAAAGCAAATAATAAAACTGGCTGGAATAAGATATAAGAATGGCTCTCTATATTTAGATAGTGCCACACTTGCGAGTAAGGACTTTAGGATGTTCATCCAATGCTAACATAGCTAAGGTGTACTATAAACTACCTCAATCCTACATACAAAATAGGATTTTAAAGAATTTCTGATGGTGAAAAGCGTGCATAATTTTTTACCTTAAAATGCGTTTACATACAGACGAATTGTATTACTTTTTTAAGTATATTTTGACGCTAGTGAACTCGTTTTGCGTTTAAATCAAATGGCGTTGAGTGACTGACGTTCGTTATGCAAAAAGTTGCAGTCACTTTCAACTACGCATCTTTGAGCTTTGATGCTGCAACTGACAATTGTAACGAAAAATAGTAAAACTAGCTGAACTAGTGAACTTCATGACGCCATTATTTTTTGTTCATACATTTTTTTTTCTTTTATAAAAACCTTGAAAATAAGATTTATCTAATTTGGTTCAGAAGTTCAGAAACTATGCGCATATAAATTTCAGCGATTAATTTTTATTTATTTAGACAAAATTATTAAATATAACAATTTCGTTAGAGTGTTAAATAAATTCGTGTTTAATATATAAATGATACTAAGCTATATCGCAATAAAGCTATATTCAAGGTGGACATTCAGCATTAGACCTAAGAGTTTTCGTTAACAAGCGACGCTCTAGGGATTAGCACGCTTTGTGTGAACGATATAACGATGTACTCCATGTAACTTTTTAACAAGTTTTTGAGCTAATTGAAATTAAAATACATATTATAATATTCCTACATACACACTTTGATATGACTCGATAAAATATTTAATTTAATTTACTTTTTATATGGCAAGACTGAAAAGTTACATAGATTATGTTTAAAAAGATTGACGCCGCGTTGGCGCAGCGGTCACAGCAATGGATTGCGATTGGCTGTTGCGCGAGCGGTTGCGGGTTCGATCCCCGCACACGACAACATTTGTATTGGCCATACAGATGTTTGCCGTGGTCTGGGTGTTTGTGCAGTCCTTGTGGGTCTCCCCACCGTGCCTCGGAGAGCACGTTAAGCCGTCGGTCCCGGTTGCTATCATCTACACCTGATAGCGATCGTTACTCATAGTAGGAAATATATATTTGGGTTGTCTGGAAGAAATGGCTAAATAGCCATAAGTCCGCCCATTGTACTTCACAGTCTGTAAATGATATGTGTAGTTGTGATGTACAATAAAGTATAAATAAATAAATAAATAAATAAAGATATTTTGTCGTCTATATTTATAAATAACTAGCTGTACCCGCGACTTCGTCCGCGTGGAATTTAACAAAAAAGTTAAAAAAAAAAGTTCGAAATGATCTTTGATATTCTTTGATTTCCTTTAATAGCATGAGCAGGCGGTCGAGCGATGCGGGGCAGAGGGGATGGACTCGCCCGCGCCGTTATAGGCATCTCAAGGAAAGAACGCTCAACGCTGGCGCGGCGAGCATTAAATGTTTCGCTGCTACTTACTTCTAACGACGATATCTCAAAAACTATTTATCTGATTAAGATAGTGTAAAGAGCAATTTTAATCTGCATTAAATGACTAAGCTAACTAACATATTCATTTTGATAAGGATTAATTCCGAACTAAAGAAAATAGCTTTGAAAATAACGTAATGTTTTTAATTAAAAATTTGAACATAAAAGTGGTTATTGTAGGTCAACCGTAAGAGATAGAGATATGCTATCGCGGACTTTTTTGTAGCAATTTTATAGATTTTGAATTCTCTAGTACATTACTTAACTGTATCTTTGCTAGTTTACGCGGCGTTCGCGTGGAAAGTTCCCAGTTGGCGAGATTTTTTGCGACCTCTTCAACATTTATCGCCGTATTTCAGCTAATTTACATAAAAGCATAATAAATTATATACCTAAACCTTCCTCAAGAATCACTCTTTCTATTGTTGAAAACCGTATAAAAATCCGTTGCGTAGTTTTCGAGTTTATCGCGTTCAGACAGACAGGAGGACAGACAGACAGACAGGAGGACAGAAAGACGCGGCCGGGGGACTTATTTTTATAATAAGTATAGACTATATACTTCAATTAACTATTTAGTGCTGTTAGACTATTTATATTAGAAAATTCAAAAATTGTGACTCTTCAACGGTTTTGCCATTATGTATACGCAAAATATCAGGCTTATAATGCATGCTTAACGATTTTGGTGCAAACAAAAACTTATATATTAGATCAAAAATCGATGGGACGTTTCCGAACTAAAAACTGTTTAGTATAATTCAGAAAAATAGAATTAAAAGTATTAGTTATTAATGAAAAAATATAATATATCAATATTTCCTCTATTGATAGTGATTGACTGTAGTAGTGTAGTCACTTTTAGTGATAAGACCGCCTTGGCACTTTTTTAATTTCAAAATGTTGTTATTTTCCTCAATGTAATTTTAAACATGAAATTGCAGTATTAAATAAATAAAAGTAATAATTTACCTCAAATATTTTGGCCAGATCCGTCGCCAAACAGGAACAGTTGTAGGCCAAGACGCCCAATTCTTTCACCTGTGTAAAACAAATATATCATCAGTAGGTATAGAAAAGTAGTTAACTTATTGGACTACTGTACTACTGTGGCTTACTTTATACTGGTTTACATTTAAGGCCTAGAATACATAGAAATGTTGAAACTAATATACAGGTTTACAAAGATGTATACTAATATAATGCTAATAGAAAAATATCCTGGAGTTAAGAGGAAGGCTTGTCCTGAACAAGAAAGTTTGTTATCGTACTGGAATAGGTATAATTCCATTAATACACTTTTTTTTTATATCGGCCACAGGCTCTCAAAAAAATCTGGCGATTTTCACCATTTTCATTGCAATTTCAATCGCTAGCCCATATCATCTGAAACCCTGACATAGAAATTCTTAAATGGCTTACCCAAAATTTTATTAAAATCCCCTGACAAACATGTTCTTTTTCGACGGTCCCGGTTATTATCACAGTTACCTGATAGCGATCGTTACTCATATAACTCATAATAAGGAATATATCCACCAACCTACAATGGATCAGCGTGGTGGATTAAGCTCCAACCGTTCAATTACATGTAGAAAGAGGCCTACGCCCAGCAGTGGGAGGTTTTATGACATTTTATTTTACCAAACCAACCAACAAACTACTTAATCATACACTCATTCTATCTTATAAACGTTACAGACCTGTGTAAGCGACCTCCAGTCCATATTTGCGCTGCCGATATAGAAGTGCTTGCGATCCACAATCCAGAACTTGGTGTGTAGCACTCCACCACCCAGGAGCTTCGAGAAGTTCAGGCTTCTCACCTATAGTTATTTCAACCATAATTTTGAGATCGAAACTATTAAATCAGTATTAAATACTTCTATACATCCATAACTAATGGAGTATGGAGTACACTCCAAAAATTACATCAAAATACTAAATTTTTATGAGTAAAAAAAAATTAAATAATTTTCTTAAATCCCACGTGAAACCACGAAGCATACATTGTATGCTATTAATAAAAATTATTATTTATATAATTTGTATTAAATATAAATAATTAAAACAAACCTGTGCAGCTTTTTTCTTAACTAAGTATTCAGTATCTATATTAGGGTTAGACTTTGTGGGCCAGTTTTGAGCAATTTTCAAGTCTATCTTTCTTTTAGTTCCCGCCGCAAGTAAGGCCTGGAATACTTGCTCACCCTGAAAAATAAATATAATGTAGTAACTATAAGCATAAAAAACAAGATCATTCATCATCAAAAATTAAAAAAATATTTTTATGTGAAGACAAATATGGAAGGAAAACGTGAAAGAATTATAAAAAAAATATCTATGTATACAATTTATCTATAAATATAAAAGAGATTTCCACCCATATATTGAATCATCACGATATCTCTAGAACCATAATAAGATAGTTGAAATTTGGTAGGAATATTCCTTTTGCCGAGTAGAGATCAGCTATGAACGGATTTTACAAAATTCCACCTACAAGAGGGGGTTCCGGAGGTTAATAACATATATTGCAAAACAACGTTTGCGGGGTCAGCTAGTAAATTAATATTACACGTAATTATATCCTGATTTGAGAGTAAAAAAAAGGTTCTATTTATGTAATTAGTTAACTATGTAAAGATTGAAGTACTTGAAAAGACTAATTTTACTAAAAAACATATAGTTTTTCTTCAAAAATAAAAGTCCCACCTCATTATGTATTTTTTCAATATCTAGCTGGAGTATACCATCAAGGATATTTCAGTGTTACCATTAAACATTTTCACGATAAATTGACCTTGACAAACTATTTTTTTTTTAATTTAAATAAAAAAAAATTATTATAAATACTTTAAAATGTTTTTGAATGTAATAATACAAACATAAATACATATTAATGTAGACAGGGTGACAAAAATTAAGAAAAATTCTTATATTTATGGAAATAGATATTAAAAAAATTCTTAAAGGAAAAATAAATACAAATCAATATTTTTCTAAATACGGTGAGAAATTAAAAAAAAAATTTATCCACTAACGTATAATAAAATTACCTCTATAGAAGAATTGTAAGGATACTCCTCATTAAACCTAAGGGTCCAATAGAAAGAGGCTATTTCTATGGACGTTTGAGCTTCATCTATCAAATCTAACCAAGCGTTTTTAGTTGGCATGTGAGTTGCGTTCGGGGGGTACATGTGCCCTTCCGGTATACTTTCTACTAGTGAAAACCTAAAAACAATTAAAAAATTATAAATTTAAAATAACTCAGTATAGAGATATTTTAAGTTTACAATAGAATTCTTTAGTTTGTATGTTTAATTAAGAAACAACGTTATTTTTTTACGTAATTATTTGTACTATTATCACATATTATAATATTAATTGATCTGATCAAACATGTCAATTTGCTTACTAACCAATAACATGAGTAATAATGAATAAAAAACTTTAGTGCAACAATAAAAATGTATTCATCCTTATTACATTGAATTAAATATTATTAAATGAGGTAACACTAAATGGAAGGCAATACCTATATCTTTTCTACAAAATCGCTCCACACTAGACACGATTTTGAAACACAAAAAATACTAGTAAATTATATTAAATATTCTAAAAATCTAAAATCAATCTAATTATTAATACTTAGAGAAATAAAAAATAAACATAGGTACTTTAATGGATAAAATAACCAAGTTTAACTAAATATAAAAAACATGAACAAATTTAAATTAAATATGACTCACCTACACTCATCTGAGCAATGTAAATCAACATGAGCAATGGTCGGGGACACCTGTGCCAGGTTCGGCTGGTCGAGCAGTGGAACTAGTACTACTAGTACTATTAATACTATCACTATAGATACTGGGATGCATGATGGCCTACACCAAATGCTGCGCTTCTTCCTTCTGGTTGTAAGATTTGTTTTTTAATTAAGTACCTGATATACTACATAAAAAAATTGCAAATGAATTATTCAGATTATGAAGTAATGTCATTTCAGATGTTACAAGCTTGTGAATATTAGACACTGAAAATATATAGACACTTATTTTGGTATTCAATTACGTTAAAATTTTATGTAACATAAGTATTAAGTTTGGTGTAAATATTGCAGTGTAAATAAACTTTATCTAATTATTGTAAAACAAAGGTTAACTGATTTTTAAAGTTTCTTTATATTTCAATAACTAAAATAAGTCTTTTTACTTATTAGCTGTCACAACAAAACTTTAAAAAGTAATATTAAGTTTGTGTTAAAGTCAACAAGACTAAATAAATATTGATATAAGATATATAAGATTGAGTTGTGAAATAAATTTTATCTAATGTAAAACTTGTGAACTAAATCATTGCTGAATACCCACTAAGAGATTTTGTCAATGATTATAGATGTAGCTCTTTGTTTTTCAGTTTTAATTTTTTTTTAATTCAACTGCAACTGTCCAATCCGTCCGATGTCCAATGTCTGACAGATTACCTTATAATTTTCATTGTAAATCCTTTTTTGTTTTAAATCTTGTTTTAATGAA
This sequence comes from Melitaea athalia, assembly GCA_905220545.2. Taxonomy (NCBI): domain Eukaryota; kingdom Metazoa; phylum Arthropoda; class Insecta; order Lepidoptera; family Nymphalidae; genus Melitaea; species Melitaea athalia. The sequence goes on from HG992188.1 coordinate 15,486,943, forward strand.
GTTATTAATTGAACTTTCATTACAACGTTAAAGAATTTTACTTACTACCTACTAGTTATTATGGTTAACAAGAGAATCACACAATATAAATGACTAATCCTTAAATAAATAAATACCAACTTATCATTGTAACTGTTTCCATTTTCATCTCTCATCATGAATATCTGTTCCCACTGCTCCAACTCCTCATCAGATGACGAAGCGTTCCCCACACTCCCTGATTCTAGCACAGTCTGAAACAAACAATAAAAAAAATAAACCAACAGTTAAAAGAGGTTACATACACTTAGATATTTATCATTTGTTAATAAATAATTTACTAATTATATTTTGTATTTATTTAGTCGAAGCTACTTACTTTTATTACATTTTTTATTCCCTTATAAGGTAAAATGGTTAAAACCATTGTTTATTTATTTCGCGAGATTATTACTCAAATAAACAAAACTTTGATTATTGTAGAATTAAAAGATTTAATTGTGCGGTTTCCTTTTTTAAAATCTTAAAATATCATAAAAATTTAAAAAACTTTAATGGTTTGCTACTAATTCGTATGATATTGAAACTTGATAATCTTGATATCAAGATATCAAATATCAATTGCTTGACTTGCACTTGTTTTCTTTTTACATAGTGCAATGACCTTGTCATATTTTACAAAGTTCTATATTCTAAGGATGTATACTTATGTCAAAAATATTTCGTCAATAAATCCATACTAATATTATAAATGCGAAAGTATCTCTGTCTGTCTGTCTGTCTGTCGCGCAATCACGCCAAAACTACTGAACAGATTTAAATAAAATTTGGTATACAGATAGTATAGAGTCTGAGAAAGGACATAGGCTACTTTTTAATGCGAATAAAAGGGTGTAAGGGGTTGAAAGGTGGGAATGAAAATTTGTATGGAACTATTTTCGTGTTTCGTAACTGTCAAACATTTAATGTTCATAACGTCGATATGGTAAACTCTCCGATAAAATTAAAGAACGTATTTAAATAAAGGTTTCGAATCGACAACATATATCTACAATATACGGATAGTGGCGTATTTTACATTTTAAAAATGTATAATAATGTCAGTAATGAAAACGAATTGACATAATATACTATAACCTATTGGTTGTCAAATATAAAACGTAGTGGTTATAATATACTCTTTGGTCAAATATTTATGCGTGCGTTCAGTTTTATTTAGTGTAAACTAAGGAAAATATATCAAGCTAATTGAATCTTATACTATTGAAAAAAAGGAAAGCATTTTTTTCCCTCAAATCAACGGAGGTGAAACCGCGGGGCACAGCTAGTTAAAAATATTCACTTCATTGCGTGAAATATAACTTTTAAAGTTTTAAGTCATAAATTAGAAAATCTATTATATTTAATATCAAACACTTCTTTAATTTTGATTTATTTGATTGGATTATTAGAACTTTTAATATTTAATAACTTTTGTGACTTTTCGGCTTGTTATTTATACTAATCTCTCATGAGTTTAAGACTCATGAAACTTAATATTACTAACAAAATAATTAGTAAGTCCTAAAAAGGCCTGTACAGTTTTTTTTTAGTTTGAATATTCATGGCACTTAAAAATTCATGAATATATTAATAGTTTTTGCTTTAGAACATTAAAATACAATTTCCTTAAAAAAGCATTAAGTCTCATCTGCATTTACAGGCAACGTGATAAAAATTGCTAAATTAACATTAATTTAAAATTTTGCAACACTAATAAAATAATTATTTTGACATTATTCGCAATTAGGTACTTGTCTTGTCATAATTGACACTTATTCGTTCAACTGTTTTATTGAAATTGAATCGATTTTTAATCGAATATATGATATCGATTGACAATATTCCTTAAATAAAATTTAAGCACTTTTCAAACAAATATGACATTGTACTTAACTAAAAATAACGTTTAAAAATCAAAATACAAATATAAACTTATAGCAATAAACTAACCATATCAGTACCGTAGGCCACTTTGTGATAAAGTCCAAACTATTTAATCTTGTTAAAATATTTTGGCAACTGTTTTTAATAACACAAGTAACACAAAACGTTGATAACTGCATTTTCCGTAAATCCTGATGTTCCTTTACCAGTCGTGTAAGCGCATTTGCAGTGAAAATAATACTGCAAAATAAATGACGTCGACCACCACCGCAATGTTTACGTGTATTTTGAATACAATGTCAGTTTCTAACCGTAAAACTATGCATGGCCAAACTGCTCTAAATACCTACTATAATTATTGTTTTACAGGTAATGGGATAATTAAGCTGAATATTTTGTAGTAGAGTTATTATTAAGTTCAGTGATCAAAATTGCGATTATTTTTAACTGTAAAACACTACAAAAATAATATAGAAAAAAATTATTACTCTTTTTACCCATGACAGCACATTTGGCATTTAATTTTTTGCACTTAATCCAAAATAAGGTAAGTATTGGGACTCTGGGTCCCACATTGATGTGACAGTAAGATAAGGTTGAACTACAGTGTAAAGCGACTACTATACTGACTTGACGATGTTTTTCAAAACGCTTGTTGACAACGGCCTTGCGTGCCGGTAACGATACTTAGTGAATTAATTTAAATGTATTTTCACATTACGATACATATTTTTATAATCATTTTTGGATGAAGTCACGCAAGTGGTAATGTAGGTATTCCTAATTGTTGTTAACAGTTTTCATAATTATTGATGTTATAGTATGAAGCCGCGTTGACGCAACGGTTACAGCACTGGTTTGTGGCTGTTGCGCTGGCGGTTGCGGGTTCGACACGGGCACATGACAAACATTAAGTATTGGCCATACAGATGTTTGCCGTGGTCTGGATGTTTGTGCAGTCCTTGTGGGTCTACCCACCGTGCCTCGGAGAGCACGTTAAGCCGTCGGTCCCGGTTGTTATCATGTGCACCTGATAGCGATCGTTACCCATAGTAGGGAATATATCCGCCAACCCGCATTGGAGCAGCGTGGCGGATTAAGCTCTGATCCCTCTCCTACATGGGGAAAGAGGCCTATGCCCAACAGTGGTATATAACAGGCTGAAGCGTATAAATAGTATCATAATTCTTTCTTTCTTTGAGACCTTCCGAATTTTAAAATCTAACCAACTGGACCAATTTCGTCCATCAAATCTTGAAGCACATCACATATATATTATTTATTGTGTAGACATATAAAAAGATTAAGTAATTTTTTTACCCTCTTTCTAGGATTCACCTTAGATTTAATTCTTCTTTTTATCTGGTTTGATGCATATGAAGCCACTTCTAAAATATTGTTTGCTTTTATCGAAATCTATTATAAAGAGGGTATTTTGATATTTAGCCTTCAAGCAAAAGTAGCGTAGAGCACACAGAAATAGTAATACCCCAATTGGTATTATTACTATTTCTGTGGTAGAGCAGGACAAAATCTCCCATAGACACAATAATTTAACGTTTTCAGTGAATTAACATCTAAATATATTGGCATATTAGAAGGAGAAGTCTTTTTTTAATCTAAAACTAAGTCTTGTTTTAAAATGCTCTTTAAAATTTGTGTCCAAATAAAATACAGAAACATTAACGTTCAGCTATTAAAAGGAAGACATTTTATTTGTAACCAATATTACAAGTAGTTAAAAATATATTTTAAGGAATAAAAAGGACAATCGCTTTATGAGCATTAATAGGAGATATCAAAAGGAACCTTCTCGAATACAGCCGTTACATTTATTAGCTTTTAAAATTTTAATAGACTTGAACGTTATTTTATAATTTTTATGAATTGTAAAACATCCAAGACCTTTATTGTTATATGTACTTACAATAAAGGTACTATTTATTTAAAAGACAGTGTCACTCATCAAGTAAATTTGACGTTTATGGCTACGTGTACTAAACGATCAAATAAAATACAGTAATAGTACGAGTATATGTACCTATATCCGTAAAAAGGAAACCCCTAAATTCTGAATGCTCTGTAATTCACATACTTTTCAATTATTCGATTTAGCCAGTAGCACCCTACTGCTGGGCATAGGCCTCTTTCTCCATGTAGGAGAAGGATTGGACCACAAGGGCAGACATCCAAATCGGAAAGTAATAATTGTAAATACAAATATCCATCATGAGCGGGGATTCGAAACCCAAATTGCCGGTTTGTTAGCGCCGACACAGCGCACGCACCACTACACCAAAACGTTTGTTGGTTCAATTATTTGCGTTTTTTTGACTACTTCACGATTCACGATTCAGCCTGTAATATCCCACTGTTGGGCATAGGCCTCTTCCCCATGTAGGAGAAGGATCGGAGCTTAATCCACCACGCTGCTCCAATGCGGGTTGGCGGATATATTCCCTACTATGAGTAACGATCGCTATCAGGTGTCCATGATAACAACCGGGACCGACGGCTTAACGTGCTCTCCGAGGCACGGTGGGGAGACCCACAAGGACTGCTCAAACACCCAGACCACGGCAAACGTCTGTATGGCCAATACAAATGTTGTCGTGTGCGGGGATCGAACCCGCAACCGCCTGCGCAACAGTCATTCGCAATCCAATGCTGTGACCGCTGTGCCAACGCGGCGTCAACGTTTGACTACTTAAAAAGGCAAAAGTTTAGATTGATGTTTGTTAATCAATCACAACTAAACAGCCGAACGGAAGTAATAGGTACTCGTATTCAGCTCAGCGATAGGTTATAGTCTGGTTAACTTCTTTTTTTTTTACACACACACGGTTGTCTGTTCCTAAAGTAAGCAACTTAATGCTTGTGTTATTGGTAACAGCCGACTGGTATCTATAGCTACATTTTTTTTTTCGAGAAACATACATATAAATACTACATATAAATAGTTATTTAGGGAAGTGTATGTGTATGTGTGTGTTTGTACGTGTGTGTGTGTGCGTGTGTATGTGTATACGTATATGTATGTATGTGTATACTATGATGCATATTGGATTCATTTATATATTGTTGTTTAATCATCTAAAAGTTAGCTTAGTATTCGTATATGTGTAAGTATATTTTATGGTTTTACATATAATATCCCATTTCCACTGCCGCCGGAACGAAATAAAAAAAAAATCAGTAGGTGGTCCTGAAAATCGGTGTTAGGGTTTATTCCTGACTGAAGCCGAGGACTTACCTTTTTGTGAGACACGCTGCTACCTTCATTAGTGAGTATTATTTTATTTTAAATGTTTTTTTTTTCTTCTCGTCAATTTTGATTATATTGTAGTATTTTTTTCCTTTTTATTGTTATTATTATTCCTTTTTATTGATAGTTATTTCCTCCAAATTTATTTTGATGTTTTTTTTTTATGTACCTAGTAATTTTTATCTGTTGTTCATGGTATTGTATAGTATTGCAGTGTGTTTCACAAATAAAGTGCTTATTATTATTAAAGTGCTTATTATTATATATAAATAAATATACATTACACCCAGACTCGGGGTGGGAATCGAACCCACAACTCCCGGAGCAGAAAGCAGGGTCACTACAAACTGCGCCAACAGGCTTGTCGAACTACCTACAATACTACTTTTTATCTAAGACTAAAATACGTTCCAAACTTCCAATAAAATTTCAACGTAAACGAGGGCGTGAACGATAGACTATCCAGTTATAATAAGTTATCCTACATTCATATTGCAATAAGTAGGTAGGTATAATTAATATTATACACAAAAGAAGAATAATCATAAATCAAATAAACTACACTTTCTCAAAACCGTTCAAATATTTGCTGTTCAAATATAATGGTAAAATGTTATAAAATAATATCCTAGAATTTCTTAAATCTCTCAGTGTAGTATCATCGAATGTATTGTGTAACATACCAGAAGGTAAAGAAATTGAATATTAAGTAGGTACGTAACTACGTATATTACGCACTTAGATAATATACTCTGAGAGACCGCTACCCGCTTCAGTCAGCTCATTTATGACAAAATGAATTTTACTTATTTTACAGTTAACTATAGCGGAGCCGATAAAAATTACTATGGAGCAGTATTATATGGATGTAGAGCAGTTTGGAGCAGTTTGAAATATTGTTTATTTAAAAAGGTATGGCTGTATCAAAATTAAGATAATTTTTTTTTTTCCCAAATCTTTATTGATTTTTCATTAGAAATATAAGGTGGAGCAGTTTAAGCTGGCGATGTTTTTGGATAGAGCTAATTAAAATACATCGGTCAGTATTTTTATTATTACAAAAAATATACTTTTATAGGCTGGGGTAGGGGGGTTCAAAACCAGCGTCAAGCGATGGTCAAGCGTCACATGAAAATGCACCCTAAGAAGGGTACGGTGACATTTGATATGTTCCAATACACTCTCACTATTTTCAGCAAATCAGATAAATATAAATGTTTAAAAATCACCAATTAATTTCTAAGGCAAATAATAATGCTTGATTAGATTGAATTGTACTTAATTATACGCAATATATTGCGTTTTTACATTTTAAACAAATTAAAAAAAGGTACAGAAAAAATAATAACCTAAAATTAGAGGCATGAGATGAAACGTTTAATGGAGGTATAGGGATTGACACGTAAACGTAGTAATCGATAAAAACAAATAATCGTAACGGCCATCTTGTTAATCGAGTCAACTCACTTATTAATATAGTTGTATTTGAAGTTGTTTTATTGTTGTTATACTTGTATTTGTTGCTGTTTTATTCTTGTTAAGTTCTGTTATTCTGTTGTTCTATTTTTTGTTAGTTATTCCATTTGTGTGTGTGTTTTGTTCTGCAAAATGCCGAAAAGAACAAGGAAGATCGTTTTAAACAGTCAAGCCCGAAAGTTGGTTGTCCGCTTTCGCGAATACGAAAATTAATTTTTAATAAGTACATAAGTTAAAAGTAATTTTTTGTAATCGATTAAAGGATAACCGCAATTGTATTCGATAATCGAATCACATAAAATTAGTTATGCATGGTCACCTCACTAAAGAGTTAATTTGACATGTGTCACCGTACCCTTCTTAGGTGAAATCATGGTGAAATGGAGTATAAGATAACTTTGACATTTCGATGTGTTCTGTGATTTCGATTTCCCACCTAAACGGCTCAACTCAACGTTCAAATTCGAAAGTTCGAAGTTTTTTAAATTAACAAGGTCAAGGAGATTTTTAGTTTTGACGAAGAGTTCTAAGGTAAGTTCTTCTTTATTCAAATTAATATTTTGCTACTGTCAAAAACTAGGTAGACGGTGAGATTAAAAAGTACGTTTATCAAATTATTATTTTCAGTTGAAATGGCCAGCCGTCCAACTCAGATGCAGATAGAGTATTTGGTGGAGTTTCTGGTGCAAAACCCAGGCATTGCCAAGGGATTGCTCCGGACCACACAGGCGAAGCAGCTTAATAAGAGGAGGTGGGAGGAGTTGGCTGCAGAAATTAATGCACTTGGTGGTGCAAGTAAAAATGGCCAAGGATGGTCTAAAGTAAGTACTGAGATTACAGTAGTATAAAAATAATAAAATGAATGCTAACAATTAACAAAAAGAGACTAACGACAAGAGTGTATCCATATGTTTATGAACTAAAATTTACCGCTCTTTGAATGGTCTAAAATGCATGTGCATGGCTTATTTTTAGTATTGGACAGAGAAGAAGTGCGCTTTGAAAAGACACTGCGCCCAGTTAAGTGCATCTTTTCAACGCACCGGTGGAGGCTTGGGGAGTGCATCCAATTTATCTTCTTTAGATAGAAGGCTGGTGGCGGTGATGGGTGGCGAACAGTTTGCCACAGGGGACTCTCACGTGGCTGTGAACCCATTTCCCCATTTAATGGTAAAAGACTATGTTACATTATATTGTGCAAGATAAATATTTTTTAATCAAAAATTTATTAAGAAATAATTCAGTGCTTCTATTTTCTCTCAGAATCCAGCTGTTCCCCCTGCTGAATCCACTTGCCAAGAGGAGTTGCCAGTGACCTCTGATTCAATTCCAGCAACAGCAGAAGTGATAGTACGTACAAGCACTTCCGCTGCTGCTGGATTGACAGAGGAGCAACCGCAGGCCTCACCTCCACGTAAGTTCTTTTAATAAATTACTAGACGAAATATCTGTAGTAGTTAACAAAATAATATGGACATATTTTTTGTGTATTTATTTGTCTTTGTTTTTTGCAGTTGTCACCAGTCAACCAACTCCACTACGAGGGAGCGCACCCCGGAGACGTCAGCGACCTTTTCGGGGTATCGACGTGGAGATGGACAGACTGGCTCGAGTGGAGGAAAGGCGGGTGGAGGCAGAGCTCAAGACCGCCCAAGCCCTTGCCGATATGGCCACTGCACTGACCCGCATGGCAGTGGCCATAGAAAACTTCATGGCAAAGCACTATGAAAATCTACTCTTACAACTAAATATGTATTTGCCAGATGATATTATAAAATAAATAAATAACAAATAGGTATCTTATCACATACACATTCTCTTTACTTATTCTCTTGGAGACCAATGTGTGTGAAACATTTATTTATATAATTTTTTTCTTCCCTAAGATAATCTGGAAAAAAATTGTTATAATTTTCTAAAACAACTAGTTTTTCTACCCCATGTACTTTAACAGAATTCGCATCGATATCCGAATGTTGATATCACTTGGATGCTAAATTAAATTTCTGAAACTGCGGCAGAATTAGTAGGCATTATTAGACGCTCGTTTGACTTCAAAAAGAAACCCTTCAGTATTCAGTAATAGTTTACCATTACTAACAATTACATTAGTCCTAGATTAGATTTTCTTCTATCCCAGAATTGCAAATAGTAATCTCATTGGACGCCCTTCTCATTTATCTAGTAATGTAATTTGGAACACACAGCACGATTTTATTAACGATATCATTAAGCGCACTTTCCTTTCATCTCGTATTTTCAACATAATTAACCATACTACGTGACTACAATGATATGTAGAGCAGTCTTTTTTGTAGTTTTTCTGTACCCAATTATGTATAATAGGTAGGTACCTACGTGTATTTCAAAAGTAACAAATCTACTTATTTCTAATTTTTAAAATATTATAGGTACACATTTTGCAATTTACAAGTTAAGAACTAAGTAATTATTGTTTATGGGTTGACTCATGGAAGACATCTACTATTTTTGAGATAAGTTCGCCCATGCTAACTTTTTTTGTTTTAATTGAAAACTGTAATTATGATTTCCACCACCACCACCACCACCACTTCAGCCTATCACAGTCCACTGTTGGACATAGGCCTCCACAAGTTCGCGCCCGACATTATGACGCGAACTCAGGTGTGTTGCCCATAGTCACCACGCTGGGCAGGCGGGTTGGTGACCGCAGGGCTGACTTTGTCGCACCGAAGACGCTGCTGCCCGTCTTCGGCCTGTGTATTTCAAAGCCAGCATGGATGGTTATCCCGCCATCCGTCGGCTTTTTAAGTTCCAAGGTGGTAGTGGAACTGTGTTATCCCTTAGTCGCCTCTTACGACACCCACGGGAAGAGAGGGGGTGGCTACATTCTTTAGTGCCGTAGCCACACAGCACATATGATTATGATCATTAAATTATGATTTAAGTGTACCTAATAGGTAAAGAATATTTTTATTATTTATTCAATGCTAGTGGCATTTACTTTTCCTGTCGGAGTCCTCTAGTCATTATTCATTTATTATTATATGTAGGAATAATTTTAGCGCCAATATGTGATTAATCGGTAAATCAGTATTTTAAACTTTTGCAGAAAGTTTAAGTCTAAATTAAAAACTTATAAAATAGGCGGCATGCTTCTGGTCTCATAGAATCCCGAAACTTTTCCTAGGGGCCTCAGTTGTTTTACGGATCGGTCCATTTTGATGTTTATCTTATTGTTAGATGTAAAGTCACTTATATTTTAAATAAAAGACAAGTAACAAACTGAATGGGGAAATTCTAGCGATGTTTTACAACTATAAAGGTAAGTACCTAAACACAAGTATCACATCACACCTTTGTTAATTTGAAGGTATTTAGATTATTGTTTTGGTAATTTCTTGGGGATACCTAAGGAACAATTTTCTTCTGCAGAATTAACGGCGGCATGTTTCTTTCAGGGATCTAAGCTACCAGGCTTACATGGGCAAATTTTATGACTAACTGTCCGATATAAAATATTTGGCTAGCTATTTGCATCTCTTTTGACTACTGAGTCCTGACCGATATTTTGATATGTGAAACTATAAAATTCAAAATTCTGATATTTCAATTACTTTTCAAATTGCTATATCTAAAAGATAAGAAGTATTTAAGTTGTGGCCATTGGTAGCATAATGTTATATTGCTATATACTTGGTACTTATATTATAAAGCTACAGAGTTTGGTTCGTTGAATATACCTACTAATCTTAGGAAACACTGCAGGTTCGAAATAAAAAATCAGCTACTATTATTTAATAGTACCTATTTGCCCATTTATCGACGAAAGTTACAATAGCTTTAACATAATAACGCTACAAATAAAAGGAACGAAGTAGGTATAAATAAATGAAAAATGTTTCAAAAGCGGGGTTTCTCCTTGAAGTTGGTACAATATAAGTTTACAGTAACCTCCCTCTGGGATGAATTTAAAATTCTCTATACAGCAGCCCCGGATCTTCAATTTTTTTTAGGCGGGGCAAAAACTGAAAAATGCCGCCCCCGCCCACTTATATTTATTTTATTTTTACCTTTATCATGCTTATAACTTCAGCTATCAGATGTCCACTATTTGATTGAAATTTGGACATAGCCTACATAGGCCTTTCGGAAATAATGCATCCATCGCTGTTCTTTCTGTGTTAAGCCTATTTATTTACACATACATAGGTACATAGACATAAACGTGTAGGATATATATTTTATAAATAGCATAGAATAGGATTTAAAATAAAAATATGTATAATAAAAATAAAAATCAAATATTGTATTGCATTTGTGAATTAAAATTACAATTTTACTCTTTTGCACTCTTTGTACTCTCTCTTTCGCACGCACGGTAACCAGACGCGTGCTGCCGCGATCTGTGATTTCTGCGGGCGAGCAGGCGCGTATTTTTAACCCCCGACGCAAAAAGAGGGATGTTATACGTTTGACGTGTCTGTCTGTCTGTGTCTATCTGTCTGTCTGTCTGTGGCACCGTAGCTCGCGAACGGAGGACGCGATTTCAATTTAGTTTTTTTTTTGTATGAAAGGTAAGTTACGGGCGAGTGTTCTTAGACGCATGTTTGATGAAAATCGGTTGAGTCCTGAAAAAAATCTGAGTGTAAAACCGAGGAAAATACCCAATATCTGCAAATACATGTGGTGGGGAGAAAATGAGGATGGAAATCCGAATGTCAGCAAATTTATCCAAGTAGGGTCGCAAATGAAATAGCATCGCATGCACTTTACAAAATTATAAAATAAAAGTATAAAATAAAAAAGTATAAAATAAAAATTAATTTAAAAACAAAAAAAACCCGACACAGTAACCTGAGTTCCCTTTAAAAGTAAAAAATAATGAAAGAAACTCAATCTTAAAGTACCTAAGTATGTACGAATATTAATAATTCAAAAAAAAATTACATCGCGTTGCGGGACCGCTCCAAAACTAACAGTTCAATTACACATAGTCTAAATAGTCCAGTCATTTGATAGTTTTACCTGGAAAGTTTTCCGGTAGTTTTGAAAATTGGTGATTTTATGGATTTCGACATGCTCTTTTCGAATTTTCACTTTGCCACTTCGTATCTTTGCCGCTCGCGTCGCCATATTGGAAAAATGGCGCTCAAATACAGTTTTTGAGAATAACTCCGTTCCAACTCATTTTACGATAAAAATAGTTATGTAATAAATTAAACTAAAGAAAATTTCCTACAATTTATGTCGTAACCTTTTTTTTGTAAAATCTATAGTTTCAGCGTACGAGAGCTGCAAAGTCCACTCTAACACGCGTTTACGTGTCATAATTATATTTCGTAAGTCCAGTTGACAAGTTTTGATTTTTTTTTATTTGAAAAAAATGTGGTGTAATCTAAACACTATAAACATTTAATTCCCGTTGGAAATTTTACTTAAACTTAATTTTTTAACAAGTTAAACGATTGTTAACAAACAAAATTTTCTCGAAATTACGTCTCAATTGTAAATGAAAAAAAAATGTTTAAAGATTGTCGTAAAAAATTTTCGCTTCGTAGAGCCTTATTTATATACATAATTAACAAGATCGCGCCATTAAGGTAAAAAAAATATTCATAGTTTGTTTATAATAATTTTTATAGTTCCAGAAAAATCTCCACTTTTTGTAAAAATCACCAGTTTTTGTTCAAGTACTGAAGTACAAATATTATTATAAACAAAGTATGAATATTTTTTTAACTTTAATGGCGTGATCTTGTTGATTATGTATATAAGAAAGGCTCTAGTTACGAAGCGAAAATTTTTTACGACAATGTTTAAACATTTTTTTTTCATTTACAATTGAGAAAAACAACAAGAAAATTTTGTTTGTTAACAATCGTTTAACTTGTTGAAAAATTAAGTTTAAGTAAAATTTCCAACGGGAATTAAATATTTATAGTGTTTAGAACATACCATAATTTTTTAAAATAAAAAAAATTATTCAAAACTAGTCGACGGGACTTAACGAAATATAATTATGACACGTAAACGCGTGTAAGGGCCTATGCAAACCACGTTTTTTAATCGCGCTGTCGACGCGTGACACGCGCGTCGACGGCGCGTTTTTATCCTACAGAGCAGTTTGTTGGCGTTTGTATCGATTCAAACGCGCGTCGACGGCGCGTTTGTATCGCGACATACGCGCGTTTGCATCGGGTTTGTATCGCGTCACACGCGCGTTTGCCTCGCGTCTGTATCGCGTTTAAAATACGTGGTTTGCATAGGCCTTTAGAGTGGACTTTGCAGCTCTCGTACGCTCAAACTATGGATTTTACAAAAAAAGGTTACTACATAAATTGTAGGAAATTTTTTCTAGTTTAATTTATTACATAACTATTTTTATTGTAAAATGAGTTTGAACGGAGTTATTATCAAAAAACTGTATTCAGCGCCATTTTTCCAATATGGTGGCGCGAGCGGCAAAGATACGAGGTGGCAAAGTGAAAATTCGGAAAGAGCACGTCGAAAACTATAAAATCACCAATTTTCAAAACTACCGGAAAATTTCCAGATAACCCCCTTTTTGAGCACCAAATGACTGTACTAAAACTAACCTAACTTAACTAAGCAACATAAATTTTTATAAAAGTACTTCAAAATAAGCGCGTTTTTTACTTTTTAAAGGGAACTCAGGTTACTGTGTTGGTTTTTTTTTTTTTTTTTTAATTTAATTTTTATGAACTATGCCTACGCGCTTCGCGAATAATAAATGTTCGTGCAGCATGTCTCACTCTGCGCTCTGGGTATCGGTAGAGTTGATATGGCCATGAAATTTCTGTACTTGTAGGTACTATTATTTATTCCGTGGTCAAAGTTAAGTAAATGATGAGTTGTCCATTCGTCTGTAAAATGTGAATTTGGCCGCCCCCTTAACTTGCCGCCCGGGGCATGGGCCCCGGCTTGCCCCCCCCTAGATCCGGGCCTGCTATACAGTCATATATATCGATTTAATCCATTAGAGTACGAACGCTTGCCATTCAGTGCAATAGGAAATTAGTCGAGGCACCCAATCCATTTACCTCGACTTTTTTAATCCCACTAATTCTTGACTTTCATTCATTTTAATGGCATAAAGAAACCTTTTTATTGCTAATAAGTTATTCGTTCATATTAATAAATTCTGAAAGAAATGTACAATTTAAAATATATGTACCTACATAGGTCATTGTAGTACCTACCACATAAATAATTACATTACCTACAACATCTAAGTATTACGATAAGTCAAAGCGCGGTGATCACGGGCTAATGCTAAGCCTGTTGCGAACTTTTACTTATTCTTAATTTACCTGTTTTGTACAGACAAAATAAAACCATTGGTATACGAAAAAAAACTTTGTGCAATTTTTTTTTTTTGTTACCTATCCAACGTACCTATATTTTTTCAAATAAGAAACACGATTATATAGTGTCAACTATTATACTACTATATTTTATCAAGAAAAGTTAGAAAGAGTGTAGCGTGCAGAAAAGACGTTAATACCTGATAAAATTATTCGTCTCTTCCTGGCAACCGCTATGTTAACTATGTTTGAGGCTCAGGTCGAAGCGGTTACAAGAACATTAAGCGATATAAACACGCTACGAAACTTAATTGAACTATAATATTAGTCATCAAGTTACAATTATAGTCCGCATTATGTAAGAAGGGTAACGGAAGTGATTTTACATGGCAATTTGTGTGTCTAAACTCTAAAGTAGGTATTGAACGAATTTTTGCAGTTTTGTGTTTCAAGTAGGTATCATGAGGAAAAAACCAACTTGTAAAAAGACAATTCCGTTTTTTTAACATAATGTATTATAATTCCTCATATACGGAAACGCGGAGCGTCGTGCGTAGCGTGTGGCGTGGCGAAACGCACTTTCAAATGTAGGGCGTTGGATGAGTGCGTTTACGGAGAAGCGATTTTACACGCGTTCATTTTCATACATTTTGACACACGCTACGCGCAACGCCCCGCGTCTCCGTAAATGAGGCCTTACGCTGCTACCCCACACATCATCATCATAACATACCATTTTAGCAATTAATTTTTATATTACTATCGCGGTTTGCGTACATTAATGACCGAAACTATATTAATTTGCTGGTTCATATGTTGTGTTCTTTGTTTTGAGTAACATATTACGTAAATAAAATAAACATACAAGAAAACCTAATCGTTCTTATTCATTTGCTAGTAGTAACTGTAAAGTCAAAGAAAGTTAGAACCAAAATATTTTGAAAATTTTGTGATGATTAACTATATTTTTATTCTGTTCGTTTATTTCAATTCACACAAGTAGGTATATGTACTGCACATTTTTAACACAGTAAAAATATTAATACATATTTTATAGAATTCTATTTACAAATAATACGAATAGGTACGGTATGTAGGTACTCGACTCAAAATAACCCCGCCGGGATCATTTTTATTATATTTTCAGGTACGGTTTCCAGACGAAATATATATTTTAGCAACAGGTTTAATATTTCTTGTGTCATTCTTTCTCTTTAATGTACATCATAAAACCAGTCCTAATTTCCATTTTAATTAAAAATAGTCTCTGTGAGAACGAAACATTACACAGCTGAAAATTTCATGGGTATTTTTGCCAAAAATGTGTAGGAAGTTTTAACGCAAAACAAATTAACTACACAAAATGTTTTAACTCTTCTCGTGGGTGTCTTAAGGCGCGACTAAGGGATAACACAGTTCCACTACCACTTTTGAACTTACCTATAAAGCCAACCGATGGCGGGATAATTATCCTACTGCTGACTTTCAAATACACACACTGAAGACGGTCAGCAGCGTCTTCGGTGTGACAAAGCCAGCCCTGTGGTCACCAACCCGCCTACCAGTGGCGTAGCTAGGGAGGGCAAGGGGGGGCATCATGCCCCGGGCCCTACTCACAATGGGGCGCCAAATGGTCCGCAAAACTAAAAATTGCTGGACATATTATATGATTTTCGAATGAGGGGGGCGCTAAAAAGGTATTGTGCCCCGGGCGCGAGGAATGATGGGACGCTAAAAAGGTATTGTGCCCCGGGGCCGGGCGCGAGTTAAGCTCGCTACGCCACTGCCGCCTACCCAGCGTGGTGACTATGGGCAAAACGCATAAGTTGGGGAGGTTGGGGAGGCCTATATCCAGCAGTGGACTGCGATAGGCTGAAGTGATGATGATGAACTATTCTGACGTTTGTAACATATTAAACATTATTAACGTATTGCATAAAAATACAGCATTAAACATTTTATATACAGAGAAAATATATTTGTAACTCCATTCGGAAGTTACGGAATTTATTTCCAAACATACAAACCATAGCGCGTTATAATATTAGTATGGATAGTCGTTTAGTTTAATGACACTTGCCTTTAGGAGTTTTGTTTTATATTCTTATGTGAAACGAGGCTGTTTAATGCTGCAAATAACACATGTACGTTACTCAGACATTATACCTATTAATTCCAACTCGGCAGTATATGACTTAATGTTAATTTCGCAATTAAATGTTTGAAATAGCAGCTTAGTTGGACGACTAACCTTTTACTGAATAACGTCATTCGTGTAAACTGAACCTAAATAATTAAGCAGTCCGTGTAAAAATTGACAAATGACTGGTAGGCTTTATTGTGTTGTTGTGAATAGATGAAAAAAAAATATCTAAAAGTACCTATTATTCGATTGTCATACACACGAGTATACTGCGGTCGCGTAATAGGAAGAAACTCGTACACCGACCTGTCATCTTTTGTCTTTGTCGCTCGCGTATAAACATATTGCCGTTGTGCTCACACAATACGAGGTCACTTCACCTGTGTGAGCGCAACCGCAATATGTTTATACGCGAGCGACAAAGACAAAAGATGATAGGTCGGTGTACGAGTTTCTTCCTATTACGCGACCGCAGTAGGTACAGCTTAATCGTGTCTCTCGTCTAAGACAAATCGAGCCGAAATTGCCTAATGCAACGAACACCTGAATCAATTATAATAGATAGTTGCTGGTTATATTTGACCTGACGAGGCTGAGTTTTTAAGGGTTAAATTTCTCTTACACTACTTCGCCTTCCACTTTCATACACAATGACGTTATTCAGTAAAAGGTTAGTCGTCCAACTAAGTATCGCGTTTAAAAAACGCGGTTTGCATAGGCCCTTAATTGCGAAATAAACATTAAGTCATATACTGCCGAGTTGGAATTAATAGGTATAATGTCTGAGTAACGTACATGTGTTATCAACATTAGTGTCAAAATTATTAGCTTAAAAACAAAAAACTCAATGGCAAAGCAAAATTCCGTAAAGCTCTCGACACGCCTTCACCAGCTTACACCCGAAGTCAAACGTGCGTAAAAAAGTTTAACTTCAAAAACTTATTGTTTTTAATTCCTTATTTTTGTGTGTAATAACGCCGACTGTTCTGTGTAGTAATGTACGTTTCTTTAATGCCGACGGTCACGAATATAATTTCCCTAACGCCACGGAAAACATGTAAAGCAATCGATCCCAGTTGATATCAAAATCCTTATAACAATCGATATCGGTTCACCTCGCCCGATCACACTTTTCGTAGCGCTCTCATCATGCATTCACCAGGTTACTCCTCAAGTCAAGCGTGCGTAAAGAAGTTTTACTTCAAAAAACAAATGTTAATTAAGGATTTATAAGATTATTTAGGTAGCTACATATATTATGTCTCAAATAAAGATCATAATCGAATTTGTTAGAAAGTTTTCTGTAATTGGGTGTGTCACATTAAACTGAATAATATGTATACTTGTAGGTATAATATATTTTTAATTCGGTCACAATTTCGTTAGGTGCGTCATAGAATAACTTTTTTATCGTTACTTTATGATGGATTTCGTAGTTTGTTTCGTTCAAAGAACCGTTCCATCAATCAAATTTTGAATACGGTGAGTGGATAGGTGAGTACTTAGAAGGTCGTATGCAAAGTAACGCACTAAGACATAGTACTAAATTGGAAGTGGCGTTACTTAACAGATATACCTAATATCTGCACGTCGCTATTACAAGGTAGAAGAGTAGAAATTAATTATACATAATTATAATAACAGGAAAGGCTATGTTATGTTATTATCATGATAATAGTATCTTGGCCATAAAGAGATGATCCAATGATTTGAACGAGTTCAATTTAATCGGAAATTCATGAAGCAAATTAATTAGATAACCCATTTAAGCAATACGCTATCAAGCTACGATCAATAGAAGAGGAGTATCAATGCGGGTTGGCGGATATATTCCCTACTATGAGTAACGATCGTTATCAGGCGTACAACATAACGACCGGGACCGATGGCTTAACGTGCTCTCCGAGGCACGGCGTGGAGACCCACAAGGACTGCACAAACACCCAGACCACGTAAAACATCTGTGTGCCCAATACAAATATCTGTCATGTTCGGGGATCGAACCCGCAACCGCTAGCGCAACAGCCACAAACCAGTGCTGTGACCGTTGTGCCAACGCGTCGTCGACTCGTCGTATAAAAATTTATCACGTTAAAATACAACTTCCATTTCATTATAATTGTTCTAAGGCAGTAAATATTAGTGGGAAAACATCGTTGGTTGTCTGTTACCATGGCGATGGTTTTAATAACAAATTGAGTAAATTACATGTGTAACGATGTTTACAGGAGCCGAATCGTGTAAATAAGTGCTGTATAATAATACTATAATAGCAAATAATCTTACACACCAGTTTCACGCAGTAACCAATATGTAGTTATTTCATTGAAAATCTATCCCTTTGGCATCCTGATTTGATTCCAGCCCAGAGTCTGGGTGCTAATATATATTTACATATTTACAAATTTAGTACTATGTATCTATCTATTATTAATCTCGTTGGTGTATGTTGACCATAATTAATATTTACTCAGAATCAGAAAAGACTTTTCGCTTCCTAAGGTATGAAAAAACGATGTTTGATTATGACAAAAATAATATAAAACATAAACTATTTCAAATTTCGTTGTCACTAATACGATAAGACCGATACTCCCATTACCATGTCACTTGCAATAGTGCGGTAACATCGGAAACTTAAAAATGACCAAACAAAACAATACTAAATACACAAAACTAAAGTGTAAAACGTATCTTCTGTTTCAAAAAAAGTGTGTGTGTGTGTACCACAGACCACGTGTGTACTTATGAAAGCACGTAAAAAGTTATACTTCATTGGCTAGCTAACTTCACGTTTCTAACTTCTTCTTCGTTGACTAGCTAACTTCAGGGTGTCGGTTTTTTGTGACGGTGTGCGCGCTCATCGTAAAAATTTACTCTCATCATTTTTCCCTGACGCGCCAAAAGAAGTATAACTTTAATATATGTATAGGTATATATATTTTTTGCCATCAGCAAACCCGGTATTACTCGGTGTTGATAATTAAGAGGAAAACTTTTGATCTCTTGAGGGTTACGATCCCGAACTATATGTCGAGTTAATGACGAAAAGTACTTTCATTTCGATATTATTATTGGAGTTATGTACTTCAAGTCTTTAATATCACGTGAAGAATACTTTGAGCATAATTCTTGTACGTCAATTTTTTTTATTATAGTGGCAAAAACGCTTATGGTTTGTCTGATAGTAAGCGGATAGCCTACGGATGCCTGAGACACCAGGGGCATATCAAGTTTGTTGCCAACTGTACCCCCAACATCGCCATGATCTAGCTTTAGCTACCTCACTCACCACAGGAACAACAACACTACTCGAGAGAAAGTAGCAAGATATATCTACTATACCCTACCTCGATAACGTTAAATTTTCACCCAAATAATTTTTAAAACTTATATACCTACATTATTAAGTTTATCTTCCTATAAATATTCGTAGGTATAGGAAATATAGTGTCCCACATAGATCACTATATAAATAATTAGCATAAAACATTTGCATGTTTACCACTAGATATTGAAAGCAGATACCACTCTCTAGAATATATGTAGGAATCAGAAGAAGGGAGTAAGGCCGTACTGGTTTATAACAATGTAAGTTACCACAAGATAGTTACACAGATTAGTTAACGGGGTGGAGACGAACTACTTAGCATTCAATGGACTCACCGAGCGTGTGCCGGGTCTATCGCGTGGCAGAGGGACAAACGAGCAGTGCCCGCGACTGGCGAGTACTTGCGACCACGGGTGTAGGTTTATGGAGATCTTATCAGCACTCACCTTCACTGCTCGAGTTATTCGTAATGCCTGAGTCAAATTATAGATATGTGACAATTCACTGGTACAAATTAATTAACGAAAGAGTCTTAAGTTAAGCAAGCTACTAGCAGGATATAACGAGTGCACCGTGCCAAGCCAGAGCCAAGACTGCCTTAGCCGCGGTCGCATAGATCGTTTTATAGGTACACGACAGAATGACTCGAATAATAGAATGAGTGAGGGTAGATGAATATCGACAACAGTGCAGGTACCGACATACACGTCAAAATGACTTGAATAATAGAATGAGTGAGGGTAGGTGCATATCGACAACAGCGCAGGTCCCTACATAATATACGAAATACGAAACATCAGTACCTTGGAACACAAAAACCCGACCGATGGCCATCCAACTGCTGACTTTGAAATACACAGGCCGAAGACGGCAGCAGCGTCTTCGGTGCGACAAAGCACCAAAACATAATAACAAAACACTGCTGAATCGAAGAGTCAAATGTAAAATATAAGTTTTATAACTACAACATTAGAGATAACATCAAGTAAATTTGCAAACATTTATTTTTCCCTTGAAAATAAAGCGGTTCGACAAAGTTTTAGAAACAAAACCATTTAGTTTTATCTTGGAAAGGAAATATCTACTTTAATTGTATGTATACCTACCTACTAGTACGTATTAAGGAAAGATTTTTATTTCTATATTTTTTTAATGTTTGTAATGGCTACGCTCAAGAGCTACTGGACTAACTTTAAAGATTCTTCAAACAAGAAAATATAGAGAAAGATAAATTATTGAACAACGGAGAAAACGGAACAAAAACTGATCGAAAAGTTTTTTGAATATATTTATTTTTATCTTGCTCTAATAATAACTTCATGTCTGTTTTCTAATGTTTACGCGAATTTTATTCATTGAAATGAAACAACTTTTACGGATTTTATCGCTTTTTATAATTTTTACGGTACGTTACTTGGAAATCCAGAATAACACAGCTTCTTTGAGCTTCTTTATTCTAACGTTTTCATGAGGTCGAAAGTTACGTGGGTGAACCCACGAAGTAGAGCTAGTAATATATAGGTAAAATTACCTGAATTTCTGAAATAATAATATATTAAATATCTTTAATACACAGTCACCGTCGTTTGTTCCTTAGATAAGCAACTTAATGTCTTGTAGGTAACCGATTGGTGTAGCTAAACCTTTTTTTTTTCGATAAATAAATAAATAAAACTTATATTAGGTACATCCAGACTCGGGGCAGGAATTAAACCTACGACCCTCGGAGAAAAAAGGTGGGTCGCTGCAAATTGTGCTCACGGGCTGGTCAATATTCACCATGAGCAATATAAAATGGAAACAAAGTTTCAAAAATTTATACGTAAATAACATTAAATCGTTATCTTTACGGCCATTGAGTTCGAAAACATTTCAACCATTGAATTTGAAATATCTATCTATTGAAAAGGTATGAAAACCGACGCATTTACTTCTGATAAGAACTGAACGAGTGATGTGTCTATGGAATATAATAAATTTATTCTTTATTCTAAGTACTTTGAATATTTCTATTTCAACCATTTTTAGGGTTCCGTACCCAAAAGGTAAAAACAGAACCTTATTACTAAGACTTCGCTTCCGTCCGTCCGTCTGTCACCATGCTGTATCTCAAGAACGACGATAGCTAGACACTTGGAATTTTCACAAATTATGTATTTCTGTTGCCGCTTTAACAACAAATACTAAAAACAAAATAAAATAAATATTTAAGGGGAGGCTCCCATACAACAAACGCGATTTTTTTGCCTATTTTGCTCGATATCAATAAATGGTTACAGGCAGGCAGTTGAAATATTGACAAAATCCGTAATTGTATATTTACTTTAATAATAAATAATAAAATTAAAATAAAAAATATATAGGCAGCTCATACAAAAAAAGTAACTTTTTCGCCGCTTTTTGCCCGATATTAAAATCAATGTACCTCCTGTTGTTTACCTAGTCAATGGTACGGAAACTTTCGTGCGCGAGTCCGACTCGCACTTGTCCGATTTTTAAAAGTTATTATCAGTATATTCTGTGCACACTTATATTATAAAATTAAAATTTAAACGAGTTTATTTTTATAACATTTTATTTTGAATTACAATAATGATAATGTCTCATATACATGTAATTTAAAAAATAGAGCCTACTGTACTCGTATTTTTATTATGAACTTTATAGTTATTATTAAAAGCTTAATTTTAATTATCATATCATACATTAACTTCAAAAGATATTCAAAAATAGACATGAAATAATTGCATTAAAAAAAACAATGTAAGTACAAATTTCACAGTACAAAAGTGCAAATTGAAGCCAATTTTCTCTGCAAGCTCTACAATGTTTGACGCTAAGGTTTGACGTAACAAGATATTGCGATCCCAGCGGCATTGCTATCAGGTGTATCTACTTCAGAGTTTGCTGCAAATTCAAATTTCAACAAAGACAAGAGAACTGAAATGTAATTTAAAAAATACTTTTTAGAAGAATACATAATCTTTATAGGTAATACCTACTTTTTCTCATATTTGTAATGAGAACTACCTTTTGAGACACATTATTGTACATTTATTACGAAACCCTATAATGTATATTTTATTACAATTCAATAAAATTCATTTGCGAAGTTCAATAAGTTCTATAATATTAGGTATTACGTTTTTACTAGTTTACCGCCACGATTTATCTCAAGTGGACTAGGTACATTGTTTGTTTCGTTTTCTCGCGTTAAAAATGTGTAACTCAGTCATAACGTAGTAGTTTAATGGTGAAAGAATTTTTAAAATCATTAAAATCAGTTAAGTAGTTTTTAAGTTTACATACCTATTACTCAAAAACAAAACATCAAATCAAGAAACAAGAAAGACAAAGAAGTTGAAGGCCATAATTATTACCTGCTTCAATGTAAGTTACGTTCAACTCATCTAAGAACAACAAAGCATAAGAAATTCAATACAAGTAGATAACATTATTCACAGTTGAAATTGATTAAAGATATTCGTATCAAAAGCTGAAGTTCCTTACTTTGAACTACTTTCTTATGAAGTTCCTTACTTTGAACTACTTTCTTAGTTACCTGAAGTAAGACAAGTTGACGTCATCAAACGCAAATGTGGGTAGATGTTAAAAGTTATCTCAAAGATTTCAGACTTTGGAAAATTTACATGCATTATATATAGGTATATACATTGTCTACTTCGCTTTATCCTTATTTACAATTACTGACCATTAAAGCAGTAGTGGAATAAATTAAGTATAACTAGCAGTGATATAAGTTATGTCACTGAAAGCATTTTCTTTGAGAAAGTATTTTTTTATGTATCGCAACATCAGCCAACCTGC
The DNA here is from genome assembly GCA_905220545.2 of Melitaea athalia. Taxonomy (NCBI): domain Eukaryota; kingdom Metazoa; phylum Arthropoda; class Insecta; order Lepidoptera; family Nymphalidae; genus Melitaea; species Melitaea athalia. The sequence continues at coordinate 15,510,201 of HG992188.1, forward strand.
AGTGGAGCAGCGTGGAAGATTAAACTCCGATCCTTCTCCTACATGGAAAATGAGGCAGTGGGAGGAGTGCGATGTTACAGGCTGAATCGTTGTATCGTTATCGCAAAAATCCTTTTTTGATCGTATTATTTTAACCTAAATTACAGCTCGTCTCCAGGGGGAAATAGTCAGGTCTAGTCGTCACAGCATATATAAGCGTCCCTGATTTACTTCACTAACTTATACTCTGTAAAACGTACATCTAAGTAGGTATATTTTAATTATTATTACAAATCTTTTGAATAAAATAAAACTTATATTAATACAGAACTGTATCAAACTGTCATTGGTCATTTCTTCTTTGTTTTGTGTAAAATAAAGCGCTTCGCTAATGGATCTTATTTATATTATATCGGCTTCTGAACTCTCGTGAGCCCGTCGACTCTTAGAAAATGTATCCGCCCTAAGCTCGTACAAGTACAACGTCGTATATGATCATAATTAACTGTGCATAACTTTTTTTTTATAAAAATTATTTTTCTTCAAGGTAAACCTAATAAATTTCTATTCATAATTATGTTTTGTATAAGTTACATTCGTATTGAAATTCTTACAAAAAAGCAGTAAAAATATCGTTACGTCCCTCTTTAGATTTTAGTATGTAGTGAGTGGATTAGTCCATCGACTTAAGCTCTGTGCCAAACACTGAATCCTTATCTGTAACGCTTCAGCCTGTTATATCCCACTGTAGGGCATAAGCCTCTTTCCCCATGTAGGAGAAGGATCAGAGCTTAATCCACCACGCTGCTCCAATGCGGGTTGGCGGATATATTCCCTACTATGAGTAACGATCGCTATCAGGTGTACATGATAACAACCGGGACCGACGATGGCTTAACGTGCTCTCCGAGGCACGGTGGGGAGACCCACAAGGACTGCACAAACACCCAGACCACGGCAAACATCTGTATGGCCAGGCCAATACAAATTTTGTCGTGTGCGGGGATCGAACCCGCAACCGCCAGCGCAATAGCCACAAACCAGTGCTGTGACCAACTGACCACTGCGCCAACGTGGCGTCAAACCTTGTCTGTAAACGAATTATATATTTATCTGTAAATAAAGTATATGTAACATATCTTCTCCAAAATCCTATTATTTTATATACACGGTGCTCACTGAAAATCAGTGTTGGGGCAACAAGGCATAAGTTAATTTTTTTTATATATAGCTTTGTAATTTAATATTAAGACAAAATATTGCTGTATTTTTTCCTCATGTAAGCAGTGTTAATTGATTTACCAATACATTTTATTTTATTTTTGAAGTGAAACTTCTTTAGGCGCATGAGGGGTAAAATTTGAGCGACCGGTAACGCGGCAGCGTCCTTAAGTACTTGGATGAGTGACCGCCTGGGATAATCGCGTGAGGTTGGCTTTTTTATTAATTAGTTTTTTGTTTTTTTTAAATTTGTTTTTTTAAATTCGTGTTTGAATTTTTTTTTTTAAATTAGTTCGCCAAAGAAGTTTCACTCCTGACATGTGTACTTTGTACGTACGCAATTTTATTTTTATTTTTAAAAAGCTCCTAAAGTCGCCGAAGTTTTAACCCTCATAAAATTGTGTCACTTGATGGCATAGGTATATAATTTGTGTTGTGTAAACATTAAACATATTTTTGGTTGTAGATAAAGTTAGGCCATAAACGGTTACTACGCATTTACTTATTACTTTTGGTACATAAAGTTTCACAGGAATTATATGACATCATAGACATTAAGTTCAAATATTTTATGAATCAGCTAGTATTTTTTAGAAAATGTCAAAAAAATACTGCGCATATTATGTGAACGTACGAAATATTTATGTGAAAAAAATCAGGAAGTTATAACATAAATTTTTAACGATGATAAATAAAAAGCAATTAGGCTCCTGCACTCACGGTATAGGTACCCACATATTCCTGTGGATGCGATGCTAAAATGAACGATGAAAAACCGATCAATTATTTTTATTTTTATTTATTTTTTTTTTTTCGTTTAATCGGCTGTTGACCTGACCTAAATGGTTTACAAAGACTTTTTTTAAAATAGTTAAATATTCATACAGCACGAACAGCCGTGTCATATTGATTTGTGCTGCTAGCGTTTATCAACGTTACGTCTCATCGTTTAAAAAATCGAATAATAATATTTTATTTACCATGTGGGTACGTTTTTAATAAATATATAATTATTAAGTATACCTACTTGAGTTAAAATATATTCGGTGACTCACATCTACACCTATAGTGCAGGTATAGTGCTTTTCTCCGATATAAAGACAAAAGTAACACTTAAAATCTTAATCCACAGCGTAAAAAAGTATAAATCGTGAATAAGTAATTTAAAAAAATGGGACTCTAAAAATCTGTTAAAATCTTAAATTTATGTCCTAGAATACACTATGTTATCCATTAAGATACGTTCTATTAAAGAAACTCTTATGAAAGCGCCATTGCCAGCTAAAAACATATCCAGGTAAAAAATTCTCCCTGTTTGCTACGTTTCACGCTTAAACTCTTGAATCAATTTACATTAACTTTCGTATCAATATAGATTAGCGGTTGCAAAAACATAGACATATCTTTTGTTTGGAAAATAAAATTTAAATAGATTTAAAAATAAGCGTTAAGTGGTCTTATTTATTACCCATTATTCGATTTTTTTAATCAGCCTATAACATTTTATTGCTGGGCATAGGCCTCTGTCTCTATGTTTCCTACATGAAGACTTCATAAATTCCTGCTTCCAAAAATTGCTTCATGTAGAGACATCATTTTCTTATATGTAACAAATGCTATATACGATTCTACTATTAAAGGTTGAAATCGCAAACGCGTCTAACTTTTTTTTATAACTAGATCGACAAACAAGCGTACGGCTCACCTGATGGTAAGCGATCACCGTAGCTTATAGACGTCTGCAACACCAGAAGCATCTCAAACGCGTTGCTGATCCTATCTGCAATTCTCCTCAGGAGCTCTGGTCACCATACTCACCAACAGGAACACAACACTGCTTGAAAGCAGTATTATTTAGCTGTGATCTTCTGTAAGGTACTATCTGTAAGGTATACTACCCCAGTCGGGCTGCTCCATATTTAAACCACAAAACTAGCCACTACAATTTAAACTATAAAAGAGTTCAGCCAGTTTAAGCATGTTTGCTTGTATGTCAAGTCACTATCAACATTTCCATCTATGATTCAATCGCTGTTGACAATAGGACAAGTCACGTGATAAAGCACGATAGACGATCACGACCGATCCACGTGCAACCGCCGCAGTTATAGTGGGGTTTGTAAATCATATTTACGGTACTGGCTATATTGAACCGGATCGAGTAAACAAAGCGATGAGGGGAATGATGAAAAACGATAAGTGCTCTATTAAGGACGGATTTCAGTTATAGATATAGGAGTTTAGTTTTCATAGATATTCTAGTATTATAAATTAATAAATAGGCTTTTTTCATGAAGAAATACTTAATATTTCTTATGGTATTTACAAGTTACAACATACTAGGTACCTATTAGCAGATATAGATGTAGCGCAATGTTAACTATTTGTAAATGCAACGTACTGATGTGCCAGTAGTCGGGTCTTCGATCCCTCTCTAATATTATTAATTATATAAATTTCTTTACTTACTTTCTGAGATTTAGTATTTATACAATATGTAAAGGTGTTGTTCCGTACTGCCAAAACGGAATTCTGGTGTACGCTCTGATGAAATTAAATATAGACGAATCATATTTTTAAGTGAATAACTTAGGAGTTAAAATATTTTTGCTTGTATAAACTTACCAAGAAAAGAATACTAAGCACTTTCATATCACACTACATACTGTGTTTGCATGCCCAAATGGAAGATTGTTTACTTACTGGTCAGCTATTTTAACTTTTACACTTTTTAGTAGGTATGTCCCTCCCACCGTGCCTCGGAGAGCACGTTGATCTGTCGGTCCCTATTGCTATCATAGACACCTAATAGCGATCGTTACTCTTAGTAGGGAATGTACCCTCCAACCCGCAGTGGAGCAGTTAGTGTATCCGAACCTTCTCCTACATGGAGAAAAAGGCCTATGCCAGGCTGTGCGATGTTACAGACTGATTCGATTGATGGTGAGATTTTTACTATGACAGAGATTCGCAACCTAGCAATATTCTTCTGTTGTTGGAGTATTGATTTTATACAAGTCTTTCATATTGCATTGCATTATGGAACTTTATGAAATGTTTAAGAAACAACAAATGTAAAAAAAAAAAACGAGTTGATCTTTAATTTACGCTAACCTCCTCCACAACAATATAATACAATTTATATTTCGTGCTAGCCGTACATTCATCCCTCTCTCAAGGGAGCCGTACTGAGTTTCAAGATAAAAAATGCTCTGTCTCCTGGCTCGTAATATTGTAGACTCAACTTTTACTAAACAAAAACTCAAAATACTTTACAAAATGTCTGAACAATGGATATACGCAAATTACAAAATACTACCAAAATTTAATTAAAAGAATGCATCGCTTAGTCACTTGAATTAGCAAAATTATTGATCGCATAATAATAATTAATATTCCGGTACAAATTGACAAAGTTAATTATCCAAAGAATGATACAGGTCGATTTTCTAATTCATCATTCATCATTTCATAAAAAAAAAACCTTGCTAACAATGAACTTTCTAAGGATTAGGATAAAATATTATATGTAGGGATCCCTAGTAAATTTTTTTCACCTGATTAGTATCAAGCTAATTTTCCGGGAGTAGCTTCATTTTGATGAGACGAACAAAAATTTCCTCTACGAAAACTCTCGATTGTGGTAGCTAACAGAGATAGCATAGGATAGAGCAGCAGTGAGCGTAGGACTGGGATAACGTACCACGCAATTTGTAGGACAATATTACAATTAAATTATATAAATATTAACGAACTAAAAGAAAAAAAAATAGCTGGTTAGTAATAATTTTTGATGACGGTCGGTTACGGTTATTTATTGTAATAATTTAATTTTCATTGAGTTAATTTTATATGTATCAATTTTACGTGTTTTTTGTGTGTTAAGTAAGCTGTATGTGCCTATAATTGAGGTAACACTTAATTGTTTGTACCCTGTGCTGTTGACTGTTGTGAATTTGTTGGTGTCTACCTTGTTGGCGCATTATTAAAATAAATAAATCCATCAATTTGATGGCCTCGTAAGGTCATCAGAAATAGATTTTTTTTACTAAGAAAAAAAATCAGAAAAACAGAAACTTGAAAGAAGAACTTCCGTTTCCTCCAGTTACAATGTATCCTATGTCTACTAACTACTAACTTAGTATTCTTCTGGTGAAACAAAAATGAAAATCGATTCAGTAATTTTTGAATTGTAATGGTAATCTATTACAGACAAATAAAAAATCAGATCATTTATCTTTATAATATTAGTAAAGATAATCTACACTGGAAAAAAAGGTTAGTTATTAATATCGGTAGATGAATATCAATAACAACGCAGGTATTGTTATTGATAATCATCTACCCTCACTCATTCTATTATTCGAGTTATTCTGACGTGTATGTCGGTACCTGCGCTATTGTCGATATGCACCTACCCTCACTCTATTATTCGAGTCATTCTGTCGTGAATAAAAGGAACTATGCGACCGCGGCTAAGGCAGTCTTGGCCAAAGAATATACTACTCTCTACCGAGAGGTCTTGGCTCTGGCTTGGCACGGTGAACTCGTTGTACCCTGCTAGTAGCTTAACTTAAGACTGTTTCGATAATTAATTTGCACCAACGAATTAATTGTCACATATTATATTACGATCCATAATTTGGCTAAGACACGACGGGCAACTCGAGCAGTGAAGGTGAGCGCTGATACGTATCTTAAGGGGGGCCTCTTTAAACATACACCCGTGGTCGCAACTCCCGGGCACTGCTTTGAGTTTGTCCCTCTGCTACGCGATAGTGTGAATCCATCGTATGCTGAGTAGTTCGGCCTCCACCCCGTTAACTAATCTGTGTAACTATCTTGTGTTAACGTACATTGTTAATAAACCAGTTCAGCCCTCCCTCCTCCTCCCCTTCGGATTCCGACATATATATAGCTTTCTTACGGCTGTTGAAGTAAATAATCTTTATTTACGAGCTGGAGGTAATAATCTGAGTACGGATACAGTAAGTTGGCGTCTGGATAAAGCAAATTTAAACCAATTAAAACCTGCAAATGGCCCAAACCTAGAAAGACAATTGGGCCCTGAATTACTGGTCAAAATTTATGTTTTCAGACGAATTTAGATTCTGTTTATAAATGCACGACGGGAGATATAACACACAAATAGGTAATAGCCCAGCTTGCTTAAACATTTTTATCGAGAATTTTATTCAAAACAGTCTACCTGAAATTATTGTTTACATTTCATTTGAAACAAAAATATAAAAAAGATTTAATAGCATACCTATCAGTCGAATGACAATTATAAAACGTACTCGTAGTACATTTTTACGACGCAATAGTTAAGGGTTGGGTCGTTTCATCTATCCTTGACCGTTTTAACGGTAAACCTTAATGTACCGAGATTACTCACTTACCTAGCTTGACGATAAAATAAAAACAATTATCAAAATTATTGTAATAGATTTTAACTTAGTGATTCAAACGTTACAAGAATCAATAAAATAGTATTCAAATTGAAACATAAATGCTTAATGTACGTTGTTGGTAGGTATAAAGTATTGTATCTTTCCACTGCTGGCAAAGGCCTCTTTCTCCGTATAGGTGAAGTGTCGCAGCTTAGTCCACCAGGTTTCTCAACTGTGGGTTGACGGATAGCTTTACTACCATAATCAACGATCGTTATTTGGTCTGGTTGTTAGATGGTAACTTTGTGCAATTGTAAGACTATCTATTTGGTAAATTTTGATTTCAAGGATACCTAATTGACAATATTGTCAAGAACTAATTTCTAAGTAGTAATACACATCACAACATATTCAACTACGAACTAGCTTTCCTTGAACTACCTAATTAGTTTTAGATTAGTTCAAAACACATTTATACAACAAGTAAAACGTCTTCTAGGATAATTAAGTTTGTACTACGTCTAGTTAGGACTACGAATATGCGAACCTTGAATGAATTATGAGGTCATGAATAAAATGCGCAAAAGATAAAAACGATGAATAGAGATGAAAATTGCTTCATCTTGTAACGTTCCGCTTAGGGATTGCAATCCGGTGCCGTTTTCAATCCGGCCGGATCCGATCGAATTTTTATCAATCCGGCCGGATCCGGGCCGGATCCGAGTCGGATTTATCAAACCATAATAACCTAACTTTTCTTTTTAATTCAAACGTATGTAGACCGTTAATGAAGTGAAAAAATTGTACATTTTAATTAAATTATTTTTTTAATTAAATCTCAGTTTCAAAACAAATTATATGTATAAAAGAGAAAAGCTAAAAATATTTAAATCAACTTATATTCGACCTATAACCCGTGGACCGTGGGAGTAATAGTAACTGCAATGTGAAGTTATTTAATCATCATCATCATCATCATCATTTCAGCCTATCGCAGTCCACTGCTGGACATAGACCTACACAAGTTCGCGCCAAAAATGACGTGAACTCATGTGTTTTGCCCATAGTCACCACGCTGGGCAGGCGGGTTGGTGACCGCAGGGCTGGCTTTGTCGCACCGAAGACGCTGCTGCCCGTCTTCGGCCTGTGTATTTCAAATCCAGCAGTTGGATGGGTATCCCGCCATCGGTCGGCTTTTTAAGTTCCAAGGTGGTAGTGAAACTGTGTTATCCCTTAGTCGCCTCTTACGACACCCACGGGAATAGAAGGGGAGGCTAAATTCTTTGCCGTAGCTACACAGCAAGTTATTTAATACTCGCAAAATAAGTCAATCAAATTCAGTGTTTTTTCAGCTGTAAATAAAGTTCAATACCTTCACCATAACGCATCTATAACAAATTCAAATGGTAAAAATCTATCAATCAAGTCTTTAGTCTTAGCGTCAAAGGACTCGTATCTTTAAGAACCACGCTCTATCTTTTAAAAAGAGGTAATTTTCTTAAAAAACCGCCAACACCGGATCCGGTTACCGGATCCGGCATTTGTCACCGGATCCGGTAACTGTAAAATGATGCCGGATCCGCCGGATTACCGGATCCGGTTTTCCGGATTGCAATCCCTATTCCGCTGCTGTGCAAAGGTCTTGTTCTCCACATATCTCTCTTCATATAGTATAAAGGACGGTACTTTAATACTTATAATACTCATTAACTTAAAAAATATATAAAATGATAACTTTTTTTCGACAATTTAACTACACGTAAACTTACAATAAGAATATTAAAATACCGTGTAATGACTAATAAACGTTTGATTCAAAGCTAAAATGTCTTTTCAAATGTTTGTTCAATGTCTGTTCATATTTTATATAACAAACATATCAAAAAAACCCGCAGCCCCGCACACGATCAAATAATTTGACAAACACGTTTGTCAAACAGAAATTTAATATGAAGTTTGATCAAATATTTGATCGTCTACGGGGCCCTTTAGACGACAAAACCGTTAATACGAGTTTTAAAAAGAATTGTTATGGGCCCCGTAAACGATCAAACTTGTTTGTCAAACTTGTTTGATCAAACTTCATGTTTTCATATAACAAACATATCAAAAAAGCCCGCAGCCCCGCACACGATCAAATAATTTGACAAACACGTTTGTCAAACAGAAATTTAATATGAAGTTTGATCAAATATTTGATCGTCTACGGGGCCCTTTACATTCTGTATACGTTTTATAAGGAAAATTTTCTATTATTCTTAAAGTGTCTGTAAGGTTACTACAGGGACCGAACCCAAGCCGGAATTAGTTCATAATACCAACATGTGAATAAATACCTTATTTTTAATTCGAAAGCAAGAGTTCTCAACTCATAACTGCAAGTGCAACTTTTACGACATATTTTGTACCACTGTACTGTTAAACAACACGCGTTTATAAAGATTAAGCTAAAAACAATAAAATAATTATTAAAAATTAAATTAATTTCAAATTTTCTTATTTTTAAGTAACAAAATTTATTAAATTTTGCATGAATAATAAACTACAATGTAATTTGTAAGATCTGAAGCACAACAATGTTATCGTCACTTATGATCCAAGTGTTCTTTGGGAGCTCTCATATTACCAATACCTAATAACTTAAAAAGTAGAGACGCTTTTAGTCATATTTGAATTATATTCTAAGACCATATAAATAAAGTTTATTTCATCACTTCGATTTGTTTCGTTGCAGATTGCTTGAGTGTCAAATACTCATTTAATTTAGGTACTATTCTGTCAGCCTGTTCTTAACGCGCGTTCCACTAACAATATTCTCTACGTTCTCTTTTTTACTTGTACAGCTTACTTACTAGGAATTGAGGTTTAACTAGGATATTGACCTCCTAGTGTATATTCTTGTTTCAGAACATCTACATTTGAACATAATTATGATCTCGAAGACAATATACATAATATGTATATGAATTGAGGCTAAAAATGTCTCACACACTACATTATCAAGGATGTGCACACACATGCACATAGACGTTTGTATCATGTTTACAATTTCTTTGTTTTCTATTAATCAATCACAATTACTGATACGATTACAACAAAATAATATCATAAAAATAAGCTGAAACTTCGTGTGACATAAGGCGATGTCGTTTTATGAGTATTATGAACTGTAAAGTTAAGGTCAAGGCTTCGACAAGGAAATAATGTAAATATGGCGTTAAATGCAAAAAATTAAACTTGTCACACCATTTTCAACATATCGCATGAATAATCTTTAACGTATGAGGGACATATCATATCTAAACACGATATAATTTTACCTTCAGCACAATTTTTTACTAGCTGAGGATTACAATAACACTGTTTATTGATTTCTTTTGTGTTCTCTATAATCGCTTACAATTGTGGATTACATTGTTGTCTAGATTATTGGATACATACAAATCGTGAATAATATAAAGTTAATTAATATGTAATTATAAAACAATGTTACGTAAAAGTAAAAAAAAGTTAGTCATATTAAGAATGAAATGAGGTATCATTGAGGTAGGGACATAAGGAAATATCCTTCTCAAAATCTGGAACAGTCCGACTGGGGAAGTAAGTCAAGCTTACAGGACATCATAGCTATACAATACTGCTGCAGTATTGTGTTCCTGTGGTGAGTAAGGTGACCGGAGCTCCTAAGGGATATTTAGGAGTAGGGTCAGCTACACGCTTGCGAGGTTTCTGATGTTGCAGGCGTTTACAGGTTACTGTAATTGCTTACAATCAGGTGCTAAGCTTGTTTGCCACCTAGTTGTAAAAAAAATATAAAAAATAAGGTTAGGCTTACGATATATCTTGTTTGAATCCAAATACATACAAACAACTTCATCCAATCTGGGGCTCAAATATGCTCAATATACTGTAGGTCTAAAATCTTTTTTATACTCATTCGAAGATGTAAACAAAGCTTCAGGGAGCGATAGAAAATAAAGAAGTTTCAATAAGTGAAGGTATTCGAATATATTGACGAGGCAGTATAAATGCGCATATCAAAGGGAGGTGAGTAGAGGCGAGGCAAGTGGAAGATTTCAAAGGATTTGCGATGTTGATATAAATTGAATGTAATTTTTATAGTTAGTTAAGCATATTAACCTAATAACAACATGATATAGCATTATTAATAATGCCCAGACAGACAGGCCGTGACAATCAAAATGTTTCTTATTTAAAGGTAATTAATTCTCTTTAAGTAACTTTTTTTAAAGAAATATTAATGAACGAATCTTCATTAAATAGGACACTGCCAGGAAATCTTTCATATTTGCAGAGTGCATTTTGATATCAGCTAGTTTTGTAGCTACTGTTGTAATAAATAGGTAGTTATTTTATAGCGTCTCTAGCGCCATTAGGATTTTAGTGTATGTAGATGTAGTATTTGTATCTATACAATAGATACAATACTCTGTCTTATGTACCACACCGGAGGGTAGCTGCAGAAAGTTACGGACTGAGGGCAGTTGGTGACGAACGCAGTATGGAGCGGACGTGCGCCTGCGCTCCAGTGTGGTATTGGTGAGCCAGTGTCTGTTCTAAACTTTCCTTTAGGGACCAAAGGGTCCTACAAGGATAACGTCACATGGTTCATGCTGATGTATTAGACTGAATATTTTTGGCATCAAAAGTAATCTTCAACGCCAAACGTGCAAAATCGATTTCGTTTATTACTAGACCAAGTCAAGCTATTTGCTTACTAATCAGATATGATTTACACGCAACACTACAATAAAAAGAACAGATTATGAAGGCCTGGTCAATGTAGTCGTTTGTTAGTATGTATTTAAACAAATTGTTTATATAATACCTACATATGAAATGGTGCACTCAAAATTACTCTAAATATATTCTCTAAATATTGTAAAAAGTATTAAAATTTTTTTTATGTAGTACCTATTTAAAAAATATATCTTTATTACTATACGATTACAGTAACCGCGAATTTAAAGACGTATGTCATCACTAAAATTCTAAATGCCTAAATGTGGCAAAGACGACTTGTTCAAAAATGTAGCATGAAACTTAGTTTCAAATTTATATGAAATATTTTGGAGACATCCTCGCTCTAGAGAAAAATATGAGCACTTACAATATTTCACAGAAAAAAACCTTGAAATTTTTGTACTTAAACATTGACCTATATTCAACTTTAACGACTCTACCATACGGAAACAAACACATTTTTCACCTTGTAAACAGATAATGGTACATTCTATAAACATTGTTTATGGCACAAATTTTAAAAAAGTAGGACACAGTACAAGGAAATTTTACAATAAAATGAATCGGATAATCGGCCTATTATCTGTGTGGGAACATCCAAGTTATTTGTGACTGTTCTCAAGGCCTATCTTTGTCTTTTGGACTTTCGGCTTAAAATACACGTGTCTAAATCACAAAATGTAATTTCTCTACCTTGTGACAAAATTAACACTAATAATAATTAATGACTATTAATCAAATAGTTCTAAAAAGTAAATATAAAAATGTAATCGAAATTTTTTATGGTAAATGAGTAGCTATTTTCGTCGTAAAACAATTTACTCGTGTACATTTAAAATTAGACGAATTACTTTACACAGAAAAGCATTTTTTAAACATCGATGAAAATAAAATATTTTATGTTAACAAATTATTAATACCGTTTGCTCGCAAACGAAAAAAAAAACGACTTCAATTTATAACGACAAGTAACATAACTTCTTCATACACATCGGAACTTAAAACCGTCTAATAAATCGTTATCAACCTCTCAAAATCGGAGTTTGTCTAATGGATTAGTAAAATAAACTATTAATCACAAAAAAAATACACGCCCAAGACTGTGGGGGACCTTGACCTCGACCTACAAGAACTGTTGGCATTTGCAAAGGAAAGCTTATAAAAAAATAAACTAACGAGTAACACGTTACACAACGGCGTTGTTCTTTCAAGAATTGCTTGCTTCTAGATATCGAAGCTGAAGGGCTAGAAATAATAATCAGATAAATTTTTATACGTATGTTACAGCTATAAAAAGTATTATAGTTATATAAAAATATTATTTATGAAACATTACATGTTTTCATATATAGTTTGTAGCACTCTGCCTCTTAGAACACGTAAAACCATCAATGGAATCGGTTTTCATTTCTTTGGTAGCAAAATTACTGTCAACCTTCAGTGGTGCAAAGTCGTGTATTAACCTCTTTTCTACATGTATAAGAATTAAGAAGTCTATGCCAAAAAGTTCCCACTTGAAATCATTTCTATAAATAATTTGGTAGCGTCACTATTTAGTAAAGGGCACCCCATTAGATCACAATACCTGGACAAAGGAATTAAAAAAAGACATTTAAAATATAAACACTATAGTTTGTAGCTAAAATAAAATTAATTTAGAAAGTAATTTTTTATGTTAATGTGTCGTAGCACTAACGTAGCGTATCTGCTACGACTAATATATTTATACGAGTATATAATTTTTTAAATTGTTATAGCGTCTACATTCTGATACCGTAACTTAATACATTATTCAAAAGTTAATTTAGACAATTTCAATATTACTCAGTTAATACCTTTATCGAATTTAGTTCGTTAAAACTTTGGTAAGATTTCCGACAGCTACGTCTTCCTCGTAGCTATCGCGTAACAGGTCATTCTACGGTTCTACGAAATTCGTAGCAATAGCTCAGATACGTGACGGCACTTAAACTAGGCCACGGCGTTAAATTACCGCTATAGTAGTCTTAAGTTACTAAGCACCCATCGCTTTGAAATGTAGGTTAAACCGTGGGGTCGTATGGTCGGGGCAGGTTACGAAGCATAGCATGTACGGTCAGATTGCGTTTATCAAGCAGACACGTGAGCCGCCGTCATGCATACTTATAATATTTTTAAAGTACATCTAGGCGCTATTACTTACACCTATTATAAATTTATTAAAATACGTATTATATACGTATTTTTATATATATGTCTGTACTCGTATACATATGTGTATATGAGATGTATATTAAACAATATTATATATTATCTATACATTCCATATAACCATTCATATTATATATGCACAAGCATATTATATAGCAAACTACTTTATAATATCTAGTCTGGAGGAGATCACTATCTAGTGAAAAACTGTCTGTCCGGCCGTTGCACATTTTTACCTTTGGTTTTCACGTAAGTACCTATACCTATATATTTTCATATTATAATTCTTGTATGTAACTGTGTACAAAATTATTAATGAAACTTAGATATGGATATTCCTTATTAGAATATTTAGTTTTAATAGCATTTTAATGAATATAAATCAATATTCGTCGACATTTATACAACACCATAAAAGTCGTATGTTTTTTTAAGGCTAACAAAACGTTTCTGTCTACTTTTATAGTTGGAAACAAAATAATAACAAAAGGATTATTTCCTTTACATGAGTTGACTTTTACAAAGAAGACGTTGCGTTTTATGCGACCTTTCTTTTTGGTTGTTAAATAATTGGAGAACATGATTGACAGGCCAAGTGGAACATGTTAAAGTGAATTTCAAGTAAAAAATACAAGTGCCTCCATGCAGTTTCAATAATTCGTAACGTATTAAAATATTGAAATAAAATTAAAATCACTACAATTTATCATTCTGCTTATATCCAGCACATTTTTAATATCTTGTTATTTTTACTGAACAATACATTCTCACACGCAGTCCTATTGTTTTAGCTGAAACGTATAGCGCATTAAAATTGTATTTTTAATACTACTAAATTAGCTTTTATTCTATTATTAAAAATGTAATAGTCAGCAACCACCTTATAATTTCTTTTTAGTGACGATGATACTTTTTTCATGTCTTACAATATCTATATTAATATAATAAAGCTGAAGAGTTTGTTTGTTTGATTGTTTGTTTGTTTGTTTGTTTGAACGCGCTAATCTCAGGACCTACTGGTCCGATTTGAAAAATTCTTTCAGTTTTAGATAGCCCATTTATCGAGGAAGGCTATAGGCTATATATCATCACGCTAAGACCAATAAGAGCGGAGTCCACGCCGACGAAGTCGCGCGCAGAAGCTAGTGTAGGTATAAACCGGAGAGCATACGCTTGGTTTCTATTATTTTAAAAAGTTTTTGTAAAGTAACAAGGGAATTTATTTACAACGACGCGTTAACATTGTCCCAATATAAACAAAAGTAATTAATAGTAAAATGGATGAACCAAACTTTACATTCGACGAAAATCGGTTGTCAGCGTTAAGTGGTCGAAACTCGAAACCTTTTGTTTCAACTAAAACGTTGTCTTGATAGCGGAATGCTTTTAGCTGGAACATTGACAAAGTGACAACGCGTCTTTTAGTAAATATGATCTATGATGATAGCGTAGACAACACGTAGACAATCTTATAAAATAACTAGCTGTCCCCGCGACTTTGTCCGCGTGGAATTTAACGAAAAATTTATTATTCATTTCGCAGAGTTATAAAATAAATTTTCTAAAATAAAAGTAGTCTAAGTTACTCCTTATTACATCAGCTATCTACCAGTGAAAGTCCCGTCAAAATCGGTCTAGCCGTTTCAGAGATTAGCCGGAACAAACAGACATACAGTACATCTATACAGATTGTATACATGTTAGGTTTTGATTTTAATTTGGTACCTTCATAACAGAACGATAACATACTACTTTGTGTGATTTTTTAGTGCAGTATAACGAGAAGACTCACAGCAACAAACTGTAGATAGTGTCATTGAGTTTTTACTTGCATTTCTTTGCAATTCCTCTGGTGTTTAGCAGTGAGTGAATAAGTAGTAAGAAAAGTGCATATTTCAGAATAAATTCCGAGCAAATACATCGTCCACCCGTTGCAGAACAGCGACGGTTTAAAAAGTTACAACCCTTTTCGATGAAAGGAAATGGTGCATTTACTCAGCAGTTAAATCTAAAGGAAATTATTGTAGGTATCTACTAAAGAGAGTAGTGATTTTGTTCAGTATTTGATCATACAAATGTATTTTATAGTAGGTAGGTGCATTTACTTTTAAATTATTAAGTTACAACAAAAAAAATGTTGTAACACGTTGAACTGGACATTGTGAAATATTATTCATTGAAGATGTTATGGTTTAAGATGTTAAAAAAAAATACAACCGATATCTACATTTTAATCTGATCAAAATCAAAATCTATTCATATTGCTCTGAATAATTTTTATGCAGCTTTGTTATTCACCGTTCGTAGAACGAAATCTTTGAAAGTGTTAGTCATAAGCCAATTTACATTGGCGCGGTGTATTGGATTCCAACTAACTCAAACATAGCGGCATACCCCAAAAACAAGCACAAAGCCACGGCTAATACGAAAATAATTGGAACAAGGTCGAACGATCGGCCAGAACGGATGCAGCGACCGCGATGTCTTTCTCTACGTATAAAATCAATATGAAGGCAACAGCACCATGGCACGCTATGACGAAAAATAAGCACAATAAATTATACAGCAGGTCATTCACCTCAAATCGAATCAGCGTGCACAAATTTGATCGTTGCCAACAATGTTCAGACACCGAGACACCGCACTCGCGCCGTTTCGTCTTTTGTTTCGCAGCGTTTCCGTTTTACAGTATATTATCGTTTATAACCGATGGACAATGAAAGTAGACTGGACTCACCCCGCGCACCTATGCATCTTTTAGACGGAAGACAAGGACGTAAAGTGATTGGCTGTATAGCTCTATGAGTTCTGTCGCTGGTGACGAACTTTCGTAATTTTTCGCTTAATATAAGCTACGGTTCGCGTGTTATAAAGCTACCAATAATAACTATTTGGAGTATTATCGTCGTGGATCCTGTACAAATTGACGTTGTTTGTCCTGGGTTGTACCTCGAATGGAAATATCAATAGCTTAATGACATATGCCTAGCTATGAGTCACGATATCGTAGTCATTAGCGTATGATGATAGGTTTTATTTCCAAATTGTTGTATACCTAATAAGCAAAAACTCAGCTAGAGGCAATCAATACACTATTAGGGACAAGTGAGTTTATATTATACGAATATATTTGTTCGGATCTTAATGTATACTTATTACAACAAAACCTAACAGTAGGTATTGTAAGTTACTAGAAAGTTTTGAATAACAGTCATTATTCCTCATTAAAATTATGATTTACGTTCATTATAACGAAATAAATTCTAAAACAACAAAAAACCTAAATATGTGTTGTTAAATTAAATTTTTTGCTAAAAAAAATTTTAAAACTTCAGAATCGCTAAGTAAGCTTTGTTCTCCATAAAAAGCACAGACTTTTTTACGACTCATGGGAGGGAAATCGCAACAAAATTACTTTAGCAATAATCTTTTTTTTAGAAATAGGTATATGTTTTGAGTTTATTTTCATTCTTCATCCTTAACAAACCGCTTTCTTTTAATACGGGAAAAAGAACAGATTATTAGAAATACAGTTTGTTTAGCTGACTAAGACATCATCCTCGTTTGTCATACCCGCCTAAAGACTTTGGTCGACTCTACCGCGTTCATTTCCGAATATAAAAAATATTTTTAATACTAAAGTGAGATTAGCTTCTAAAAATTTATTTAGGAAACATGTTTTTATTTATATTAATTTTACCCTCTTTTGAGTCCCTTCTACACACTGTCTATTTATCTTCTATCTTCTTCTATGCTAATAAATGGCGAGTCGGTTTTTTGTTTGGTTATACTGCGAAAACTACTGAACCGATCTGAATAATACTTATACCATATGATGCAGCGTGTTTCGGAGAAGGTTTAAGTATATGATATGATGGTGATTACTTATCGTGTTAAAAAAATATGGATGGACAGAGGTCGCTAGTGTTTATATATACAAATAAAACTGTATCGCCGAAATGTATGTACGGCTGTACGCACATAAGTTTCGAACGAATGCATCAAATTGCATTATTGTTTTTTTTTGTGTGTTCGTTACTGTCACGAAAAGCTTTTCATAGGAAAAAAATTAAAAATATATATTTATTTATTTACGAAAAAAACTACAACGTAGTAGTCCAGGTTAGGATCTTAACATATAATTATGTAAATTTGACTAAGTCTACGTAAAATATAGACTGTGTAGAAAGTCATGAATAAAATTTACTTAAAGGTCGAAATAATTCCGAAATTAATAAACTTAAGTGGTTAACCACGACATAGAAAAATTTGTGTCAATGGTTCAAGGATAAAGTTTAAAAATAAAATTGTACATTAAACTATTCTTTTTAGGTATTCTTATAACTTAATTATTAAAATTATTTAAAACGAAATCCCGTTTTAAATAATTTGAGTAATGAAAATAACCATGTTAAATTAAAGTCTTAATTATTAAAATTACATTAACGAAAATATATGTGCATAAACAGATATTTTTATAGAATTTTAAATGTTTATTTTGAAAACTAATCAGTTTTAAGCATTGTTTTTTATATTTTTTCCATTTTTAAATGAAAAACGGAACGGAAAAACCTATCAATTAAAATGATTTACCAATATGATCAAATGATTTAAAATGATTTTCAAGAATTATTACTTTTGTGTATAAATATTATTTTCTTATTATTGTTATTTAGCGGTGTATAGCTTTACTGCCTAAATAACTTTTAATAAAATAATAAAAAGCTAAATAGCTTTTATGCACGTTTAACTTTTGCTTTTATGCTACGTAGAATATGATTTGGAATATGTTTAACGTTAAATACAATAATAATTATATATTAATTAGAATGCATCTCACTTAAAATAAGTTAAAAAAACACACAATGGGTACTTACTGATAATCCTGGATTACAGCCCGAAGTAATAGAATTCTTCCTAAACTTCGGAACGCAAATTTGCATCGAACTTTTTCCTTTAGGAGGTCCGGCGCAACCGTACTCGTCACTTCTATCGTTTCTAGTCAAATTAATATTGTTCGTGTTGTTGACCTTTACTAATATATTACAAGTCTGTGAAGCAATTTGAAATAAACCTTCCTCTAAGTTCCTCTTATTGTGATACTCTCGGTTAAATTGCAAATAGTCCCACCATGAAGGCATTTTCTTTTATGAAACGTAAAGAAGTTTCGTAAGTTAGTAGGAGAAAGGCGTCGCGTGCGAACGCTCTGAAACGAAGCCTCACTTTGACGGTAGAACCGACTGGAGCTTGCGCGTTATAACTTCAGCTTGACGTTGAAAGTACCTAAACTATATAAATGCTTACACCTAGACCCACAGGAATATGTTCGTGCGTTTCATTTGTTGGATCAAGCAAATAAAATGGTCCCAACACAGTGCACTTTCTTTTTATAGGTAACGTCACGCTCACCATGAACTATTTTTACACGAAATTTCACTTGTCTATTAGAAAAATTAAACTGAATAGTTGACTTAGCAATTATTTCCTTCAAAGTGCTTACAATAAGATAAAAGACTTTCTGTTTATTGTAAACTAAGTGTAAAGGATTGCTACGATGTGAGTGTATTTTTATTTATATCTATACTAATATTTAGAGGAAAAGTTTATAACTTTGTTTGTATATACGGGGTAATCTTCGCAAATACTGATCCGATCATGAAAATTCTTTCACTAACAGAAAGCTACACTATTCAGGAGTGACATAGGCTATATTTTATTGTAATTGAACAAAAATTCTGTAAATAAGAAAAAGATAAAAATATAACCCCAAAATGGTATATATAATAACGCCATCTCTCGCCGTCATCTATCGCTATTAGAATACTTTATTAGCCTATCGACGTCGTTTTCGAGATTTTTGATAGATGGCGTTGGAGTAACATATTATTTATTTAAGTGCTATAAAATTTAGTATGTTATTTGGTTCTGTAATTTAAAATAATAAATACACGATATTATTACGATTTTACGCCCAACGAAGTGGGCACGGGTCTGCTAGTTTATTTGATATAAGTTATTGTGACAAATATATAGATTTTAAACAAAGTTATATTAGCAAATAGTGTAACTACCTAATAGAATTTAACACGTGAGTCTGTTAATGGAATATATCATCAGCAACAAAAAACATGATAGCAACAAAGAAATAAATACACAAAAAATAAAATTAAAAAAAGTAATGCACACAAGTTTATATCCACTTACAAAAATAATTGTGAAAAAAACCGACTTCAATTACTTCGACAATTGTTTGTCGAAGTAATTGAAGTCGGTTTTCTTCAAACCTTCTTTACGCACGCTTGACTTATAGCGACTGAGCTGGTGAATGCGTGAGAGTTACCAAAAGTGTGATCAGACGGGGCGAACGGAAGTTGAGAGAATTAAAGAATTGAAGAAGAGAGAGAGAAGAAGAGAAGAGAAGAGAGAATTTGAAGATATAAAGAGAGAGAGAGAGTTAAGTTTCGTATATTATTATAGGGGCAACCTGAAACAGTTTTACTTAGTCAGTCGTGTGCCGGTATAAAGCAGTATTCCACAAACTTTTTGTGTTCAAGGTACACCTAGGAAAAGATAACTTTTTGGAGGTACACCACAAAGAAAAAATATTTTTTAAGTAATATTAATCAACATTTATTTATTAATCATCGAAACAATTTACTTAAAATAAATTTATATGATAACCTTATTTTTCCGAGGCACACCAATTAACGACCACGGTAGGTAGTTAGGTTTACGTACACCAGTGTGCCGCGGTACACACTTTTTTAAAGCACCGCTGAAATTTCCAAATAAAAAACGATGATTGATGGGAAGTTATTGTAAACTATTGTGTGTTTGAAACAAGGATTTCAAATACCTACTTTATTTAAATTTTCGTACTTTAAAAAACAATTTTTATCTGGGCATTTTTCGATCCATATAGATCTATCAGGATCCCCAATGGAACTTAACATTTTGTATCGGAGTTTTTCCACAGGGAGCACACTCGTTTTTTTCAGACTAAAAACTTATTATAACGAAAATATAATACATAATAAAATATTGTATTGATAAAAGAATTTTCGAAATCTGTTTATTATTTCCAGAGCCGTTTGAATAATGCTACAACTTTGACCACTTTATTAAATTAATGGTAGGTATTAGACGAGGAAAAACAAACAAAACGTTTTACATTTCCTTTTTCAATTTCAAATTTTTCATAGAATTATTTTTGTGTCGGAAAAACCTAACTATGATAACCTTATCTTTGTTAAGTAATCCTTACGGAACACTAACGACTGCAAATATGACATATAAAATTCCCTGTTGACCACCAACCCTGACTTTGCTAGACGTTAGTAATATTAATTATTCAATAAATGTACATATTTGAGAACCAAAAACACAAACCGAAAGCCTTGAGCCGTCTGTTGATACCATATTATATATCTCCCTAAGTTTACAATGCAAATAAAAAAATGAAATATTTTGTTTATGAATAAAATAAAACGGTTCATATAAATTTAAACAAAAAAGTTCAAGTTACCTAAGTACTTAATAAGTAATTGATATTGTTATGCCTAGAATTTCCGACTACCGAAAAGAACAATTAAAAATGTGTGTGTCAGCTCCGACGCACGACTGGAGTTTACTTCCTATTTATACAAAGTACTCTGTGAGTTTACTCCTTCAGATCGACTGTCTAAATTGGCACAAAAAAGGTATAATCTAAAAAAAGATTAATACCGTTTCAAAAGGTAAATCAAATAACGCCATCTATCGATCGATGGCTGGCGTTATTAGAATAGGGTTCCGATAGACGACGACGTTTTCTTAGTAGTTTATCTTTTCGATAGATGGCGTTACGAGAAACGTAACGAGGTCATTCTTTCAGTAGATTTTACTCCTCATATTTTTTTCATACCGGGGGCGTTATATAAAAATTGATTCTTAAGGAGAAAACTCCAATAAACTCCCAACAATGTTTTTAATGAATGTGTTTCTCAGCTAAACATTTATAATATTTTTAGTTTTATCGACCTCAATAGTCCATTAGGGCAAAGTCATTTCCTATTCCTAACAGTATCGCATAATGTCATACACATCTACTTGAACATTTTACTAGTTTAGCTAAAGTCAAGTAAATAGCATATGATAATTATATGATACTAGCCGACCCGTGCCCACTTCGTTGGGCGTTAATTATTTTTGTGATGCAAATAATATACTTTATAAATACTTAAGTTTTCATCTCTCACATATAACTACCACCCCCTGTTTCAACCCCAAAAGGGGTTGATTTCTAAAAATACATTATTAGTACACCTCCACACCATCTATAGAGCATACATTTTGAATTTCAAGTCTCTTACTTCAAAAACATAGGACTTTCATACAAACTTCCAACCCCCGTTTTACCCTCTTAGGGGTGGAATTTCGTAAAACCCGTTCTTAGCGGATGTCTACTCCCTATAAGGAACCTACCTGCCAAATTTCAAGTTTGTAGGTGTTATAGTTTCTGAGATTTCGTGATGAGTCAGTGACCTTTCGCTTTTATATATATAGAAAAAAGCTTGCTATTGCTATATTTAAGTACTCGTATTTACTAAGTTTGAAAATGTAATAAATTAAAATCAATCAAATCAAGTAATTTTATTTCCTTCTTTATATAAAGGTAAATCTCGCGACAAGCTTTTATCAATCAATAGGTACATAATTCATAAAAATGTAACGGGTTGCTATCAGTACATCTATACTAATATATAAAGCTGAAGAGTTTGTTTGTTTGGTTGTTTGTTTGTTTGAACGCGGTAATCTCTGGAACTACTGGGCCGATTTGAAAAATTCATTCAGTGTTAGATAGCCCATTTATCGAGGAAGGCTATAGGCTATGTACCATCACGCTAAGAC
This sequence comes from Melitaea athalia, assembly GCA_905220545.2. NCBI lineage: Eukaryota > Metazoa > Arthropoda > Insecta > Lepidoptera > Nymphalidae > Melitaea > Melitaea athalia. Next base: position 15,532,637 of record HG992188.1, read on the forward strand.
CAATAGGAGCGGAGTCCACGCCGACGAAGTCGCGCGCAGAAGCTAGTTTAAGATATAATTATGAGAAAAATATTATTGGGACCTTTATCGACGCAATTAGCACCCAAAACAATGATTGTCAGATTTTTTGTCTGTTTGTTTGTGCATTTGTGCACGCTAATCTCAGAAACGACTTATCCGATTTAGATTTGATTTTTACTAATATATTTGGCAAGCTTAGCTTACTTACTTTCATGTCATTCGGTTAATAAATAAGTTATGCCAATTTAAAGAATTACGTTGAATATGTAGACACTATTATTCCACCAGGACGAAGTCGCGAGCACAGTATAATATAAATCGTGTAATGACATTATATTATGTTGGTAGTAAAAGATTTAAAATTTTAAAGGAAGTTTCTTTTTTCTTTTTAGCGCATTTAAAATAAAAGCTTTTTTTAAAATGTTTTCTACTTTTAATTAATTTTTTTATATTTTCGTTATCGCTGGACAGGTTTCAGCCTGGTATTCTCAGCAAATGCTTTCATCTGATACCTACCCATAATGTATGAAAGCATAAAAAATATTAGTCCGCCATATTGGATTTAAAGTGGCGTCAGTTTATTTTTTGAATTAGTCTCAGCAAGCCCTTTCATTTGATAGATACCCATATTCTAGGAGTGCAACAAAAATAACTACTCCGCCATCTTGGATTTAGAATAATAATCGTGCTTATAGAACAGTTAAACACGCATTGTCTTGTAATTTTCTGCGCAGTCGGTTGACAATATATGCTTCAAAATTGAGTTACAAGATTCCACCCTAACAAACATACATACATACTTACATAATTATAATGAAAGTACAATAAACGTTTTTAAAAAGAATAATTAGTTTAAAATATTCATTAAACACTCATCATCAGTTTTGTTCTGTAGATGTTTGATCTTTATTTTAATCGTTATTTATTGTTCTATATGTGTAATAACATCGTAAAATGATGGCAAGTTTATTAAAATACTTTAAAAATGTATGAAAAATTAAATAAGTTATTAATATAGGAATTTTCTGCAAATGAAACACAGAAATAGATACAGTATAAAATTACTTTTTATCAAAAATATTTTCATAGGGGTAGTCCATTAATCACGTGTCTCAAAAGGGGGGGAGGGGATTAGGTAAAACATTACGGAATATCTAGGGGTTATCGCAGGGGTTATATTGAGGTATCAGGTGTATTTCTTTTTCGTTTGATTTGAATTTCTAAACCAAAAAAAAACCACTGACAAGCACCCTGCAATCTTCATGCTTGTCTAGAAATTTATATCACGATGCTTAGTTTTTCAAAATTTAATCAGATTATATGTGTACTTAAAGATAATATTCTGAAAATTTGAATTTACTTTGCACAAAAAGAATACAAGTAATTTTTGGGTATAGGGGGGTAGTTTAAAACCTCACCAAATATAACCAAGGGCAACCAAAACCACCACATAATTTATAAACGACCCCCATAGTAGAGTATGCTACAAACATAATGTAGGTACAAATACGCTTTTGATATAGGTCTTAATTAACTTCCTTCATATCCACGTCATCAGATATCGACTCCAACTCTTCAGGTTCATCTAACAAAGCTTGCAATTGATGTATTGACGTCACAAGTACATGAAATTGTTTCTTTCTCAACGACAAGCGACTCTCAAGCTGTTGTTTTGTTGCCATAAGACTACTCAGTTCGGTTTTAAGTGTACCGAGGCGTTCTAATGTATCTTTTCTATCTGGCTGCTCGCTAATCACTTTTGCTAATACATCATATTCAATACGATTTTTCCGCACTGTTTTTGCTTGAGCTAAATCTGCTTTGCTCTTCTCTATGTTGCCTTTCGCTATTTCAATACCATTTTCTAGAATTTTCGATAGCGATTCGTAGCTCTTTAGCTCTGCGGCCATCATGTCGGAGCCCAGTTGAGATTTTGTCACAGCAAATTCGCATTGTGCTAGTTGTGCTAACATTCTGTCGTGAGTGGATTTGCTGAAAAATATAAGCAACGATTTAAAAACTACTACTACTTTGCCCCGCGTTTACATGATCTCTCACCACCATGGGTTGACTGGAAGAGATCTCTTTTGGAGATGTTTGCCCTTGCCAACTTCCTATATTTTAATGAATATTGTAAAATTACTTAGGGCAATAAAGAATATATTAAAAACGTCTTTGATATATTATAGTATAAAATATAGCTTTATATTAATACAAAATTTAATTAGGTGCTAACTACCTGCCCTGGTGTCGCATGCATAATATAAAATAATTTAATGTACAGCAAGGGTCATTGGTTGCTAATATTCGCTATTTAAAATTAATATTTAGGTATATTTAATGACTTTCTTTAGATCACCAAAAGGTTTCCCCCTTCATAAGCTATAATAATATAATCGTCTAAATTGATTAGTCTAAAAAGTATAAATGGTGTATTAATTTTTAAACTTAACAGTATTGTAGTTATGAAAGATACAATAGAAAATTAGAACAATCTTCTATTACTTCAATTTCATTAATTTGAAATATTTGTTTTCAAAAGTAACACATAGAATAAAAGAGACTTGAATATTATTTGAATAATAAAATTTATAAATTGCCAAAAAATTCTAACCTGTCTTCGTGTTTCTCATCAGTACTGTTGCACCATTTTATTAAAGTTTTTAACAAAACATTAAGTCGTCGATCGTCTCCCGTACCATCACCGTCGATAAGAAGCCTTCTTCGTATTACGTCCTCTGAAAATATTAATAAATCACATAATTTTATTATAATTAAACTTAAATGTAAAGTTGAATGAGCTTCTTGACTTACCATCACCCATTTTTTCAATTAAAAATTAAACCCCTTTAATAAATTTTTTACAAGTATAAGTTTAAAGTAAAATGTGTAAAATATAATGCTATTATTTACATTCAAATAATTTAATTATAAGCTTGTTTTTATTTAAATCAAATCGTTTCCAATGGAATGTGCACAAGCTGCGGATACGCGGTCCGAGCGAAATAGCTTCGCGAGAGCCCTCTGTCTCTTTCATTAGGGTGACCAAATAATATGATGTAGGTAGATACTAATATAATAACCATTAATTTGATTTCATAAATTAATTATTTTTTTAGGAAAGGATGGATTAAAGTAAAATACATGATGGAGAATTTATAAATATTTATTTGGTAGATATTAAGAGTCAGGTTCACACATTACTAAATAAAATAATTAAGTTTATTACGAGTTAAAGTTGATTTGTGACCAATAATTTGACTAGTCACTTCTTCGCCGAGAAAGCAGCTAAATTAGTCTTCCTTTTGAAAAAACTAAATCCAAAAAAAAATTACAAAACCATTAAAAACAACTAATTTACTGTTATATATACTGTTATATTTACTTATAAGTACCTGGATGACCGAGTTTAGCTCGATATTTTTTTTTCTTTGGTAAATTGTTTTTTTGGAAATTTTATTTTATGGTTTTTGATTTTCTGTTCATTTACTAATTTTAAGTATTTTTTATTTGCCTTATTCACTTCTTGTTAAATATGACAAAAATGTCAGTGATTCCGTTTTATTTAAAAAAATATTGGCTTCAAGAAGTTCTTCCTGATTTTGGTAGATTTTAGAATAGTTTTTGTTGAATAAATGGGAAATAAATGTTTCAAAAAATGATTGCGTCTTATTTAAAAAATTATTGCCTTCAAGAAGTTCTTCCTGACTTTGGTAGATTTTAGAATAGCTTTGTTGAATAAATGGGAAATAAATGTTTCAGCAGCGTGGTGGATTAAGCTCCGATCCTTCTCCTACATGGGGAAGAGGCCTATGCCCAACAGTGGGATATTACAGGCTGAATCGATCGTGAAATGTTTCAAAAAATTACTGACTATAGAATTTTATTAATAATTAAATATCGTAGTGTTTTTCTGTCATCCAAATTAAAAAAGACACTAATCTATATAATAAAAGTGAATGTTGCTAAGCGCATAACTGGAGAATGGCTAGACTAATTCGGCTAATTTTTTTACGTTCCTTAAATCCCACGGAAGGCTTTTATACAAAAAAAAAAAAAAAAACAAAAACGAAACAGAACGTAGTCTGTCCGGGCAGTCTCGCGGGCATTATAAGAAAATAACAAAGAAATCTGATTTAACTCAAATATATCCAATTTAAATCAGTGACGTTGTGTAAATAATCTTATAATTTAGTTCATTATGAGCACCCTACTTCAAGAATTGAAATATACTTATTTTAAGAAAGAAATACCGCATCCTGCATAGGATTCGCTTTTGTAACCTTCAATCGCACATTTTTTGACCATATTTGTTACGTCCGAATAAAGAAATTGATTGTTTTATCATCGAATTACGGTTAAATTAAATATCACTGCTGATCACCATAATTTCAACAAATTAATATGGCTGACGGGCTGCCAGTCTAACTTGTATATATTCTACTAATAATCTTTCTTTTTTAATTACATTTCAATACAGTATCAAAATTATTGATAAAAATATTCTCATTCTAACTATAATAATATAAATATGTCAGAACCACAATTAATGTGTGATGAAATGTTTTTTTTGATAGGACGAAAAATTATTATTTTTTCTACCATTCCTACTAAATTACTCCTGGGAACACTTTAGAAAGGGACACAGGGCTCTCACAGCGCTATCTCTTTCGGACCGGATTTCTCTCTGACCAAGTGATTGTTAATAATAGAACTTATCTGCATACATATAAGGTTTATTATTATATTGGTGTCAAATTGATGTGCACATTCCATGTTGGGAAGTTTCTTGTTTCCAACTTATGTCTGGTATAAACCAGTCAATGTCAAATATATGTCAAAATGTCATGTCACAGATTAATCATTAATGATGTATCTACTTGCCTACGGTACGGAACAAAGGAGGTGAACGGAACGGTACTACGAAGTACGAAACAAGTAGGTAATAAGGTGAAAAGTGTGTACAAGATGTAGATAAGCAGTTTGGCTCCATATAGACAATAATAATATGTATATTAATATACGATACGATAATAAAAATGATAGATTAACAAATCCTATATAATTAATTTTCAAAGGCAAATAAAATAATAAAAACATTTGTGGAACACGATGTTGTATCGATTATTTGAAAGCAAGTAACATCACTACGCTCTCATCAATTTGAATAATTTCCAAACGCAAAATGTCAAGTAATTGTTTTGCTTTTGAGATAGTCAGATTCAGATAGTCCTAGCCCATTAAATTTGTAGTTAATAATGGCAAATTCTTATTGTTTATTTACTTATTTTATTGATTTTCAACTTTCGAGAGTGGTATTTTTATAGAGAAATTGTATACAGTGACTACAATCATGGAAAACGTAAATTTCAGTGATAAAGTTGAGACTTATTTTTCGGAATTGGGTCGATGGTTCGTGATATTTGTATATTTCGTATTAATTATTTAAGGTTAAAAATAAAGTGTTGCATTCAAAAGAAATGTGATATCTTTCAGGAAAGTGTGGCGCTGTATAGTATTGGGTCAAGTATTGTCTCTTTTGTTAAGTGGTAAATGTATCCTTACCACCCTCCTACAAAGTGCAACCTGGCAATTTCCTACTACTGGCCAGCTCATTGTACCCTATTTAATTCTTTTCATCTTATTCACACCATCTTTATTGTGTAGTGGACCTAAAAAAATATTTAAGTAAGTATTAACAAATTACATACTGTAATATGATTCCAAGTACATAATATCATAATTTTAATATAAATGTTTTTAAAAGCACAATTTGTTTAGTAATAATTATTAGTAATTTAATTTTTTAATGCTATGAAATATATATTTTTTAAACTAAATATGAAAAATGTCAAAAGCTAAATCTTAAAAATTAAAATTATAAAATTTACATTTACATGTAGAATTCGAAAGCAATTTTGCATCATGATTTCATTACAAATTAAAATTATATTTGTTTTTAATAAATTAATATTAAATATTATCATCCAATTGTTTGCCAATATCAATGACTATAACAAAAAAATTTCCTCTAACAGAAAATGGTGGCTAGTGTTAATAGCCTGTGCGTTAGATGTGGAAGCTAGCTGGCTCCTAGTGCTATCGCAGCGCTTCACCTCAGTACTTAGCTGACAGCTGCTAGCATGTAGCGGGGTCGGGGCTGCATTGGTTGGAGGGGCTTGGAGGGGTCAGAGGTTGGGTGTCGCTCATGTTGCCGGGGCTACGTTAGGTCTTATGGCCGTCGTGTGCGTCGTCTGGGCTGATGTGGAGGGAGCTCCCACTGATGGTAATATATTATTTAAAATCTTAGAAATTAAATTTCTGATCAAATTTTTTTTAATTCTGTTTAAGATTATTATGTATGTGGTGGTTAAAGCAGCATAAAATTGATATTTGCTATGTCATACATTGGATAGCTTAAGTTAGGAATAGTTCAGGGCAAAACATTCAACTAGTTAAAACTATTAGAAAAATTGGAAACAAACCTACATATATGTTTAGAGAATATTTATAAGTAAAGTATATAGATTACATTTACATGTTAGATACACATTAATATTTTTTATAAGTAATCTTCATTTAAAAATATTTCAGGTAAAAATCAACTAGTAGGCGACATGCTCTGCTTAGGAGGTTCGCTTCTCTACGCAATAGTGACCGTGCTTCAAGAGATAATGCTCAAGACACACTCGTGCGCAGAATACCTAGCTCTCCTAGGTTTTATAGGCAGTGTCCTATCTTGCTCACAAACATTTTTCCTAGAATTCAGTGAACTATTGTCGTTCAACTGGTACGAGATTGAAACAATAGTCCAGCTTGGAAGCTACTGCGGTGTTCAGACAATATTTCAGATATTACAAAGCTTCATGCTGAGAGACGCTGGCTCCATTATACTGCATCTGTCGTTCCTCTCCGCGGATTATTATACTCTTATCGCTGGAATGTTCATATTTCAGTTTAAGGTAAACTTAATTTTTCTTAACACTACAGTATTAATTTTAAATTGTACAAAAATTTTATTCCTTATTATCCATTAATATACCTTTTATGCAATATAATTGTTTATAACTTAATACTTGTCTGAAAAGAGTATGGATAATTTTGCCAATGTCGTAAAATGGAAAAGATACAAAGAGACACATATAGATTGTTCACTGTACATCATACATTTTAGATAAATATGATAATTTATTTCATGTAAATAGTACCAAATAACTGTGGAGTCTTAATCGGTTATTTTTCATCCCAACACTATTCGTTTAGCATTACGTTCGTACTCCTTCCTATTTATACTTCGTGTCCACTACGTTGCTCCACTGCGGGGTGGCAGATATATTCCCTATATACGAACCTGCAAACCGCCGCTATTTAGGCGCGTACTTGGACCAGTCACCGATATACCAGAGCGGTTGTTATGCAGCCGTTGCCTTCGAGATGATAATTACAAATGGTTCCCACCAGTTCCACGCGCTGTACTTCCTGTCGTACCTGCTGGCGCTGGTGGGCGTGTTCCTGTTCAGCGCGCGCGCCACCAGCGCCCCGCCCGCCCCGGTGCTGCCACAGCTCATCAACGACTCCGTACAGTCGCAGGACAATGTTTCTATGTGAGTTTAGATACATTATTATTCTAATTTATTGATGTCTAAGCTTGTCATTTTGATTTATTAATGCTGAAGCGTACAGCCTGTAATATACCATTATAGGCATAGGCCTCTTTCTCCATGTAGGAGAAGGATCAGAGCTTAACTCACCAAGCTGCTCCAATGTGGGTTGCCGGATTTATTAATTACATGTAAAATAAATAATGTTGGCATAAAACAAAACATAAATTTTTTATTTTCTTTGTTTGGGACAATAGTTTAAAATTCTTTCATACTACATGACAAAATACAAAGCCTAAAATAAAAAATAAAAAACGAGTGTGCTTTAAACCACATGACTGAAGTAAAACTTCTTTAGCTCCATCTAACTTCTATCTTCATCTCAACTTCCGTTCGCCTCTCCCGATCTCATTTTTCGTAACTCTCGTCACGCATTCTTCAGCTTTCTCCCCAAGTCAAGCGTGCGTAAAGAAGTTTTACTTCAATAAACCTATTAGGTAGGGATCCCTAGTACATTTTTTTCACCTGATCAGTATCAAGCCAATTTTTTGGGAGTGGCTACATTTTGATGAGGCGAACAAAAAATTCCTCTTCGAAAACTCTTGATTGTGGTAGCTAACAGAGATAGTAGGGGGTAGAGCAGCAGTGAGCGTAGGACCGGGATAACGTACCACGCAATTTGTAGGACAATATTACTATTAAATTATATAGATATTAACTAACTAAAAGCAAAAAAAAAATCAGAAATAAAAATTTATTTTTGATGACCTTACGAGGTCATCAACTTGATGACCTCGTAAGGTCATCAAAATTATTATTAACCAGCTGATTTTTTTTCTTTTAGTTAGTGATTATCTATATAATTTAAGAGTAATAATATCCTACAAATTGCGTGGTACGTTATCCCGGTCCTACGCTCACTGCTGCTCTACCCCCTACTATCTCTGTTAGCTACCACAATCGAGAGTTTTCGAAGAGGAATTTTTTGTTCGCCTCATCAAAATGTAGCCACTCCCAAAAAATTAGTTTGATACTGATCAGGTGAAAAAAATGTACTAGGGATATCTACCTAATAAAAGTTATCTACGAAAATAATACTTATTTATCTACCCCAGTGTAACTAATAGTTGCATCAAAAAATTTGAGAAAAGACACAGCCTTTATGGATTTTTATTTCAACACACTCCAATTTATTTTATTAAGATATATAAAAGAAAGATTAAAAATTTAAAGGAACAGTAAGATACCACATAAACTTGTTCGAATATTATTGAACAATAAATATGTTAAGTTGTTGAAAGGAGGAACTATGTGTAAAATATAATTAAATATATTTTCAGGGAATTCACAGTGCCTACACTGGACTGTATTCCACTATCCGAAGGACTCGAACCGCCGATGAGCAGAGACACAACATTTACATCTTTTCTCGGAGGACAAACTAACATGTCCAACATTCCTAACGGTAACATAACTGTTGGACACACAAACGGCATCAATACAAAGGAACCAACTCAAAACTAGTAACAGAAAGCCCCCTAGCTTCTTATAACGTTATAAGTTAAAATAATTCAGTTCAATTTTAGGACCAAAGCAAATAACCGCCTGAAATGTATTGTTTTTACAAAATCTTTCTTAATATATTCTCAAAGCTAAATGTAGTTTGAGTAATTTTATTTATTTACAGTTGATTACGCTTAATAGTTGTATGTTGTATCACGGTTAGTTTAAAATATAGCAAGTCTTTGGATTGTTAGTTCGCTAGATTTGATACTTGTACACTTAAAGGAATGTGCTTTGAATTATTTTTTCAAAACAATTTTGATGTTGATAGTCATAGAAATATAGTTCAGTTCGCTAAACTCTCAAGAATTTGACTGTTGCTTTGTTTCATTATAACAATTGGGTAGGTAGGGTTTGGGTAGGCACAAATCATTGTCAAGGTTTGGTAGAAATATTTAGTAATAATAATAAATTAAGATTGTATGTAGCGCACAGTCAAGATATCGAAAAATTATAGACAAATATATTATTGAAATTAAATTTTAATTGATAAACGAAAACTGCCATATACTCGAATTTTGAATCAATTTTAATCGATTAGACTTAGTGAAGTTTATAAGGAATTTTAAACGTAGTTTCTACTTAGATTTAAGTATGATATTCTATATGTAATATTTTCTCGTGGTATATAAAGTAGACACGTTTTTTAATGATAATTATAAAGTCATAAAATCAGCCATCTTTAAAGCTGCATTACATTCCAATCGAACTTATTCAAATAAGAAATAGTGCATTTATTAAAAATTTGTAGACAAATCTACTAAGAAGCTTCATATACTTTGTTCATTAAACCAAAGATTTATCTAGCTACAAATTATTTTAAGTAACTGAAACTATTTCATACTGTGATTTATTTGATATTAAGAGATTATCGCACTGTTATACTTTAAAGAAATTTAATATTTAGTTGTATAATAAACCTACTAGTTCGTTAGCGTCGCTTGTCTAATATAGGGTCTTTGTAAAGCTCAATTACTAAGAGTAAGATTGTAAAATGCAATTTTGAATGTTTAGTCCATTAGAAACGATACATTGAATTGCGAGTGATTAAATGGATTTGAATGTTTATTAAAAGTAGAAAAACTATAAATGTTATGTATTGTCTTCTTGTATAAGAAGTAAGAACAGTGGTTGCTCACTTATGTTACTTTGTTACGTTATTAAAGCTCTTCAATTAATTTATACAAATGAAGAATTATGCATAAAAATTGACAGTATTAATACTTGTATTGAAAGTATTATCACAGTGTACTAATACATAATTAATTAATTATGGTCGTCCAATCTGAGTTACTATTACTAGAGTAGGTCCGACTCCTTTGATGTTTGATGATAAGCCGACATCGCATGTCGTACTCAGCAGCACGTAGGGTTGTCACGGTTTTTTTTTAATAATTGAATTGAAATATAATATTATTATTTGCCATTTATTTTCTTCATAGCAACGAATACAAAAAGGTATTTCGTGGAGACAAATTCAAATAGATTTTTACAATGTTTTATATATTATAATGTAATTACACACACACATCAGCCTATCGCAGTCCACTGCTGGACATAGGCCTCCCCAAGTTCGCGCCAGACATCCCGGTTTTCCGCAATCCTCATCCAGCCTACACCGGCAATCTTACGTAGATTGTCGGTCCAGCGGGCAGGAGGACGTCCCACACTGCGTTTGCCAAGACGTGGTCTCCACTCTAGACGTGGAACGTCTCTCTACGTGGAAGATTTCGCAATCCATGTAATTAATAATTAATAAATAAATTTCCAAATCACCTATTATAAATGGGCAACGGACAAATATTTTCGGTTTCTGGATTTAGTGGATTCGAATTTTAGCCAGCAGCGTATGCAGCTCGGGCTCGCCTACCTGCGTCTCACCGATCCACACCCACCATGATTATAGTGCCTGTCTAGACACCTTCATTGGACGGCTGTGTAGACTGTGGTAAATGTGAAAGATTGTTTTCTTTGTAGGAATTTATTTGATATTGATTATAATTTACAAAAAAAATTATAAATGTTTGCGTGAATGTTGTATTTCATCGAATTTTCGTAGTAGTTTTCTATATGTACAACACACAATTTAAAACTTACACAAGACTAATGTTTCTATATGTACTTAAAAATATTTCTATGTAACTTGTGTTATATATTAATCTTTTAAATGAACCGTTGTGTTGCATATGTCTTTAAAAATATTTTATGTTAATATTGTTGTTCAAGAAAACTGCAATATGTCGAACATATATAGATATAATTATTTAACTGCATGTCTCAAAAATTGTCTTATTATATACTATAGACTATGAAATATACAATGTTTTCGAGAAAATTGTGTTTTTATTTTACATTTTCCTTTAAGAAATAATATAAAAAAATTGTAAATCACATTATTCTTAACAAGTCAATGTACCTATAACCGTTTCAAAATATGTTTTTGTAGTTTTATTTTATTTTTCAACTAGCTGCTGCCCGCGACGTCGTCTGCGTGCGTTCACTGCTCGTTCCCCGTAGGTGATAGCGTGATAATATGTAGCCTATGTTCTGACCCGACTTCTTAATAATATTCGTGCCAAATTTGAAGTAAATCCATGCAGTACTTTTTGAGTTTATCCCGGACATACATTGACTTTCCTATCATTTTATTATATGTATAGATTATTGTAATAGCCAGTTGCGGATTAACGCAACACCACGTGCTGCAGCGCGCGGCGGGAGACGCGGGGGAACTGTGACACGTCTGCGACACCGAACATTCGACGCCTGGGACGACCCTCCTTAATATTGCTGCCTCTCACATTTTATGTTCACGGAACGGTCAATAAACCAGATTATGATACAGTCCACGAGTCTCATTTTAATGTTCACCAGGACACTAACATAGCCTTAATCACAACTTGTACGAATTAACTTCCAAATCACTTAAATTAGATTGTTTAAAATTATTATGAGTGTTAGTGTTAGGCAGCTTATAAGTTTTTGAACTGTTTTTTTTTTAATACAACGAGGTCAGCAAGCAAGCGTACGGCTCACCTGCTGCTAAGCCGTAGCTTATAGACGTCTGCAACACCACAAGCATCGCAAGCGCGTTGCCGACCCTACCTTCAATTCCCCCCGGAGCTCTGGTCACCTTACTCTCCACAAGAACACAACACTGCTTCATGCTTGAATCAGTATTATTTAGCTGTGATCTTCTGTAAGGTCGAGGTACTACCACAGTTGGGCTGCTTCATATTTTGAGCAGGAAAATTTCTACTGTGCCCTACTTCGGTTATATAATATTAATGTGTAAGGTTATAAAACGAAATATATATATTTTAGAAATAAAACACACTATCGCTGTTAATACTATATTAAACCTGAATGAACTTTACAAGTAACAAACATTAACATACCATATTTCAGAGGGAATAAACGAGTATTCATAAGATAATTGAAGTCATAATTATGTTAAATTATAAATACACTGAAAATTACTGCACATCATTCTATTTTATACAAAAAATACATTCATGTAATTTTTTTTTATAGATTAATCTTTTATGTTAAGTGTTTATAATTTAAATGTATACGACAATAGTTTTGTAACAAATTTATGTTGAAAGTGGACGTAAAAGAGGTCAATGTTGTTAACTCAGAGTTTACAATTAAATGTATCATTTTCATGCATCGTTATAAAATTTTTTTTAATCATTGTATGTCATTTTGTAAATTAGTAAACAAAAATTTGTCCATTATTGTTATACGACACAGATCTATTCGTGATACTTGTCGAATTTATGAAAATAATGTTTTAACAATGAAAATGTCATAGCAAAAGCTTCAGAAGTTATTACTTTGACACAGACAAACGAATTCTTCATACTTGATACCTAGGATGTGCCGTTATATCTTGCAAATATGCCTTTTTTAAACGTCGGCCTTGATGAAATTAATGATTTACAATTGCTTTTATATTTTTATTTCTTTACTCTATATTCTTTTACATGATTGGATGCAGGTCGCATTGTTATAAAGTCTAAACTTTATAAGGAATTACATAGGATGTAATTTTTTTATATTCTTCCACAAATTCAAGTTTAATATTTTTAGAATTACATAGGATGTAATTTTTTTATATTCTTCCACAAATTCAAGTTTAATATTTTTAGAATTACATAGGATGTAATTTTTTTATATTCTTCCACAAATTCAAGTTTAATATTTTTACTGTACATCTCTTTTTGGTACAAGGTCTCTATTAGCAACAGAAACATTAACAAAGTCAGTAATTCGTTGGTTTAAAATATAACATTTATAATTTCCACTGTTTTTAAAACTTAATTGAAGCTCAAATTTTTTATATAGTTGTCTATTTGAAAGAAAATTACAGTTTTACCATATGAGTAAATTATATTTACACAAATACATCTAAGCTTCGTCTTCACTCGCCGAAATAGACTTCCTAGATTCCGGTGTAGCAGGTCTCGAGGTCCTAGACTCTGATCTAGATTCCGAATGGGATCTAGATCCGGAACGGCTTCTTGATCTCGATGCGCTCTTTGACTTCGATCTCGAACGGCTTTTAGACCTAGAACAGTTATTATATATTCATTACTGTTTTCATGTTTTGTACTTGTAATATGTTATTGTGTTGATTGATGTTGTGTACAATAAAGAGTATTATTATTATTATTATTAGTTCATTACTGTACAGAAAAACTATACTCGGATAAGGTTCTAAGCCTTATCTTTTAGTCTAGAAAAACCTTACAATATTTACTGATATAAAAACTAAAACTACTAGAAATTTGATTAATATTTGCATATAACTAAAGCATTCTTAATACTAATTTTAAAAAACTGATTTTATATGACAAACAGAGAACAATTATTATATTCATTTTCATTAATGAATCTAAAACGTAATTAACTTTGATCATTAGTAAATTACATCATGTTCACAGGTAAACAGTAATAAAAAAAAAATACAACAATTAAATTCATTAATTTACCGGGATCTCGATCTAGACGGACTCTTGGATCGGGAACCACTTTTAGATCTAGATCTACTCTTAGACCTAGATCTGCTCTTAGATCGAGAACGGCTTTTGGATCTCGACCCGGATTTAGATCTAGAGCGGCTTTTAGACCTCGATCCGCTTTTAGATCTAGATCTGCTCTTGGACCTGGATCGACTCTTAGATCTAGATCTGCTCTTGGACCTGGATCGACTCTTGGATCTAGATCTGCTCTTAGACCTAGATCTGCTTTTGGATCTAGAACGGCTTTTAGCTGATCCTGAGCGCGACCGGCTGCGAGACTTCGACCGGCTCTTTGATCGGGACCTGAAATTAAAGTTATATCAAAATATATATAAATATACAATTTTTGTGCTGATCCTCTCACCTCAAACAGTTTTATTGATTAGAAAATCAGTATTGAATTAGTGCTAAAGCTAGTGTTTGTGACAAATTATTATTCAACAAGCAGCTAATGTTAACGTAACGTAATTTCAGAGTAAAATAATAATAAACTATTGTCACAAATTCTTCTTTTCATAATATTTGATTTTATTTAAAAAAAAAAAATGAATCCATTTTATGTATGAATATGGATCTCTCATACCGATCACTATCAGACGCAGACATGATCCTCTTCCTTCCTTTAGTAGCGGGCGGGCTGCGACTACCGCTGCGACTGCGACTGCCACTACGACTACGACTACGACTACGCGACTTGCGATTATTATCCGAGTCCGACTCAGATGTCGATATAGTTTCCTTAGACACGATCTTGGCTCGTTGTTTCGCGCCAAGCTTATCTTCCGCCGTTCTAGCTTTTTCGCGACGTCCGATACCCTTTTCTCCCTGAATTGAAAAAAATTAAGTTATTCTTCGGTTAAAAAAATTGGTTGCAAAAAAAATATATGAAAAACAGATTATTCATTATCTTTTTTGTTATATTGTCAAAAATAGTTAATTATCTGGGAACATAATAAATGAGCGGGGATTACAACTCGTTTAGGCCTTTCACCGACAGGCGCCGATTCGTAACGCAGATGCGATCTAAAGGGCGCCACACACGGCGAAGATACTATAGGTAATAATTATGTTATCTTTAAACGTGTGTGTAAAACGTGTATGGCGCTCTTTAGATCGCATCTGCGTTACGAATCGGCGCCTGTCGGTGGAAGCCTTTAATGCCACACAGTCACCGGGGTCTGAGCAGCCGTCATTCATTTCATCATTTGATACAGATAATAACAAAACATTAAAAAATTATATACAAGACACAGATAATATACACATAATTATAATAATATATAAAAAAAATTAAATTACTTATATGATAAGAAACAAACACGCTGTATTCTATCAGATTTATAAAAGCACAAGCTGAGTAAAAGACCTTTTTGGGGAAAAGTATTTTAGATTTATGTCTTATTATTCTATTATTTTCTTTGTAATAATTCTAACCAAATAAACCTTTTTTTCTTTCTTTGTACGTACCTTCTTTCGCGAACGCTTCTTAGGAGCATCACTATCACTATTAGAGCCACGATTGTCTCTCTTCTTTCTGGAACGTCCGGCTCCCTTGCCCTCTGCGTCACGTTTGCGTTTGCGCTTGCTTTCCTTCCTACGTATTTAAAAAAATAATTATTTATTTATTTTAATGGACTTTAGATATGTCCGCAGTTACAAATTACAATCGAGTTTTGATAATTTAACCATTGGCAAACATAGGGTTATTATTATGTATTTGACTATGTTAACAACGGATAATTTAGAGATTTGTACAGTATAGCAATAAAAATTCTTTATCATATTAATACAGAACACAAAAGTAATTTCGAGATTTTATTAAGTCAATTTGTTGATTAAAGAGTGTTAAGAAACTGAGACTAGTTTATTGGAATCAAGTTATTTTTTTAACGTTTTAATGACATAATTATTCATTATTATGTTAACATATCAAATGGCATAATTACAGGGTTGTCTATTTACAGTATATATCGTTAAGTATACATTGCAAGTACTTTAATTGTAAGCTTATCAGAAAATCAAGTGTTTAAAAAATCAACCGCTTCGGTGTAGTGGTGCATGTGGTCACCTTAACACCGACGGTTGCAGGTTTTATTCCCGCTCGGGATGGATGTTTGTATTAGTACATATATTTATTTCCGGTTTGGATGTCTGTCCTTGTAGGTCTTCCCACTGTACCTTGGAGAGTTAAGCCGTCGTTTCCAGTTGTTATCATAAATACCTGATAGCAATCGTTACTCATAGTAGGGGACATATTCCACCGACCTGCAGTGGAGCGGCGAGCAGTTAAGCTCCAACCCTTTTCCTACATGGAGAAAGATCTATGCCCAGCAGTGGGATGTTACAGGCTGAATTGTTATCAGCAAATACGGCACTTACATATCTGGTCCAAATAGACTGAATAAATAATGGTTTTTAAGTTAGTTTACGTACCAGGTGTAAACTATCATAGTGTAAGGGCTCAACGAGGCTTTAATTCTATTTCTGTATAACAATAATTATTGTAAATATAATAGTGCTGTACGCATACCGTTCCTCCCTCTGGCCGTCGGGCTCACTGCCGGAGTCCGAGATGTACTCGTCTCGCCTCCTCCCTCTGCCCTTGGACTTGCTCTCAGAGGGCATGTCGGCGAATAGAAGGGCGTTCTTCGTCTTTTCTTTGTACTCCTGTCGTTTTTGTAGCATTTCTACTGTACTCTTTGCCTGTTCTTCCTCGCGACGTTTTCTCTCCTCTTCCTGGAAAAGATATTATATGTTAAAGATATATTATGTGTTGTTTTACAATTAGTAAATAATCTTGTCGTTTTAATCTCTCTGTCAATAAATCCAGGTCAAAAATCACAGCAACGTAGATGGAATAACTTTAGATTTTGTTTACCTTGTCAATAAAATAATATGTCAACTGCTAAATAATTTTACATGATAACTCTGCGAATTGAACCAAAAGAGTGTTTTCATTCTAATTTTACATCTTTCGTAGACATTCAAATACACATTTCACGCATCACAATCCTAAATATATTATTATTATTATATATGTCGGAGAATCAATGTAGATAGTTATTAATGTCGGTACCTGCGTTGTTATTATTATTCATCTACCCTCACTCATTCTATTATTTGAGTCATTCCTTCGTGCATAAAAGATCGATGCAACCACAGCTAAGGCAGTCTTGGCTCTGGCGTGGCGCGGTGCACTTGTGTATCCTGCTAGTAGCTTAAGCTCGACTCTTCTAATAGTTTGTGTACACGAATTAATTGTTACTTATTGGGCAACTCGAGTAGTGGAGGCGAGTGCCAATGCGCATTGTAAGGCGGCGCCGCCCTAAGCCTACACTTGGATCGCCAGTCCCAGGCACTGCTCTGAGTTGTCACTCTGCCACGCGATAGACCCAGTACCCGCTCGGTGAGCCCATTGGATACTAAGTAGTTCGTCTCCACACCGTTAACTAATCTGTGTAACTATCTTGTGTTAAATTACATCCAGTTCGGCCCTCCGTCTTCCTCACCTCACTTCTGGTGATGATCTCCGACATATATAATAAAACTAAGTTGATAAAATGTGCCTGCCGATAAAACTTAAAAAGGAGTCCCGGCACGATAAAGGGACTTATATAGTGTGATAGCCCTTTATCCCCCCTCGAACAAGAAAGTTCCCGTTTAAACCTAAAGGGCGTGTTTTTAAAGATATAAGGGCTTTTGTAACCCTTCAAAGTGGCGCCATCTGTTGTCGAATATTTGAACTTCATTCAGAACAACAATTATTTGGGTTGCATTTCGAAAGGCGCCGCGAGCAATTGCAGCATGTTGTTGCAATTGTAGTAATGGCGTGAAATTTAAAATTCCTAATATTATAAAGAAGAAAGATTTTTTGTTGTTTTGTTTGTTTGTATTGAATAGGCTCCAAAAGTACTGGACCGATTTTAATAAAACGTCCTAACTGCGTTACTGTGTACAAGAACATTGACCGATATGGCCAGTAGTGTAAGTAGAGGTGTCGGACCTGCTGTCGGCGGAAGGCCTCGCGCTGCTCGCGCTGGCGGTCCCGCAGCGTGAGCTCCTCCTGGTGCTGGCGGCGCGCGCGCGTCACGTGCCACTGCGCCTGCGACAGCAGGTCGGCGCACGTGCGCGCCTCGGCCGCCGCCGCCGCGCCCTCGCCGCGCCGCTCCGTCGGCACCGGCGTGGGCTCGGCGCCGCCCGCTGCCGCCGGCTCGCTGGCGGCGGCCGCGGCCGCGCTGCCGCCCGACAGCCGCTGGAAGTATCTGGGGACGCGTTCCAATATCTATAACGTGATTTAAATGTGTCTTCATGAGAAATTCTGCTATGGCTATTGTGTCACAATGGTAGAAAGATTGTACTCGAAAACTCATGTTTCGTTTTTCCTAAGTTTAAATTACTAACTAAACTCGCATATGTATTATTATCGACCCATCATTACGTCATTTTTTTATACGACGTAAATCACCCATTCTTGTCACGATATAAGCAAGATTGTCGAACGCCATCCTAGAGTACAGCACCAGCGCCATGTTGTGTCGTGTCGTGTCTGCAGTGCTCGTACCTGTGCGACACGTGCAGCTCGTGCACGGCGCGCAGCACGACGCGCAGCTCGGAGCGCTCGTCCTTGAGCACGTGCGCGGCGAGGCGGCGCAGCGCCAGCGCCGTGTTGTGCAGCAGCGCGGGGTCGTGCGGCGCCACTCGACGCGCCCGCAGTAGCGCGGGGTCGTGTCGTGTCTGCAGTGCTCGTACCTGTGCGACACGTGCAGCTCGTGCACGGCGCGCAGCACGACGCGCAGCTCGGAGCGCTCGTCCTTGAGCACGTGCGCGGCGAGGCGGCGCAGCGCCAGCGCCGTGTTGTGCAGCAGCGCGGGGTCGTGCGGCGCCACTCGACGCGCCCGCAGTAGCGCGGGGTCGTGTCGTGTCTGCAGTGCTCGTACCTGTGCGACACGTGCAGCTCGTGCACGGCGCGCAGCACGACGCGCAGCTCGGAGCGCTCGTCCTTGAGCACGTGCGCGGCGAGGCGGCGCAGCGCCAGCGCCGTGTTGTGCAGCAGCGCGGGGTCGTGCGGCGCCACTCGACGCGCCCGCAGTAGCGCGGGGTCGTGTCGTGTCTGCAGTGCTCGTACCTGTGCGACACGTGCAGCTCGTGCACGGCGCGCAGCACGACGCGCAGCTCGGAGCGCTCGTCCTTGAGCACGTGCGCGGCGAGGCGGCGCAGCGCCAGCGCCGTGTTGTGCAGCAGCGCGGGGTCGTGCGGCGCCACTCGACGCGCCCGCAGTAGCGCGGGGTCGTGTCGTGTCTGCAGTGCTCGTACCTGTGCGACACGTGCAGCTCGTGCACGGCGCGCAGCACGACGCGCAGCTCGGAGCGCTCGTCCTTGAGCACGTGCGCGGCGAGGCGGCGCAGCGCCAGCGCCGTGTTGTGCAGCAGCGCGGGGTCGTGCGGCGCCACTCGACGCGCCCGCAGTAGCGCGGGGTCGTGTCGTGTCTGCAGTGCTCGTACCTGTGCGACACGTGCAGCTCGTGCACGGCGCGCAGCACGACGCGCAGCTCGGAGCGCTCGTCCTTGAGCACGTGCGCGGCGAGGCGGCGCAGCGCCAGCGCCGTGTTGTGCAGCAGCGCGGGGTCGTGCGGCGCCACTCGACGCGCCCGCAGTAGCGCGGGGTCGTGTCGTGTCTGCAGTGCTCGTACCTGTGCGACACGTGCAGCTCGTGCACGGCGCGCAGCACGACGCGCAGCTCGGAGCGCTCGTCCTTGAGCACGTGCGCGGCGAGGCGGCGCAGCGCCAGCGCCGTGTTGTGCAGCAGCGCGGGGTCGTGCGGCGCCACTCGACGCGCCCGCAGTAGCGCGGGGTCGTGTCGTGTCTGCAGTGCTCGTACCTGTGCGACACGTGCAGCTCGTGCACGGCGCGCAGCACGACGCGCAGCTCGGAGCGCTCGTCCTTGAGCACGTGCGCGGCGAGGCGGCGCAGCGCCAGCGCCGTGTTGTGCAGCAGCGCGGGGTCGTGCGGCGCCACTCGACGCGCCCGCAGTAGCGCGGGGTCGTGTCGTGTCTGCAGTGCTCGTACCTGTGCGACACGTGCAGCTCGTGCACGGCGCGCAGCACGACGCGCAGCTCGGAGCGCTCGTCCTTGAGCACGTGCGCGGCGAGGCGGCGCAGCGCCAGCGCCGTGTTGTGCAGCAGCGCGGGGTCGTGCGGCGCCACTCGACGCGCCCGCAGTAGCGCGGGGTCGTGTCGTGTCTGCAGTGCTCGTACCTGTGCGACACGTGCAGCTCGTGCACGGCGCGCAGCACGACGCGCAGCTCGGAGCGCTCGTCCTTGAGCACGTGCGCGGCGAGGCGGCGCAGCGCCAGCGCCGTGTTGTGCAGCAGCGCGGGGTCGTGCGGCGCCACTCGACGCGCCCGCAGTAGCGCGGGGTCGTGTCGTGTCTGCAGTGCTCGTACCTGTGCGACACGTGCAGCTCGTGCACGGCGCGCAGCACGACGCGCAGCTCGGAGCGCTCGTCCTTGAGCACGTGCGCGGCGAGGCGGCGCAGCGCCAGCGCCGTGTTGTGCAGCAGCGCGGGGTCGTGCGGCGCCACTCGACGCGCCCGCAGTAGCGCGGGGTCGTGTCGTGTCTGCAGTGCTCGTACCTGTGCGACACGTGCAGCTCGTGCACGGCGCGCAGCACGACGCGCAGCTCGGAGCGCTCGTCCTTGAGCACGTGCGCGGCGAGGCGGCGCAGCGCCAGCGCCGTGTTGTGCAGCAGCGCGGGGTCGTGCGGCGCCACTCGACGCGCCCGCAGTAGCGCGGGGTCGTGTCGTGTCTGCAGTGCTCGTACCTGTGCGACACGTGCAGCTCGTGCACGGCGCGCAGCACGACGCGCAGCTCGGAGCGCTCGTCCTTGAGCACGTGCGCGGCGAGGCGGCGCAGCGCCAGCGCCGTGTTGTGCAGCAGCGCGGGGTCGTGCGGCGCCACTCGACGCGCCCGCAGTAGCGCGGGGTCGTGTCGTGTCTGCAGTGCTCGTACCTGTGCGACACGTGCAGCTCGTGCACGGCGCGCAGCACGACGCGCAGCTCGGAGCGCTCGTCCTTGAGCACGTGCGCGGCGAGGCGGCGCAGCGCCAGCGCCGTGTTGTGCAGCAGCGCGGGGTCGTGCGGCGCCACTCGACGCGCCCGCAGTAGCGCGGGGTCGTGTCGTGTCTGCAGTGCTCGTACCTGTGCGACACGTGCAGCTCGTGCACGGCGCGCAGCACGACGCGCAGCTCGGAGCGCTCGTCCTTGAGCACGTGCGCGGCGAGGCGGCGCAGCGCCAGCGCCGTGTTGTGCAGCAGCGCGGGGTCGTGCGGCGCCACTCGACGCGCCCGCAGTAGCGCGGGGTCGTGTCGTGTCTGCAGTGCTCGTACCTGTGCGACACGTGCAGCTCGTGCACGGCGCGCAGCACGACGCGCAGCTCGGAGCGCTCGTCCTTGAGCACGTGCGCGGCGAGGCGGCGCAGCGCCAGCGCCGTGTTGTGCAGCAGCGCGGGGTCGTGCGGCGCCACTCGACGCGCCCGCAGTAGCGCGGGGTCGTGTCGTGTCTGCAGTGCTCGTACCTGTGCGACACGTGCAGCTCGTGCACGGCGCGCAGCACGACGCGCAGCTCGGAGCGCTCGTCCTTGAGCACGTGCGCGGCGAGGCGGCGCAGCGCCAGCGCCGTGTTGTGCAGCAGCGCGGGGTCGTGCGGCGCCACTCGACGCGCCCGCAGTAGCGCGGCCCGCGCGGCGCGCGCGCGCCCGGCCAGCGTCTGCGCCCGCGCCAGCCACGTCAGCCACTCCACGTCGTGGTGGAGGCGGAACTTGCGGATGCAGTTCTCGTACTGAAATGTGTTTTATTTTATGTCTAGGTCGGCAATACAAACGTACGTCGTACAGCCCACCTGATGTTAAGTGGTTACCGTAGCCTATAGATGCATGCAACACTAAAAGCATCGCAAGCGCGTTGCCAACCCTAACCTCAGCCCTATATTAATATACCTCCTGGGGAGGGTCCTAATAATTCAAGTTAGAGGTTACAGGATTTTTTTAATCTCTAGTCCAAAAAACCTTTAAGTGAAAGAGTAAATATTTATTTATTTATTTATTTATTTATTTATTTATAATAAGGACAACCAATGGTATACAGGAAGTAATAAGTTAACAGCTTAGAGCAAATAAATCCAATTACAGGTCATCACGGTTAGTTATTAATTTAGAAAACAGAGTTTTTAAGAGCACTAACACTAGCATCAAGTACGTAATAATAATTTCTTAAGGCTTACAATACAAACAAATATAACAGATAAGCTTCACTAAGTATATAAATTCAACCCACAAAAAAACCATCGCTCAGCTGTTTCCTGACCAACGACACGTTTACACAATATGGATCAAATGAGTACTCTTTACAAACATCATTAAAATCTCTAACTGATCGCACCATGTATGAGTTCTGTCTATAAATGGTAGATGCACTAGGAATATATAATGGGGGATTATACCTAATACTCTTCGTAGGGACATTAAATTTTAGTTTATTCAACAGGTCCGAGCAATTAATTCTGCGGCGGTTAGCAAGTGGTAAGATATGAAGTTGTTTACACATATTTAGGTAGTTTTCCGAGTGATAAGGTAATTTTAACTTATAACATAGGTATTTTATGAATTTTTTCTGTACATTCTCAACTCGATCAATATATTTTCCATAACAAGGATTCCAAATCTGCGAAGCATACTCGAGATGACTCCGAACAAATGTGCAGTACAGTATCTTAAGGGTTTTAGCTTTTGTAAAACCGGTAGAGCACCGCATAATAAAACCAAGTGCTTTGGAGGCTTTAGCAACAATATTATCAATATGTTCATCGAAAATAAGTTTTGAGTCATGGAATATACCTAAATCCCGCACTACATTACATCTAGGTATCAGCTGGTCATTTATCTTATATGAGGTGAAAAGGTTGGAAATTTTGCGACTGAATGTGATAACAGAACATTTTTTCGGATTCAGATTAAGCATATTAATTTCACAGTAGTCGTATAAACGAGACAGGTCAGCCTGGAGCAGATCCATATCAGCCCTCGACTCTATAGTAGCAAAAATCTTCATGTCATCAGCAAAGCAGAGGAGGTGAGATGATTGAAAACAGGAAACTATGTCGTTTATGTAGATCGTAAACAATAGAGGACCCAACAAAGACCCTTGGGGAACCCCACTAGGAATAGATACCCAAGAAGACGAATAATTATTTAATACTACAGCTTGGGTTCTGTTGCTGATATATGAAGAAAACCATCGCAAGAGGTCACCTCTGATACCCGCGTTAAAGAGCTTATCCAACAAAATATTGTGGTTTATCCGGTCAAAAGCCTTACTGTAATCCGTATATATGACATCCACTTGTTTGCCCAAGTTCATGGATTCAGTCAGGAAGTCGTTTAACAGAACAAGATTCGTTACTGTGGATCTCCCCTGCAGAAAACCATGCTGGGTCGGGTTGAATGAGTTCCCCAAGGCCGCATAAATTTGATCATAAACAATACGCTCGAAAAGCTTCGCAATAACACATAATTTGGATATAGGCCTATAATTGAGTATATCAGTTTTGGAACCCTTTTTATGCACAGGAGTAATATAAGCAGCCTTCCAAATCTGAGGAACAACGCAAGAAGTTAAAGATTTTTTGAACAGTAAGAAAATGGGTATAGCAATCGTTTTGGCACAATTTATCAAAAGTTTAGGCGAAATTAAATCGGGCCCTGCAGACTTTGCGGGGTCTAGGCTAAGAAGACATTTTTCAATTTTGTTAATATTCAATTCTATTGTAGATATATCAGGTACTATATTAGGATTAGGAATATAAGAATATCTAGTAGGTGTCCTATCATGATTAAAAGATGAATAGAAAAAGGAAGAAAAAGCATTACAGATGGCTTCTCCAGAATTAACAGTTATGTCTCCATACTTTAAGTTGCTAGGTATAGTATGCAAGGTAGAACGCTTTTTTATATAACTCCAAAAGTGTTTAGGATCTTTTTCGATAAATGATTCCGTAGATGAAATGTAATTATTATAGCAAGCTTTTTCAAGGTCTGAGATTCTACCCCGCAGAAGTTCAAAAGTTAACCTGTCAGAGAGTCTGCCATACCGCTTAAACTTGCGAAGAAATTTAGATTTTTCTTTGATTAATTTTATAAGAGGTAGATTATACCATGGTGGATAAAAGCGGTTAGTGCGTCTTTTTTTGACGGGTATAAAATTACTTCGCATGTCCAATAATTTGTCGCAGAAAAAAGCGTTAGCTTCATCTGTCGATTTAGAGGCAAATGCGCTTTCCCAATCAATACTCGATATATGTTCATTCATCGAGTCATAGTCACCCTTATCATATAAATATCTATCACACGATGGCTGTTTGAGTGGCGCTAGCTCAATAAAGTTAGTACTTATAGAAAGAGCAGGGTGATAGGCATCGACAGGAACAAGAGGATCACAACACTCCGCCACTGTAACTTCATCATTGGAAAATACCAAATCTAAAATTCTACCAAACCTGTTACGAATCGTATTAAACTGTTTAAAATTCAATAGATGCATCTCATCGACAAGGATAGTTTCATCGGGACTACGAACATTAGTTGGTACCAAGCTATCACTCCTCAATACCCACTCTATGCCGCTCATATTAAAATCACCCACCAGCAAAAACCTATCCATATGGCAATCAAGCACTATATTGTTAAGTTTGGTTATAAAGTTTGACAGTTGAGATGTGAAAGAATAGCCGTGATGTTGTTGACATAGGTATAAGACACAGAGATGAAGCTTAACGGTTTTTGTACTGGTTTGTTCCCGGAGTGATAACGTAACCCACAGATCCTCCGCCGATGACTGAAAATTAGGTTGCGAAGTAGTCGAGATATCTTTCCGCGTCGCTATAAGAACACCCCCTCCGCGAGTCTGTCCAGTAGTGTTATAGTCACGATCACGGCGGAATATAATGTACTGATCGTGAAATAATTCAGAGTCCAATATGCTATCTATCAACCATGTCTCCGTTAATAAAATAACATCCGGACTACTAAGACAGATTTGACGATAGAAAGTGTCTGTTTTCGTGCGAAGTCCTCTCACATTTTGATAATAAATATTAAACTTATTATTTAATGGAGCCATTATTCACTAATAAATAATCAAATACAACTGAATAGCTATAGCCAACGAATTAATAATCGACACACAATTTAAAGGCATTCCGCATAAATAAATTTTAAAATGAAGTTCAAATAAATAGACGGAACTAATTGTGATCCGTTTCGCTAAAAACTTATTGTACAGATACGTAATAAAACAATGCGTAAAATATGACAGCAACCGAGGGTAATCAAACAACCAGTTATATTTACAAGTCATGCGAAAAGAATGGTTACATTGCGGGATGTGCATTAGTGCAAATGAGACAGATAGCATACTCACAGTTGTGCGATCAATCAGAACAGCACGTACACAAAAGAATGACGCAGCGACGGTCAAAGCATGGGTCGTAAACATTTTATCAATTATACTCGTATTTAAATGAAAAATTATTTTTACATATATTATTAATACGATACAAAATATTAGTAATGACACATTTTGGCATAAGAAATTGTCTATGTTAGTTTGTTTAAATCGTTATCTTTAGTAATAACAAATGATTTGGATGTATCATTCTTACGAATATGAATCTTTCCATGCTTAACCCATACATATTTGTAACTATTTTGTTTTGCTAGCAACTTAGTCTTGTTAAGCAGCGTTTTGCTATGTGCGTTGAGGTGATCATTAACATATACTCGAGTAGATGTTCCTTGAAATCCCAGGTCGAGAGTAGACAGGGTTTTGCAGGCTCGAGCAGCAGCAACAAAATCTTCCTTTATATAGCGGTTAAGAAAACTGACAATAATCGTTTTATCTTTTGAATTATACATGGGTATTCGTGATATATAATTGATCTGAGTCATTGGAAATGAGAAGTTCACTTTTCTACTAATTGTCTCCACGATGGTAAATAAGTTTTCCGTTTTGCTTAAGGGGACGCCTCTTATTTCCACATTGTTTAGTCTAGATCTCTGGTCGCTGGCCATTAACTCTGCCTTAATCCCCTCCACATCATGCTGAAGAGTATGAATGGTGGTTTCAAGGCCTTCCAATCCTGTGACCCTCGACTCAAGATCTTTGATTTTATGTGAGAATTCCTCTACAAGGCCAGCATTGTATTCACAACAATGCCGTAACTCTTTAAGTTCCTCTTTAATGCTGTGAATATCCTCCTTAAGTGATGGTAAAGTGGATAACTGTCGTTTTATATCTCTAATCTCATCAAGTACAACTTGAAGTGAAGCTTGCTCCGTAGTGGAAGGCGAAGGTGATGCAATTCGACACGTTGGACACTTCCATGCTGCTCTTCTATCAGCACCCAATTTCCTCCAACCGGCTTCAGATATGCTTGCACAGCGGAAGTCGAGTTGTTTTTTACAGGAAGCACACTGAACACCATCATTAAAATTGTCGTCACAGAGATCACACTTCATTGTGTCGGTATAAATATATCTTAATATGTCCGAAGGTTGAGAACCCCTGAACTAGGCGTTACGAGACGTTGATGCGTGCTTTGTCGTCGAGTGCTCACAGCTGACTGAATATAAATAAATCGATCAGTCAGTTAATTTAAAAAAACAAAGCACACGTACGGTTAAGAAATATTCAAGTAATTAAGCTAAAACAATGATGTTATCAGCGCCATCTATTGGTATATTAACTAGCTTTGTCAATTTTTTTTCGCCGCGCACACCGGCCCCGGCCTGGTATGCACTCTGTTCTGCACAACCAATCAATAGAAATCCAGATAGTGTAAGTTCCAGAATACGTCAGGAAAGACATGATACAGACACCAATACGCACACCATGGTGGACATTAGTGTGCACTCTGTTCACTAGCATAGACAAAAAAGGCGCGTACGTACATCTCTACATGACAGTATACATCACATTTAGCGTGAGACCGCCGGACGGGCAACCCTTCCCTCGTGAGCTCATACAGTCGGCACAGCAGACGCAACGTTGGCAAAGAAGTGGAGGACATAATGAAGCCTATGTCTTAGAAACCCACATAGATGAGACAAACAAAATAGCCGAAAGCACCCTTGAAATTATCCATCGGTCCATCGGGCCGGTATGACGGCTCAGGAAGATTTGCCCAAGTAGGTAGGCTTGGCAAGCCCACCAAGGCCTGTCAGTATGACCCCACAACGTGCAAATAGCAAACGTAAACATATACAACGTAAAATTAAGTTACAAAACGATTTAAATGCTATCACACTAAAGGAAAATTATGAAAAAAATAGTAACCATCTGTATAGCGTTGATGTACTGCTTCTGTTCAACATAGATGTGTGCAATGTTCATCCACACGTCTGGAAAGTCTGCAGTCGCTTCTCGCACTTGTGCAAAGATATCACGTGCTTCATTTATACAACCCTGTGAAAAAATATGATTATTACTATTTGTACACTTATGAAATTTAAGTAGAGGAAAGGACATTTGCAAAAATAGTTTCTTAATTCATCATTATTATGATTATAATTTATAAATTTTTACTTAAAGAATATGATGTACTGTGAATATGAGGTGGAGAGTCCAGGTGTCCATACATTCACTTGGGATACACAAATAAAGGTTGACATTTAGTCATCAAAAAAAAATATTGTGTTTGGTTGCAATTGAAAAAAAAACCCAATTTCAATTACATAAACCAGTAATATAACGTAGGTAGACGAACATTTTTTATTATTTGAGATAGCTCAAAAATTACTTGTAAAAATCGATTAAATTTAAATAGGGCCACATGGGATTGAATAAAGCTCGACCAGGCTATGTCTATGACCCGCCTTGTAAATTAGATAGTTACAAATATTGTGAGCAGGTGGCATGTGGTGGTCTCGGCATGCACGATTGGCTGTCTCGTGTCCTGATCATTTCATAGTCCACTACTGCGTTTCTATCTTGTATCTGACTTTGAATTTTTAAAATAGAACCGAGAGTAGTTTTTTTTTTCCGCCGGCTTTTTTTCTCTCGGCCTACACTAGGAACATTATGTTATTTATTGTAATATTTATTAATAAAGCCGAGGATAAAGTAGGTACGTAATGTCTACCGAGACATTAGTAATTTAATATTTTGACTAAGTTAAGGCTGCTTATAACACTGGGTACATTACGTAAGTTTGTAATGTACCCAATATTAAGATATAAATTTTTATTTTTTATTTTATTGTTTAGTTTTTTTTTGTAAATGATTTTTTTTTACTTTGGTTAAGTGTGTATATCACCTTATGGCGAAATAAATGTTTTGATTTTTGGGTTTTTGACATGACAAATACCACTTTTATTATAAAAAGAATAATCGAAATCGGTCCACCCAGTGAGAAGTTATGAGGTAACAATACATTAAAAAAATACAGTCAAATATAACCTCCTTCTTTTTTGAAGTCAAAAAAATGTCTTACCACACATCTTAAAATTAAAAGCACGTTTTTAAGTGTGCAGTGCACGTTTTGAAGTAACCAGTGGTCACTGTTGGTCACGATTCAGCCTGTAATATCCCACTGTTGGGCATAGGCCTCTTCCCCATGTAGGAGAAGGATCTGTTGTCTGTCTGTCACTGTTGGTCAAGGTTTGCTAATTATCAAACTCTAATATTTATTTACCTTATGTGCCAAAACACATCCAATTCCATTAGCGGCCCAGATATTCTTTGGGTCATTCTTAAGGACTTGTTTATACATAGCCAGTGCCCTCTCTTGGTGTCTCTTCTCTCTGTCTTTTTCACGACACGGCTGGTGTAGAGTTTGTAACCATACATTTCCTAGAAGTTATAATATTTTTAACTTACTTTTTTTTATCTAATTATAAATGAAATGTATGAAATGTGGTGTCATAGTAAATTTTAATAACTTTTAATTTTTTTTGTTTCATTTTTTTATGTTATGTAAAATTATTTACTTTATTTTCTGACACTTTCGTATCTGTACAATTATACTAATGCCAAAATGTGTATTTCTTTTTTATTTTATATCTATTTTTAAGGGTTTTTAACCATCTGGCTAGCCCAACGCAATAAATTATTCTTCACGACAAAAATAAATTTATTTTATAATAATTTACATTCCTTACCAAGAGCAATAAGAGAATATGCATCATTAGAAGTAGAAGAGTTCTGCAGAATTCTCTCGAACTTCTTCTGGCCGGGTCCCCACTCCTGTTGAGCTAAATGCAGGTTACCTAGCAGGGACCAAGTATCCGGGTGCTCTGTGTTCACTTTGAGTGCTTCCTTGAACCAATCTGATGCTTCATAGATTTGACCCTTATCTCGAGCCATACAACCCAATCTGAAATATTTTTTTTAGTTTGAAAAGGAATAATCAATTGTCACAGTTAATCTATATTTAATATGTGTGTGTGTGTGTGTGTGTGTGTGTTTTTTTTTATATATATTTTTGTTTAATGGAAAGCAGCAGTGGGGTTGTCTTAAACAAACCCCCTGCTTATAACTCTTTGTTTATAACTTTCTAAACTACAAACAATATCAAACAAAATATGTCTATCGATGTCAAAGATGTTTGTCATTCTATCTATACCATCTCTTTTTATAGACTCTTACACCATATATATTTATAACACGATAAATATTTAATTAATATTATAAATAATACATAGTAAAAGGGTTTGTTTCTTAGAAAAAAAAATGACTTGGAGAGTACCGCAGTCTGTTTTTGTTAATTTTTTTCTGTAACAAGTCTCATTGAGGAACATTATGATATATAACATATAACAATAACTCACAACAGCAGAATATTCAAATTAAACTTACCGTAAATAGCAATCAATATAGTTAGGATGTTCCTTTAAAATGTCCTTATATAATTTCTCAGCTTTGTTATAAATGCATAAAGCTTCGTTAAGTCTCGCTAAATTATACATAGTGGTAACAGCAATAGAATTGTAATACTGTGCGTCCAGAGTCTCTGCGTCGGCTTTTTCCCTGTAAATGATTTTAATAAAAACTCAGTCTACTACTAGTCTATTCACCTAGGAGAATGGTCTCTCACACCACTATTCTACTCTCACTCTTATTATTATTTTAACATAACATAGAAATAATTTAATCAAGACTAAAGCACTTAAGCAGTGGTCAAATATTGGGAACTCAGATTGATCCAAGACAAACATGATAAACATCAAATCTCACATTCAGTTTATTTTCTATGACTAGGGTGGCAAGCAATAATACGGCCCACATGAAGGTGACGGGTTACTGTAGTCTACAGACGCCTGCAACACCAGAAGCATTGCAAGCGGACAGCGGACCCTACTCCCGACCCTCACCAGAAGATCTATCCATTTTACTAACCACAGGACCATAACATTACATGAGAGCAGCGTTATTTAGCTGTGATCTTCTGTAAGGGTGAGGTACTTCTCCAGTCGGGCTGTTCGAGAGTATGAGCAGGATTTAGTGATTCTTATTTATTTATTCAATTAAAACTATGATAAACTTTAACTAACCTTTCTAAAGCATCTTCAAGATATTTCTTGGCTTCAGACAAGTTACCGAGTCTGTAGTGTAGTGCTGCAACGTTGTTAAGTATTTCAGCTGGTATATCAGCATTCACTTTTTCTTTTAAAATCTTCATTGCAGTTGAATATGCATTTAATGAGCCCTAAAATAAATAAAATAGTTTTTCTTATTTGTTTATTTTTCCCCTATTCACTAGAACGCATTATTTTATCACGATTTTTCACAATTGTACGTACGCTCTGAGAGGATAAACTCTCGTCTAACTTCTGTAGCCATGCCTCTGTTCTGCATCCTTTTTTAAAATTTTATCTTCATCTCCAAATTTAAACTTCTACATTCTTTTTTACTAGCCGGCGTGGACATTTTATTGAATAATAAATGTATGTAAACTCATTATTAACTAACCAATCAATGCATTTGCGTAAAGCGAGGTCAATAAGCGCGAATTTTGAAAACCGCATTATAACGAAATCGCGCAAAACGAGGTCGCGTAAACCGAGGTATTACTGTATACTGATTATTGTGTATACATCCAGATCAAAATTTAATTCCTTATAACGTTCCTGATTACGTCATAAGAGTACCAACAAATCTGCAAGATCTTACCGTTGTAAATAGCGATTTAAATAAATAATAGCGTAATATTTATAGCCTTAGCAATGTCCAGATATAAAAGCTTCATGTGGCTGCTCAAATAAGACAAAAATTCAGAAAAATAACATTTTTGTCTCAGTGACGTAAGTACAATATGTTAAAATTGTTTTCAAAATATATTTAGATCACAAAATTGGTGTAGCTACAATTGTTTTATCATATTCATATTTATAACAACCTTTAATTAAAAGTATAGGTGATTAAGTTAAATAAACCAATTAACTGTCCTTTAGTCGTTGTTAAAATCTTGAAACAACTAGTCTAAATATAATCATGTTACCTGTAGGTCATTTTGTTCCAATATTTGAGCAAGTTCAATCCAAGCTTCAACATCATCTGGAAATTGCTCAGTAACTTTCTTCAAGTGTTGCCGAGCGATGTCTCTTTGTAGTTGTGAGGGTGAGTTGGCATATAATGAACCAAGAATTTTCATAGTTTCATAATTGCCCGGCTGAGCCTTAAGAACCTTTTCGAAACACTGCGCTGCCTGGATAAAAAATTATAAGTATTAGAAAATAATATTAATTGATTGGTTCAGCCTGTAACATCCCACGGTTTTATAGTATTGGTGAATTATAGTTATATGTTGATAGAACACAATCAAAATCAAGAATCAAAATAAAAAAAAACAAAAAAAAAGTAACTATACCAGTCGGCTGTTACCTATAACACAAGCATTAAGTTGCTTACTTTAGGAACAGACGACCGTGTTTGTGTGATGTATTAATATTTATTTATTTAAAAACAAATTTATTCAAATAGGCTACAAAAGCACTTTCGAATCGTCATTTTACAAATTAAAATTATAAAGTGATTATTATTTTTTTAAAATAAGGCTACCTCCGATTCAAAATGTAGATTATTTAGGGCCAAAAACCTTTGCCTGCCTTAGGAACAGTATGTATGTTTGTATCTCATATTTGTTACATAAAATGAATTTTGATTTATATTAAAAATTCTTTTTTGGGATAAGACATACTAACAAAAATATATTTATTAATAAATAGATTTTTTTTTTTTACAAACATTTCACAAAAACAATCACAATAGAAATTGACTAACAACATTTAAAAAAATAAAATTTAACAGTTTATAAAAATTTGTAACTTACATTTTCGGTATCCCCCCTATATATATACATTTGACCTAAACCGTAGTGCGGCAACACAAAGTTAGGCGGGGCAAACTGGGTCGCCTGATAATAATATTGGAAGGCTTGAACACAGTCCCCTTGAGCATGAAAAGCTCGAGCGAGATGGTGGCAACTCTCTGCTCTCATCGCCTCATTCTCAGTATTATGAAATGCGTGAAGCGCTAAATGCTGAACTTTGCTATAGTCCTGTCAAATAAATTATTAAAAATTAGTAATCTATACAAAAACAAAAACCTCGAAATCTATGAACGAGCATAGCTTACGAACTACTGCACCAAATTGTTTTTTTTTTCTATTTGTTTGTTATTGTTGTATACGTTTTGTATAAGAGAATATTTAAAAAAAATTATATATGAGTAGTTGTTAAAAAAAGAGGGGGTAAATATTTGCTGGTTCAACTAGTCTATAATAACATTGTTTACATACATAAGAAACAACCTCTACACTATAAAAACTTAAAGCAAGTTATTTTTATCTTTATATTTATTTGAATTAGTGTAAAACTTTAGAAGTTATGAAAGTTAATAAAATAAATTTTAAAAACACCAAATCAAGCTTTAACTACTAATAAATAAATACTCAATAATAATTTAAATTGTCTTACATACCTTTTTGAAAAAGAAGTGGTTTGCCAAGTGATTAAGCACCATAGGGTTCTTTGGATCAATTGCATATGCCTTCGATAGCATGATGACGGCCATCTTATTGGATTCACTTTCTTGTAAGTTCAGTTTTAATATAGAAAGGCCAACTAATGCACCTACACACTGGGGATCCAGTTGCAGGGCTCTCTCGAAGGCCATTCTTAAACAATAATTGATATCTTAATAATTTAATTTTTTTTCTTAAGTGGTTTTGATGTTGTAACATTATTATTCTCATTCTCAATTGCTTACTTTTAAGATTTCAGTAACGTATGGATATTTGATTGATTTATTTACGTTTTAAATAACATAATTTTAACATAACAAGAGAATAGTATAACTAATTTATGTAATTTGTTTAAAACTCAACAATAATAATTAACTCTAAATAATATTATAAATGGTTTCAATACTTTAATATTCCTTTTTCTAGTCCACATATGAATCTAAGCTAGTGAGTAACCATAATAGGAATTATTACAAATCAATTTACTGTATCATTGTATCCATGATCTATATACTGGTATTCATTTATTTATTTTTACTAGCTTCTGCGCGCGTCTTCGTCGGCGTGGACTCCGCTCCTATTGGTCTTAGCGTGATGATACATAGCCTATAGCCTTCCTCGATAAATGGGCTATCTAACACTGAAAGAATTTTTCAAATCGGCCCAGTAGAACCAGAGATTAGCGCGTTCAAACAAACAAACAAACAATCAAACAAACTCTTCAGCTTTATATATTAGTATAGATATTATGAAAGTGGCCAACAAGTGTACATTATGCCTGATGGCACCTTAACATTTGAGTTATAATGCAAAAAAAATTATGTTTTACAATTTTCAAAAACATTAGAGTTCTGAATAATTTAAGTTATAGAATAGTAAAATTCATTACCTAGCTTTTTCCTGATTGTTAAGCTTCATAAAACAGTGTCCCATTCCTAAACGTAATGCCGCTGGACTGTTTGGATTAGTTCTCAATGCCTTTTTATAGAATGCTAACGCTCCTCGGTAGTCTTTTCTATTAAAGGCTATACAAGCTTTACCGAGTAAAGATGGAACATTATTGGGTGACTGGTTAAGCACAAAGTTGAACTGTGTGTCAGCTTGGCCCATTTTATCACCCTCGAGAAGACAGAAGTAAGCTCGACCAAGAAGATGGTTCTAAAACATGAAATGTAATTAGATAGTAAATCATGAAATATAATTAAATAATATAACATATATAAAGCCTATACTGTAATTACCTGGTCATACATAATAATTTTATCTGCCATTGTGTAAAGGAGAGTTGCTTTTGTAAATAGTTCCTTTTTCTTATCCTTCGACTTCTCTTTGTTAGCTTCTTGAACGTAATACGCAGCCAACATGTCGAGAGCGCGCATTTGATCTCGCTCAAAGTCTCTATAATCAATGTTCGCATCCACACGGGATGCTTCAAGTATCTTAAGGAAATCATCGATTTTCTTTTGTTTATAATATGCGAGCTGAAACCAGAGTAAAAATATGTTAAAAATAAAACAAGTGCATCACACTCAACGGCTTCCACTAGTATGTTAATTCTGTTGTCAAGCGTAACAAAAGTAAACATCTCTATGGCTTATAAGGTTCGGGAATCTAATTCAAGATAACGTACTTCAGCTAATAGCTCTAATCACTGATCCAATGCGTCATAAATGTAAAGTATAATATTTGACACAAGTTTTAGGTTAAATTCACTTACCGCGACATTAATCCAGACGTTGAGCTGGGATCGCTCCTGTTGCAGAATACTGAGCACTTCATCTCCAGAAGGTAGTTGTTCTGGATCTAGGTCTATCACCTGTATATAACAAGCATAAATTGATTACGCGTTTGACATTTACTATTAGAAAGAAAAACGCGCCGCAGTACGTAAAATATTATATCACCTCATCCGTGCTCATCAACGGTATTTCGACCGACATATTGATGTATTATTGTAGCAATACACTTAATCAAAAATAAAACATATTTTGTACAAGTTGATAGACGCTTCACAGAACTATAGAACTCAAGTGATCAAGTCTCAAGAAATCACACAACTTAAAAACCTTCGTGTCAAAAACATTGAAGTCAACTTGTCAACAAATTATATTTGTAGATGTTAATTGTTATATAGGTAAATACCACAGAGTACAATAACTATACGGGAAAAGAGAGCCAACTCCGCTATTTTTTTTTCAAGTATGGAAAGTAGCGCCTCTGGTGGATGTTTGGTGCAAACTACGATGCCATAACCTATACATATATAGGTATATATAAGTACCTACCTATTATACGTACCTTAGTTATTTTATTTAATTAGTTTTCCTGTATCAAATCAGGTTTGTTAAAGTAATAAAATCTATTACAAATCAGTCCCGCAAAAGGAGTGATTTATGTAATGGATTTTATGTTTAACAAACCTGATGATAGATATGATATTTACATATTAAAGAAAAAGTAAGAACAGTTTAAAATAAAACAATTTATTAAAACTTAATATCATTTATTTTTATAGTTCATATAAAACACAAACGTACCAGAAACACAAAAACAACCTAAAACTCAACAATATCAAACAAAAACTTATATGAATTTAAATTCAAAATGAGAGCTCATCGGATTACACACTTGAAAACCGTTTTCACTTTTGAAAATTTGCAGTCATCAAATTACTTAAAAGTACAATACTTTATTAATAAACATTCTACATAGTTATTTACATTAAAATATAATTACAAATAGTTTTGTTACAAAAGTACCTATCTTATTCTTTTTTCACATATTAAATGTCAAAATTCAAAAACTTCGTGTTCGTTTTAGTTTTATAATGTTGCTAA
This sequence comes from Melitaea athalia, assembly GCA_905220545.2. Classification (NCBI taxonomy): domain Eukaryota; kingdom Metazoa; phylum Arthropoda; class Insecta; order Lepidoptera; family Nymphalidae; genus Melitaea; species Melitaea athalia. The sequence continues at coordinate 15,568,753 of HG992188.1, forward strand.
ATTATTATTTTCATTTCCCACATATTTTGTATTTATTTAGTTGAAAGAACCGCCAATTCAGTGGCGTAGCGTGGTTGTCGGCCGCCCGGGGCGGAAGTAAAATTTTGCCGCCCTTATTTAGGTATTTCAATTTAATGTATACTATACATTAAATACATTATTATAGATAACTTTTCGGCAAGAACAGTCATCATTATTTTACATTGTACAGGTTATATTTAAAACAAAAAAAGCTTATAAAGCTGTCCCTTGCATTCTGTATGTAATAGAAGTCATTCTCGCTGATTATTATTAGTTTATCTCCTTATTCGTTCACTCTTAACAGAGTGGTCGTGGTTGATGACGATTTATTAGCTAAAGCAGCCCCCGCAATACGCCTCCACTTGATGTGGTTTTCAGCGTCTCGAGAACTCTGGACTATGGAGATCTGTGTTGCAGCTTTGATGAGGTCTGTTTGTCCAACGCGTAGGTGATCGACCGCGTGACCGCTTGTCCTCTTCCTGCCCCTGGACAACGAGTCGCGCCATGGATTGTTCGTTTCGAACAAAGTGTCCGAAACATTTGTCGACGATAATCTCTGCTTGATATTTAATTCCTTCAGGATCGAAATGTTGGTCCTAAACGCTGCCCAAGGGATCCGCAGCAGCCGCCGCCAGCAACACATCTCGAGTGCATCGATTTTGCGTCGGTCTTTGAGTCTATCAAAATAAAAATAAAACAAAATATCGGGAAGACTAAGCTTCTCATCAGGCGGACTTTCGTGACTTTGGTGATATTATGGTTGCACCAGAATCTCTTCAACTTGTCAACGGCAGATCGTGTAATAGCACATCTCCTTCGAATCTCGTCTTCCCATCCTCCGGTGCTTGTAATAGTGGAACCGAGGTACCTACACATAAGATTGAACAAGCTCACAGTTGCCAATCATAGAGATGTCAGGATGGCTTAGTTCAGCTCGATCCACTATCATCATCTTGGTCTTGTCTCTGTTGACTGGCGTAAGTCCGAAGAAGAGGCTTGTTGTCTCGAGAAGTGTCAGCAGGTGTTCCATGTCCTCTTTTGTTTGAGTAAGAAAAGAGTATAGTATCATCGGCATACCTTAAGTTAGATATCTTTCTACCTCCCACTGAAATTCCCTTGTCCCCTTGTTCCAGAACGATTGTCATAACACACTCCGTATAGATGTTGAACAGGAGTGGAGAGAGAATGCATTCATTTGCAATCAACTTTCCGAGTCAACGTCGTCTATTCTAACAGTCGCAGTTCAATTCTCGTAAAGTCGGCGTATGAGACGAACCATGTGGATAGGTACTCCCATTTTAATGAGTACGTCCCATAATATATGCCATTTCACGGTGTCGAAGGCCTTACGAAAGTCGACAAAACCGATATAGAGTGGGATGTTCAACTCTAGACTTCGATTATTTGTCTCAGGGGAGCCCAGAATGCTAAATGTGTAGTCACTCTCACCTTTTGAAGACCTATTGGATCGTGAATATTAAATGCTAAAAAGAAAATAACTTCATATGATGTTTACTCTTTTAGTGGTGGGGGGAGCGTGTACGGATTTTCAAAAATGTAAAAAAAGAGCTAAAAAAAATTCTCGAGCGCGTCAGATTTTGATAGCGCATATGACTATACAAAATATAGACCTTATTGTAGACTTACAAACGGTGTGGAAAGCTGTATAAAGAGATAGACATTAAAAAAAAACTGGCGTGGCAGTAATTGAAGAGAAGTGTTAATTGAGTCCTAAAAAGTATCCTATTATAAAAACTGACGATTTGGACGTGACCAAAAATACCCAGTTGATTTTTGAAAATGCAATAAAAAAAATCGTTGCAACAAAATACTCAAGCGCATCAGATTTTTATACAGACGTTTCAACTCGATATACTAGTGGTACCCAACCCTTAGACAATTTTTGATGTGAAACTTCTTTAGGCGAATGACGCGTAAAATTTGAGTGACTGGTAATGCGGCAGCGTCAGGGACAGTCAGTACTTGGGTGGGTGACCGCCCGGGAACACCGCGTGACGTTGGCTTTTTCTTGTTTTTCAATTAGTTTTTTTTTTGTATTTTAAATTCGTTTTTCTTTAATTAGTTTTTTTTTTAAATTAGTTTGACAAAGAAGTTTCACTTCTGACATGTGTACTTTGTCCGCATGCAATTTTTTTTCAATTTTTTTTATTTTTATTGTTAATTTTTTCATGTAAAATTTAAAAAAAAACTCATCAGAAAAAATATATATACATATTTAAAGAGAGACGTGGAGCGGGAAATACATAATATTCGGTAGTTGTACGTATTACACTCTATTGATAATTTTAAATAGAGAAATCGGTAGAATATATTAATTCTATAATTTTTAAGTAATTTTCTTTAAAATAAAAAAAAAAAATTAACTGCGCTCGAATATTTCGAGGGAAACATTTTTTTTGCAACTTTGTGACTCGCTTAATTTTTTACGTCACGTTCAAATCGTCAGATTATTAAAGTAATTTTGTTTTCTGCATGTAATTAACTTATTTTGTTCAAATCTGACGCGCCCCACTTGTTTTGTAGATCGATTTTTTTTTGCTACTAATCTGACCGACTCCTCTGAACGCACACCACTATTTTGAGGGATCAAGACTGGGTAAAAGTATCTAACAGGATACAAGGATTCTCCTCTCTTAATAAACTGATGCGCTGGAGTCACATCAGAAATCCCCGCTTGGGCTCCCCTATGATAAGAATTAGTATCTGCTCTCTTGTTCCTCGACCCTTGACAAATCCCGCTTGCTCGATAGCTATTTCGGAATTCATAAAAGCTTGCAGTCTGGTATTGATGACATTATTAGCATAAAACGGGAATTCCCACAAATATAGACATTGCCAGTCGCTACAAAATATCATTTAAAGAAAAGGGATTCCCCGACTTTGAAACAAAATAAGCAATTACCATGCTCCTTTCAATCGGTTTGAATTTGTTGTTGCGATAAAAATAATTTATAATGGTTCAAATATTTACAAAATATTTGTATTATTTAAGTATCGTTAAATTTTGCCGCCCCCTAAAAAGTGCCACCCGGGGCGGGCCGCCCCCCCCGCCCCCCATACGCTACGCCACTGCGCCAATTACATTTATATAGGGTATATAATTGATTTTTTGAACTTCAATTCATTTCAAATGTATTTAAAAGTGATTAAATTTTAAATTTGTATCTGTAGGCCCAGTAAAGGTAGTTTTATAAACACCCTTAAGCGCAATATACTATAACAAGTGGCAACATCCATATTTATCAACAATTTGATACGAGTAGAAGCGACATCTATAAAAATAATGCTTAATTACAGAACTGTTTTACCACAAATCGACACCAAACAATCACCAGATGCCGCTTTGATCGATTACATAAAGTGTACCCCCCCTCTAGTCTGTGAGTTATTAAGTATTACTATGCTGAATGCTCTGTGGAGTTATTATTTGTTATTATTGTGTTCATGTACTCTGTGATTGTGTTCTCTTTTTTGAAGGCTTTTATTAATTTACTTTGCTTGCAATATTACTGTGTGGAACGTATTTTAAAGTATAATTGGTTATAATATAAAAGCGAAAATGAAGATAGTAAATAAATATGTTTAAAGCAAACTGAAGTTTGAAGTTTTAGTCATAAAAATGAGCCTCGTAGAGGGGAAGAGAATAACTTTTAAACGAGCAAGACCTAATCCTCTATTTCAGGACTGGCTAGAGGAGTTACATGAAGAAGCAAAACAAAAAAAGAGTAAATTTGAAAGCGTCTTGAAGGAAGCTCTAACTTCCATTTCAAAGTACCCGTTACCTTTACAATCTGGGGCCGAGTGCGCTATTTTGAAAGGATTTGATAAACGTTTGTGCCTGCTACTCGATAAACGCTTGGAAGCGTATAAATGTTTTGTAAATTATGTAAATCCTCCTTCTATTCATTCAGTTGAAGACTCGTCACCGTTTAAACAATATTGTACAACAACCGCAACCGACCAAGGTACAGAAAATAATATAGAGAACCCTTCTGTTGAAGATAACTCAAACGATGTTATTCAAAAAACCAAAAAAGATAAACCTTACAAACCAACTTTCCGATCAGGAGGTTATGCGATCTTAATGGCTCTATTGGATCAGAGAACGCATAGTAGTCAAGAGATGCTAAATAAAGATGTATTAATTGACAGAGCACAAAAATATTGCGAAGAGTCCTTTGTAAGACCAAAACCTGGTACTTATTACACTGCATGGTCCAATATGAGGCGTTTAATAATAAAAGGGTATGTTAAAAAGACTGGAAATGGAAATAAGAAAGCACAATATTCCTTAACTGAAACTGGAATCGCTGTTGCTAATGAACTTGTTATAGATACGAAAAATAAGCCAAGTATTAACGACATCATTTTTAATGATCAACCAAATGATGCTCAAACCTCACCATGTATAGAGCCTGATGTTATATTGCTTGAAGAATGTAATTCCTCAAGCACTTGTTCAAAAAATGTTCCGCAAATAGAATGTGTTAGAGATTTGCATACAGAAGATAATTTAAACTGTGATTTGATAGTAATGGATGCAGGTTCCTTTGATATAATACTACTAATTGATAAGAATGAGACCAGCGGGTGGGTTATTTCAACATTCTTTCTTAGTCTAATATACTTACAGCTTTTACAATTTTTTATAATGTGTGTGTATCCTGTATATCTATTAATTTGCTGGGACATTAAGAAGTTTGTTGGGGTCTGTTATGGCATGCTTACATCATAACATCTTACTTTACTTCAAATAAGGACTTAAGTATGTCTTGGCGCAGTTTCCATTTTCTCTGAAATTTAAGCTGTATATTGTTTTTTAATTTTTACATGAATTGAATTCGGATTTTATTGTGTTTTATTAAGTTTTTTAGATGCCCGATGTTTCATCCTCCCGTGACCATGGTTGCTGTAAAGTATCCGAAACGTCGGTCATCTAAAAAACGTAATAAACCATGATAAAATCCAAATAGTTGTTACATATTTTAAGCTTTTGATTTAAGACTGTATACCTACTCAAATTGATATTTTGATATATAATTTTTTTTAGTATTTCAGGGTATCTAAAAGGAATGATCCAACCGTGGCACAATTCAATAAGTTTCCTGATTTGAAACATGAATATCGGAGTTTGAAAGTTGGTGATTTTACATGGGTGGCTCGCCATAGAACCACAGGTCAAGAATTAGTTTTACCATATGTTGTGGAGAGAAAAAGAATGGATGATTTAGGCGCCAGTATAAAGGACGGGAGGTTCCATGAACAGAAATTCAGATTAAGAAAGTGTGGAATAAAAAATGTTATTTATATGGTAGAGAACTATGGAAGTAATAAACACGTAGGACTCCCTGTCCAGAGCTTGATGCAGGCATTAGCGAATACGAGAATGCAAGATGGTTTCAAAGTCCATGTGACTGATTCTCTGACTCATTCAGTGAGATTTTTAGCGATGATGACTTTAAGATTGACTTATGAATTTAAGGTGATTATTGATTATTAGTCTTCTTTACATTTTTTTTTAATTACAAAAGTGGTAAATAAAGACAGTAATTGACCTGATGGTAAGCTGAGAATATAGCCTATGTTTGTATGTGTTGAATTTACTTCCCGACCCTTTCCATGAGCTCTGGCTAACTTACCACAGGATCACAACATTACTTGAGAGCAATAATATTATTTAGCTGTGATCTTCTGTAATGGTTGAGGTACTTCCACAAATCCACAGTCAGGCTGTTCCAAAGGTCGAGCAAGATATTTCCTGCTGTGCCCTAACCACAGGATCACAACATTACTTGAGAGCAATAATATTATTTAGCTGTGATCTTCTGTAATCGTTGAGGTACTTCCACAGTCAGGCTGTTCCAAAGGTCGAGCAAGATATTTCCTGCTGTGCCCTACCTCAATAAATATTTAATTTTCTTAGAGATTTTGACTTGGATTTTGTTTTTTTTCAGGACAAGACACTAAAAGGACATAATAAAGAAACAAGTGACAATATACTTATGACATTTGAGTTTTTCAATAAATCCTCACTGAAGAACAAACCGCTCTCAGTGATAGATACATTTATAAAAATTCTACTTCAGCTTAAGGGTGTTTCGGTGGAAAAGGCGCTAGCTATAACAAAAGTATATAAAACTCCAAAATCGCTCATAAATGCTTATAAATTTTGCACACAGAAGGAGGGAGAAATGCTATTGGCTAATTTGAAATGTGGAGAAATGAATCGTAATGTTGGACCAAGTGTTAGCAAAACTGTTTACCAATTATTTACATTTAAAAATTTCAGCTAACACGGGTTTTAGGTGAAAATTTTAATTGTTTTTTTTGGAAATGTTTTATTTTAATCATGGCTGTAATTTATTATTCTTAAATGTTGTAAAAAATATTTTTTACTAATATTTAATTTTGTTTTGTTATTTAACTATTTTAAAATACAATAAACACTTAATAAAAATAATATTTGCTTATTCTTTTGCATCAGTTATTTCTCTTATTTCAGAATTTTGGCTGTTACCTTTGTTTTACTACATGTAGATATTCTTAAGAATGTTAGGTTATAATTATAGGGGATTGTAAAAATTAATAAGCTTACGTTATGAAAATAGTAAGTCAACATTTTACTAACAATCTGCTTAGCCACACTAGTGGTTACGGTTGGTTCGGTAATTTTAAAATTAAGAAAAATGTCCTAATTTTTTTTAAAAACTACATACAGTAGGTATATGTATGTACTGTTTATTTTATAAGTAGAAGTATGAACTACTATATAACACTACTAGCACTTTTAAATTATTCTTATAATAATTCTCTTAGGCGGCGGTTTGTTCTCATATTTAAAAAAAAATTGCGTGCGTACAAAGTACACATGTCAGAAGTGAAACTTCTTTGGCAAACTAATTCAAAAAACGAATTTAAAATACAAAAATAAAATAAAAAAAACTAATTGAAAAAAAAACAAAAAGCCAAAATCACTCAAATTTTACCCCTCATGCGCCTAAAGAAGTACGTCATATACGTCATGAACGTAAAAATACAACAAATTACTACTTGTTTAGGTACACCTGGCTGCTAGGAAGTTGCGGTCGAGTCGGCGAGATCGGCACCCATGGCTCTTTAAATTTTGTATATATGCATTGCAGCATTGCAGTGACGTAGCGAGCAAATAGCATATATAAAACGAGCTTAACTCGCGCCCGGCGCGGCGGCGCACAATACCTTTTTAGCGCCCCCCCATTCGAAAACCATAAAATATGTCTAGCAATTTTTTGGTTTGCGGGCTATTTGGCGTCACTATATGAGTAGCGCCCGGGGCATGATGCCTCCCCTTGCCCCCTCATCGCTACGCCACTGATGCATTGCTCTGATCTGAATATCTTTTAATTATATCAAGAAGTTAATGAATTTTTTTTGGATAATTATTTTAGCCATTTAAATTAAAAGTATTTGAGGGCACTTTTTGACTGGAACCCTGTTATCAATGTATTTTTCTATTCATAAAGGTTTGTAGAAATAAGAGTTTGATTATCTACGTGATGAATGCAGTGATTATGCAGTGGGATCTTAGACTATAATGTCGTATAAATTGATTGAGTAGGTCTTGAGTTTTAAGCGTTCTAATGATAAATTATCACAAGTATAAATAATTTATATGGACTTTCCCGTTGGCAGTGACCCTACTGTGACTTCGATTCCCGCTCCGAGTAAGATTGTGATATATTTACATGTGCACTTATCACAAAAAACGTGTAGACGTTCTATTAATAGTATACTGTTTGTTTGCTTCGTCAGGCTTAATTTGTCAGATAAGATTACGAAGTTGTTTTTATATATACAAAACTAATATACAAACTGTAATGTTTTAAATAATATCTATGTATGTAAATAAAAATGAATCGCTGAAATGTATGTTCGCTCGCGCATGACTTCCGTACGACTACACTATGTTGAATAATTATTTTTTCGTTTGATGTCAGGACAAGGTTATTATAAAGAAAATTTAGAAACAATTTGATAAATTCATGAAAAAAAAAAACAGGAGATACGACGTTCTCGGCAAACTTAAAATAAGCTATAATTAAATAAAAAGACAAATTATATTTTTGCTATATATACTTTATTCACATAACTATTGACTGTGACATGAGTGACATAACTATGAATTTTCTGTAAATATAGTTGAGATTAAGAGCACTTTAGGATGGAATCAACTTTTTCAAGTTTACAAAAACCATGAAAAATAAAATGCATAATTGGTTCGGCACAAGCACGCTTTCAGATTCAGTAGGTATAATGAGATTCAAAGTGTACAAAAATCAAAAGGCAAATATATTTTTTAAGATCGACGGTGAGAATTGTTTGTGCCAAACCAAAGTATTATATTTCAAATCCTTATTATATGATCACAATTTTTATTTCTTATTAATATTAATTTTGCTTACAACTAAAGTTTTGGTGAGAAAATGAATATTATTTCGAAGTGGTTTACAAAATTTGAATTGTTTACAAAACCTACTAAAACAGACAAATGGCACAGATATAAACAATCTTCAATGCTATACTAAATTGCACTTGAAATAGCTATAAACATTTATATACTTTTAAAAACACGTGATAAACATTTCAAATATATAATTAGTTATTTTAGTATCTAATTTTAGAAAGTTCCAAGCTTCGTGACTTCCAAATAGTTTTAAAATCAAAACATTAAGGTACATACATATACACATATACCACTTATAGCTAAAACAAAGAACGAGATAAATGCGAAAAAATAAAAAAATAAAAGAACATAAGTAAAACTTACAATATCGGTCATAAGACAACGTATTTTTGTAATAAATTCGATAAAATAAAATTATAAGAACTGCCACCCTCAAATTTAGGCATGCTTAAGGATATAGCTACTCAAATTTACACATTAAACCCTGTTGGTTTAGATAATATAACATGCTAAGTGCATATAAAACAAAAAGAATCTCTTCAAGGCTTACATAAAATTTAACATTTACAATTATGAACAGCATAGTGCACTCATAGATAAAATATCAATAAATAATACAATTAGAGTGTGTGATAATTTCTCTCAGTTTGGTTCTTATAGTATTTGAATCCCATGAATCCAATAGCTAGAAGTCCAAGTGTTAGTATAATTCCACCGATGAAGCTAGCTCCATCAAATCTGAAACAATAAAAAAACGAGTGTGCTTTAGAGTTTACGTCACTACTTGGTAATTTGTGTCTTATTAGACAACCTGAAATTAATGTCAATTTTTAATAAATGACTCTTAATCTCTTGTCTCTGTAGACATCACACAAAAAAATTAATTAATTGAAAATTAATTTTAAATTGATTATTACTATTTTAAAGACTATTCTTAACCTTTTGAGCGCCACGCCTCAAATCCATTCCCGTGCCCTGTACGCCAAGGCATAAAATAAACAAAAATACCTACGAAAAAAATAGTGCTGCCAAGAGTCGTTATCGAGTACCACAAAGTGACTTGTTTATGTTGATTTTTATGCAATAAATGACTACATATATAATCTAGGATGGTTTATTATTTCAATATTTTTCTTGTATTATCTTGCACTCGTTATATATACTTACAATAACATAAATAAAAAACAAACATTACAAAAAAAAATCATAGTAAAGCACAACACCATTCTCTATCGTCATGACGTCATTGTCACAACTGGAAGACTACGGCGCAGCTGACCTACGGTTTTAATACTTTCATAGAGACATGTTAGAGATGTGCTGTGTGTGCCGCACGCTGTATATCGATTTCGAATCGAATCTATATACATATAAATGAAAAGTAATTTAAAAAAAATAACAGAATTCAAATTTGTAATTTTTTGTAATATATAATAATTGAAAAGGGAGTAATAAAACTGCAATATATTAAAAAATCTAAATTACTTACCTAAATATGCCTACTATTTATTAAATCCAGCTTTAACAAAGTAAAACTACAATACTATACAATATTATAATAAAAATATTTAATATGTCATAATGTTCCTTAACATCTCGCAATGACGGCTATTTGCGCATTATTGTTACTCATACATAGAAGACAATAGACGCACCGGTCATAAAACATTTTGTACTGCATTTTGACAGAACTCCTTACTTTCAAACAATAATGGCTCTTGATGTACAGCGATAAAGGTGAGAATTACATTAAAAATCTTTTTTGAGACCATAAATTATATGGAATTCTCAAAAGTTATAGAAAAAAATGTTTTTTGCAATCGTGGGAATGTTTTTAAAAAGTTTATGCAAATATTGCGTTTTAAAATTTCGTTTCTTTTTTGCTATCGTTTTTAGAAGTTTCGTAAAAATCTTAATAATATTAGTTTAAAGTAATGTAATTCACGTGAAATTCGTTCAATGAAATATAGAAGTTGTTATTAAAATAGAATATATTTAAAAAATCCTTTGTAATGGAAATATTGTTGTAAATCTATGTTTTTTAGTCTAGTAGGATTTTAAACAACTTTTGTCTTATAGAGGTTAAACTAGATTTATAATAATATATAAATTCATATCTTACATTTATATTTGTGCCTCTTGCGTCACATCACTAGCGGTCTGCTATAGACGACAACGGCGTACAGGACATATCATTTACGTGGAATAAGAATGCATGTTTTTATTTCAATGTTTCTCAGTACGTGTAGCTCTAAAAGACTGGTTTTTTATACTCAAATGTTGCAGGGATATTCTATTTTGAGAGATGTTGAATTAAAATACTAAAAATATTTTTTAAATAATTGTATTTAATATTTTGGTGGTCCGGGTTTTTTGTCACATATAGACGTCGTTGGCGCACAGAGCTCGCAAGTGCTTGTCACGTATATGTGTCTTTGGCGTTCAAAAGGTTAATAACAAACTACAGAATGATAATAATGAATGAAGAAAATAGATGTCAAGTACGTAAATTATGTATCTTACCCTCTTGCTTGAAGAACATGCTTGTCTTCATCGGATTTGGGCGTTTCTGGTGTTTTAGGAACTTCCGTTGGCTTGGTGGGTGTCTTTTGTGTTGTTACAGCTTCTTTTGCTGATTCAGTTGCGTTTGTTTTTGCTGATTCAGTTGTGTTTGTTTTTGTTGTAGCAGCTTTAGTGTCTGTTGCATTCGTTGTCACTTTTTCTTCCTTTTCTTTTGGTTGCGTTTGTTTATCGGTTGTCTTGTTATCTTCGGGCTTGGTATTTGTTGTGGCATTAGTTGGTACCGTTGTGTGTATCTCAGAGGCGTTTTGCTGTGGCTTTAGTTCTGTATGAACTGCAGTATTTTTATTTGGTTGAGGTTCTGTTATATTGGCTTGTGGGGTCTGTTCTGTTTTTAAGGTTTTAGGATCGACAGGTGTACCACTTGCGGTGGTTGTTTTCGGTGCCACTGAAAAAAGGCGAGAAAAAGAATTAGTTTACACAGAAACAAATCAAAGCATAAAAGACATCTTAAGAGGAATTGTGGTCGCTTAAATGGTTTGTTAACGTGATTAATAAGTATATAAACTATAGCCATGGGCTTAATCAAAATCGTTGAATTATTTTGAAGTGTACCTTCCATAAAGATAAATTCTATAAATCATAATTTTTACCACATTAGTTTGTTTGCTGCAAATACAGTTTAATTTATTATAGCATTTACATATATAGAATTTACTAATAGTGAAAAAAATATTTATGTAAAAACAATTGGAATTCTAATACAATAAATTGCTCTTTCATTTATTAAAGCCATTATTCACATTCTATTGTCTTTGTATGAAACGTAATAGCTATAATTATGATTTTCTTTGACCATGGTTAAATCACAGACATGTCAAGGTGTTAAGTTTTCTTTTGTAAGTAGTTGTTTTTTACAATATTTACAACTTTTCTTAACATCATCTGTGTGGCTTTTAAGCCCGCTGTTTGCGCAACGTATTCAGTAAACTTGTGTAATAAAGTTAAACAAAGAAAAATACAACATGTAATATATTATGAGGATAGAAAAAAATAATAGTTATAATATATATAAAAAATAATACACCATGAAAAGTATTTTGTAAATGACATTATGTAACAAATTAAATGAAAGGTGGGAGTCGGGCTAGGACATCCATTTGTCCTGATTTTCCCAAAATTGATAACTAGCGTGCTTTTAAAAAGCGTAAGGCCGGTTAGGGTAAAAAAAACCCAGACGCATTTCATTGACAGTGAAATAATTAATTTTTATTTTTTACTTAGGGGCCATCCATAAATTACGTCACACGTTAAGAGGGGGGTCGACGAAGTGTGACAATGTGTGACAAGGGGGAGGGAGGGGTCAAAATTTTGTGACGTCACATTTCCAAATATAATAATATCAAGACGTAAGTACAAAAACATGATATTTCAACTACCTATCAATAACTAACCCCAAAAATTAAAGTTTTATTTGTTTTATAGGCGAATTGACTTTTATTAAAATGAAAATAAAAATTAATAATGTCGAAACTGTCATCAGTTTGCTCATGCAAAATTGCAAAATATGTGACGTCACACTAGGTAGGGGGGTCTCATAAATGTGACCACCTGTGACAAGGACGGGGGAGGGGTCGAAAAATCGAGAAATTCGTGTGACGTAATTTATGGATGGCCTCTTATAGCCAAATATTATACAGTCTCTTCGACACAAAATCTATTTTTAATTTGTAAAATTTTTACTCTTGGGGCCTATTTCACCAGTTGTGGATAACGCTATTTGACGAATGACAGTATCCAACAGTAAAAAGTTTTTGATTCTTAATTTTTTTTTTTACAATCGAGTTCTACTATATTTATGAGATATCTAATTCGCATATTATACAGTGGGTTTCGGGTATAACGAGGATGAAAGGGCCACACTATTTTTGTCGTTATATCCGGAAGTCGTTACAGGCAAAGGTAAAGAGATACAGAGACGTGCACATGTATAGTTTATATTCATTTATTATTGAACATATTTGCACACATAGTTATTTACTGGTACATTTAAAAAAATGTGTATTATCCGGAAGTCGTTATATGCAAAGGTAAAGAGATACAGAGACGCACACAGTCATGTATAGTTTATATTCATTTATTATTGAACATATTTGCACACATAGTTATCTACTGGTACTTTTAAAAAATGTGTATTATCACTTTGTAACTGAACCATAAATTTAGCTCCGGTCCGTAATGTACACGCTTCCCAACCTACTTAGCTGATATCTATAAACAAAAGATACCCACCCCGTTGTCAGTCTATTTGTATCGTCATCCATCAAATAGCGGTATCCACAACTGGTGAAACAAGCCCTTAAAATTTAAATCTATAAAAAGATTGTAATTTTTTGTGACAAGTTTCGTAACTACACCGTAATTTTTTTGTCTTAATATACATCCGTCTAAAGTTCTAAACAATATTTACTGTACATAAACATAATAAGCTCACGATTGGTCGAAAAAATTTGCTAAGCTGAGATAATTGTTTCAAATATCGGTCAAGTATAAATCTACAAACAAAGCATTCTTTACTGCAGTAACGTTTAACAATACATATTTAACAAGATCGATTTACAAACGTAACCAAAATACCTTCTATTTTATTACGATTTTTTATTTAACAAATTTAAATGACGAATACATTATTCAAGTTATACAAAAAAAAAACATAACAAATTAAAGTCGACTAATTTGTTCTAATATTATTTTGTTTACTATAAAATCGCATTATTATATCATAGAAGTAACGCTATAATTAAAAAAATAATCTCTAAGGAGAATACTTCCATTATAATGAAGATTATCACAAAAGAAAGCGGTTGTTTTCTAAGAAAACTTTCCTGTAGCATTCAAACTTGCGGATTTCCCCAACTAAATTAGGTATCTAAACCTGTTTGAGTAACTAAACCTAGAATGTATTATTAAAAAAAAGTTGGAGACAAATATTAACAGTATTATTTTGTTTTATAAATGTGTATACAATTTATAATTTTAAAAGATCTCTAACATTTAAATTGTATTATATTTACAAGATTACGTTAGCTCATTCGCTGCAATTAAAAATATATCTTTCATTTAATATTAATATGATTAAAATAAATCCGTATAAAAAGGCCGTAGGTACGTAAACTACCGATTATGCTAATATAAAGACTATCATATAAATTCGGCGTCACAGTTTGACCTTGTCTTAATTAACCAATAAAGCATTCACCGTGGAAGATGAAGAGTTTTATATTGAATATTATACATATGAGACTGAATAGACATAGATAAACTTAGATACTAGTTTTAATTAGATAAATATTGCTTTGATTGCATTTTATACAATTAAATAGCTACAAAGCGAATGCGTTATTAGAATTATTAAACTTGATAAATATCACAAAACACTCTTGTTTATAGATATTGTACAAGTTGTATGCGATTTGTTGTCAAAAATATATCATACTAGCTGACCTGTGCCCACTTCGTTGGGCGTTAATTTTATTTTTGTGATGCAAATATCTAGTAAAGTTTTCATCTCGCCCGCATTTCTCAGACTTGATTTACATATATTTTTTGTTTCACTGATTTTTTTGTTTTTGTCTGAATTCTTCAGTTTTTAACGGACTTCAAAAAGGGATGAGGTTCTCAATTGGACTATTTTTCTGTCATAACTTTTTACTGTGTGGCCGGATTTCGATGATTCATATTAACCCTTAATTTGGCAAGCACATTGTTCCCTGAATTTTCGAGTTTTATCTATACAGGGTGTTAGGGGAATGGTTAGCCATAGAGGTATGTTGGGTAGGGGGGGTCATTTGGAATCTATTTAGGCTAACTTACCTATATGCAAAGTGTTACGGATTTTTTTTTATGATTATTTTTCCATTTTTCGAAAAAAGTGCCGAAAATTAGTGATTTGACCATCATATCTTTTTTGTTTATTGATATATCAACGCCATTTCTTTTTTGTTTTGATCATCAATACATTGCGCATGTAAAATAAATGTGATTTAATTTAGAAAACATCTACAAAAAAAATTATGGGCCAAAGAAATCTTGACAGAGACAAAAAGTAAATCAAACCTTCAAGTTTAGGTATAAATAAAAAAAAAAATTAAAGCCTCCAGACAATTTAAAATAATTTAAAAAACTACTCTAGTTAACACTGTTTTAAATAATATTACTTTCATTCGCCTACCTTACTTACTTTTTTTTTTAAATGATGAAATAACGAAATGGTTTCTACCTGAACCCGCATTCTACGCTGACAATTATAACAATAATTGTTATTACGCAGGGCGGTATATCCCTGTATAGCACATGGTAAACTACCATCTTGACTTTGGCGACATGTTGGCGCAGCGGTCAGAGCACTGGCTGATGCGCTGGTGGTCGCGCGTTCGATTCCCGCTCACGGCAGATATTTGTATTGGTCATATAGATGTTTGTCGTGGTCTGGGCGTTTGTGCTTGTGTATTGTGTGTGTTTCCGGACCCCCGACACAGGAGAAAATCCTACTGGGGGCCGTCGAGTGTGAATCGTTTATTATTTTAAAAAAAATCTTGACTGCTCTCATCAGGCTTTCACCCTATGAGAGACATTTGTGGTGCCCGTGGAAACTCATACCCCAAATTCCAAGATAAAAAGAGACAGCAAGTAGTTTACCATGTGCCGTACAGGGAGATATCGCCCTGCGTAATAACAATTATTGTAGAAAAAAGGATGATCTTCAAATAAGGATGTAAATCCTCGCCTGATGAGAGCAGTCAAGTTTTTTTTTTTAATAATAAACGCTTCACACTCGACGGCCCCCAGTAGGATTTTCTCCTGTGTCGGGGGTCCGGAAACACACACAATACACAAGCACAAACGCCCAGACCACGACAAACATCTATATGACCAATACAAATATCTGCCGTGAGCTGGAATCGAACGCACGACCGCCAGCGCATCAGCCAGTGCTCTGACCGCTGGGCCAACATGTCGCCAAAGTCAAGATGGTAGTTTACCATGTGCTATACAGGGATATACCGCCCTGCGTAATAACAATTATTGTTATAATTGTCAGCGTAGAGTGCGGGTTCAGGTAGAAACCATTTCGTTATTTCATCATTTAAAAAAAAAGTAAGTAAGGTAGGTGAATGAAAGTAATATTATTTAAAACAGTGTTAACTAGAATAGTTTTTTAAATTATTTTAAATTGTCTGGAGGCTTTATTTTTTTTTTAATTTATACCTAAACTTGAAGGTTTGATTTACTTTTTGTCTCTGTCAAGATTTCTTTGGCCCATAATTTTTTTTGTAGATGTTTTCTAAATTAAATCACATTTATTTTACACTAGCTTCTGCGCGCGACTTCGTCGGCGTGGACTCCGCTCTGGTCTTAGCGTGATGATATATAGCCTATAGCTATAGCCTTCCTCAATAAATGGGCTATCTAACACTGAAAGAATTTTTCAAATCGGACCAGTAGATCCTGAGATTAGCGCGTTCAAACAAACAAACAAACAAACAAACAATCAAACAAACAAACTCTTCAGCTTTATTATATTATTTATTTTACATGCGCAATGTATTGATGATCAAAACAAAAAAAGAATGGCGTTGTTATATTAATAAACAAAAAAGATATGATGGTCAAATCACTAATTTTCGGCACTTTTTTCGAAAAATGAAAAAATAATCATAAAAAAAAATCCGTAACACTTTGCATATAGGTAAGTTAGCCTAAATAGGTTCCAAATGACCCCCCCTACCCAACATACCTCTATGGCTAACCATTCCCCTAACACCCTGTATATTTGTGTTCTATAGGGTCTACCAAAGGCCAAAAAAATAAATTTAAAAATCTCGTAACTGCAGTTTTTCAGCTAATGAATGTCCCACTGACGGTACATTGCCAAAGCTACAGAGAACTATGCTCAATTTTCAGTGTCCCGTGGGTGGTACATTGCCAAATAGGGGCAAATAGAAATATTATGAAATTTTTAATAAAAACCTCTGTTTATTTCTGGTGAAAACTCAAAAAACAATTGCGTAGTGATTTTCCAGTTATGAAACAACCGTACATTGCATTTAATGCAATATACGTTTGTTTTACTATGATCATGCATTATCATGCTGCATGCAGCGAGCGTCTTATGTCTTCTTTGGTCGAAATAAAATGCCCAACATTGTTATTGGGCTTGCAGACCGAGCTAATCCTGGCTTTTGAATTTTAGAATTTTCTGTTTTCTCAACATCTTGTGATCTTTTTCTCTTTATCAAACATTGAAATACTTCATGCCTTCCAAATTATTTCTGTACACACTTCAGCCTATCGCAGTACACTGCTGGACATAGGCCCCCACAAGTTTGTGCCAAAAATGGCGTGGACTCATGTGTGTTGTCCATAGTCACCACGCTGGGCAGGCGGATTGGTGACCGTAGGGCTGGCTTTGTCGCACTGAAGACGCTACGTCTTCGGCCTGTGTATTTCAAAGCCAGCAGTTGGATGGTTATCCGGCCATCGGTCGGCTTTTTAAGTTCCAAGGTGGTAGTGGAATTGTGTTATCCCTTAGTCGCCTCTTACGACACCCACTGGAAGAGAGAGAGTGGCTATATTCTTTACTGCCGTAACCACACGGCTATTTCTATTAGCTTAACTCTTTCTGTACAGACAGTGGTCTTATTGGCGATTCAGAAAGTTGAATGTTAGTCACATCATTTTCATCAATTGAAGCCCTATGACGGAATATTGCCGTCTTCCATTTATACGCCAGAACGAATTTCTGTATCCTGCGTGGTTATTTAGCTGCAGGAGCTGTCTGCATTCTCTTGGATCTCGTTTTTCGGCCTAACGGAGTTCAGTCTGACGTTGATGGCGATGAATTTATTGAAGCCAGGGATGGAATGGATGAAAGGGAATGAATATTATCATAATCGGGAAATTTTGGTGACAATGGCCATATCTGTAGAAAAATGGGAGTGAACGGAACATCCGCAAGTGACGATTGGTTTTAGTCATTTTGCATTTCATCTGTATCACAATTCGTGTCACGTCGGAGCTGAGTAGGTGCATGCGTTCTAAAGAAGAATCAATTGAAGGAGCGGGGGATGAAGCAAAGCTTGGGTGCAATGAGTGCTGTTTATCACCAGAGCTAAATTTATCGCTTGTTTCGGACAGTGCATGTTCTTTAGGCACAAGCACTAAGATTTTTTGAGTTCGAAAATGAGCAGAATGCTATTGACAAAACCACAAACAAAATAAACAAAAAGCACTCATAAGCTTGTTTTAAAAGCACTGATAAGCTTGCAGACCAAACCAAACCCAAAAAAAGTTAAAAAGAAACATAAGTTCTTCAACCATTTTTGTAATAAGTGCTGTTTTGGGTACTAACCAGTGTTATGCTCAGCAGATAGCGTTAAATAGTTGTGGATAATGATGAATAAACAATATTTAAAGATAAATGAAACAACGCTAACGTGGCAACGTCCCTTGGGTGGAACAACCAGTGGAGGCAGTACTTTGTTACCTATTTGGCAACGTCCCGTGGACGGGACAAACAACTTGATCAATGAATTGCGATGTAATTATCGCACATTCCCGCTATATTTTGGCACACAAGTAACGATTATACATTCATAAGTAAATACCAATAGGTTTTTATGTACAATTATCACATATTATATGAAAAAATTAAATAAATACCTTGTGTAATAACCGTGACCAGTGCTTCTACAACATCTAGTCATTGGTTTAACAGATTGAATGTTTACCACTGCCATCGTTTATTTTTCTACCATAAATTAGGTATCCAAGCTACTATAGTCAAGTAAAAAAAATAGTGAAATTCTTTCCGTTTGAAGTAAAGATTTTAATGTTTTTAATGTTCCGCCAGTGGTACAATGCCAAATTAAGGGTTAATTTAATTCGAAAGGTGGTGCTTGTAATATAGTCCCATTTAAATTTAATAGAGATCTGATCTACGTTGTATTCGAAGTCGGTTTTTTTTTCGTTTGCGAGCAAACACAATAATTATTATCGTAATTCGTAAGCAATAAAATGCAATATAGTGACTTCTATTTTATTTATTTATTTAATACAGAACTACCGTATTTCAATATTTTAGGGCGATAAAGAGATTATTTACAATACCAGTTTGTGAATTCAGTTATAATTATGTATTAGATTAAGTTTCCATTACCTACGTAGCGGTACAGTACAGCGTACTACACTCTCTTAATTTAAAATGCAACGACTACATTACGAAATACCTAAGACGCCGTTAGTTCTCTTGAAGACAGTTAAGTATGGCGTGTTAAATAAATTCATTCTAATGGCAAAGCTATTTAAAATTCTTAGGAATTCTGTAAATTACTTCTAGTTTATTACCCAATTTCCAAACAAACATTGAGCAATCATCAGTAGGTAGGTAGTCTAGGTACTAAATATGGATAAGGTTTTCAAGGTTCATCAAAATTTCAAAGTTATTTTGAAATCATAATTATCTGTGTTAAAATTTGTTTTAACAACTTTTACCGGATTTCTGTTATTGAGAATTATAATTTATATTTATATGTTATATCTATACTAATAAATGGAGTCGGTTTTTTTTGTTCGGTTATACTGTGAAAGCTATTAAGCCGATCGGAATAATGCTTATTATACCTTAAGGGGCTCTCATCCCTCAATGACCTGGGCGATTTCGTTTTTAGGCAAGAACTAGATGGCGCCACCATCTATCAACATGCGTACGTAATTACTGCTATAAAACATCCACACATTGGAAGGAACTGATAAAGATTACGCAAGAAAACAGATGTGTCGCTCCGTTGTTATTGTATTCGCCCTCTGAGACTATTTTTATTTTTTATTATACTATTTTATTATATTTTTTATTAGATTATATTTTTATTATACTATTTTATTTATTTATATAAATCATGTACGATTTACCTACATCTTTTATTTATTATTTTATTTCGTGGTTATTTTGAAATAAGTGATTCACCTCGCCTACGTAAGTATTACTTTAGTAATTGAAATATTTAGGATGTGTATTATTATTTTAGCAAGAGATATTATCTCGGCCACGCTTAATTTACTTTTGTTTTTATGTTTATGCATAATCGGGCTTACTCTTTGACAACTTCAAAACAAAACAAATTACAAACCTACTTTAAATATATATTTACAAACTTAGTTTCTACGTAGTATTTATATTTGTACTATTTACAATATCTTTTAATTGAAAATTTTATGGTCAATTCTATAAACAATAAATTCGGCCACGTCGCAGTGAGCGACATAGCCTCCTCGTCCGACAGCCGAGAGGCGACTGATTTTCTTCGCCCGTCTGCCGCGGGAGCAAAAAAGCGGTTCGAAAATCACTTGAATAATCGATTTTAAAAAAATTATGTAATTAAAAAAAAAAAACACTCGATCAAATTATTCCAGTTATATATGAACTTTATTTTGGTAATTTATTTATAATATCAAATCAGTTATTTTAAGAATAAAACCCAATCATAGTAAATAAAATGACCCGAAAAGAGGTAACTTTGTGAATTTATTCTATCGAGCCAAATTTATCAAATCATGTTTCCAACAAAGGCTTGAACTAGAATATACCCTCAACAATATCAATTAAATTTATTAGATTAAATTTCACTGTTTACTATTTCAAAAATGAATTCATAGAAACGTGTTTTGCAGGAATACATGAATCACCTCGCCTTAAGATGCAGCGTGTTTCGGAGAAGGTTTTTCTAGTATATGATATGTTGGTGATTACTTATCGTGTAAAAAATATGGACAGACAGAGTTCGCTAGTATTATATAAAAATCTTGTATCACAATTTTTGTTCCGACTAATACCCGAAACTGGACATCTTTTAATGAAATTTTGCACAGAAGTAACTTTGTCCAACTTAAAATATCGGCTATTAGTGGAGTGCCTGGGGCGTTAAAAACACGAAAACCTCGGATTTCCGTTACAGTGAATGAAATTTTATAATTCAAAGTGGAATGTTTAGCTAATAATATATACAAAAAAGTTTACCTATTAAAAAATTGTGATCTCGATTCAAAAAAAAAAAAACGAAATAATTATAATTTTGATAGTTTAAACCCTGTAGAACATTTTTCTACACCAAAATTAAGTTAATTGATACATTCATATAGAGATAGTAATTAGGAAAAAGATTTAACCGACTTCCAAAAAAGGAGGAGGTTCTCAATTCGACTGTATGTTTTTTTATGTATTTTAGCTCAGAACTTTTGACTGGGTGGACCGATTTCGATCAATTTTGTTTTAATTGAAAGGTGTTGCGTGTCATGTGGTCCCATTTTAATTTAATTGAGATCTGACAAGTACTTTTAGAGTTATATCTAATAATGCGTATTTACTTGACTACTTTTTCGTCGACCTTCGTTGTATTATACCGCATAACTTTTTACTCGGTGTACCGATTTTGATGATTCTTACTTTAATCGAAAGCTAATACTTATCATGTAGTTTTTTTTTAAATTAGATCGAGATCTGATTACAACTTTTTGAGTAATCTTTAATAGCGCGTATTTACTTGACTATTTTTTCGTCATATTACGTTGTACTACTTGTCGATGTAATTGAAGTCGGTTTTTTTTTTCGTTTGCGAGCAAACACAATTAATTAAAGTATAATAGTATTAGCTCCAAATCTACTTGATTCAAAAATATCATCATGATAGCGGTCTACTAGTCGTTATCTAATAGTTTTTTCATCCGGTGTATGCTGTGAGGTATATACCATCGTATCTTTCAACTCTTGCATAGAAAATTGGCAGTCGTCATTCGCATATTTGCTTTATTGCTGCATCTATCATCGAAATTGTCAAACCAACCTTTTTATCAGCAGAGCTCAGATGAATAGAATTTTTAAGAGAATTATAACAATCAGCATGCTATTTTGCTTGGAGTGTTTGTAAATCTGCTATATCAGAAATTCTTTTATGAATTTCTTGATAACAATCGTTTTTCTGTACAGCTATAAAGCTTACAATGGAGTCATTTAAAGTTGGAGTATTAATATATGAGATTTGTCTTCGTCATTTTTTATTTAATTTTGCTTAAATTTCTTTATTAGCTTCTTGACCAGAGATGAAACAGTTTTTTTCCCACTCAAAGCTCGATAAATCAGTGCTACTTCGGAGTTTCTTTTTCGAAGGCAAAAATGGAGTATCATTGGGCCTCTTCTTATATGTTTCAATATATTTTTGGCGACAACCTGTATGAGCGTAAATGAATTCAGTTTGAAGATGAGGTAACAAGCCATCTTTTCGTTCTCTCCTCTCCACGTTCTACTGCCTGTCCAAGGTCGTTATGACCCTTCATACGCTCCAACATTTCAAGAAAATATTATTTTACGTCTATTTAGGTATTATACAATGTATATAATACGAAAAAAATATATATTTTAAATAAAATTATTAATTTTTTATAGTTTTTGGTTTAAATAAAAAAAAAATCAAAAGCACAAAAAAAAATTTGGTAAACTTTACACTTTATAGTATAACAAAGAAAACCCCCCCTCGACCATTTAAATTCATTCACTGTAACAAAAGTCTGAGGTCAAAACCCCCAGACAC
Organism: Melitaea athalia; assembly: GCA_905220545.2. NCBI lineage: Eukaryota > Metazoa > Arthropoda > Insecta > Lepidoptera > Nymphalidae > Melitaea > Melitaea athalia. Next base: position 15,591,400 of record HG992188.1, read on the forward strand.
TCCACTATATATTTTATTTCGATTAATGACCTCAATATTTTTAGTGCAAAATTAAAAAAATAAATATATATATACATATATTGCGGTACGAGGTTCGCCAGGCCAGCTAGTACAATATAAAATAAGTATGTTTTTTAATATACATTAAAATAGATTTTGTTTTGTCCAGCAGTGTAATACGTTTTAAATTTTTAATAATCAATTTAATTAATAGAAATATCACTACAAGAAATATTACATTAGAAGAACGAAAACTTCTCAAGCAATAATTATGTCTTATCAATGCAAAGAGGTCAGTAAACAATTTATTATAAAATTGGGTTTTCATGACCTTATTATGTATTGTAAAGGCATGAATGAAAAGGAAGTTGAAAAAAGCTTTCTAAGCAATGCAATTTTTCTTTAAATTATTAAAAAGATAACAAATAAAAGTTCTTAATATAAAATATTTGATAAGTAAAAAAAAAAAAAATTACAAACTCCTAAACATTAAAATCTATACCTATGACACACACTTATAAAATATGTCGTTCAAAATTTTATTTTTGGTACCTCACCCTTCCATCCTCATTTCCCTCACCCCATTAAATATAACGGTCACGAAATCTTAATCACCTTTCACTTTTAAGACAAAAAAAAACACTGATAAACTGCAGTGTCCCCAAACTTCAATGGATATTTTGTCACACCAAGTGAGATCCCCTACATGCTAGTGATTTTATAAAATAAAGGGCCCCTAAAATGAAGCTAATAATTGACAGAAAAATATTTTATGTAAAGAAAAAAAAATTGTTAAAATTATTTGCAGTATTGAAAAAATTAGGAATGCTAGTTAAAACAAATGTATGAAAATATTATTGATAACCTCTTGCAGAATATTGTTGTTATAGAGAGAAATAAAATACATGTATATGTGTTAGTGTAGCATACATTACTATTGTAGAATAATATAATAACCCAGAACACCATACCATCAATTATTTGTATAGTTTCTAGTTTAATTATAGTAATTTTTGGCTTTATATTTACTCAGCCATCGGCAAAAGTTATTTATTGTAATAACATGTATTCAACAAAATAATTTTAACGTAATTCCTTTTTTTGGACAGTTCTGTTTGTAAAAAAAAACGTAAAAACCTAGTTTTATGTTTTGCTTTGTATTATCTTTTCTTGTAGAATTTGGAGTAACCCAAGGGAAATTACTATTGGCTGATAAAACTATATTATGTAACTACAAGTCTTTTCTAATAAGTATCATTATATTTAGGAAAACTTGTTCAAATTTGACTTATGTGCATAAAAATAACTAAATAGGAAAACACAACTTAACAATATATGTGACAGTCGGGATGAATGGGTTAATCATGTTTTCTTGCCGACCCAACAGCTATTGTCATATCCTACAAACTGTCAAATTCGTGAAGTATAAACAGTAAATAATGCTCTGTATGGGATCACCATTAAGCATTAGAAGGTTAACTTGGAAACGGACATAGGATACTTTTTATCTCAATTTGACCCGGTAGGTGGCGCTGCTATCGGTATGTAGCTCCGAAACTACTGAACCAATTTGAATCAAATTTTGTAAGCTTCTGTAATTTGGCCCAACTTGGGAGATAGGGTAGTTTTTATCTCAATTGGACACGATAGGTGGCGCTGCTATCGGTATGCAAGCAATCAAATTTGGTAGCTGTTTTCCGGGCAGGACAACGTCTGCCGGGTCCGCTAGTATATTTATAAACAAACTATTAACAAATATCCTATCAAACAAATATTAAGTGAATAATGTTAAATGTTTAGGAGGCTAATTGCCTGAATGGGGTTTCAGTCAGTAAGAGTGCAGTTACTTTACTTTACGTTACCTGGATTTTTAAAATTTACTAGATGTTGATGTTTGTACAATTTTAATAATTTATTGGTTAAGAAAGGTTTAGTGTATAACAAATCAAGTATACACATTATAAAATTGTTAATATCACCCAAAACCTAGTATTTTTAAGATTTTTATCTCTGTGTTTATACGTTTATTCTGGCATCAACAAAAATCTGCTGCATACAAATTTTTTTGTTCGCAAATGGAAAAAAAAACCAACTTCAAGAGACCAAAAAATAGTCAAGTAAATACACATTATTATAGATAACTCAAAAAAAAAAGTACTTATCGATCTTGATTAAATTGAAATGAGTCCAAAAGACAAAGACTCAGCTTTCGATTAAAAAAAGAATCGTCGAAATTTTGGAAGTCGGTTAAAAATTGGATGAGGCTTTCACACGACACAACACGATTCAGCCTGTAATATCCCACTGTTGGGCATAGGCCTCTTCCCCATGTAGGAGAAGGATGGATGGAAGGAGGCTTTCACAGTTGTGATTAATGTGTCAAATGCCGCCTTGATTTTTTAGTTTTTGTTTGGGCTATGGGGGATGTAGTCGACACACAATTTTTCCCTTGGTGCTGCGGTGGATACCACATGACCGCGAGCCACAGTCAACTTACAAAATATGACTTAGATAAATATGTCATATAGTGTAAGGAAAAATAAGTAAGATTTTAAAAATGGGTATGGTAGAGGAATAAAAGCTTATAAATTCTTAGTTCTATTTTTTTTTACTTTCATTGTCTTTACCAGTGATGCAACGGATAGCAGTTTGGCCGGATACCGGATAGCCGGATATCCGGCAAACCATGTGGCCGGATAGCCGGATATCCGGCGGGACTTAGCTGTTTGGTGAAATTTAACAACGTTTGCCAAAATCTATCTTTCAGCACCTTGCAGCAGTGTGTACAGCGAAAGACTTTTTTCTGAAGCTGGCCTTTTTATCAAGAGAAGCGAAACCGCTTGCTACCTCTCACTGCAGAGAAATTAGTATTTATTTACCATAATTTGCCCTTAGTGCAGTATGAGTACCTACTAATTAATTCATTTTCTTTCTATTACATTCATTTACTATTGTGTGATTAAAAATTTAGAACTAATACTAATTATATTTCGTGATACTAAGACTAAATAAATAAAGCAAATAATTACTTAAAAATATATATTTTTTGTCAAGGTTACAGGTATCGTATATCCGTTTCATCTTTACTTAAAATACTAGCTGTGCCCCGCGGTTTCACCCGCGTTGCTTTGAAGAAAAAATACCCTTCCTTCTTCATATAAAGCATAACCATTCTCTTTAAATAGGCTATCCACCTCAGAGGAATTTTTCGATTCGAATCAGTAGTTCTTGAGATTAGCGCGTTTAAACAAACAAACTAACTTTCAGGTTTATAATCCATACTAATATCTATATTATGGTAATATTATAAATGCGAAAGTAACTCGCCGCGTTGGCGCAGCGGTCACAGCACTGGTTTGTGGCCGTTGCGCTGGCGGTTGCGGGTTCGAGACGCCGCGTTGGCGCAACGGTCACTGCACTGCAGGATTATGCTTGTTGCGCTGGCGGTTGCGGGTTCGATCCCCACACATGACAAACATTTGTATTGGCCATGCAAATGCTTGCCGAGGTCTGGGCGTTTGTGCAGTCCTTGTGGGTCTCCCCACCGTGCCTCGGAGAGCACGTTAAGCCGTCGGTCCCGGTTGTTATCATGTATAGTTCGCGTCATGTAAAAAGAACGCTGGCCTTCAAGTTGCGCAGAAACGATTTATGGGTCTAACCGATGGTATGAGGTAGGGGAGGGGCGTGTGTATCACTTGCCGCATGCTTGCCGATGTGCTATTGGTTGGACAGTTCGACGTCGACACAAAATCGCTCGCGCACAAAAGTCTTAAATTACGAAATAGTTTTACATAGGGAAGTGAGAAAAATGATTTATAATGTATAGTGTTTTATGAAGAGAGAGGCTGATAATAATGCAGTTAAGAATTTAAAATAATGTATGAACGACACCCACGGGAGTTTCATAACATTACTTGAATTTTTGTCATTATATTAAACATTCTACACTGAATCAAACATGTTTATAATTCTATTGAATGAAATTCTATCTATATTTTTTATTTTACCTACCAATAACGATTATACGAAGCCGTGAACGAAAGGCTAATTCAAAAATAAAACAATAGGCCTTGTACTTTCGTGCGCGATGCGACCCATGCGCAAACTTACTCCCTCCAGTTTCTTTCAGCGTTCTTTTTAGATGACGCAAGTTATACACCTGATAGCGATCGTTACTCATAGTAGGGAATACTGGGTGTATTTGGAACGCTTTGTAAGATTTAAACCACGTAATATACTATTTATATACTATATAATGCATATAACCATTTATCCCAGAAACGTTTTTTTAAGAACATTTTAATACTTCTGTATTATGTGAGGCAGCAATGTATCATGCCGCGCGGGGCGCGGGAGGCGGCGGAACGAAAATTAAACGTGCGCGCGGCGGCGAGTACGTTTACCGCGTGCCGTTGACCTCTGTCAGCTGATGGCGCGTATGAACGGTTTGCATTACATTGACAGTTTGTTCCAAACACGATTATTTTAAAGCATTATCTTCAAATTTCTGTTTTATTATTTTTTCCAAACCGGACTATACCAAAAAAAAATGATGAAAACAGGAAAAAAAAAATTTTTTTTTTCGCTTTTTTTCACTTGTATCATGTCAGGTTAAGCCAACACTATCATACCTCTTCGTTTTTCAATGCGTTCCAAATACACCCTGTATATCTGCCAGCCCGCATTGGAGCAGCGTGGTGGATTAAGCTCTGATCCTTCTCCTACATCCTCCTCCAGAAGAGGCCTATGCCCAACAGTGGGATATTACAGGCTGAAAAAAAAAATGAATTACTATCCGGTATCCGGCCAGATACTGAAGTACTATCCGGTATCCGGCCGGATAGTGAAAACAAGGCCGGATAGGCCGGATACCGGATAGTTGCCGGATATCCGTTTCATCTCTAGTCTTTACCATGACTAGGCTGATTAACAATTAAAAATGTTACGTTTTTTTATTCAATTCAATGACTATATATTTAGACATGCTGTGTTGTCTAATAGTAAATATTTGTGTTATTTTTACATTCACAGTAAGATAGTATAAAACTGTGAAATAATAAATTAGAAATACCAACTGAAATTTAATAGGTAAGTACTTCTATAATTTTGGAACAGAGCTAGTAAGATGCCATTTTCATATATATGAATAACTGTTATTATTTGTGCGAAGTGTAATAAAAATATTGAACTGTTCTTTCAAATCATTTTATACCTAATAATAATGTTAAAATACATTAAAATTGAAATTAGGGGAAATAAAAAAATAACGAATTTTTATGTTTGCTAGTTAATAATAATTCATGAAAGGACTTTCTTTCAGCCATTTTGATTGTTTTAGCAGTTTTTTAGAATTCTTTTTTCATTGATAAGTGATATTATTTATGTGATATATGAAAAAAGACATTAAATCAAAATGCATTTAAGAAAAATTGTTTTGTTTTTTATCTATGGAATACAACAACCATTTTTGCGTTATTTTCTAATTCTTCAATTTTGAATGGTTGTAAGTGATATCTCTCAAAACTCGATATTTGTACTTAACTCAAATTGTAATTTAATTATGTACAAGAAGAATTTAAAGATAAAGCAATATATTTAAAACGGATTCTTTAATTTTTCATATAAGAAAATGGCGCTTTATTTGATACGTCGATATTTTGTTAATTTTGCAACCTATATTATACATAATATTAGATCAGAGTTGTTTTTAATAGCCATAAAAAATCCACCAAGTAGAGGAATATTTCTTGTAATTATTGTGCAAACAGGTTTCGATACACGTATTCTTGATCATGAGAAAATCTTAATGGAAAGAATTTGGTATTACACTACGGTAAAACGCAATATGATGGACGCTAGATTGAATTGATCTAGTATTCTTACCTTGATCTGCAGCTGGTTTGCTGAGACACACGGAGAGCGATAGCAAGCATAAAAATATTACTTTCTTCATTTTTGTTGGAAAAGTGTAGATTCGTTTCGTTAAAAAATGTTCTTCAAAAGATTGCAACTGACGCCCGCGGCCCGACAACAAGTGCGTAAGTGCGTTGAAGACACAGTTGAAGAATAATGAAAAAAAGATTAGGATCTAGTGATGTGATTGATACCGATTTATATAAAAACAGATAATAAAACGATTTAGTTTTAATATGTTACAGAATCGATAACTCAACTCAATCACGATTTAAAAAATATTTTTATGTAGCAGTGTTGCTTGTTCTATAAATTCTATAAAATCAAATGGCTCCAAGTGTCCAAAAATATAATGTTTATTTTGCATATTAATCGAATCAATTAAAGGTGTGTGCATACAAAATTAACGTAGACTAAGGAGTAAAGTAGATATTAATAATTTGAGGTTGGCTGACACATTTCGTTCATTCCCTTTGATCTTAGATACTCACCGTATTAACTAATGCCGGCAGTAACGTTACCTACGACCTTCGTTAGTCCTACGGGGACATCAGTTTCATACATACATACATATATAATCACGCCTCTTTCCCGTAGGGGTAGGTAGAGACCAATTCTTTCCACTTGCTACGATCCTTACATACTTGTTTCGCTTCATCCACTTTCATTATTCCTTTCATACATGCTCTTCGGTTTAGGGTACTCTTGACCTGGCCTTTTTTCAAGACGTCAGTTTTGAAAAGTTTCATGAAATCAGAAATGCTATGATCATTTGTAGACATTTGCATGTTTATAATTTATCAGGTAGTACAACAAACAGATTAAATAAACGTTTCACACTCATAATGCATTATCATATCATATTTGCATATCCGTCATTGTTTCACCTACATTATGCAGTGTCAATGTGCGTTTTCCAATTACAGAGCATAATGCGACTCAGTGACGCACAATACTAAACCACTGAGCCACCACTGAGTTGGTATCCATTGCAAGCACGCACACGGGAGCCCTACTTTTGAGAGTGCTCGTTGTGTGAAGCGTTGCTGTAGCTTTGGAACTTTCAACGTTGAGCATTGAGTATTATACCGCATAATGCGCTTTAGTGCTGATATTGGAAAACATGCCTTAGTTGCATTAAATTTGTAACCCACCAACGTCTCTTCCTTCTTTACAAAGAGCTAGAGCTAGAACAAGAGCATTCTTTCGTAATCTTTGATAGTTTAGTGTAAACGAAAGCTAGATCATCTGAAAGAATATTCTTTGCTCTTTCGTGTCAATTCTGTGGTTGGTATTGGTAGTGCTTCGCTATGTTTGACTCTGATAGCGATAACATATTTGTAAGTGCTGCATTTATTAATTTATCGCAAAAACTCAAAAATAAAAGAAGGAAGAGACGTTGGTGGGTTACAAATGCAACGAAGGACACTGCATAATGAAGGTGAAACAATGATGGATATGCAAAACACCCACAACAACCCACAGACATCATTTGGTAGGCTTCTATCATTAATAAACATTTTTCTTTAGAACAATCCATAGTTTAATAAATTAAATAATATGTATACAATCGCTAGAACACAAGAACGCTTTGAAGAGACCGCTCAGGGGCGCGAGTACGTAAGAACACGCAAGAACGCTATAAGCAACTGTTCGCGCGCTCTAGCGCCGTTTACATCAAGCGAGCGAGCATTCTTAGAATATTCCATAGAATTTTTGCGAACGCAGAACAACGAAAGAATGCTCTACGTCTGTTTACACTAAAAGAATTTGATATAGTGGGGATAGAATGAGCATTCGCTCGTCTGATGTAAATCGACCTTTACTTGTTCTAGCTCTAGCTCTTTGTTCGTTTGTTCTAAGGGTGGGTTTAGACCAAACGAACAAAGAGCTAGAGCTAGAATAAAAGCATTAAGGTCGAATCGTAATAACACTAATTGATGCCTCGTCGGGATGTGCCTATAGTTAATTAAAATCTTCAAACATTTTAAGTACATGCCCGAACTATGCCGTTTATCTGTCCTTAATCTATCTTCTATATAATATATAAAAGAGATTTCCACCCATTGACTCATCACGATATCTCTGGAACGTTAAGGCCTAGAGACTTGAAATTTGGTAGGAATATTCCTTTCACCGAGTAGAGGTCAGCTCGGCTGCCCCATTTCAAAACCTAGTATGTCTCCAAAAATGAGAATTTGAGTTTTTTAGCTAAAACGTATTTCCCAGTAAGTGCCTACAACATGAAGAAACCCCTACGTCGATATCGTGCTTAGTTTATATTTTACAGCATACCCTAAACCTAGTAAGTGCAACGACTTCATGGACTTGACTTTTTCAAAACCTAGTAAGTCACAAAACCATATCAAAAACCTAGCATGTCTCGCACACTTACTAGGTATTGAAATGGTAAAATACATATACTAGGTTTTGGGGTGGTCAAATAAAGATATTAAATATTTTTTAGGTTTAGTAAGTATTAAAAAAGTAAAGAGTTACTGGGTATTATTTCCATTTAAAAAAAATGATATTATCAAAAAGTTGGTGCCCATGATGCCAGAATCTCGAAGAGCCTTTTGGCATCATTTGCCAACTAATGATAAATCTATAGACCTGTCATTTATGGGCCAATTGGAGCAAAATGAATAATTAGGGTAAAAACGGAACCCTATTACTAAGACTTCGCTGGCCGTCCGTCCGTCCGTCCGTCCGTCCGTCTGTCACCAGGCTGTATCTCAAGAACGGCGATAGCCAGAGAGTTGAAATTTTCACAAATTATGTATTTCTGTTGCCACTATAACAACAAATACTAAAAACAAAATAAAATAAATATTTAAGGGGGGCTCCCACACAACAACGCGATTTATTGCCTATTTTTGCTCGATATCAATAAATAGTAAGAGGTAGGCACTTAAAATATTCACAAAATACTTAATTGTGTATTTTTACTTTAATAATAAATAATAAAATCAAAATAAAAAAAAATTGGGGGGCTCATACAACGAAAATGACGTTTGTGTCGATTTTTTCCCAATATTAAAATCAATGTACCTACTGGTGTTTACCTTTTTTTTTTAACGCTGGAAAATGCATTTACGCACTGACCCCGCCACCGCGCTGGGCAGCGGGAGTGTGGGGCTCCCGGCGGTGGTGCAATGCCGGACTACCCACTAAAAACCAGCGGTGCCCACCTCCGTCGCCCGTGCAGGAGTCCAAATTCCTCTGCAAACCCCAGCGGCGTTGCCCTTATGGACACTTCCCGTATAGGTGGCGCGCGGAGGCACTGCGCGCACCGACCCGGGCAGATTTGATGGTCGGCCAACCCCCTCCCTAGTCGACCGTCCTCTGCCTAGCGCTTAGGCTGCCCCGTACCGCCCGGGCAGTGCCAACGTAAGTCAAGAAAGACCGGGGTGGCGACGGCCCTGTACTCCCGCGGACCGAGGCCTCGGTACTAGGGAAAGCGCTTTCGCGCCTCCGGGGTGGACGGGCGAACCCACCTACCCCGTCCCCAGCGTGGGGGAAGGAAAAACCGACCCCCACGTCTTCGCGCCTTCACAGCGCCTGCGCTCACGGGTCCACTCCGAGAAGCAGAGAAGTACCCGGAGCGCACCTACCCCCGCGCTTCCGCGCCACGTGGCGGGCGAACGAAGCCACCCACCCCGTCCTCTCCCTGCGCCATCCCGCACCGCGCACGACCTCCGAGCCGAAATAAGAGCTTAACAGACCCCGCTCCCGGAGCGGGAGACGAGTCGGCAAGACCATAAGTCCGCAAGACCCGCTCCCGGTGATCCGAGACCGAGACCCGCCCCGCCCCGGGCCGAGAGACGAGTCCGCGAGACCCCCATAAGTCCGCAAACCCGCCCTGGTGATCCGGGGCCGAGACCCATCCCCGGAACCCGGAATGATCCGGGTCCGAGACCCACCCCCGGAGCGAAAGACAAGTCCGCGAACCATAAGTCCGCGAGACCCGCTCCCCGGTGATTTTTGCCATGAGCAGGGATCAAACCAGCGACCAAAAGCGCAACAGCCAGTGCTGTAAACAGTGCGGCAACGCTATTGTGGTACTTGTGGTGTTGCACAGTTGCAAGCATCCATAGGCTAAAGTAAATGCTTATCCACATGTAGACTCACTCACTCACTGATCGACACTGCTCTGTACGCGTGTCTTCTACTCTAGTAGTATAAATATATAATTATGTTTTGTCGTACACACACACACACACACACACTTCAGCCTATCGCAGTCCACTGCAGGGCATAGGCCTTCGCGACAAAAACGGCGTGAGCTCATGTGTGTTGCCCATAGTAACATAGTCACCACGCTGCCTGGGCAGGCGGGTTGGTGACCGCAGGTCTGGCTTAATTGTCGCACCGAAGACGCTGCTGGCCGTCTTCGGCCTGGTTATTTCAAAGCCAGCAGTTGGATGGTTATACCGCCATCGGTCGGCTTTTTAAGTTCCAACGTGGTAGTCGAACTGTGTTATCACTTAGTCGCCTCTTACGACACCCACGGAAAGAGAGGGGGTGGCTATATTCTTTACTACATACATTAAAAAAAAGTACTTCTCACATCTCCATTACATTTAAGTGGGACTACATGACAAGCACCACCTTTCGAATAAAAACCGAATCATCAAAATCGGTCCACACAGTAAAAAGTTATGAGGTAGCACACAAAACCCATGACACGCACCACCTTTCGATTTAAAAAAAAACATCATTGGCCCATCCAGTCAAAATTTCTGAGGTAACATAAAAAAGTACAGTCGAATTGAGAACCCTTTCCTTTTTTGAAGTCTGTTGCAAAATTGTGGAGGGTGGAAGGGAGGAGCGCCATCTTCCAGAGAATGCAGCTGAAAAAGTATTTCATTTACAAGAATATCATAAAAACAATTTTCTTTAATGAAATGGAAACTTTGAAATTCATCATTTAACAAATACGGGGCTATTGTCCGTCACCACGTAATGTCATGATTTTCATGAAAAAGTATGAATTTTAGCGTCTTTTGTTTCGATGATGTTTGCTGCTGCATTTTAACTGCGCCTAAGGGCGCCTTCAAAATTAGCGCGGCCGCAGCGCTGCAGCCGCGCTACTTTGTAAATCTATGTAAATAACAACGCGTGGTTGCAGCGCGGCAACCGCGCGTTGTTATTTACATAGATTTACAAAGTAGCGCTGCAGCCGCGCTGCCGCCACGCTGCTGTCGCGCGACTTTGAAGGCGCCTGTACGATCGCGCATAAAAATGTCAATTGCTAATTAAAAATAGTAGGCGCTAATGTTTGCTGCTGCATTGTTACACATCATTTTTGTAAGTATGCAAGTGCGCCAAACTGTACGATTGCGCATAAAAATGTGTCAAAGAATCTACTAAGAGTAGATTTGTCAATTGCTAATTACAAATAGTAAGCGCTACTATTATTTGTATTTGCATAATTCCTAATCTCATCTTAACCTTCAAATTGAATTATGCTAATTCGTCAGCATATACTGCCTCTGTTGATGACACGATTGACTCCCTCTCTCGTTTTCTAGAAGACGGAAACATCTCTCTCCTGACTAAAAAGTGCCTAAACTCAAAAAACTCGTTTGCCTTCCACCCCTTGATTGGCAAAAAATGTTAAAAATCTATCAATGCCCTAAGAGCTGTGTCCGATAAATGGTGGGGAGCTCACCCCTATTTCTTAAAATTGATTTATAATGTCACCATCCGAAGCCACATTAACTACAGTCTTTTTGTGTTAGATTCCCTATACAAATATATTGCTGAAAAACTACATAAAATTCAGTATAAATACCTTCGCATTTTGACCGACTTCTTTACCTGTCTTTTTGCAATTAAGGAAAATCGTTTTCGTAGCTAATTAAGATTGTCGGTCATTTTAAAGATAAGAGAGGTAATATTCTTTTGCCATCAAAATGACCCACAAAACTCAGTTTTCTGGATTCCAAGCCAGTCTGGCATTTCTGAAAATAAGACAGCATATTCGTGAGCTAAAGTTGCTGTAAAGAGCGGTTGGGTTAATCATTTTGAAATATCTTGTCAAGATCTCCGTTTCTTGGCCCCATCCTTGATGGACAGGTCCTGTGGAACTTATATTAGAATTCATCAAAATCGGAGAAGGGGAGTTTTACTCATGAATACAACTTGACATTCCAAGACACCTTTGGTTCTTTTTTTACAGACATGATAGCCGCAGAATCACATCCACAATTTGTTATTTACGTCTTGGTAAGTCCACCTGGTGAAAATAAAAGTTCGTGACCACTCGCTGTGTGAATGTAGCCCTGAAGAAGGTACAGTGTCCCATTTTCTCTTCAACAGGGCCAAGCACCTCCATCCTCTCTATGACATCCTTCCCTGTGAAGTTCCTCGTTCTATTAATGTTGAATGTTTGTTAATATTTGTTTTTAGTCCTTTTTGTGCATTCTTCTCATTTCAGGACCACCCGATTTCCTTCCCGAGCTACTATAACTGTGTAGATAGTGGCGAAATTTACCTTCGTATTCTAATGATATTGTAGCAGTTTTTCATGGCCTTGAAAACATGTATAAAACGATATTTTCTAAAAATGAGTCCTAGCTAGATGGATTTATCGCCCCCAAAACCCCCTGCATACTAAATTTCATAAAAATCTTTGGAGCCGTTTCCGAGATTCAGATTATATATGTATATACTAGCGAACCACCCCGGCTTCGCACGGGTACAAAAACTATCAGTGTTCCTCTCCTATATTATGCCTGTATTATATATATAAACTTTCCTCTGGAATCACTCTATTTTTACTAAAGAAAACCGCATCAAAATCCGTTGCGTTGTTTTAAAGATCTAAGCATATAGACAGCGGAAAGCGACTTTATTTTATACTAACTATGTAATGATATACAAGAATTGGTTGTATAAAGGTATTAGATAGAGAGTGAATTCTCACAGATAAAAGACGCGTTTTAAGTCTAATTATGCTTAGGATATCATATCGCTAAAAGCCTAGCAAATCTGTAGCTAGTACGCGATCCAACTCGACGTGTCTATTATATTTATGTCGCAAAAAATAAAGTTTGCCATTGGCGGTTTAAGTATTTCAAATTTATGAGTAATATAAAGTTTGTGTCTCAAATATTGTGCCCTTAAATAAAGTCGAGACAAAGACTCATTGTCAGTGACATAAAAAATGCCTTGGACGCTTTGCCTGCTATGTTTTGTGATTAGCTTTTTCAGTTCCCAGATGTATTATAGTACCTATACGGTAAAATAAAATAATAATAATAAAAACATAGGTACAGTCTACAGTCAATCTATATATTTGTCTAATCGTTAATTCTAGTTCTTGCAACCACTTACACTTTGTTAAATTGTTAATTCTTACGAATTTCGGATATTGTTATTTTCTTACTATTTTTAATGAATTCTTATTGTATGCAAATGGCAAAAATTTAATTTTTTTGAAAGCTTAACGTCATCGTACTTTTTTATTAATTTTTCTATCAATTTTTACTGGACTAATTTAGAGTTTAGGGGTGAGGCTTATGATTAATCAAGTAAATTTTTAGTAAATATAAAATCAGTATAAAATATAAAAAAAAATTACGAAAAAATATAAAAAGAGCTATTATTAAGAGATTGGAGTACCAAATAATTTTGTATGAGTAGATAGGTAATACTAGATAATAATACCGCCTCGTTGGCGCAGCGGTCACAGTACTGGATTGTGATTGGCTCCCCGCATGGATTCCTGCACACGACAACATTTGTATTGGCCTTATAGATGTTTGCCGTGGTCTGGGTGTTTGTGACTTTGTGCAGTCGTTGTTGGTCTCTCCACCGTGCCTCGGAGAGCACATTAAGCCGTCGATCCCGGTTGTTATCATGTACACCTGATAGCGATCGTTACTCATAGTAGGGAATATATTATCCGCCAACCCGCATTGAGCAGCGTGGTGGATTAGTCTTTGTGCAGTCCTTGTGGGTCTCCCCACCGTGTCTCGGAGAGCATGTTAAGCCGTCGGTCCCGGTTGTTATCATGTACACCTGATAGCGATCGTTACTCATAGTAGGGGAATGGCCTATGCCCAAAAGTGGGTTATACAGGCTGAAGCGACTACACCCAGACTCGGCGCCGGAATCGAACCGACAACCGTCGGAGCTGAAAGCAGGGTCACTGTCCACTGCACCATCGGAATAGTCAAATAGGTACTAATCTTACTTTTTTAACTGATTTTTGTGAAAATAAAAACCAATGTAACCTTATGTTGGGTATGTCTTTCGTGTAAATATTCAATATTTATTCAAATTTCCTATGTATAAGCTTTTGGTCTGATTGCGATAAATAAAAATATAATATTTAGGTATAATAAAAATGTAAGTATTATAATTTTATCGATGACATATCTAATTTTACTAATAATAGGTACATTTAAAATTAAAACTTTAACCCGCCATTTCGAAAGAGTTTCATCCGTCGGTATATATATTTATTATTTAGTATGCTAATAAAAAATAGTACCTATTTCACTGTTTTAAACTGTGAAGTTCCTTAATCTGTGACATAGTTGTAAAACAATTCGACAAAACGTTTCGCGCAAGAGAAGTCAAACAGTCGTTTAAGACAAGATTATGCGAGAAATTTTAACGATAAAAGTCCCTTAAACTGCAATACTGCAGCAAAGTTAAATCATAATGGATGGATTTAACCCTCTTCGCACCGAATTGAAGGACCGCACTTCAAAATGTCTTATTAATATTCTTGAAGATGTTTAAACAGTGAACCACGAATTAAATCGCTATGAGAAATAATGAAGATTCCATTATTTCAAATTTTAGTTTGAATTTTACTTAATTGATAGTCATTTAAAGCCGCTAGGTTTGGGTTAATTTGATATAAGTTTAAACATCCCGTGCAAATTGTAAAAACCTTTTTAAGACTTTTCCTTTCAGTTAGGTATATATCGCTATTTCTCATATTTTATTGTTTCATATTTTTAATATTAGCTTTTATAGCATTCCGTAATAAAAAAGGAATGAATTATAGAGATATATTTTTCAGAGACTTGAGTTCTTTGAGTAACATTTACAGTAATCAAATAAATACATACCTATCTACCTAAATAAAATCTTACACTTTTTATATAAGAGCAGATACAATCAGGCAATACAGCAGGACAGCAACAATAATAACTTTACTATCGGCAAAGATGTAACTAAAATATTAATATGATAAAGGATATTTTAATAAATAAAATTATCCATTAATAATTTACATCTACCTTCAATATCCAGCTTTAAGTGATCGACGAGATTGACTTGTGTCGTAGCCCTGTTGATCACAATTTGTCTTATTGTTACAAACAACTGTCATAGACAATAAACAACAAAATACAATTTTCCAGAAATCGTGTCTAATCAGAACGATGTCTATCAAATTAACATCAGTAGACAAAGTCACTTTATTTTGTAAGCAAGGCTACAAAAAAGGTAAGCCTCTATTTTCTACTCAAATAAGTTTCTAAATTAACAAAAGAACAGGCTTAAGCGGAAACGGAACTCCAAGGTTAACAGAACAGCGCTTAGTTTCACAGCTCACTTCCGTATCTGCTTAATTCGTAAGGGATTAAGTAACAGACCTTTATAGGAAGAAAACCTTTTATTTACAAAAAATCCCTTCAAAGTCCCTTGAAAAGTGTATTATTTTACCAGTATTTTCTTTTAACATTTAATTTTATTTTTTAGTACTTACTTAATTTCTAAATTTTATTTTTTGTAGGGAATAACTTTTTCGTAAACTACCTTTAAAATTAAATGTTTACCATAAAACTTAAATGTTCGTTGAAAAAGAATGTTTTCGTCTACAAAACAACATACTCCAGATGAACCTAGTAAAAATATTTACCCAAAAAAACTTAAATGTATATTGAAAGAGAATATTTCACTCTACAGAAGAATATATTCTAGTCCCCAGTTGAATCTAGCCCATTTAGTTAACGAACAATAATTTTTTTAAACCTTGCTTTTGCTCTACTGTAGAAATAATGATTTTCGAATCGTATCACTTGTCATAGGAGGCAAAGTTATACATATACTATACAGCTATAGAGGTCTGCTGTTAGCTTAACCCAAGCATAACTTGCATACCTCAGTAACAGACGACCGAGTGTGTGCGTCAAAAAATTTTTATTACGATTAGAATTTGTCTGTTCTGTAAACTAAACGACGAATTTCAACTCACGGCTAGACTTGCTAATCTTTGATATGAAATTATACATTATGTACAATCACAGAGCCACGTAACCTACTGCTGTAACCAAAGGCTTAAAGTCCCATAATCTCGGTTATGTTAACTCTGTCAGTTTTTGTGTCTAAGTTTCATCTTATATTTCGAAATAAAAACATAGAACTGAACCGGTTTTTCTATCTCGGCTTTTTAAAATATTGGATTAATAATAATAAAATCTGACAATTAATGGGACATAAATCGTAAACGGTAAATTTTGCAAAAAAGTTTACAGGCAATAAAAGATGCAAATTTTTTACGTGACTTATTTTACAGTACATTCATCCCTGACAACAGATTCACCTGTTTGTAATTAATTTACATTTATTTTATTTTTATTAATTACATTGTTGATGGTTATCCATTTGAAAGGGTGTTTGTGCTTGTGTATTGTGTGTGTTTTCGGACCCCTGAGACAGGAGAAAATCCTACTACAGTACTAGCCGTTGACTTTGAAGCGTTTATTATTCATTTATTTATTATTTCCTCAGATTAAGTTCAGTTTATTGAGAAGCTGGCTTAAGTCTTCGGCTTTCATAAATTGTCAGCATATTTATGTATTTTAAGAGTTCATAATATTAAAATAACATAAAGAACCTCGTTAGTACAAAATATTTTTGTTTAAATTTTATGGTTTTTTATGCTTACGGGCTACGGCTTTTTTTTTAAACACTTAATTGCGCACCAGTGCAGTGCCACTCCTGTATTGTTAAATTCAACAAGGTAACGTTAACGTAAGTTATCTGAGTTATTCCGAATTAATACATCAACCAAATAACGAGTAATATTTGCTGAAACAGAAATCGATCTAGATCGTTTCCGTGGGATTTTACTCGAGCAGAGCACACCGGAGAATTGATAATATAGAAATCATACAGTGTAAGATAATATATTATCGTTTATGTCCTATAGTTAACGCAAATGAACAATTAGGTATACCACACAGCCCTGTTTGTGAGCGATGTCGTGTCATAAAGGAATTGCAAATTAACGAATGTTTCTCGTCTGCCGCGGCGGTAATGTATTCAGCGTCTGCCATTTCTATTGAAGCGTAGTTTAAACCCGGTGTTCCGATTCTCTGTTTTGATATTCGAATTTAGTTTAACATAATATAAAAACTCTATTATATAGAAAGTCTTTATCTATACTAATATAATAAAGCTGAAGAGTTTGTTTGTTTGATTGTTTGTTTGTTTGTTTTAACGCGCTAATCTCAGGATCTACTGGTCCGATTTGAAAAATTCTTTCAGTGTTAGATAGCCCATTTATCGAGGAAGGCTATAGGCTATATATCATCATGCTAAGACCAATAGGAGCGGAGTTCACGCCGACGAAGTCGCGCGCAGAAGCTAGTTTTTAATATAGAAACACTAACTTTTTTATGTTCTTAAAAACGGTTTAAAAATGCTACTATAATCTTCTTTACAATATTTCACGGTTGTGATTTTTAAAGTCTAACTTAAAATTTGCTGTAGGTTTTATCATCGTCAATGAAATTTATATTCTACTAGCTGACCCCGCAAACGTTGTTTTGCCATATATGTTATTAACCCCCGCAAGCGCAGAGGTGTGGGTAGAATTTCGTAATCCGTTCTTAGCTGACCTCTACTCGGTGAAAGGAATATTCCTACCAAATTTCAAGTCTCTACGCCTTATGGTTCCAGAGATATCGTGATGAGTCAATATGTGGGTGGAAATCTCTTTCATATAATTATATATGTACTAGCTGTGCCCCGCGGTTACCCCCGCGTTAATTTGAGGAAAAGCATAGCTATATATATTGGACTTTCATACAAACAAACATCCCCTGTTTTAACCCCAAAAGGGGGTTGATTTCTCAAAATACATTATTAGTACACCTCAACACCGTCTATAGACCATACATTTTGAATTTCAAGTCTCTTACTTCTAAAACATAGGACTTTCATACAAACTTCCAACCCCCATTTTACCCCCTTAGGCGTGGAATTTCGTAAAATCCGTTCTTAGCTGACCTCTACTCGGCAAAAGGAATATTCCTACCAAAATTCAAGTCTCTACGCCTTATGGTTCCAGAGATATCGTGATGAGTCAATGGGTGGGTATCTCTTTTATATATATAAATATAGAAGATAAAAGTTGAAGTTTAATCGTTATACACGCATATATAGAAAGCAATGTAGAGTTCGCTGCAAAGCAACTTCCTAATACAATTGCTACGATTATCGTAGCGCGTTTAGCACAATACGTAGCGATTTAGTAAAAACATAAATACGATAATATAAATAAAGGAAAATAAATATTGGCTTTAGTTTAAAAAAATACAAACAAATAACTAAATAACAAGCACAGATCAAAGCCAATATTTATACGGCTTATAAAAATATTTGTAGACGAATTCAAAACAAGGATACTTAGCTCAGAAGCGAGCTATTGTGTCAGGCCTTTTTATATTACTGTTGTGGTTAAGAAAACACTATTTTTTTTTGTGTTCTGTAACTAAAATATCAAAAAGCAGCCTTACAAAAAATCACTCACACGAGTAACAAAGACCGTCTCTTCGTCTGTTAGTACAGACATATGCCTATGTATTTACTAGATATAGGTACTTACTGGATGATTATGTCTAAGGGATAGGTAGTTATGTCTTTATTTTCAACTTATTTAAGAAAGATATTAAGGCAAAGCAGTAACGACGACGTCATTCGTAATTATAGGTACATTTCTTTCGTGTTCCTAAGGAAACCAACTAAAATATTAAGAAAAAAGAAATCAATGTCGTAGCCATTGAACTATTATTACTAGCGTATAATAATAGCTCAATGGTCGTAGCCCGTAGTGTGGTGTTACAAGTTCGGTCCACGTTAAATAACTACTACAAAATGATAAAACACGATCACGATGAGAGTAGTAATTGAATTTTCGTGGTAATATGTCACGCGCAGCCTTCATTTGATTTAAATTTATTTAAATACCCTGTAATATACCTGTTTAAATTTCGATCGTTAGTAACAAAAGATTTTCGTAGCTTTTTTGAAGTTATACTTCTTTTGGCGCGTTAGGGAAAAATGATGAGAGTAAATTTTTAACGATGCGCGCGTACACCGTCACGAAAATAACCGACACGAAGAAGTTAGCAACGTGAAGTTAGCTAGCTAATGATGACTGTATTAACTTCTTAAGTGCGTACATCAGTACACACACACTTTTTAATTTAATAATTTATTAAATACTTTTTTATACACTTCAAAAGTAGGTACCTTAAAGGAAAGTATAAAAACAAACTTAACAGAGTGTAGAAGCGATATGTCTTATCATTGAGGTAGGGCACAGCAGTAGGTACATAATCTATTCAAAATCTGCAGCAGCCCTGGTTGGTTCTGTGGAAGTACCTCAACCTTACTGAAGATCACAGCTAAATTATATTGATCTCGAGTAGTGCTGTGTTCCTATGGTGCTTTTGGGGAGATTCGGGGGTAGGGTCAGCAACGCGCTTGCGATGCTTCTGGTGTTGCAAGCGTCTATAGGCCACAGCTTTCCATCAGGTGGGCCGTACGTTTGTTTGACAACCTATTCGTATGAAAAAAATCGTTAAAAGTAAATTATTGTAGAACTTCTTTCTATTTTTCTTTTACAACAACGAAAACAGATATTACGAGTATAACGGCTAAACGTGTCACACTCGATTGCCACCAGTAAGATGTACTCGTAAATCAGGCCATCAATGTGCGGAACAACACATAACTCACTACAAACGCCCAGCCTATGTATTCGTCTATGTACTGCAAACATTTAGTATGGACTGTGAATAGTTACTTAGTCATCTGTGGAGATCGAACCTGCTACAGCTAGTGCGTCAGCCAGTTGCTGTAACTACAGCGCCATCGCTGTAAAACGTTAAGAAATGGTAAAAGTATTTTGGTCTAAAATAGATTATTAATTATTATTATTGACGCGTCGTCAAATATAGTAATTACCATCAAAGATCAAGAAAAGCGTTTTCTATTTTAAAACCATTGTTGATAATTAATCTTGTTTCCAGTATGAAGCGCTAGACTTAAGTGATTTAAAAATTAAAATGTACTTGTACGTGGTGTGTTTTCTGCTGAATGTGAATTGGATTTAATTCCGATTTGTTGCCTAACAATCCTTATTAAATAAATAAAAAACTGGTACTACGGCGTAGAAAGGAACGTTAGTTAGCGTTACCTACCTTATTCGTAACTATATTTGGAGCAGCCCGACTGGAGAAGTACCTCAACCATACAAAAGATCACAGGTACATAACCAAAATCAAAATCAAAAATAACTTTATTCAAATATAGGCCCCTGAGCACTTTCGAATCGTCATTTTACAAAATTTTAATTTAAGGTCATCATAATCATTATTAAGTTTTTTTAAGAAGCTACCACCAATTCGGAATGTAGATTCTGCAGAGAAGAAACGGCAAGAAACTCCGCAGTTACTCTTTTGAAAATCTATATATCGACATGTCCTATGTATAAGGGCCAAAGCAACAATTTAAGCATTTTCACTTTTTTGTTTTAAATGCTTCCTTTTAGTCTAGTTTACAAGTTGCTTTAAAAAAAAATACACATTTATGGGTGCAAATACTATTTTTTTCTGCAGTATAAGGGCTTATTTGACATAATTTTTGACGTATAAAGGCCAAACAGTTATTTCGAGACTTGTACGCGGGGGAATCCCGCGTCTAACGGTCTCTCGGATAACGTATAAGTGTCAATGTGAAATAATATGTCATATAAAAATTATATTATTATCATTTATTTAAGTTATTTATTTATGTTAAGTATTTGTTATAAAACAAGTGTTCTTTTAAAATTAGTTTTTGCCGAGTTTATTGACCAAAATGACTCATTGGCCTTTTTATTATTATTTTTTCAATATAATTAAATTTAAAAAGTCACGTATATAGACATATCTACAATAAGTAAAAAACTAATAATATACAAATAAGTCAATATAGCTAGAAAAATGAACATTAGGTGTCATAGTAACTATGCAAAATTTCAATAACATAAGTTGAAGCATGTAAAAATTATAGCAAATTGAAACTTTGAGAGCCTCTACTGAAAAGTTGTCATTTTTCACATTGGCCCTTATACATAGGACATGTCGATATATAAAAGAGTTACCCACCCATTGACTCATCACGATATCTCTGGAACCATAAGGCGTAGAGACTTGAAATTTGGTATGAATATTCCTTTCGATAAGTAGAGGTCAGCTAAGAACGGATTTTACGAAATTCCACCCCTAAGGGGGTTAAACGGGGGTTGGAAGTTTGTATGAAAGTCCTATGTTTTTGAAGTAAGAGACTTGAAATTCAAAATGTATGCTCTATAGATGGTGTTGAGGTGTACTAATAATGTATTTTGAGAAATCAACCCCCTTTTGGGGTTAAAACAGGGGATGATAGTTTGTATGAGAGTCCAATGAAAAATACACCTACAAACTTGAAATTAGGCAGGTAGGTTCCTTATAGGGAGTAGACATCCGTTAAGAACAGGTTTTACGAAATTCTATACCTAAGGGGGTTAAACGGGGGTTGGAAGTGTGTATTAAAGTCCTATGTTTTTGAAGTAAGAGACTTGAAATTCAAAATGTATGCTCTATAGATGGTGTTGAGGTGTACTAATAATGTATTTTAAGACATCAACCCTCTTTTGGGGTTAAAACAGGGGTTGATAGTTAGTATGAAAGTCCAACGAAAAACATACCTACAAACTTGAAATTAGGGAACTTTATAGGGAACGTACCTGACGTTCCCTATATGGAGTAAACATCCGCTAAGAACGGGTTTTACGAAATTCCATACCTAAAGGGGTTAAACGGGGGTTGGAAGTTTGCATGAAAAACCTATGTTTTTGAAGTAAGACACTTGAAATTCAAAGTGTATGCTCTTTAGATGGTGTTGAGGTGTACTAATAATGAATTTTGAGTAATCAACCCCCTTTTGGGGTTAAAACAGGGGACGGTAGTTTGTATGAAAGTCGAATGAAAAATACACCTACAAACCTGAAATTTGGCAGGTAGGTTGCTTATAGGGAGTGGACATCCGCTAAGAACGGGTTTTATGAAACTCATCCCATAAGGGGGTAAAACGTGGGTTGGAAGTTTGCATGAAAGTCTTATGTTTTTGAAGTAAGAGACTTGAAATTCAAAGTGTATGCTCTTTAGATGGTGTTGAGGTGTACTAATAATGGATTTTGAGAAATCAACCCCCTTTTGGGGTTAAAACAGGGATGGTAGTTTGTATGAAAGTCGAATGAAAAATACACCTAAAAACCTGAAATTTGCAAGATAGGCTCCTTATAGAGAGTAGACATCCGCTAAGAACGGGTTTTAACGGAAATCCACCCACTAGAGGGGGTTGCGGGGCGTCAACAATGGAAAATTGAACCATAAGGCGTAGAGACTTGAAATTTGGTAGATATATTCATATCGCCGAGTAAAGGTCAGCAAAGAACAGAATTACGAAATTCCACCCACAAGAGGGGGTTGCGGGGGCGTTAACAATGGAAAATTGAACCATAAGGCTTACAGACTTGAAATTTGATAGAAATATTCCTTTCGCCGAGTAGAGATCAGCTACGAACGGATTCTACAAAATTTTACCCACAAGAGAGGGTTGCGGGGGCGACAACAATGGAAAATTGAACCATAAGCCGTAGATACTTGAAATTTGGTAGATATATTCCTTTTGCCGAGTAGAGGTCAGCTAAGAACGGAATTACGAAATTCTACCCACAGGAGGGGGTTGCGGGGGCGTCAACAATGGAAAATTGAACAATAATGCGTAGAGACTTTAATTTTGGTAGAAAAATACCTTTCGCCGAGTAGAGGTCAGCTAAGAACGGATTCTATGAAATTTTACCCACAAGAGGAGGTTGCGGGGCGTCAACAATAGAAAATTGAACCATAAGGCGTATAGACTTTAAATTTGGTAGAAATATTTATTGCGCCGAGTAGAGGTCAGCTAAGAACGGAATTACGAAATTCCACCCACAAGAGGGGTTGCGGGGGCGTCAACAATGGAAAATTGAACCATAAGGCGTAGAGACTTGAAAGGTAGAAATATTCATTTCGCCGAGTAGAGGTCAGCTAAGAACGGATTCTACGAAATTTTACCCACAAGAGGGGTTGCGGAGAAGGCGTTAATAATGGGAAATTTCCGTTTTTAAACTATAGCTCCTATCTACTCCAAACTTGGTAGGAATCACCTGTATGTGATGTAGAAATGACAAATGAGCGGATTTTATGGTAACTCATCCCCAATAAGGATTGCGGGGTGGGCGTTAATAATAAAAATTTTAAATTTCCGAGGCTAATAGAAAATAACGCTTAATGAAATAACAAAGTTTGCAGATGTGTATTGTAATATTTTGTATCACTTATAGCTATAAAATATTACGACATACAGTACATAGTATAAAACAAAGTCACTTCCCGCTGTCTGTCTGTCTCTATACATGCTTAGATATTTAAAACTACACAATGGATTTTGATGTGGGGGTAATAGATAGAGTGATTCAAGAGGAATGTTTATATGTATTATACATACATAATATAGTAGATAAATACTGATTATTTTAGAGGTTTCTAATGTGATGTCATAAATAAACACATTTTTTGCGCTTTCATTGCAAACGCTGGCTGAACCGAGATAGATCAAAATAATGTACTACAGTATTGTACAACTTAAAAAGGTTTATAAATAAGTCCGAGATGGTATAAGTCTGTCTCTTAGAGATAACCCACAATAACCATTTTTTTATCCTTTACCTTTTACGAGAAATAATGGCTTATTTACGAAGCGATTTTAAGCAATCTAGCATTAATCCAGCAATTAAGTACCTTAAATACATTGTGCATTTAATATAGATCAATATGGACCTGTACAGCATGTAATTTAAATGAATGTTTTCAAAGATAGCACAGATTTAAAATGCAAGGACATGGCGGTTGCAGTGGTACCGACCATGAGCCTCGACCGGCGCGACAATTTTTTTGAAATTGTATGTTCGTAATTTATTACTTTTTAACCTTATTTATAGTACGTACCTACATTAGGTTGGATAGGCTCAGACTAAAACCATAATTTATCAAGTCAAGAGTAACCTCTAAAGAAAACATGTTTGTATTGTCTAATGACAAAAAAGCTGTGAACGTTATATATAAAGACATTCTGTAATATATTTAGTATCGGCATTTCACCCGTGCGAAGCCGGGGCGGGTCGCTAGTAATGTATAAACTGTAATTTAGTACAAAATTAGTAATATCGTGCATGAAACACCCTCTAATATCCTGCTCACAATTTTTAGCAGCCCGTCTGGAGAAGTACCTCAACTATACAAAAGATACATAACAATACTCTTAAAAAGTGTTGTGTTCCTGTGGTAAGTAATCTTACCTGTTGCCTTCTAGGGAGGGTCAGGGATGATGCTTCTGGCGTTGCTGGCGTCTATATGCTACGATAACCGCTTACAATTAGGAGGGTTGTACGCTTGTTGTGAAAACAAGATATCGTAGCTGTATGGCGATTCTGTAACTCGCTATGAGCATAACGACTCGGGGACGGTATCGTTACCATAACGAATTTCACAACGTGTAACGACAGTTCTATAACGACGGTGTGATTCTGTACCTACGAATAGCGACACTTCGACGTTACATAATGGGATAACGAATCGTCGTTATGGATACCGACAGGAAGTGACGTATTGTGACAAATCTTTAGTAAATAAATAGAATTTTATCGAAACTCGCCCTATAATAGTTGAAATTCGAGCCGCGGTTGCGCGCATGAAGGTTTAAATCGAGGCCCGCACAATCAGTCAGTGCAAAATTGCAAATCCATCGTATAGTGAACCGAAACCGAAGAATTTAGACATGAGCTAAAAATGTATTATTATTATCGTTGATAGTTTTAAAACAGATTTATTGCGCTGTAGAATTAAGATTGATCTTGTCAGAATATTTTCTATAAATAAGGTTTTTTCCCACAGACAGCTATTGTGATAATAGAGATTATATATTTATCATTGTTATTATATTTTAACGTTTAATACTTTTGATAAATTTTAATACGAGTAAAAAAATTTTTGCACTCATATTCTTATAAGGAGCCTTTTGACCACGTGTCGTGAATCCCCATGCAGCGTTTACTGCTTCTACGTTTTCCTCACTATTCTTTTTGCATGGACAACCATCGGGTCCTTCGCGTAGAACCAGTATTCTGAAGAGTAAAATTATATAACTACTCCCATTTTTTACTATGATAATAATTAATTAAATTTGATATGTTCCAATACACTCTCACTATTTTCAGCAAATCAGATAAATATAAATGTTTTAAAATCACCAATTAATTTCTAAGGCAAATAATAATGCTTGATTAGATTGAATTGTTGACACGGCACGTCAGAGGGCGCAGGTTCAAATCCTGCTGATTTAAAATCTTTATATATTTTTATCTTTTTCCTTATAACTTGTCACTCCTGAATAGTGTAGCTTTCTGTTAGCGAAAGAATTTTCATGATCGGATCAGTATTTGCGAAGATTACCCCGTATATACAAATAAAGTTATAAACTTTACCTCTTTATAATATTAGTAATTTATTTTATCAGCTTTAAATCTAATTTTTTCTGTTGTTTTTGTAGTACTGGCAATTTACTATTTGTAACTGTATAATGTACACTCATATACTTATGTACACTGATAAATAAAATAAAAAAAGTTAAAATGATAAATATTTATAGTTTTTTACTCTCGTATTTTGTATTTTGGGTTCGAGAGAAAATACTACTCGATGAGGATATGCGTATTGCGAAATATTTAAAGTATTTTTCTGTGAGAGTCAAGTGTGCTTATCGGATAAATGGTTGTCAACAGAAAGAACTGAATGTTGTTGAAAATTCGTTTGAAACTTTGTAGTATTTTACGTTTTTTAATTATATTAGAATGTTTTCTACCAAAAGAACACTATAAAAATTATAAGTCTGTTTTAGCCTTTAAAACTGTTATTTATTATATTTTTATTAAATGTAAAAAAATAAGTATACTCGTATACATAATATAATAACGTTAAAGCGAACGCAACCTACAAACGTGAAAAGATTTAAGCTTACATATTGCTCAAATATATTTTATGCGACATTTTTTAATATTATGTTAATATCTGTGAAACTTAAGTTAATATGTGATACTCAAAAAGACATATCTAATTAATTTGTTTAATGAATATATTATAATAATTTATGTAAAACGATATAGTTCATCGAAAATACAAAATGACATGATATTTTAAGCATAAACCATATTTTAGGACTACGATAGGTTTATAATCTGTAGTAGGTACCTACACTATTATGTTCACAAGTGGAGTCCGAAGTATCTAGTGTAGTAAGTTGATTCTAAACAAATTCTAATTTTAACTAAATTCTAAAGATCCTTCAACAACATCACAACGAAGATCAATATCAATTCTTCATCGTATAATCAAAAACTTAACCCCATTGTTTGAAATATTTATTGTATACAAATCAAAACTTGAAGATATCCTAACCGTCTCTTACAATGGTTCGAGGTCAGAGGTAACAAAGGAGGATTTGCGAGAACATTGTTATTGAAAGTTGAATTATTAAACCTTTTTGGGAGCTGATAATATAATATCTGCTGAATATGTTGCTAAGCGCATATCTCGAGAGTGGCTGAACCGATTTCGCTAATTCTTTTTTTATAATATTCCTTGAAGTACGTGGATGGTTATTACGGAGAAAATTTTTTTAAAAAATTCTGAAAAAGTCTATAAACAACACTTTTCTATATTTCCGTACAAAAGATTCGTAATACCTAATACATAAAAGTCAATTTGAACTTTAATACCATATCATAAAGTTTAAGTATTAGTGGAGGGGTTCCGGGAAGGATAAGTATTAAAAAATAAAAAAATTAAAGAATCAACTGTTAGGCGGTACGAAGTTCGCCGGGTCAGCTAGTTATGATTAGTATTAATCTTTTGTAATTAATCCATTCTTTCATCTTCCGTTCATAAATTTTCACAAACTTAATATTTAAAGACATGTAGGTACGGATATCGTTTGTCTTTTCTCGTAACGCAAATATTCTAAGATCAGTAAAAAGTTAACGATACGTCATATAAAATAACGATTACACGAAAGTAACATTTTATTGCGGTTTTTACTGACACAAATGTGCTTATTATAAAGTAACTGTCCCGCTTTATTGACGTTTTTGTTTCTGCTTATATGTGTGATACTTCTATTGAGTACAGACAGATAACTGAGGTAGGGCACAGCAGGCAATTTCCTGCTCAAAATATGGAGCAGCACGACTGGGGTAGAACCTCGACCTTACAGAAGACCACAGCTAAATAATACTGTTTTCAAGCAGTATTGTGTTCCTGTTGGTGAGTAAAGTGACCAGAGCTCCTAGGGGGGATTGGGGATAGGGTCGGCAACGCGCTTGCGACGCTTCTGGTGTTGCAGGCGTCTATAGGCTACGGTAGTCACTTACCACCAGGTGAGCCGTACGCTTGTTGGTCGACTTAGTAACATTAAAAAAAAAATTACATTTGTTTTAACTGTATGTATTGAAGAGAATGGTATCCGTTACAATTTCACTAACTTTGTTTATAGAGTAATGACCGATCAACAATATATATATGCAATAGAGTAGTATTAGTGTGTACAGTGAACCCGCTATCTTAGATGGACGACCATTTTTTTTAAATTAGTTATTTAAGGAAACAGATCTCTAAAAATTCAAAAAATTAAAAATTCAAAATTCAAATAATTTATTCATTTTAGGCTGATACAGCACTTGTGAACGTCAATGAAGCTACGCCATCGGTTCGCAAATCCTACGGCGGGAGACCTTGTAACGAGAAGAACCGGCAAGAAACTCGTCAAGGGCTATTTTTTTCTCCCTGTCATATTTCATACAGAGTCGTCAAATTGAAAAATGACTTTGACTTAATAAATTATGTAAGGTCACTTTCCATCACAAATTTATCTTAAATTTATAAACAAAATAAAATACCCGGTAATCATAGCAGTAAATAATTTTCAATTACTTAAGAACTAGACACCTCCTAAAGGGTAGTTTCTTTAAAATGCGCTCCAAACAAATAGACAAGTAACTGTTTAGACGTGGCGAATAAAATACAACTACAAGTAAAAATCATTGTCAGCTTATGACCAAGTTGTCCCGTCATTTAAATAATCTTTGACAGTATAGTAGCCCTTCTTGAGGAGGCAATTTTTTATACGATTCTTAAACTCTTCAAAGGGTAACTCCAAGATATCACTTGGAATCTTGTTAAAGATATGTATAGGTACCTTGACCCATGAAGGACCCACGCACCTTCTGTAATCGGTACAGAGGCATTATAAGGTTATTCCTATTCCTTGTATTCCTTGTATTGCTAGGGAATACTAGTAATAGATATGCATTTAGCTGGCTTTTTTAAATGTCTGCACAATCCATATACCTACATCCATATGCATGAATTATTTATTTATAAGTACTTTCAACTTTCTGAAATTAAAATTTTCTGCCCATCATTTCTGCATATAATTGTCTGAAGTATCTTTCACAAGATATTAGATAACTAAAAAAAAAAAAAACGATGAAATCGTTTAAGTCGTTCTTAAGGTTAAGTTAATGCGTGACCAAAATGTGGATGTATATTTAATTTTATTTTCTTAATCATTGATATTAATTTTAAGTTACAGTATCTATTAAATTATTCTTATTCTCATTTTAACCTAAGAGAAATAGTCACTAAAACCTAAAATTAAGTATAGAAGAGTAGTGTTAAAAGATTTATGTATTGAGTAAATAAAATATGCATTACTCCATTTTTATCAAGGTGAGTTTTCAACGACAATAGCGTAGCAGTATAATGATAAATTATTATGCATTCTTCACCAGCATCCCTCGAGAAATACGCCTGAGGATTCTACTTAACTTCCGTTTTATCCCAATTACTAATGTGCTTTTGAATTTATATTATTTCTCTATATTCAGATTTGAACAATTTAATGAAAAATTCTATATGCAACTTAGAGTAAAAAAAGAAAATTTGGGTAACAGGTAAAGTATATTAATTTTCCATAAACTTAATACTGTTTTACAATGTTAATGTAGCAGTAATCGTTTAATAGTTTTAAGGATTTAATTGCAAAGAAAGTTTATGGTTAAAACTTTATAAGGATTTACTCGTAGATTAATTTTAGCACATATTATATTGGACCTGCATTGTGCTCCGGGACTTGCTGAGCCTGGTGTGTATTATTTATCTATATATATAAAAGATATTTCCACCCATTGACTCACCACGATATGTGCTGTGGTGTGGGTGTGGTGCTGGGTGCTGTGTGGTTACGGCACTAAAGAATGTAGCCACCCCCTCTCTTCCCGTGGGTGTCGTAAGAGGCGACTAAGGGACAACACAGTTCCACTACCACCTTGGAACTTAAAAAGCCGACGGATGGCGGGATAACCATTCATGCTGGCTTTGAAATACACAGGCCAAAGACGGGCAGCAGCGTCTTCGGTGCGACAAAGCCAGCCCTGCGGTCACCAACCCGCCTGCCCAGCGTGGTGACTATGGGCAAAACACATGAGTTCGCGTCATAATGTCGGGTGCGAACTTGTGGAGGCCTATGTCCAACAGTGGACTGTGATAGGCTGTAGTGGTGGATATCTCTGGAACCATAAGGCGTAGAGACTTGAAATTTGGTAGGTATATTCCTTTCACCGAGTAGAGGTCAGCTAAGAACGGGTTTTTCAACCGGGACCGACGGCTTAACGTGCTCTCCGAGGCACAGTGGGGAGACCCACCCCGTTCAAGACAAATATTTGTGTTGTCTGGTAATTTGTTTGGGTTGTGTCATTGTGTGTGTTTGCGAACCTTCGACATAGAATTTTTGTCCTACGAAAGCAAGTTGAGTGTCTGGTGTTTTTATAGAAGTATTTAATTTATAATAATAGCTTACAAAAAGGCTTTTAAATAGTATAAATGGTATATTTACAAGCTATTTATTATTTCAATACAGAATAATATAAAAAAAATTCATCATTAGTAGAGAACAGAACGAAGAATACTCCTAGTATAATAGTAAGGTAATATTTGTATTTAAATCTTTTTCCGAACAAACCGTTTGTTTCGCCTTTCCAAAGATTTCCTTCCGTCACTTAAACTAACAATAAAACGAGCAAATTAAGGCTTCTATACCCATTCTCACTTCATTCTTGCACAACAGAATGCTAAAGAATTGAGCGATATATAAAACTATTTCCTTCAACAACTCCGTGCTTAACTTCCGTATTGGTTGTTTGGCACTCCTTTTATTCTATTTGCTCCAAAGTCTCGTATTTCTCATTTTACCGTAACGAATCTTGATATGTTTCACTTTGAATGAAATTGCTTTTAGCATTTCAATGTTTCTTTTACATAGTCAGTCAGTTACATAGAATTTTTTTTAGAATTTCAGTCTTTTACATAGAATTATTACAAATATTTTCGTTTACTTGGATTTTTAGCTAAATCAAAGTAATGTTTTAGTTTACCTATTTTTTATTTGAACTCTTTTAATCGAGTTGGGAGACTAGTTACTACATACAAGTACAAGTGAGTTCTCTAAGGTATTTCTAAACTATTTCCGACTAAAGGGCTCAAATCGAATTCCGTGGCATAAGTCCATGAAACACATTTGTCTCATCCTCAAAATTGGTTACCCGAGAGGATTTATGTTAATTTGTCCAGTGAGGATGTACTCGATAAAGCAAAATTTACATACTTATATCCAATTTGATGTAGTGAGTAGTTTGTTTAAAGATTTGAGTTTAGAGATGGAAATAGTTCTGATTTAATTATAATCAAATGTTACTTTATTAACCGACTTAAAAAAAAGGAAAATGTTTTAGTAACTTTTTACTGGGTGAATCAGTTTCCATTATTCTTTTTTAATCTAAAGATGGCGCTTGTTATGTGGTGACATTTAAATTGGATCGAGATCGGACGAATACTTTTTGAGTTATCGCTAATACTCGTATTACTGGCGATATAATTGAAGTCGTTTTTTTTAGTTTGCGAGCAAACCCAATTACACAAGTACACTTCACGAGCACTTTTAAATCGTCATTTTAGCAATTTTAATTACATTCTTATTTGATAAATGAATGAAATGTCGATATATATATAAATTATTTTCATTTATAATATCATTATATGTAATAAGCAATCATATTACGGGGATCGTTGAAATGATTTGTAAAAAAAGTTATATACGTTATAGATACTGTAACGTAACAAATAAACACAATTCAGTTCTAATTTATTAGTGCCATAAATTTTAAGATAACAAACGCATAAATTGAAATGTGAGTTGACACGTAAACATAAAACAGTCAAGTTAATGTACAAAAATTGCTCAAATCCATTAGGGACTCAAATTTTAAGTTGTACTTAAGAATAGAAATTTATTAGTTGGGAACTCAAACAGTTTTTAGCTAGTTGTTAAAATATTAGAGTGATAAATTTTATATTCGAGACAGGCTTAAAATTTTGTGTTGACAGATTCGATAAAACGATGATAAGGAAACGTTCTAAGGGCCAGTTTCCACTGATTGAAATAATCGCGATGAGTTCGATGAAAACTCGGTTTACGCGTTTAACGGAGTTAGAGCTGGAAATTGCATTTCACCAACATAAACTGGACGCAGTTAGAGAATAACTGAGTTTCAATTCTAAACGACCGATTTTTGGCGTTTAGTGGTGTAAACACGTTTTGTCTAGTGCTTCTAACGGTCTAACCTATTAAAAACAAATCTTGTCAAGTTGTCATATGATATTTTCTGATACTCGAGGTTATAGTAGTGTATCTCTTTTTCATGATTCCTTGAGGTATGGGGATGGTTGTTACGGAGAGAAATTTTAAAAGAAAATTGCCTGAAAAAAAAAGTCTTAAAACAACATTTTGCTGTATTCCCGTACAAATGATTCGTAATAATAATTAAACGAAAGCCAAGATTAGAATCGAATTATAAATTCGATTAAGCAAAACATAGCTTTATTAAACAGTGGAACCCGGCCCTAAGGGTTCGAGACTCGGGTAAGCATGTGAGTGGGTTTTTTTTGCTGTAATTACAGGACGCCAGAGTTGCCATCACAAAGTTTTAAGTTACCGTGTTTCGGAATAAAAATTACAAAACTGACGTGTATTTACTTTACATTAACACGTAAGGTTAAAAAATGACAATAATCGGTTAAATAACTTCCTTTTGAAATCGGTTGAATAATACATTATTCTTCACAACCGTCATACAAATTTATCGTAACTAACATTTTTTTTTCTTCGGCTTTATTCAATGTATATTGGTTTTTTCCTTTTATTGTTTATCTTTTGTTGTGTTTTTTGTTTAATTGATTTACGCAATTTCCTTTGGATCGGATAAAAGTGCTTACAGCCAGTAAAGCTCAATTTATTGAGGAAGTAATAATTTTATTCCTGGGTTTTGTGTTGCTCTATAATGACTTATAAATTATCGATTAAATTATTAGGAAAAACAATTACACATTGGATTGTCGTATTTTGAACACAGCAATGAACGTACTGCTGTGTACCGCGGTTATCACCGAATTTCCGTGTAACACGGGAATTGCCGAGTGGATGGCATCACTGCAGGGCGCGTTGGTAGACGTATGAGGGTGGGGGAAAAAGAGACGCTGAGGGTGAATATAGAGGGAATTCGGGAGTTAGTCGGGACAGTCGGGATTCGATTTTGAATTCGAAGTACAGTAACGAGAGCCCTCGGCTGGCAAAGCTATGGAACTTCTGACTTAGATTAAAGATAGAAATACCTAAAAAGTATTTTTTAGATCTGGTTCAGAAGTCTCATTAGCGTAAGCTGGCCGAGTGGCTATGTAGCTTCAGTTTAGTCCGCGAAATAGTTTTAATTTAATTTTACTGATTAATATTAAGTGCAATTCTTTATTATAAAATTTTAATTGTAATCCGCTAAATAAATTCAGTGAAAGACCTGTGATGAAGCGCTCCTGATTGGTTCGAATGCATTAATTTTATTATTTATTTGCATGTTTGGGTTTCTGCATGTTGTGTTTCTTTTACTGATTTTTATAACTTTTACGGAGATTTTTAATAAAAGATATCTAATGAATTATTAGCTAGGTTTACATCGATACTATTAATTATTGATTAATTACTGAATGAAATTATTATGAAAAGGTTTACATTGATACTATCAATTATTGATTGATTATTGAATGAAATTATTATGAAATAAGCCTTATGACCATAATTATATTGAATTTAACTGATAAAATGAAATCTAATTTAAGTAAATAATCACAATATGATGTTGTTAGAATAAAATGAAATTACATTTGTTTGACTTTAAAGTACATATATAAATTGAATGAATCTTTGGTTAAAACTATCATATTAGATATTAAGGGTTAAATAGAATTTCGTTAGGGTGTATTTAAATAATGAATGAAATTTTACTATGTTGTTTAAATATGACCTATAAACAAACTAATGATTATTTGTCGTATCTTGTTGAGTATTCTCTACATATAAATATGCTTCTATTGAATGTATATGTATGTATGTATATGTATATATATATATATATATATATATATATATATATATATGTATATTTGGCTTCATTTAGACATTACACAAATTTTGTAGTTCAAACATTAGTTTGAGAACTTGTAGTTTTTAAATTATGTTGGAACGAGGTAACACAGGTGGTTTGTAGTCTGGAATGTGTTCAAGGATACTTTTAGCTCTTGAATACATTCTAAGATGAGGTAATTATACACTGAACCTTGACATTACACAAATTATTGTAGTTTTGAACATTGATCTAAGAATTTATGTTCTTAAATAAGTGTCAAAACGAGGTATCTGGTAGACTGGAGTGTCTCGATTTCACGATGACTTTCATTGAACTATATAAACTATGTTAAGGTGAATCCATAAATGTTTGTATTCGCCAGTGTTTTATTATAGGTATCCCCTATAAGGCTTGGCCTGTCTAAGCCACAGTTCATCGCGTCATCTATGCTAGGTAGATCCTAACCTTGGCCTATCTAGTAGAGAAAGTTGCGTGTACTTCCTACCAACCTCTGCGTTTGTATTTGCCTAACTGAACTATGTTCTTGGTAAATACTATACGTACGTTTCCTTATCTTTGATAAGAGTTCCTCATCTTTGATGAGAGACATTGGACAAACTCCACCAAACACCTAGTGTATGGTAGTTGTTTGAACTGCAACAAAGGTTAGTAATTTATATTTGGACAGTGGTATGAAGTTCTATTTAGACTAATAGAGAAACATATTCACTTTTCCAATTAATTTATTGCTAATTTTTGTGGACAGTCTCTGTTAAGTCCTAAGGCGGATTTACTGAGATTTAAGCCAAGCCTTAATCAAGCCCTCTTGTGTTTTTCAAACATACAAACATTGATGGATTATAAAACCTATTAAATATACATTCTCTTTTCATTGTGAAAATGAGATACTCTCAGAGATTCTGATTGAGTAAATGAATATGTTATATTTTAATTGTTTTATTTATCTCTCGACACTACTATGTCCTTGATAAATCCATTCAGTTCCTAAGAGAGCCTGATATATTTAAATGTTTAACAACTTAATTACTGGTTCAATGTTTCAATTGAACAACCTATTCTGGTTAATGAATGCTGTTTCATGTGAATGCTGTGAGTCATGCAAAGACAAACCTACACAATACACCTACTCTACATGTTGGTCTTATACCTTTAATTATTCTTATTTTCCTTATAGGACACTCGAAAGGTTGCGTTGTCGCCAGTCGCCAGTCGCTGTTTGACCCATCTCATAATGATGGCTAGGCTTGACAATATAGCTGACTATAGACTCGTAACTCAGTAGGTCTTCCTATGGGAACTTACACTACACAATCCTAATGTGACAAAAGTAGTAGGTTTCGTGATCGAATTTCAAAGTAATTGTGTGACCGAAGTTCCCGTATGGGCTAGTAAGCACACAACGAAAAGATCAGTAGACACGATCTCCTTTTGTTCACGAGGAACACATCTTAATACCATGTCTGATTACAGCTTGGTAATTACATCAACTCTAGTAATTCACTGGTTATGTCTATATGGCATCCCAAGGGATTACTCAAATACTGTCATTGCATGATTGTGCTGCAACGGTATGAAGCAAGCATTTGTTAGACAGGATATATTTCCGTCTAACTTACTGTAGAAAATTGGGTACTCTCATTTCCTACCTACTACCTTTCTTTTGATTGGATAGCACCAACGTTGTGC
The DNA here is from genome assembly GCA_905220545.2 of Melitaea athalia. Lineage (NCBI taxonomy): Eukaryota > Metazoa > Arthropoda > Insecta > Lepidoptera > Nymphalidae > Melitaea > Melitaea athalia. Next base: position 15,626,966 of record HG992188.1, read on the forward strand.
CTAATTTAATTTAGAGCCTTCAGCACGGTGTGGATCGGTTAGGGTCGGAGGGGAAAGGTGGATGCGACCCTCGGGTTCAATTGAACCCGACCTTTTAATTCCCTAATACCTATAAACCCTATCCTAACAGATTAACACATACAAACAAACACTACACATTATTTTTCACAATTATCTGAGATAATTTATTAACAGAATAAATTATTTCAAGATAATTAATAACTATATAATATGTATTTAATCATTATTTCAAGTACTTATATATTTTTATTTATTTCATTTGTTTAGAGTTATTAGAATCTATCTATTATATCAGGTTTGAACTAAAAATACATGTAAAAGAAACTTAGACACTATTCAATTAATCAATGTCATTATAGAATATCCTATATATAATTATTTAACTTTATTTCTATTTTAGCTATCTAGATTCACTAAAAATATTAGCAATTATAATTTACACATTCTTAAGGAGACGTCAGATATTTAGTTAAACAATAGGTGATAGTTATTTCTAAATAAATAAGTCTATTACTATTTATTCTTAACGGTTCTAATTTACTAAATTTTATTAATTCCTAATTAATTTACTAATAAGGTGTTATAAAGTTTAATATCTTTCATTCCTTTTAATAGTATTCCAGGAGTTAGTTATCTATAGCATTTATACCACTGGTAAGTGTAAATATCTTTCAATTAAATTTTAGGATAAATTAATTTCAGTAATTTAATGTCATTGTGCAGAGATGTTATTTTAAATTAATGGCTAGGTAGGATGTTAGTTAGAGTTTATATAGAAATCAAGGCTTCTAATAACATATAGCATGTCTTTCCTTCGGCATACCATAAAAAGAACTGAAGTTACTCTGAAACAAAAATCAAACACAACGTAGAGTCCTTTCTTATTCTAGACGATCGCATTTATAAGGCCAAAGACATTTTATGTCCTCTTAAGCTTAATATTAGCTTGTAACGCCACAACCATGATAGTGTTACAAATTGGTCCACATGACCAGGATATGATAATGGGTCTTAGGTCATCCATAGGAGATCATTACAAAATGGTGACGTGACTAAGATTATCATAAATATGGTGAATAGTTATCATTCCATAGGTATAGTTACAATTGCTGCCGTGATGATAAGGATATTTATGTATATCCAATATAAGTATATCGTTACAAAATGGTGCCGTGACCAGGATGTTATAATTTTATATATGTTGGGGTCTTTCTCATCACACCCCATAGCATAGGAGTATCCTTTCTCATCACACCCCATAGTAGAGTAAAGTTACAAAATGGTGCCGTGACCAGGATGTTATAATTTTATATATGTTGGGGTCTTTCTCATCACACCCCATAGCATAGGAGTATCATTACAAAATGGTGCCGTAGTAACCCAGGATATTTATGGTTGCACAAATGCCGGAGTAAGCGAGTATCTTAGAAGCTTTAAAGTAACTTTTCAAAGCATTTACAGTGAATAAATGTAATGCCAGTGATAAAATGATAATAGTTGCACTGATAGATAACAAGAATATACATGTACCATTGATTGCATTTTGAAGAAGACACAAAGCATATTACTTAACAATTCTTTAAGTCATTTTACACAAAATAAGATAAACCTATTAAATTTATATTATGTAAGCACATTAACTTGTTTTAGACAATCTAAAAATGGATCTATAGGTATATAGCATCTTGGCGCAGTTAGAATTACAGTTAGGTACATAAATCTAAATAAATCTGTTTTAAGAGTAATATTGAAGAGAGGTTTAATACTTAAAAGTTGCATTAAGTTTCTCAGTAATAAGATTTAAATGGTCAGACCATAGCAGCCTACTGTCTCATGTATTATTACTAATGATGGATAGTTACATATTTAAATAATTATTTATTCATGAAATTACATGAAAGTATCTACCTACACAACATTACTAAAATTGACTAGTAGTATATTGAAGTGTGTCTCAAGCACATCTAATTATTATCTGATTATTATTATATTATCGTCAATCAATAGACATTGTTAGGATAGTTAATAAAATTTAGATTGTATTAATTAAATATTGTTAGGGAATTTTTAAATAAAAGCCTGCAGTAAATTTTAATATTACTTACAGATACAAATTATACTAGGTTATGTACAATTTAAACTTATTTTGTCACATTTAGTCACTGACGCTGAAGTAATTTCCTTCCTTGTTGAAATTGGTCCCAATAGTTATGCGTTGAACATCCTTAAGGGCTGGCTAGATGTACGTGGATGTTAGGCTGAAATGGTAGTATTCAATAGTATTAAAAATATGCGGACATAATGTGAAGATAGAATGTATTAATATTATAGTTAGTGCAAATTGGAAATTAATTATAATATTAACTAACTGTGGAATTAACTTTTATTCATTTATTTACAGAGACTGTACAGGAAAGACTATGTATTTTGGTATATTTATTCATGTTAATGTTAGATTTTAGAAATAATTAAGCGTAGTCATTGCCATCATAGCAAATTATACTTAGTTTAAATAACAGATTTTAAAGTATAGAAATTCAGTGCATTTTAGTCATGTGTGCGAGAATGTACTGGTTAAATAGAAATTGAATTAGGTTATGAAGGTAACAGGGTTATTTTGACCTTGAATTTTAGGAATTGACTGCAACTGTTTAAGATAATTTTATTTGTAAAAAAGAGTATAGCTTACCGAATGACTTAGCATTCATAAGTTAAAATACAAACAAGTTTAAATTTTAAAATGTCTAATTGTCTATTTTATTTTGGCTTGATTTGACAACAAACAATGTTGTTGTTTTAAAATTTATCCCCAATAGGAAAAGGCAAAAGTCTATAATCCATACAGCCTAGTCTGAATTTGTATATTTTTTCAATTCTTGACAACAAACAAGTTTAAAATACCAACCACGGAAAAATGATCCAATTCACACATTTAATTAAATTATATATATTTTACGTGCTGTTTCGATATAAATTTATATCGATTCAAATATTTAAGTTGTTACTTATAGAAAAAAAAAAACAGGATAATTTCTTATGAAATTGCGTTCTAAAGACAACTACAATAAAATCTTTTGAAAAAGTTCTTGTTTTAAATATTAATAAGACATTATTGGGAAAAAATATAGAACATTTTTTATGAACAATTTATTACATTATATTTATTCTAATTTATTATTATTTGTTAGCTTTCTTCGTATTTTTGAACTGTCAGTTGTCAAAGTGAAGGAAACTTTTATTTCAAATTTGAATTGAATAGAATTTTATATCAACCTTGTTAACTACTAGTATTTATATCAGAGGATGTGTGGTTTTAAAAGTATTTTGATTGAATGAGTGTCTTGGAGCATTGGTTATTCAAATTATTCATAGTAGGTATCACGGAAAGTCGAATATCAGTAGATAACATTACTAAAATACCACCAACATTTTAAAATGCTAAAATTGAAAAAATGTACAACTACGTATGTTCTATTGTTTTATTAAGCTAACCGTAATAAAAACTGGCCGGGTCAGGCCTAAGGGATGTTTCTCTGTACAAAAAAAAAAAAAAAAACGATAGCGCTTTAAACATCTGCGATGACCTTTTTGCCAGGTAGCTGAATTTTACAGCGAGCACAAATTTTAAGTCAGACAAAATTGTTTAATAATATTTACCGGAAAGGACTTGAAATTGTATATAAAATTTAAAATATAGTTGGGAATTGATTATTGCATAAACATTAGTATTTTTAATACCTGAGCATACAGCGCCATCTTATTCCCGTTCCTATTGTTTTAGAAAATATCATCACCATCTCGCTCGTTCTTAAGCGTTTACGCTAAGAGGAGGTGAGACAAACTTAGTATTTTAGAATACCAATATCGAGTAGTCACGAACCTAGTATTTTGTCACTGATATTTGTCTCTGATATTTTAAAATAACAGTCACTGTGATAACTAGTATTGCCATGTACCTAGTACGACACAGCTCTAATTATATAGTTGTAGTAGGATTGGAAGCGACATCTGGTGGACAAACGTGAATTAATATCGATGTAAAAAAAAAGAGCGGCGTGTCTGCTTACGAAGTTATGGTTGGTTGTGCTATGTGTTCGTAGATGGCGCTGACAATGATTTTACTATAAAATTTTCGTAAAAGAATTTAAAATGTTTCATATCGGTAACGCCATCTGTTGAGAGTGAGCGGTATTGAAAGGTTGGCTTTGAAGTAGAAGTGGCGCGGTATTGAGTGGAGATTTGGAAGTGTTTATTGTGAAACAAAGATGGCGTGGTTGGTTGTCATATTTCATTTGAAAGTATGATAGTTGAATTTTAATTAAACTTGTAAACATTTAATATTTTAAAATTAAAACTAAGTTTTAAAATTGCAGAATCCGGTCGACTTGATAAAATTTCAATAAAATATTAGAAGTTTAAAAGGTGATTAGAAAGAGATAGTTTTGTGTGAACATTTGGAAAGTTTATTTAAATTAAACTCAAATTAAATAAGAGTGCAGTGAATCTTTTTTTGAATTAGAATAAATTAATTAAAATTTAGATAAACATTATCAGTGTTACATTTGAAGCAAATTAAATCTATAACAATGCCTAGGCGTCAACCTAAAGCTAGTCCTGTTGGAACCAAGACAACCAATTCTAATAACAAGCGAGTGTCTGCAGTTAGACCTGCTACTAAAGTAAGGAAGATTAATTCTTTACGATACATATCTCGAATGATGGAAAAGGCAATGAATAACATCAATAATAAAATCTCGGAGTTGGAAAATAGAATGTCTACTCCCAGTGGATCATCGGACAATGTTATGCCGAGAGAAAATTGTATTCAACCTATCATACAGCCGGGAACATCAACGGTATACTATCCAGTGGCGCAGATGCCTACGGAAAGACCTAAGTTTCCATTTAAAGGAAAACATCCTGTGACGTTCATCGAAGACCTGACTGCTTATTTAAGAAGGTCTGCACCAGAGGCGAGAGATATAATAGACATTGTCATAGATTGTCTTGAAAATGAATCACGAAATTGGGCGCGTATTTATAGAGATAGATGGACAGTATTTGAAGACTTCAAAAGGGATTTTTTAGACACATATTGGGGCGAGGCTGAGCAGAATGAATTAAGAAGACGAATCAGTCAGAATTCGTGGGACGGAGTCCAGTCTATGTTAAGCCATTTCATTACTTTATGTGGACAAGCGAAGATGTTGACGTATCCTATTCAAGAGAGACAATTAATAAACGACATTATTTTCCTAAAGATGTTCAATATGCTTGGTCAACAAGTAATTACACATCGATTCTTCAAGCTACGGAGTTTCTACGAAAGTTAGATAACATTAATAAGCAAAATAACTTCAGTAGTGGCATTAATGCCCATTCTAGCAGCGTTCAAAGACCTGAGATGGCAGCTCAACAGCAGAATGGCAGAGGCGGTCACAACCGGAAGCGAATTATGAACACTAGATCAATGAGTAAGGTGATACCAAACAAGAAGAATAGCATTAATGGTACAAATAGAGTAGATAATGATAACAATGTTTCTATAGAAAACTCTGTATCAACAGAGAATTTAAACTAATAAGTGTTGATGTGACAGACCCCGGTACATCAACTTTAGTAGGGGCGAACAGTACATCAGTAGCTTTAAGAATTATGCTTAAACTCGGGTGGGAACCTGGACAGACATTAGGTAGACATAATAATGGTATACGTAAACCAATCATAGCTAAGGGACAATATTGTAAATCAGGGTTAGGCTCAGGATTAAATAAAAATAATTCAACAGATTTCAAGGATAAAATCATACAAACATTAAAAAATCAATCGGAAATAGATAATGAGTCGTTAGTGCAAACCGAAGCAGTCTTTTCATTATTTGACGAGGAAGATAATATTACCGCGGATAAATTAGAAATAATTAAATCTGAGATTGAAGTGATAATATCTGGTAAACGAGTCATATGTTTAGTCGATACAGGGAGTGACATAACCTGCATTTCAGAATCATTTTGGGAATCTTTAAAATCATTAACTGGGAACAAATTAGACATGTTACCTGTTAAGCCGATTCAGATACGTGGAGCAGTAGGACAAAAGAGTGCTAAAATACAACAAATGGTTTTATTGCCTGTAAGATTTGGGGTAATTGATTTAGAGATTAGATTTTTTATAGTACCAAAATTAGTTCATTCAATGATATTAGGATTTGACTGGCTTATGGCAAATAATGTTAATATTAAATTACAAGAGCCATCCATAGGGTTAGTTATCGAACATAGAGATCAACGAGTATTAATTCCGTTTATTAAATATAATTTTGAGGAAAAGAGAATTTGTGATATTACAAAGGTAGACAATAGCTTTGATTTCAATAAATATTTACAAGAAATAAAGACGGGTACACCTCTTAAAGGAACTCAATTAAATAAATTAAAACAGATTCTAATTAAATATAGCGAAGTATTTGTTAAAAGGTTAGGTAGAGCTAATTGTTATCAACATATTATTAAAATGATGGACCATAGTCCAATAATTAAACGGTCTTATCCCGTTCCGTACGCGTATAGACAAAAAATGGAAGAAAAATTAGCCGAAATGGTTGATATGGGAATAATATCTAGAGGTTCAACACCGTATTGTAGTCCGTTAACTTACACCTTAAAATCTGATGGTTCAATTAGAGTTCTACTAGATGCACGTGAAATCAATAAATACATGATAGCTGAGTCGGAAGCACCTCCGATGCAAATAGATGTTTTAAATTCATTTCATGGGGTTAATTATATTAGTATAATAGATTTGAATAATGCATATTTTCAAATTGCCATTTCTGAGGATAGTAAAAAGTATACCGGGTTCACGTTTAATGGAAAATCTTATATGTACAATGTTTTACCACAAGGACTTAAGACTTCAGTGGGAAGTTTCAGTAGAGCTATGGACTTAATATTAGGGCCTGAAGTTAGACATTTTTGCGTGAATTATCTAGATGACCTTGCTATCTTAACTCAAGGAACGTTAAATGAACATTTAGAACATATTGATATAATATTAAACAAATTAAAGTCAGCGGGGTTAACATGTAATCTTGAAAAATGTAAATTCATATGTAAAGAAGTTAAGATGTTAGGACATATTATTTCTACCGAGGGAATTAAAACTGACCCAGAAAAAATAGAGTCAATTAAGAATTTCCCAGTTCCCAAGAAAATAAAACATTTAAGAGCATTTTTAGGACTTTGTAATTATTATAGGCGGTTTATTCCTGATTATAATAGTATAATTCAACCTTTATGCCAATTATTAAAAAAGAGCAAAGGATGGACATGGACTTCAGAAGCACAAGTAGCCTTTGAAAAATTGAAAAATAGTTTTTTAAAGACAATAATGTTGCATCATCCGGATATGTCTAAACCTTTTTATTTACAAACAGATAGTTCGGGAGTAGGTCTTGCGGGGGTTTTATTTCAGTACGATGAACAAGGGGAAATGAAAATATTAGGCTATTGTAGCAGATCTCTTAGGGGCGCCGAATTAAGATGGACTGTTACTGAACAAGAGTTTTGGGCTATAATCTATTGTTTAAGGAAGTTTGAAACCTATTTGAGGGGCGCAAAGCTTATAATTAGAACTGATCACAAAGCATTGACGTTTGTTAGGACATGGAAATTGTATAATAGTCGAATAATTAGATGGATATTGTTTCTCGAACAATTCGATTATAGTATTGAACATATAAAAGGTAGAGATAATGTCGCTGTTGATGTGTTATCTAGGTTCCCACCTGATTCATCAATGATACAAGAAGATAGAATCTATTGTCCTGAAATACATTATATGGAAATTAAAAGGAATAAAACATTAATAACAAACTTAAAAAATATATCTAGTTTTCAATCTAACGATAATGAAGTACAGTTGATAATGGATATTATAAATAATATTAGTAATAATCATAGTGGTAGAATAAATAATATTGCTAAGCGCTGTTATATCAAGAATGGAGTGTTATATTTTAAAGTTGATTCAGATAAACATGTAATTTATTTACCCTCCCAGTTACGAGAGGAAGTAATTTCTCAAATTCATAAAGAAATGGGACATCAAGGGGTTTTTAAGGTACTCAAATATCTTAAGGATAGATTCTATTTTCCTAATATGCATAGAACAGTTAAAGTATTATTAAAGACTTGTCATCTCTGTCAAGTTTCTAAAAGTGATAATATAAAAAATGTAGGCAAATGTAAATCTATTGTGACAGAAGAAATAGGTGACTTAGTTATGGCAGACTTATATGGACCATTGCCGAAAGGACGGTTTGGTTCTGCTTATATATTTGTAATTCAGGATTCATTTAGTAAATTTGTTAAATTATATGATTTGTCTAAAGCCACTTCTCGTTCAGTTATTACAAAATTAAAACAATTTGTTAAAATAATTAAGCCTAAAGTAATTATGACTGATAATGGTAGTCAATTTTCATCTGAAAGTTGGAAACAAACTTTAAAAGATATGGGTATAAAACCTATATTTACAACTGTAAGAAATCCTCGACCTAATACGACAGAGAGGGTTAACAGAGAACTAGGACGTTTATTTCGAACATATTGCCATAAAAATCATAAAAGTTGGGTAACGATATTAAATAAAATCGAAACATTATATAACAACACATTTCATGAAAGTACGGGATTTACTCCTAATGAAATATTATATGGATTGAGTAATGACATGTCATTTGATAGTTGTTTGCCTCAATTAAATAAGTCTAAAGATATTAATCAAATTAGAATTCAAGTTAGGGAAAATTTAAAAGATAACAGTATTAAACGACAAACTAAATTTAATAGGTCCCATCGTTTAATTGAATTTCAGATTGGAGATTATGTAAAGATTCGTAAAGTAAATAAGTCAGAGGCTCAAAAGAAACTTATAAAAAAGTTTCAATTGCTGTATGAAGGACCTTATGTAGTTAGTGCGATTCCATTTGCAAATGTTTACACATTAATGGACCCTATAACTAAAGAAATTAGAGGGAACTTTAATACAATACATCTAAATAGATATTATCAATAATAAATTGATCACGATCAATTATAGATGTTATCAATGTTTAACTGTTGATATAAACAATTGAATTAATAATGTGGAATTGAAAAGGATAGATTTTAAATTAAAATATCAATAAACTTTATTGGAGACTTATTATATTTTCACAATAATTTAATGTCAAAATTATAGATGATTTTATAAGGAAATGAATTGCACTTAAATAAGTTAGATAATTATGTAAGTAAAGGATTAGGTTATTAAGATAGTAATTAGATGATTAAAATAGATAGTAATAAGTTAGATAAGTGTAATTGTAATTAGGTTTAGTTATGAATAAAAATAAAAATTAGGGATATGATGGGTCAGGGAAATGACTCAACTAATTTTATTGGAGCGCTTAAAGGTTCTCACATAATTATATAACAATTTAAATTTCAACTGACTATTAAGTCATATATAAATTTTTTTCATCAATTCCTAACTTATTAAGCGCTAGCTTAATAGAAATAACAATTTAATTTTCAACTGTCTATTAAGTCATATATAATTTTTTTTCATCAATACCTAACTTATTAAGCGCTAGCTTAATAAAAATAGTTGGTGGGGAGTAGGGCGGTCATTTCTTCACAAAAATAACTGAACATTTTCAGTTATATTCAATCTAAATTAAATTGTAAAAATATAGGTCAAACTTTAAAGTTTGACTGTTTGCAATACAAGTTGTCCAAGTACTGCAATATACTAAACAACATATCACCAATTCATATTAGTATTAGATATGAATTGTGCAACTGTATTCAAATATTTTAAATTATTCATTCTGAAAGGAGACGGATACGATTCCATACATTCTTGGGCCGAAATGCAACATAAAATATAACGTAATGAAAATGGTACCAATTAATGTATTTACGCTTATAGATCCCTCGCTGAAAATTCTGTACATTTTGGCTATTTAAGAGCGGAGTTATTAGACGTTTTGTAAAATTGAGGTTATGTTACAATGTCTATGAAAAACCCAATCACTAAGATCCTGAAGCACTAATGGTTATCATATTATATCATTACAAATATCAATCACTTGAAACCATAAATAAATATCAGGAATGGACTCAGGATGCATCTGAATACACTGAAAACATTAAACAATTATAAACATGATTACATGAAACGAGAGACAGTGACGGGTCCATGACAGGGCACACAGTTTCAACATCAGTCAGCTGTCAAAGCTGTTATTAAAAATAATTAGGATTTATTTTCAATCGATACGAAATCGATAATAATTTGGGTTTATCAGATATTAATTTTTATTTTCGATATTAATGTAACTTTATTTAAATACACTTTATTGTTTATAACTTCAATTGTGTATCTGAATACTTTGAGTTAATTAACTAGTGCAAATTTTTTAAATTCTATAATCGATTGTAGTTAAATCGATACCCAATTAATTTGACGAAAACTATCTTTTTCATTTTTCTCAGCTTCCAGATTCAGAATTGAGCTGATATTATATATTTAAAAAAAAAAAAAAAAAAAAAAAAAAAAAAAAAAAAAAAAAAAAAAAAAAAAATTAGCCTAAAAGTCCCCATCTCCTTTAAAATAAGATGAACTGCACTCTGTTAAGTTGTATATTTAACATCGAAGAGTCGGATTTTATATTTTAAAACAATATGTGTATTGTTTTAAGATAAAATTGAGCCTAGAGGTAGGAATTCAAATCAGATAGGATCTGTGTGAGTGTGAGAGTTGGTGAAGGAGCTGGAATGGTTGGTTGGAATTGATTATTTTGATTTTAACCATTGAATGTAACTCTAGTAGTATGATTGATGAGAGGTTGGATGTTTGGGAGAAGAGTATGCTTCTAAGTGCTGTTGATTGAAGCTGAATGTAAAGATTCATGAGTGTCCTTTCAGTTGAGAAGTAACGTGATACAGAATTGTGTTATTTGGTTGCGTTGTTGTGATTAATTAATAATTACGATAAACTACATTATATAATTAAGGGGCGATTGTAACGTAACAAATAAACACAATTCAGTTCTAATTTATTAGTGCCATAAATTTTAAGATAACAAACGCATAAATTGAAATGTGAGTTGACACGTAAACATAAAACAGTCAAGTTAATGTACAAAAATTGCTCAAATCCATTAGGGACTCAAATTTTAAGTTGTACTTAAGAATAGAAATTTATTAGTTGGGAACTCAAACAGTTTTTAGCTAGTTGTTAAAATATTAGAGTGATAAATTTTATATTCGAGACAGGCTTAAAATTTTGTGTTGACAGATTCGATAAAACGATGATAAGGAAACGTTCTAAGGGCCAGTTTCCACTGATTGAAATAATCGCGATGAGTTCGATGAAAACTCGGTTTACGCGTTTAACGGAGTTAGAGCTGGAAATTGCATTTCACCAACATAAACTGGACGCAGTTAGAGAATAACTGAGTTTCAATTCTAAACGACCGATTTTTGGCGTTTAGTGGTGTAAACACGTTTTGTCTAGTGCTTCTAACGGTCTAACCTATTAAAAACAAATCTTGTCAAGTTGTCATATGATATTTTCTGATACTCGAGGTTATAGTAGTGTATCTCTTTTTCATGATTCCTTGAGGTATGGGGATGGTTGTTACGGAGAGAAATTTTAAAAGAAAATTGCCTGAAAAAAAAAGTCTTAAAACAACATTTTGCTGTATTCCCGTACAAATGATTCGTAATAATAATTAAACGAAAGCCAAGATTAGAATCGAATTATAAATTCGATTAAGCAAAACATAGCTTTATTAAACAGTGGAACCCGGCCCTAAGGGTTCGAGACTCGGGTAAGCATGTGAGTGGGTTTTTTTTGCTGTAATTACAGGACGCCAGAGTTGCCATCACAAAGTTTTAAGTTACCGTGTTTCGGAATAAAAATTACAAAACTGACGTGTATTTACTTTACATTAACACGTAAGGTTAAAAAATGACAATAATCGGTTAAATAACTTCCTTTTGAAATCGGTTGAATAATACATTATTCTTCACAACCGTCATACAAATTTATCGTAACTAACATTTTTTTTTCTTCGGCTTTATTCAATGTATATTGGTTTTTTCCTTTTATTGTTTATCTTTTGTTGTGTTTTTTGTTTAATTGATTTACGCAATTTCCTTTGGATCGGATAAAAGTGCTTACAGCCAGTAAAGCTCAATTTATTGAGGAAGTAATAATTTTATTCCTGGGTTTTGTGTTGCTCTATAATGACTTATAAATTATCGATTAAATTATTAGGAAAAACAATTACACATTGGATTGTCGTATTTTGAACACAGCAATGAACGTACTGCTGTGTACCGCGGTTATCACCGAATTTCCGTGTAACACGGGAATTGCCGAGTGGATGGCATCACTGCAGGGCGCGTTGGTAGACGTATGAGGGTGGGGGAAAAAGAGACGCTGAGGGTGAATATAGAGGGAATTCGGGAGTTAGTCGGGACAGTCGGGATTCGATTTTGAATTCGAAGTACAGTAACGAGAGCCCTCGGCTGGCAAAGCTATGGAACTTCTGACTTAGATTAAAGATAGAAATACCTAAAAAGTATTTTTTAGATCTGGTTCAGAAGTCTCATTAGCGTAAGCTGGCCGAGTGGCTATGTAGCTTCAGTTTAGTCCGCGAAATAGTTTTAATTTAATTTTACTGATTAATATTAAGTGCAATTCTTTATTATAAAATTTTAATTGTAATCCGCTAAATAAATTCAGTGAAAGACCTGTGATGAAGCGCTCCTGATTGGTTCGAATGCATTAATTTTATTATTTATTTGCATGTTTGGGTTTCTGCATGTTGTGTTTCTTTTACTGATTTTTATAACTTTTACGGAGATTTTTAATAAAAGATATCTAATGAATTATTAGCTAGGTTTACATCGATACTATTAATTATTGATTAATTACTGAATGAAATTATTATGAAAAGGTTTACATTGATACTATCAATTATTGATTGATTATTGAATGAAATTATTATGAAATAAGCCTTATGACCATAATTATATTGAATTTAACTGATAAAATGAAATCTAATTTAAGTAAATAATCACAATATGATGTTGTTAGAATAAAATGAAATTACATTTGTTTGACTTTAAAGTACATATATAAATTGAATGAATCTTTGGTTAAAACTATCATATTAGATATTAAGGGTTAAATAGAATTTCGTTAGGGTGTATTTAAATAATGAATGAAATTTTACTATGTTGTTTAAATATGACCTATAAACAAACTAATGATTATTTGTCGTATCTTGTTGAGTATTCTCTACATATAAATATGCTTCTATTGAATGTATATGTATGTATGTATATGTATATGTATATATATATATATATATATATATATATATATATATATATATATATATATATATATATATGTATATTTGGCTTCATTTAGACATTACACAAATTTTGTAGTTCAAACATTAGTTTGAGAACTTGTAGTTTTTAAATTATGTTGGAACGAGGTAACACAGGTGGTTTGTAGTCTGGAATGTGTTCAAGGATACTTTTAGCTCTTGAATACATTCTAAGATGAGGTAATTATACACTGAACCTTGACATTACACAAATTATTGTAGTTTTGAACATTGATCTAAGAATTTATGTTCTTAAATAAGTGTCAAAACGAGGTATCTGGTAGACTGGAGTGTCTCGATTTCACGATGACTTTCATTGAACTATATAAACTATGTTAAGGTGAATCCATAAATGTTTGTATTCGCCAGTGTTTTATTATAGGTATCCCCTATAAGGCTTGGCCTGTCTAAGCCACAGTTCATCGCGTCATCTATGCTAGGTAGATCCTAACCTTGGCCTATCTAGTAGAGAAAGTTGCGTGTACTTCCTACCAACCTCTGCGTTTGTATTTGCCTAACTGAACTATGTTCTTGGTAAATACTATACGTACGTTTCCTTATCTTTGATAAGAGTTCCTCATCTTTGATGAGAGACATTGGACAAACTCCACCAAACACCTAGTGTATGGTAGTTGTTTGAACTGCAACAAAGGTTAGTAATTTATATTTGGACAGTGGTATGAAGTTCTATTTAGACTAATAGAGAAACATATTCACTTTTCCAATTAATTTATTGCTAATTTTTGTGGACAGTCTCTGTTAAGTCCTAAGGCGGATTTACTGAGATTTAAGCCAAGCCTTAATCAAGCCCTCTTGTGTTTTTCAAACATACAAACATTGATGGATTATAAAACCTATTAAATATACATTCTCTTTTCATTGTGAAAATGAGATACTCTCAGAGATTCTGATTGAGTAAATGAATATGTTATATTTTAATTGTTTTATTTATCTCTCGACACTACTATGTCCTTGATAAATCCATTCAGTTCCTAAGAGAGCCTGATATATTTAAATGTTTAACAACTTAATTACTGGTTCAATGTTTCAATTGAACAACCTATTCTGGTTAATGAATGCTGTTTCATGTGAATGCTGTGAGTCATGCAAAGACAAACCTACACAATACACCTACTCTACATGTTGGTCTTATACCTTTAATTATTCTTATTTTCCTTATAGGACACTCGAAAGGTTGCGTTGTCGCCAGTCGCCAGTCGCTGTTTGACCCATCTCATAATGATGGCTAGGCTTGACAATATAGCTGACTATAGACTCGTAACTCAGTAGGTCTTCCTATGGGAACTTACACTACACAATCCTAATGTGACAAAAGTAGTAGGTTTCGTGATCGAATTTCAAAGTAATTGTGTGACCGAAGTTCCCGTATGGGCTAGTAAGCACACAACGAAAAGATCAGTAGACACGATCTCCTTTTGTTCACGAGGAACACATCTTAATACCATGTCTGATTACAGCTTGGTAATTACATCAACTCTAGTAATTCACTGGTTATGTCTATATGGCATCCCAAGGGATTACTCAAATACTGTCATTGCATGATTGTGCTGCAACGGTATGAAGCAAGCATTTGTTAGACAGGATATATTTCCGTCTAACTTACTGTAGAAAATTGGGTACTCTCATTTCCTACCTACTACCTTTCTTTTGATTGGATAGCACCAACGTTGTGCCTAATTTAATTTAGAGCCTTCAGCACGGTGTGGATCGGTTAGGGTCGGAGGGGAAAGGTGGATGCGACCCTCGGGTTCAATTGAACCCGACCTTTTAATTCCCTAATACCTATAAACCCTATCCTAACAGATTAACACATACAAACAAACACTACACATTATTTTTCACAATTATCTGAGATAATTTATTAACAGAATAAATTATTTCAAGATAATTAATAACTATATAATATGTATTTAATCATTATTTCAAGTACTTATATATTTTTATTTATTTCATTTGTTTAGAGTTATTAGAATCTATCTATTATATCAGGTTTGAACTAAAAATACATGTAAAAGAAACTTAGACACTATTCAATTAATCAATGTCATTATAGAATATCCTATATATAATTATTTAACTTTATTTCTATTTTAGCTATCTAGATTCACTAAAAATATTAGCAATTATAATTTACACATTCTTAAGGAGACGTCAGATATTTAGTTAAACAATAGGTGATAGTTATTTCTAAATAAATAAGTCTATTACTATTTATTCTTAACGGTTCTAATTTACTAAATTTTATTAATTCCTAATTAATTTACTAATAAGGTGTTATAAAGTTTAATATCTTTCTTTCCTTTTAATAGTATTCCAGGAGTTAGTTATCTATAGCATTTATACCACTGGTAAGTGTAATTATCTTTCAATTAAATTTTAGGATAAATTAATTTCAGTAATTTAATGTCATTGTGCAGAGATGTTATTTTAAATTAATGGCTAGGTAGGATGTTAGTTAGAGTTTATATAGAAATCAAGGCTTCTAATAACATATAGCATGTCTTTCCTTCGGCATACCATAAAAAGAACTGAAGTTACTCTGAAACAAAAATCAAACACAACGTAGAGTCCTTTCTTATTCTAGACGATCGCATTTATAAGGCCAAAGACATTTTATGTCCTCTTAAGCTTAATATTAGCTTGTAACGCCACAACCATGATAGTGTTACAAATTGGTCCACATGACCAGGATATGATAATGGGTCTTAGGTCATCCATAGGAGATCATTACAAAATGGTGACGTGACTAAGATTATCATAAATATGGTGAATAGTTATCATTCCATAGGTATAGTTACAATTGCTGCCGTGATGATAAGGATATTTATGTATATCCAATATAAGTATATCGTTACAAAATGGTGCCGTGACCAGGATGTTATAATTTTATATATGTTGGGGTCTTTCTCATCACACCCCATAGCATAGGAGTATCCTTTCTCATCACACCCCATAGTAGAGTAAAGTTACAAAATGGTGCCGTGACCAGGATGTTATAATTTTATATATGTTGGGGTCTTTCTCATCACACCCCATAGCATAGGAGTATCATTACAATACCTATAAATTAGTTAATTTTTTATCATTATTTTATCTAATGTAAATTATGTTAAAAGTCGTAAGACTTTTTTGTAGAGTTGAACTTAATTATTTTTTAGTACCTACGGTTGGTCTATATTAGTACGTAACATTTCGTTCCATGACTATACAGTATACACATAGCATGCTACGTAATAATATTGAAACACATTAGAAAGTAATAGGGAAAACTATTATTGATATACTTATGATAATATAATATTAGCTATTAAATTGATTGTTGACGCAGTAATAATACTCGTAATTGTTATGGGTTGAAATATAATCTGTAATGTCTACGTTATCTACAAATTAATGATTATTAGTATGTATCTATTATGTAGACAAATTGTATTATACTCTAACACGAATATATATTTAATCATTACTCTTATTTATCGTATTTACTGTTTATTTTTCAAATTAAATTAATTTTACATTTGGCACGTATGTCAAAACTTTTTAAGTTCTTTTTTCAACTCTTGCCAGGGGTTGCCCTTGCCACACACGAAAACCGTTACAGATTATTTTTGTATCATTAAAAGTACATTATATTATTATACATTACATACATTACATTATTATACATTATATTTATATTCAAAAAAGGCAAAAATGAGAACAGAAATAGTGATTTAAAAATTTATTTGACTGGACTATGTTGGGAGATTATTATTATTGACACCAAAGAAAATATAAATGTTTCTCAAATATTTCAGTGCTAAAAAAGTTATGTAAAATTTAAGACAAAAAATTCTTTAAGGTCACCTTTATGGATTTAATATAGACAAAGAATTTGAAATCAAATTCTAATTAGATTTTCATTAAATTCTTTTAGTTATGAGTCTAGACATGATACCTATATATTTTTAATTACAGCGTGATTTTTATATCCTTTACCTTGCTTCGTTTAAAAAATTGCTTAAATTCATCTAAGATTTCGTAATCACAAGAAATTATAAATATATCTACTGTATCAAATAAACCGCTATTATACCTACATATTATTAAATTGTTCTTTTATTTGTAACCTAATAATTCTGTTGCAATTAAAGGTGCAAAAAAAAACTAATATATATACGAAAACAATAATATTTCCCTTGTCCTTGTGGATCTCCCCACCGTACCTCGGAGAGCACGTTAAGCTGTCGGTCCCGGTTGATATCATGTACATGACTGTGATAGTAATCGTTACTCATATAGTAATATAGTATAGCGTGGTGGATTAAGCTCTGATCCTTCTCCTACATGGGTAAAGCGGCCTATGCCCAGCAGTGTGATATTACAACAGGCTGAAGCGAATAAATTTTATTTTTTTAAGGATAGTAGATACATATTATTTTAGTAATAAGAAAATTAATCCACAATTCTGCTCCATTGTAAATTTGCTAAGTATCTTTTGAAATATGCAGGTTTTCTCGCAATGTCTTTCTAAAGCCGAGTACGAGATGAAAATGAAAAACAAACTTGGCACTTGGAATTTTAGCTGTATCACTGAGTAATCTAATCCCATATTTTTTTTATTAATCATGAAACTTTTGGTGTATTGAGGTATTAGACTAAAGTTATTCTAGTATATTGCTAGTTATAATGGATGTCATATTGGTGGGTTATCCCCTTTTATTATGCAGACTATACAATAGAATAAGTAATGGCATTGACTACTTTTATAGATAATAAATAAATAAATTACTTAACAACTCTAAGAAACTAGAAAATAATAAATGGGTCAGTCAATAAAAGTTTTTGTTTTTTAACGAATGTACTTACAACTTTTTAAACAATTAAACTGTATATTAAAGGACAAGAGACTTCATCTTTAAAATAATCCCTCTCTGTAAGTGAAGACATGCCAAACATAGTTTCTTGCACTGTTCGCACGTCAGTACGGTTCTACAAAGTTGGAATTGGACAGTGGAATTGGAACACTATAAAACCGGTTTTGTATTTTAGACAATGATAACAAACTGACGTTTTGAAATTGACATAATTATATTCTTATAATATTACATTTGAAGCGATTTTCGTTTCTTTTAAAAATAGACGATAGATATTATTTATTCGAAATTTAAAAATGTTTCTGTTGACAACTTTTCCAAATTCTTTTACTTCGAACAAAATTTTCTACATTGTACTGGTACTACTATCGCATAACAAATACAATATCTTAACGCTCTCAGCTTCTGCTGTTTATCTTCTCTTTGTGTAATCTTAGTAGTTTCCTCATCTTTATGTTTAGTGTGTGATGTTAAGACGGGGTCACACTAAATATTACATGGTATTATTCACATTTCGTATCGCCTTGGCTAGAGCACTGCAGTGCATACGTGAATAAAATAACTGTTATATTCGGATTATAAAGTCTTCCTGTTTGTGTGAACCTTTGTTATTTCGGTCTCAGCACATTAATATGTAGAAGGGCTTTGATACAATGTCAGGTCTCAAAGTGAGATGTCATTTTGGGGTCAAGTGGACCCTCGTAATGAAACAATCAAGTGGATTCGTATTTCGATGTGACGTACGTATACTCGAAATATCTTTTTGTCATTAATAATAAGTAATTAAAACTGCTTACATTGTAGCAGGTTTTTAAAAAACTAACGTTTTTTGCTGATTCTTCTCTGCAGATTCCACATTTCGAATCGGCAGTAACTTCACTTTCTATAATTAATTTATAGAAACAAATATAATTTTAATTTGTTGAAGTAGCTTACATGTATATTTTTTTGGAGTTGCCTTTGAAGCCCTTTTTTGTTGACCCGGGGGAAATCCGTTATGGATGCCTCCAGTCTGAGAGTGAGAGGTATGTATAAGAATAAAGTAATTTTTGATATTGAAATATTCTAATATTGTTTAATTAACTAATTTAGTATTATTTCTTAATAATTATTCTATAAATATTTTATATTTTATTAATTTGTATTATTATAATAAATTAATACAAACTTTTTATCAATTTTAAACCATGTTAACTACTAACTAAATTTTTGTTTGAAGTATTATTTGAATTTTTCTTTCTTGATCTAATTCATAATTTATCACAAATGAAGTTATATTCCTTAGTTTGTTAGACAGTAAAAAGGAATAACACAAATTATTTAATTTATAAACCAAATAGTTTTACACTACTACTACTGTTGCGCAGGCTATCGCGGGTTCGATCCCCGCTCACGACAGACACGTGTGTGTATGTTGTATTTTTCGTGGTCTGGGCGTTTGTGCTTGTGTATTATGTGTGTTTCCGGACCCCCGATACAGGAGAAAATCCTACTGGAGGGCGTTGAGTGTGAAGCGTTTATTTATTATTTGTTTATTTATGTATCCCAAGTGATAGATAACAAAAATTTTCCTATATTTTCCGCTAGTTGAGTGTCACGTTATCACGTCGTTGAGTCATGAATATTATTATAGATGGAGCACCTAATACCTAGGTTCGCACGAACTCTTAACGTGCCTTTTATCTATGCTGTAGGGTAACTATTATTTTTCTACTTATACGGTATAAATAAAAATAGCGTGTCCCAATTATTATTCCGATACGCGACAAGAGTTTACTCCTTTAGAAAGATTACCGTGATATATAAATATAATAAAACACAGTTTTTTTAAAATAGTAACTGCGGAGTTTGTCGTCTCCGGTTCTTCTAGGCAAAATTTACATTCCGAATCTATAGTAGCTTCACTTTTAACTATAATTAATTAATTAAGACAGATATAAATTAATTTAATTTGTAAAATGATAACTCAAAGGTCTTTTGAAGCCTATTTGAATAAATTAAAAAATTTGTGTCTTTTCTCGATAGAGATGTTGCGTTTTAAAACATCACTCTTTGGACAAGTCTCAGCGTCATTGCGTTCATTCAGCGTCATTCAGAATTACCATTTTCACATGATTTCACTCCCATTTCCTTCATACATTTCTTAAGGCTATTCAAATAAAACCAGTATTAACAAATTTTGTTAGGGTGTTCTAAGGACGCTCGTGATAGTTCCTACCTTTAAATGTTAGCCGAGCTTAACTGTACTGGTTATTTCATTAATAGATTTTTATTTGATTATAATGTTATTAATAGCCATTACTGCTATCGATTGTGATGTTTTAATGACAAGTTTTTACGCTCTGTATTTTTCGCTCTACTATTGGTCTAAGATCCGGGATATAACAAAATATTTCCTCATCTGTCAGGTTACTGCTGACTGAGATTACTGACCTGGCTGCAGGTAAGTGCAGCAATCATAGAGGGGTGCCTACTACATTCAGGTATAGAATGTAAAATATTAACGGTTTTAGCTTACTACATGTAATTAACATGAGAGGGAAAAGATATTAAAAAAAATTGCAGCAGGCTTATGGTGGCAGAGGTTGTTTTTATAAATTTACAATATTGAAATCAGCCTATAAAAAATTGTTTAATCTAATTAACAGATGAGGGAATATTTAGCTATCTCGGATCTTAGACCATATGTAAGTTGGACGATGTATTAGTGCATGTAATGATACTACCCTATGGCATGGTAACCATTTACCACGTTTATGATAATCCTGGTCACGGCACCATTTTGTAATGTTATTATGGATGTCCTAAGACCTACTATATATATATCCTGGTCACGGCACCATTTTGTAATGATACTACCCTATGGCATGGTAACCATTTACCACGTTTATGATAATCCTGGTCACGGCACCAAATTGTAATGTTCTACTATATGCCATGGCGACTAATCATCATGTTTATGATAATCCTGGTCACGTGGACCAATTTGTAACACTATCATGGTAGTGGCGTTACAAGCTAATATTAAGCTTAATAGGACATTAAATGTCTTTGGCCTTATGAATGCGATCGTCTAGAATAAGGAAGGACTCTACGTTGTGTTTGATTTTTGTTTCAGAGTAACTTCAGTTTTTTTTGTGGTATGCCGAAGGAAAGACATAGTATATGTTATTAGAAGCCTTGATTTCTATATAAACTCTAACTAACATCCTACCTAGCCATTAATTTAAAATAACATCTCTGCATAATGACATTAAATTACTGAAATTAATTTATCCTAAAATTTATTTGAAAAGATATTTACACTTACCAGTGATATAAATACTATAGATAACTAACTTCTGGAATACTATTAAAAGGAAAGAAAGATATTAAACTTTATAACACCTTATAAGTAAATTAATTAAGAATTAATAAAATTTAGTAAATTAGAACCGTTAAGAATAAATAGGAATAAACTTATTTATTTAGAAATAACTATCATCTATACTGTTTAAAAGATCTGATGTCTCCTTAAAAATGTGTAAATTATAACTGCTAATATTTTTAGTGAATCTAGATAGCTAAAATAGAAATAAAGTTAAATAATTATATTCATTCTATAATGGCATTGATTAATTGAATAGTGTCTAAGTTTCTTTTACATGTATTTTTAGATCAAACCTGATATAATAGATAGCTTCTGGTATCTCTAAACCTATGAAATAAATAACAATAGATAAGTAAATGAAATAATAATTAAATACATATTGTATAGCTATTAATTATCTTGAAATAATTTATTCAGTTAATAAATTATCTCAGATAATTGTGAAAGATAAATTGTAGTGTTTGTTTGTATGTGTTATTCTGTTAGGATAGGGTTTATAGGTAGTAAGGAATTAAAAGGCCGGGTTCATCTGAACCCGGGGGGTCGCTACCACCATAACCCCTCCGACCCCATCCGATCCACACCGTGCTGAAGGCTCTAAATTAAATTAGGCACAACGTTGGTGCTATCAAATCAAAAGAAGGGTAGTAGGTAGGAAAACGAGAGGTCCCAATTCTCTACAGTAAGTTAGATGGAAATATATCCTATCTAACAAATGCTTGTTTCATACCGTTGCAGTACAATCATGCAATGACTGTATTTGAGTAATCCCTTGGGACGTCATATAGACATAACCAGTGAATTACTAGAGTTGATGTAATTACCAAGCTGTAAACAGGCATGGTACTAAGATGTGTTCCTCGTGAACAAAAGGAGATCGTGTCTACTGATCTTTTCATTGTGTGCTTACTAGCCCATACGGGAACTTCGGTCACACAACTACTTTGAAATTCGATCACGAAACCTACTACTTTTGTCACAATAGGGTTGTATAGTGTAATATCCCCTAGGAAGACCTACTGAGTTACGAGTCTATAGTCCGCTATAGTGTCTAGCCTAGCCACCATTGTGAGATGGGTCAAACAGCGACTAGCGACTTGCGACAACGCAACCTTTCGAGTGTCCTATAAGGAAATTAAGAATAAATATAGGTATAAGACCAACATGTAAAGTGGGTGTATTGTGCAGGTTTGCCCTTGCATGAATCACAGCACTCACATGAAACAGCATTCATTAAACAGAATAGGTTGTTCATTTGAAACACTGAACTAGTAATTAAATTGTTAAACATTTGAATATATCAGGCTCTCTCAGGAACTGAATGGATTTATCAAGGACATGGTAGTGTCGAGAGATAAATAAAACAACTAAATATAACATATTTCATTTACTCAATCAGAATCTCTGAGAGTATCTCATTTTCACTATGAAAAGAGAATGTATATTTAATAGGTTTTATAATCCATCAATGTTTGTATGTTTTACAACACAAGAGGGCTTGATTAAGGCTTGGCTTAAATCTCAGTAAATCCGCCTTTAGGACTTAACAGAGACCGTCCACAAAAATTAGCAATAAATTAATTGGAAAAGTGAATATGTTCTCTATTAGTCTAAAATAGAACTTCATACCACTGTCCAAATATAAATTACTAACCTTTGTTGCAGTTCAAACAACTACCATACACTAGGTGTCTGGTAAAGTTTGTCCATGTCTCTCATCAAAGATAAGGAACTCTTATCAAAGATAAGGAAACGTACGTATAGTATTTACCAAGAACATAGTTCAGTTAGGCAAATACAAACGCAGAGGTTGGTAGGAAGTACACGCAACTTTCTCTACTAGGTAGGCCAAGGTTAGGATCTACCTAGCATCGATGACGCGATGAACTGTGGCTTAGACAGGCCAAGCCTTATAGGGGACACCTATAATAAAACACTGGCGAATACAAACATTTATGGATTCACCTGAACATGTTTATATAGTTCAATGAAAGTCATCGTAAGAATGAGACACTCCAGTCTACCAGATACCTCGTCTTGACACTCATTTAAGAACATAAATTCTTAGATCAATGTTCAAAACTACAAAAGTTTGTGTAATGTCAAGGTTCAGTGTATAATTACCTCATCTTAGAATGTATTCAAGAGCTAAAAGTATCCTTGAACTCATTCAAGACTACAACCACTTTGTTACCTCGTTCCAACATATATTTAAAAACTACAAGTTCTTAAATTAATGTTTGAACTACAAAAGTTTGTGTAATGTCAAAATGAAGCCATATATACATATATATATATATACATATTCATACATACATATACATTCAATAGAAGCATATTTATATGTAGAGAATATTCAATAAGATACGACAACTAATCATTAGTTTGTTTATAGGTCATATTTTCCTAAAATCATTCACTACACTATCTACTTCCAAGGTGATGACTTCATTAAACAACACAGTAAAATTTCATTTCATTATTCAAATACACCCTAACGAAATTCTATTTAACCCTTATTATAGCCGTATCTAATATGATAGTTTAACCAAAGAATCATTCAATATGTAATTTAAAGTTAAACGAATGTAATTTTGTTTCATTATATCAACATCATATTGTGATCACTTATTTATGCTAGATTTCATTTTATCAGTTAAATTCAATATAATTATGGTCATAAGGCTTATTTCATAATAATTTCAATCAATAATTAATAGTATCAATGTAAACCTTTTCATAATAATTTCATTCAATAATCAATCGATAATTAATAGTATCGATGTAAACCTTTTCATAATAATTTCATTCAATAATCAATCAACAATTAATAGTATCGATGTAAATCTAGATAATAATTCATTAGATTAAAAATCTCTGTAAAAGAACCACAACATGAATCATTTTAATTCTACATCAATTGGTGACACGCATGTTTATCACATAGTGTATCAAAATTGTGAAATTGTTTTACATGCAAATATATAAAATATAAATGTGCATCGAACCACAGGAGCTCTTCATCACAGGTCTTGCAGACTCTACACAGGTTTCACTGAATTTACTTAGCGGTTTACAATTAAAATTTTATAATAAAGGATTGCACTTAATAATAATCAGTAAAAATAAATTAAACTAATTCGCGAACTATACTGAAGCTACATTGCCACACTCGGCCAGCTTACGCTAATGAAATCTCTGATCCAGACCTGAAGATACTTTAGGTATCCTATGTCTGATCTAGGTCAGAAATTCCATAGCTTCGCCAGCCGAAGGCTCCTAATACCGTGCTCCAAACTCCGAATTCAAAATCGAATGCCCCGAATTCAAAATCTGAATCGTATATATCCAGTCTCGCGTCTACTACCCCCTCTCCGCCTACCATCGCGCGTCCCAAAATTCCCGGAAAAAATTCTACGCCCTGCAGTGTTACCATCTACACGGCCATTCCCATGTTACACGGAAATTTGGATATTTTCGGTGATAAACGCGGTACACAACAGTACGTTCATTGCTGTGTTCAAAAATACGGCACTCCAATGTGTAATTGTTTTTTCCTAATAATTCAATCGATAGTTTATAAGTCATTATAGTGCAAAACAAGAACAAGAAATAAAATTATTACAAAAAAACAAGGAATAAAATTATTACTTCCTCAATAAATTGAACTTTACTGGATGTAAGCACTTTTATCCGATCCAAAGGAAATTGCGTAAATCAATTAAACAAAAACACAACAAAATATAAAGGGAAAAAACAAATATACACTGAATAAAGCCGAAGAAAAAAATGTTAGTTACGATAAACTTGCATGACGGCTGCGAAGAATAATGTATTATTCAACCGATTTAAAAAAAAAAGAAGATATTTAACCGACCTCGAAAAAGGAGGCAGTTACTCAATTCGACCGCATAAATACATTCCCTCTTTATGTACGTTCAGGGACAACCCCGTCGCTCACGAACCGACTCCTACAATTCCCCTTTGTCCGAAAGGAGACATCCCAAGGGTGGCACCACGACAAGAAAACCAGGACATGATAATGGAATCCCAGACAAACCGAGGGGAACCCTCGAAAATCGCAGCGACGACCAGTGCGTTTGTCAACTCTTTCTCGTCCACCCACGTTGCATTACCTGTCAGTACACTCGAAGTCAGTTTTCTCGTTTGCTGCTAGCAAACACAATTATTTATTGTCATTTTTAATCTTACGTGTTAATGTAAAGTAATTACACAGCAATTTTGTAGTTTTTTTATTCCAAAACATGGTAACTTAAAATCTTGTGATGGCAACCCAGGCGTCCTGTAACTTCAGCCAAAAAAAACACTCCCACGCTTAGAACGTTTCCTTATCATCGTTTTAACGATTCTGTCAACACAACAAATTTAAGCTTGTCTCGAATATAAAATTTATCACCTAATATTTTAACACGCTAGCTAAACTGTTTGAGTTCCCAGCTAATAAATCTCTATTCTTAAGTACAACTTAAAATTTGAGACCCTAATGGATTAGAACAATTTTTGTTCATTAAGATGACTGAGTTATGTTTACGTGTCAACACACATTTCGTTTTATGCGTTTGTTATCTTAAAATTTATGGCACTAATAAATTTGAACCATATCCGTTCACTAAAACAACCGAATTGTGTTTATGTGTTACGTTACATGCAGCAGATTCAGCGACTAACACTTGTGCTACCGTCGATAGCTTCATTGACAATGTTTGTCTTGGCCGTACGATCTAGATTTGCCGTGGTCAGGAGGTCAGGACGTTTGTGTTGTGAAATTTATTTATTAAAATATTTCAACAATAAAATAATGTTAGATACACATTTTTCAGAGACAAATATGTGTGTGTATCAAGAATATTCTGAGATATGAACTTCAACATGTTAAATGCATTGTCCTACAAAAGGGCAAAGAATGTGTAACGTATTTTTTGCATAACTGTCTCATTAATGCATGTTGCGCGTCGTTATGTCACGGTCAATGGCGATGTATTAGATAATATTAGATCTATCGAATGTCAGCGTTATATTTTTCGTTATGATATCGAATTGACGTAAGGCTTTAACTGCAGTTATTGAGATGTTATTGCAGTGATTTGTGTTTGAAGAGACGGCCATTTAGTAATTTATTATATTTTTTAAATTCTGTACATATGTTTTTTAATATGTATAAATCTTGTGTCACGGTGTTTGTGGTCGCATTCCTCCAAAGTTTTTGGGTATATTGTGCAGGGGAAATTTTTGGGTAAATTTGGTAGGTATGAGAATAGGTCGTAAAGAATATTTCATACAACTAGGTGATTAGGGTATCCCTATCTCGAGATTTTTTCAATTCAATACATACGGTTGATTTTTGCCCAGAATCTAAATATATGTTAGTCTGATATCAATTAAAATAGAGATGTAAAATTTGCCTACCCTAGTAACAGAGAACTGTGTATGTGTGCATATGTATGTCTGTGCTTTTTCAACACACATTGTAGACCGCAGTAATAGTTAACGTCGAAGCAGCTTAAGCTCTGCTGGTCTGATGGTACTACAATAATATTATTTCTGAGACCCATTGCTTAATGTTGATATTGGATTTTGGTTTCATGTATGAACTACATAATTTAGTTTATAGAGAAAAATTGAGTCTGGTTTCATTTCACGGTTCATGTCATTGCTCTAGTTTAGTATTTGAAAATTCAAATAAATCCACTGCAACTGGAAATGACACTTTAAGCCTTTATACGCGTACCCGAAATATTCACGTCATTTTTATATGTATACTAGCTGCTGTGCTAGTCTTTCTGTAAAATGGGCTATCCAACACAAACATAATTTTTTACTTTCGAACCAGTACTTTCTGATATTAGCGCGTTTAAAAAAAAAAAGACCGTTCCGCACTGCTGGGCATAGGCCTCTTTCTCTATGTAGGAAAAACGAGTGTGCTCTAGAAGTCTAGATCACACTACTGAAGTAAAATTTCTTTAGCTCCATCTAACTTATATCTCCCTCCCAACTTCCGTTCGTCTCACCGGATCACACTTTTTGTAACGCTCTCGTCACGCATTCACCAGCTTACTCCCCAAGTAAAGCGTGCGTCAAGAAGTTTTAGTTAAAAAAAATTGCGTACGTACAAAGTACCTACACATGTCAGAAGTGAATCTTCTTTGGCAAAATAATTAAAAAAAAACTAATTAAAAAAAAAACTAATAAAAAAACTACCTAGGTATTACCGTATTGATTCCTGGTTTCTAATCCATGATGCTTAATGCATTATATAGCAAAGAAGTTTAATGAATAAACGACTTTATATCAATAGCAAAAAGGTTTTATGTGAAATAATACAGATTATAAAAGACGCTTAACGCATTAGTAATGTTTAGAAACATATTGATCAGTCAGACTGTATTATCCTATGATATGGAACGTTGTTGGTGCATTTGCTTGTAATCCCACTTTACGCTCTAGGGTTGGTATTTCGAATCTCGCTCCGAGTTTGAGTGAAATTATGTTAGTTCGTCGAAGATTAATTTATAATCCACGTTAGCACGGTAGGGTTTTACTCTTAAATGTTTTTGTTTGAAAAGTCATCTCGTATTTTCAAATACATAATTGTACGGTATGTACCTATATACGCTGTAATGATTAGAACATAAATTTTAAGTTTAAATAAGTTTAAATTATAAACTTACATATTTTGGATTGAAATCACTACTTAAAAATTAAAATAATTTTCTTTTCAAAATTAATTAAATTCGTTATATCTATATAAAAATTTTGTGTCACGATGTATGATAACGATAAACTCCGAAACTACTGAACCAATTTTTATCAACTTTTGTAAGCATCTCTGTAATTTGGTCCAACTTGGGAGATAGGGTAGTTTTTATCTCAATGTGACCCGGTAGGTGGCGGTGCTATCAGTATGTATCAAATTTGGTAGCTGTTTTCCGGGCAGGACAACATGGGCCGGTCCGCTGGTATTGTAGTAAATTAGACCGCCACCCGTGTTCAAATTGAGCAGTTGAAATCAAGTCCTGACTTCCATACGTGTATTTTATTGTTACGCAATTATACATCGTATAATTTACTAGAATGTTCTATGTGATGTGATGATGTTGTGAGTCCTTTTAATATTTGCACTTAAAACAATAACATACGTAATGTTTCGTTAGTTTTGTTTGAATATGTACTTACGACGAAACATTATGTTTATCTATTGATGGTGTTGTTTTATATCATTAATAGAAGTAGGTATTATAAATTTGTCTTGTTAAGTTGTTAAATTTATCTTATAAATATATCTTTTTGAGCTAAAACTTTAATAGAAATTTATTAGAATTTTTATTAAGTACTTCATAATTCTTTTCTTAATAATTATAATTATTTAGATACCGCTTATTAATTTTATTAACCTTGAAGTTAAAGAAAATTGTTATTCTCTCCGCCCAGTTGTCTGAAGGTGATCGTGTGGGCGTGTCTGTGTGTGTGTGGGTGTGTGTATGCGTGTGTGCGTGAGGGCGTGTGTGCGTGAGGGCGTGTGTGCGAGAGGGCGTGTGTGTCGCTATAACAACGAATTGTGACTCCTAATTTTATTAATATATAGATAAGGTATGCGTATATAATAATATATGTAAAAGGTATCCGTTTTTTTGGCATTGTTATCTGATTGTTAAAATATGTTGTATGAAATACATGACGGGGCGGTACGTTAATGGTCATGAGGTGTTACAAAAAGTTACTATACGGCCTGCTGAGGGCCGTTCAATATGATGTAATTATTAAAAAAGGTTAGACGTCTACAACACTGTGGAACTTTTTAACGTCATTTCAAAATATTTATATTTATTTTCATTTGTATTTATTCAAATGCCAGTTTATTGATTTAAGTATATTATTATAGAACTGTTTATTTGTTACCTTATTCGCTGGAATATTCTAACTGAATTTAGATGTTTACCTGTTACAGGTACAAAAAACAATAATATTATTGTTATGCCTGTTATAGTACCAGACGGTTAAACGAATAAATATAGATTAGTCGTTTTCTTCTCATTAGAAACTTTTTTATCTACTATATTCGTCTTACATAATTTAATTGGAAGTAGGAATAATAGGAATTACCTACAGGTTTAATTTGAAAAATCAATGAAAAATGTTATATGTTATGTGGAGCATCTCAACTGGGAAAATACCTCTACATTACAGAAGATCGCAGTTAAATAATACTGCTTTCAAGCTTTTCATTGTTATGTTCCTGTGATGAATAAGGTGACCAGTGCTCATGGGGAGCGGGAGGGATTGGGGGTAGGGTAGGCAACGCGCTTGTGATGCTTCTGGTTTTGTAGGCTTTTATAAGCTACGGTAATCGCTTACCATCACGTGAGCCGTACGCTTTTTTGTCGACCTAGTTGTATAAAAAAATTTTTTTCATGGTCTCTGCAACATCACAGAAATATCGGGAGTTTCACATTGACAATCGCGATAAGTCACGTAGAATCAAAAGTGAAAATGATTATGTTGAAATCCTGTTAACAATGCACACTTGAAATAGGAAATACACACTTGAAAACAACCTATTATGAAAATTGTGCCTTTTATGATTACAAGTAGGTACAATATATTAACTATATAATTATACTAGCGACCCGCCCCGGCTTCGCACGGGTGAAATGCCGATACTAAATATTTATTTATTTATCAGGAATGGTACACAGCACAGAAAAAGTTATAAATAAAAATAAGAATTAAATATAATCATAAAGGCCAATTACGACCATCCATCCGTTTAAAATTAAACTAAAAAACGTGAAAATTAGAGAAGAAAAAACTAAACAAATAAGACTTAATACATTAAAACTTATTTACATATTAAACTAATAAAACCCATTTTAAGTACAAATTACAAGCAATTAACTATTTATTAATTAATTTTTTTTTAATTTTTATATTTGAAAGGAATATAACACATATAAAAAATGATAATAATAATAGTAGTAAAGATTATATAAATATCTATGAAACATATACAAATACTATTGATTTTATTTGTTAGTTTGATTATTTTCCTTAAATAATTGTCGTTTGATTTTATTTTGAAATATATTTTTGGAACCATTTAAAATATCTACGTCTTGAAATTTCAAATTGTAGGTGTTAGGTAATCTTGTAAGTGTAGAATTCTGTACATAGTTGGTGGAGCAGTTCGGGACATAAAATAAGGGAGTGTGTCTTGTACTCCGTGAAGGGTTGTTCAGCATAATGCGTTCAGTGAGTTCTGGGCAGTCTAGGCGCCCACGAATTATATCATATAATAGCCCCATGTCTAATACCTCTCTGCGTATATATATACTATATATATATATGTATATACTACACACTTTGAATTTCAAGTCTCTTACTTCAAAAACATAGGACTTTCATGCAAACTTCCAACCCCCGTTTAACCCCCTTAGGTATGGAATTTCGTAAAACCCGTTCTTAGCGGATATCTACTCCCTATAAGGGACCTACCTGCCTAATTTCAAGTTTGTAGGTGTATTTTTCATTCGACTTGCGTACAAACTATCATCCCCTGTTTTAACCCCAAGAGGGGGTTTATTTCTCAAAATACATTATTAGTACACCTCAACACTATCTATAGAGCATACATTTTGAATTTCAAGTCTCTTACTTCAAAAACATGGGACTTTCATACAAACTTCCAACCCCCGTTTAACCCCCTTAGGGGTGGAATTTCGTAAAATCCGTTCTTAGCTGACCTCTACTCGGCGAAAGGAATATTCCTACCAAAATTCAAGTATCTACGTCTTATGGTTCCAGAGATATCGTGATGAGTCAATGGGTGGGTAACTCTTTTATATACCTATATAGATAAACGTTATCGTGTTTCCGATGAACAAACATGATATATCGAAACATTTATATGATTTTAAAATACGTTAAAGACATGAGCAGCATTTGATTTCCTTGTACACTTATTAACAGTGACAAACAAAAGTTGCTTAATATACCTACTTATACAATACAAAATAACAATCGCAGTAACCAAATCAGCCTGTATCATCCCATTGCTGGCCAAATACCTTGTTATCTATATACCTAGTACAATATCAAAGCTAAACACGATGCTCAAATGCTGGTTGGTAGATAATTTCCTTGCCACAAGTCATGGCTGTTCTCTATGGTACCGGCAGCTAATAAGTGCTGTCCGGGGCAAGACGGGGAGAAGATCAGATGATCAGAAACAAATATTTGTTTAAATCTATCTATATATTATATGAAAGAGATTTCCACCCATTGACTCATCACGATATCTCTGTAACCATAAGGCATCGAGACTTGAAATTTGGTAGGAATATTCCTTTCGCCGAGTAGAGGTCAGCTAAGAACGGGTTTTACGAAATTCTATCCAAAAGAGGGGGTTGCGGGGGTTAATAACATATATTGCAAAACAACGTTTGCGGGGTCAGCTAGTTCAAATATATGTCTGAGACGAAATATCTACCGCAAGCGGGTGACACTCGTAGTAAAATTCAACAATTTTTAAAACATTGCTATCACAGCATTATTGGAAGATTAGGATATATCCTGCTCGAAATCTCAGCAACCCTACTCTTATGAAGTACCTACTTCAACTTAACAGAAGATCACAGCTAAATAATACTGTTCTCAAAGCTAAATAATACTGTTACAAATTATTTTTTTCCTGTTTTCATACGGGCAGAGCTGCGGGTTGAAGCCAGTACTTATATAGACTTTCTTGTGTTTTACGTCAAACGATAATAAGACACACGTGACATTAAATGTCGAACGCAAGATTTATTTCTGGACAATTTCCGTCAATTGGCGTAATTGATCGTCGATAGCCGTTTCAAACGTTCTAAAACGTCCTAAGTACTATTTGTAATGACAACCTGTTAACGTGTGAAGATTGCCTGTCTCAAAGAGATCACAATAAATTACAGAGCTTAGTTAAATTTATGGGTAGGTACGTTACCATAATCCTTATTGGTCTGTCACGTTTCGATTGATGGTATCAAGATTGTTTTAGCACTCAAGATAGGCCATCTCTGTATGACATATGACATCGATGAATTTCACTTATTTTAATGAAACAACTTTTCCGGATTTTATCGCGGTTTATTAAGTTTTTTAGGACTCATTCATCCCGTGAACATGGTTGCTGTAAAGTATCCGAAACGTCACGAACGAATTTAAAATTATACTGTAAATAGGTATTTAGTATTATCAAAACAGAATCAGTATTTTTATTTTAGACAAATTAAAATTCAAATCAATAAGATCGTAAGCAGATTTACATTTCATAGATAAATACTTAATAAAATAAGCGTAATCAGCAGTAAGCGGTTCTAAATATTTATTAGGCAGAGATAGCAATATAGAAGACGTTTATTTCAAAATATTATTCTCGTTTCCCTTGAAATGGACGACGTCGTCATTTATGAATTTGCCCTAACAACATTGACATTCATTGATAAAATTATCACCAAGGCAAAGTACTATGTCAAGTTCAATATCAGATTTGTATAAACGAAGCGAGCATTGCTGTGGAAAAATATAATAGGGTTTGTGCCACGGCTCCTTGTTGAAGATAAGCATTTGGAATGGTTTATTTTGATGTCTTTTGTAATTGCTCTTCGTAATGAGATTAGAGACATTTCAAGATTGCGCTCAAATTTTGAGTAATAGTACAGTCTTATATAAACCGTATTCTATACTTTCTAATATGTATACCAGAATAGGTATCACAGCCAAATAATATTCAAGTAGTGTTGAATTCACGTAATGAGTAAGACAGCCAGAGCTCCTGGTGAGGATAATGCCTTGATCACATGTACCGAATAAATGGGCGAGATAGTAAATTGTTTCTCGGCCGAGACAGTGATGTAAGCGAGAAGCTGTTCACACATGTTTTGAAATGAGCACAGTCAGTTCAGTTCTATTGTGACTACAATTCGGAGACGATGGACCGTATAAAGATTATTAGAAAATATACAAAGTTACTCATTCCACTATTGGTAGAAGAATTAAAGGAATTGTTGGAAAAAGAGCAGTTGCAAAAAGAGCAGTAGGAAAAAGAGCAGTTGGAGATGATCTGATTTTGGCACTATAAACACTTTTTTAATGAATTAGAGGTAGAAGATCCTGCTGAATTCAGAATGCTTTTGAGAATGGATGTACAACATTTTGACACATTATTAGAGAGTATCCTCCATTGATACAAAGGGAAGATACAGTCATGAGAGAAGCTATATCTGTAAAGACTAAACTAAAAGTAGTATTAGGCTATTTTGTAACTGGGACGAGCTACCGTTATTCGCAGTCTTTTTATCTCGGGCTGCAGTATCATCACTCATACCAGAAGTGATAGATGCAATATTTACTTATTTGGAGAATTATTTAAAGATACGTACCTTTTTCTTACATAATATAAATAAAACTTTAGTGACTTGAATATTTTTTTATTAATTTCAAGCAATTAGGTAGATTAAATTTGTTGTCTCCATCTGTCTCCAAAGCTGCAAAGATCTCAGCTGCTACAATATCATTTTTGCTCACAGAATTTGGAGTAGCGTTGACATTATAGGCTAGTAAATAAAGCATTTAACCTCGCACTAAATTTCCGATCCAATTTCAATTTTTTTTTAGGTTAAGGGTCACTTACTAACCATAAAAACACAAAACATTAAAAATTCAATTCAAGTATGGACATTAGAAAAAAAAGTTTTAAACAAAAGTTGTAGAGAATAAAGTATCTCAAAAAATAGATACATGCATTTTATTGATTATTCCAATATTTTAAGAGTTAATGGCCAAAAATGAAAAACGGGTTCATTAAATGGGCCATAAATTGTAAATGGTAACTTTTACAAAAAGTTTACAGAAAATAAAAGATGCAAAATATTATTTTCTATAAAAAAGTTTTGAATAACTTTTGTCTTAAACTTGATAGTTTCCGAGATATCGGCCAAAAATTTTCTTTAAGATTGCGATCGAAGCTTCACCTGGATCTGTCAGCATTTTGTGTTTTTATACTCAGTAAGTGACCCTTAACCTAAAAAAAATTAAAATAGGATCGGAAATTTAGTGCGAGGTTGACCAAAAAGAACGGCTTTATTTACTGGCCTATTAGGTACTGGAGAATATGTTGCAGCAAAGATTGATTGCGATATAGACGTCATGGGAGCTGGTATTAGTAGTTGTGGCGGAGATTCCGCATAAGTTTCATCAAATTGATAAAAGTCGTTGTGAAAATTAGCATTAGTGGTGTCTATACAGAAGACGGCGGCCTTTGTTAGCCTTGATTAGATGAAGAAGAATGGGATGCAGTTCTTTGTCTAAGTTCTTTAATCCTATATTCGGTGAGAATATTTTGTATTCCGCTTTGTGCTAATGAAGAATTCTCTTCCGATAAATTCTTAAGTTGCAATACAACACTCTTTCCAAACACATCAAATACAGTTTCGTTCTCAAAATTAGCACCTTCATTTAAATTTTTCAGATCAGAAACAGTTTGAACAATTTCTCTAGTCCTCTTATTAGCTTTTACCGTATTTCCAGTGTTGCTAGTAGTTGCTGTGGTAGTAGTCGTGGTAACAGTAACTGGTACTTCCTGGTTGTTGTTTGAGGGCGAGGAGGTGAAGAAGTTGCTGTCTTGAGAACTAGTGTCTTTATTAGTGGGACGACGGTTCTGTGAATAAATATAAAAATAAATTATTATTCCAGGTACCGCAGAACAATGAAGAATGGAAAGAAATAGAATCAGGCTTCAAAACTAGGTTGAATTTCACTGGTTGCCATGGCGAAATAGACGGGAAACATGTGATAATTCCAGCATTACCGACTTGTAGAAGTGAATATTTTAATTACAAGGGTTCGAACAGTGTGGTTTTAATGGCTGTTGTTGAACATGACTATTGTTTTCGCTATTTTATTTAAGAAATACCTACAATGTAACAATAAAAAGTACTTACATTTTCATAAACATTTTCGTTTAAATCTTTTGAAAACACCTCTTCCATCTCTTTCAACCATTTAATATTAGATGTGTACACATTACTGAGCCCCGCTCCGGATTTTTTTGAGTCTTGAATTTTTTTATTTTCTTGTTGGTAGGTTGACCGTAATTTGTGTATTTTATTTTTAACTTCTTGCGTACCAAATCCAGTGATATGCATTTCTTGAACTATAGATTTATATGCAGCATCCCGTTTTTGCTTTATCTTATATTCCGGAGATTGAGAGTTCCAAAGACATGGATGTAGTTTATATAACTGGATAAATTTAATGGTTGTTTCGTGGTCCCATTTATTATTGGCAGACATAGTATTTTTTTTAAATTGTTCTAAAACAAAAATTATATCAAGAAAAGACACGCACGGCGACGCGACATGACGACAATCATGTGGCCGAGTGGCGAGATAGTGCACCTTCATTCTTCAGACTTGTCGAGTGAGTGCGCGAGACAGGGCGGGGAAGCGGGGGTGGACACTCGGCCTAGTACGTAGAATGGGAGCCGAGGCACTCGTCGCTATGTTTATATGTATGTACCTATCGAGTACTCGGCGAGAGCACTCTCTCGCCCGTTTGTTCGGTACGTGTGATCAAGGCATTATAGATTTGGTAATGCAATGGGCATGACGACAGTATCAAAAAATCGTCAATTTAATCATTTTAGGGGAACACTCATATTAAAAAAATTCAAAATACTGGTTTAGTTTTATGTAAAATAATAAGATTATTGTGATTTTCAATAAAATAAAACATTAAAATACTGCAATCGGCCATTTTGATTGAAACACAAATTACAGCGCATGACGTCACGCTATAATACGCGTTCCACATAACGCCCACAACGCTATCGACCACGACCGCTGAAAACCGCTCAGTAGTCTAGTCAAAGTCTAGTCGACAAGTTGAAAATGATTGAAAAATAGCCTGCAATTTATAGGCGAGAGCGTTCAAAAAGATAATAAACGATTGGACGGTGTATAGACCACTGAGCGGTTTTCAGCGGTCGTGGTCGATGGCGTTGTGGGCACTTTTGGGTCTTAGGTGGAACGAACTACTGTACCGTGACGTCAGAGACGACGCCATGACACCTGCAGCCGTTTTGAGTCACTCGTTGAAAACATATTAGAAAAATAGTTTTAAACTTCCTTAAACTTAACTTTATTACCGAAATATAGGTCACATCATCATCATCATCATTTCAGCCTATCGCAGTCCACTGCTGGACATAGGCCTCTACAAGTTCGCGCCAATAATGGCGTGAACTCATGTGTTTTACCCATAGTCACCACGCTGGGCAGGCGGGTTGGTGACCGCAGGGCTGGCTTTGTCGCACCGAAGACGCTGCTGCCCGTCTTCGGCCTGTGTACTTCAAAGCCAGCAGTTGGATGGTTATCCCGCCATCGGTCCGCTTTTTAAGTTCCAAGGTGGTAGTGAAACTATGTTATCCCTTAGTCGCCTCTTACGACACCCACGGGAAGAGAGAGGGAGGCTAAATTCTATGCCGTAGCCACACAGCAATATAGGTATAGAAATATAGGTATTTATAGAAATATAGGTATTTTCGTAAATAGTAAATGTGTAGCCACATTACGGAAGAGGTTTTCTAAATCTTCCGTCATGCCCATTGCGATGTTCCTGGTGCTGCGGGCGTCCATCGGTTACGGTAACTGCTTATTTTTCCGCGGAACGTAGATACATTTGTATAAAAGTTTAGTTATAAAAAAAATCAATTATAAACAAACACATATCACCGTTTTATAATTTTATTGTACTCTGTACATTTCTGAGTTGTTTTGAAATAACAATCTTTTGAATATCTATAAATTACAACGAGTACAAATAAACGTTGATTTTTAAAAATACCTCATCCGCTCGACAGGCAAGAAATAAGAAAGAAAGCTAATAACATTATTTTCAGTGTATTTTTAAGACATTCTGCTTTAAAAAAATTATGCTATTAGGAAAAAAAATACATTTCCAACTCACAAAGTCAATATTATATACTTACTACTAATGAATTTGCTTCATTTGCAACGTTACTTTATGGGCGACAGAGTAAGACAGTAAGTTTTATAATTTAGGTCAATATTTACAACAACGCGTTGGCGCAAGCGGCGCAACGGTCACAGCACAGCACTGGTTTGTGGCTGTTGCGCTGCCTGTTGCGGGTTTGATCTCCGCACATAACAAACATTTGTATTGGCCATACATATGTTTGCCGTGGTCTGGGTCTGGTTTGTGCAGTCCTTGTGGGTCTGCCCACAGTGCCTCAGAGAGCACTTTAAACCGTCGGTCTTGGTTGTTATCATGTACACCTGATAGCGATCGTTACTCATAGTAGGGAATATATCCGACAACCCGCACTGGAGCAGCGTGGTGGAATAAGCTCTGATCCTTCTCCTACATGGGGAAGAGGCCAACAGTGGGATATTACAGGCTGAATCGTGATCTTTAACATACAGTCACGGTCACATTGGGAAAGAGGCTTATCCGCTGCCGTGGGATATCACAGGCTGAAGCGAAAGTATCTGTAAGGCTGTACAAATAATAATAAAAAATGGCAAATTGGCGAAAAAATGGCAAATTGGCGTGCAGCTAGCGCTGCGCTAATAGCAAGAATTTATACTGTATAGGACTATAGGCCATACAGATATTTGGTATATCTGGGCGTTTGTATATGTGTTGTTTATATTGTCGGATACAGGATTTCTACTAGGACTGCTGAGTGTGAGGCCTCTAAAACTATCTCGAATAGCTCATCCTTCCAATATATTAATGATAAATTGGTATACTTTTAAGTTGTGCAAGATTAACACCGATTATTGTTTCAATGTTACGTAGTGTGTACAATAAATAAAAGCAACGTATTAAATAAGTGGTAATACAAGATGTGATATACATATATGATATACAAGTACCTGGGTGACCGAGCCCAGCTCGGTATTTTAATTTTATTTTTTGTTTTTTTTTTTCGGTATTTTTATATCTTATACTATTAAACGAGCAATTCTTGTATATATATATATTTTCTGAATCTCGGAATCGGCTCCAACGATTTTCGTGAAATTTAGTATGCAGGGGATTTCGGGGGTGAAAAATTGATCTAGCTAGGATTCATTTAAAAAAAATGTCGTTTTATCCCTGTTTTTAGGCAATGAAAATATATCATTAGAATACGAAGCTTAATTTCACCATTAAGAATATAGTTGTAACAGCGTAATTAGGAAAGCGACGGAATTCAAATCGTTTTGACCCGGGTTCGAATCTCAGTCTCCAGATTACTTTTTTGTCTTTTTTTTTTTTAATTTCACTCGTGATTTATTATTTAAATAAAATTAAAATATAAAAATACCGAAAAAAAAAACAAAAAATAAAAAAAAAATACCGAGCTGGGCTCGGTCACCCAGGTACTTTTAATTTCATTTAAATAATAAATCACGAGTGAAATTAAAAAAAAAAAGAAAAAAAATTATCTGGAGACTGAGATTCGAACCCGGGTCAAAACGATTTGAAATCCGTCGCTTTCCTAATTACACTATTACAGCTATATTAATAAATGGTGAAATTAAGCTTCGTATTCTAATGATATTTTTTCATTGCCTAAAAACAGGGATAAAACGACATTTTTTTAAAATGAATCCTAGCTAGATCAATTTTTCGCCCCCGAAATCCCCTGCATACTAAATTTCACGAAAATCGTTGGAGCCGATTCCGAGATTCAGAATATATATATATATATATATATATATATATATATATATATATATATATATATATATATATATATACAAGAATTGCTCGTTTAATAGTATAAGATAAGATATGTGATATAATATTCCTTAATCCTCTTCAGTCCTTTATCTACCAATAAGTGTGAAACTGTGTAGTCTTCAAGTATTTTCATAATAAGTGTATAAATAGGTATTGGACACTTCATAATTTTAGTATTATCTAAAGATCTTTTTTAAATTGTAACCCGTTGAACACAGTTTGCAGTACTTTACATTCTGTACCGAGGGTTGTGAGTTCGATTCTTGCCAGAGACTGTGTGTAATATATTTTATACCTATATTAATTTTGTATAAGTGTTTTTGTACGTCCATATAATTATAGGACATCGAAAGTGACCTTTATACATATAGAATTTTTTCATATTTTACCTTTAAAATTAGTACATATTTTGTACTAGAAAATATTTTATTATATGTACAAAAAAAGATATAAAAAAACCGAATAAAACATTTTTTTTTCAATCTGTCGTTTTAGAAACTACTAGGTCCGATACTGAGACCTAATTTACAATTGTTTTTGGTCGTCTGTTCTTATAGTAAAATTACTTTGTAGCTCGGATAAAAAAGGTGGTTGAAAAAACGCATAGCATCGACTAAATTTAATATTATGATGTTGCTTATAATATGAATAAAAATTATTCAAGAAAGAACGTGTACTTATTGTGAAATGTTTAAATGACGTGTTCTGTAATATGAAAGTAAAATGAACCTCTCTCAACAGTATTAAATGTACTTGTTGTTGTTGTACTATTGTACTTTTGACACATAAATTATACATATATGTTTTAGATAAAATAAAAAAGGTTACATCAACTACGATATTTATGAAATCCGTTTTCGACTTATACTGTAACTAGCTGTGCCCGCGACTTCGTCCGCGTGGAATTTACCAAAATAATTATTGTTCAGTTCGCAGAGGTAAGAAATTTTTTTAAATTTTTAAATTCTTATTACATCAGCTATCTGCCAGTGAAAGTCCCGTCAAAATCGGCCCAGCCATTTCAGGGATTAGCCGGAATAAACAGACAGACAGACAGACAGAAATTATCAGGAATGTTATTTTGGTATATGTACCGTGTATACTGTATACAACTATACATACATATGAATTTAGTTAAAAGCGGTTATTTTAATATTATAAACAGACACTCCAATTTTATTTATTTTTGTAGATTATAGAAGATAGATTATAGATATTCGTCGAATACCGGCGAAAA
This sequence comes from Melitaea athalia, assembly GCA_905220545.2. Lineage (NCBI taxonomy): Eukaryota > Metazoa > Arthropoda > Insecta > Lepidoptera > Nymphalidae > Melitaea > Melitaea athalia. The sequence goes on from HG992188.1 coordinate 15,667,732, forward strand.
TTTTCTGAAACTGACCGCTATCTGATCTATCTGGTTATGAATACTATTCTTTAGTTTATGGTTACCTACTTGTCTTTTTTACAAATGTCTGACAGAATTACGATTATTGAATTTGTTTTTTTTAAAATTAATATTACGTTGCCAGTATAGGTTTAAATAAAAACCTTTTAATTGTTATCAGAGAACCTCTGGAGATATTTAAGATTTAAGGCATGGTAACTTTTAAGTATTAGGCATTGGTATTAGGTGAGAAATCCTTGGATCTCAGACGTGTACATTTACGAATTATTTAAGAGTACATACATTGGGAGTCCTTAAATAATTATATTATTGTCGACATTTTTCTTAACAAAAATTTCCTTAATGTAAAATTTCATAAAGTGTTTTCAATAAAAACTTCGTAACACATACTGGAGTACAACGTTTGTGGTGGAAAAATTCTTTTGTCGTTTGTAGAATAATAAATATGTTTTTCCTTTATGATACAAGAATTAAGAGTGAAGTGATATTATGTACCAGGTTATGAAGACTTTTATTTATACTTACGAATGTTTTCCTTATATTTTTTTTTATGTTACTAAGTCGACAAACAAGCTTACGGCTCACCTGATGGTAAGTGACTACCGTAGCCTATAGACGCCTGCAACACCAGAAGCGTCGCAAGCGCGTTGCCGACCCTATCCCCAATCCCCCCCCAGGAGCTCTGGTCACCTTACTCACCAACAGGAACACAATACTGCTTGAAAACAATATTATTTAGCTGTGGTCTTCTGTAAGGTCGAGGTACTACCCCAGTCGGGCTGCTCCATATTTTGAGCAGGAAATTTCCTGCTGTGCCCTACCTCAATTAAATTAATTATTAATTGTATCGAATATGCCTTTGTCGAGTTCTCATAATAATTCTTGATAAGAGAACTACTTAAAATATTCCACTCTTATTAGTTACTAGCTTGCCCTTAAGGGTAAAAGAACTAAAAGAGGTCAAGTTACAATCGCTATCAGACCTCTGAAAAGATCACTAACCTTTTCGGGTAAGAATAATAAAGGTTCTGACAGCAAAAAATTGTAAAATGGACAAGTAAACACAATTACAATAACATTATGAAAAAAAAACGATCGATCGATCAAAAAAAAAAAACATCATAATTCCAGTGTTTATAATTATATAAAATTGGACTAATAATAAGTTCTATATTGTTAATATTATTTATTTAAAATAAAAATAAAATCATATTATTGTTGAGTATAGTACATGACGACAATTAGGTCAGGTCAAAAGTTGTCATGACATATTCACAATACGCAGTTCAGACGTCAGCGACATTAATTGAATTTACGATAGTTAACTACAGAAATCAATATTCAACAATAATTCTTGACGCATACGCAGCATTATTTCTCTTATGTATAATTCAATAATAGATAAAAGGCTCATATTAAATTACCCCCAGTAAAGATCTGGAAATGCACACAATGCAAAAACTGTCCAGACTACCTGACTACGACACGCATCTGTATATAATTATGTTCTATATAAAGTTTTTCATAACCGGAAATTGTACTCGCACCGAAGCACCGAAGCACGAGCAACGTACCGAGCACCGTATCTGACCATTTGACTTTAACTGAGAAATCGTTATTAGAATCCACGAAAAATAACAAGAAGCAACACATTAATACGTTCGCTGCGTTGTGAGGTCATATTGGCTCATAGTGAACTTTCATGTGGTGCGGCGCGCAAAATAGCGTTCTTTCCCCTGGTGCGGAAGGCATAACTTTGTGTATTTCTATCGTAGGATTTTTTTTAAAATACCATTGTTATTGCCACTTTAACGTGAACAATCCAGTATTTTGAAATACTCGTGAGTCAATTTGACCTCACCAGCACCTAAAGAAAAAAGTTTCACCCTGGTGCGGTGTGAGGTCAATATGACCTACCGCTCCACGCACCTCACACCCGCACTGAACGATGCGCTCGCGCCATTTCGTGCACTCAGTGTTGTGCCACGCTATCGACAGTTAAGACGTCGAGTCGCTTGAAGCCATTTTTCTTCCATAGCTTTATACAATAAATCCTACTAATTACAATGAAATGCTTAGGTTTTTGGGAGTCATCATTGTCTTGATCATCAAAATATTTTTGTTTGCCATGCTTCAACGAAGAACACAGGGAAAGTTTTCAATGTCAAGGATCATAAATTACGATATATTACGTACCTACCTACTAACCAAACAATTGAAACGCGCTGATTGATTCAAGAAACCTAAAATTATGATTAATAATGATTATTTTATAACACTTAATAAAACACTTTACAAATACATACACTATTAATATTGTATTTTAATTTAAAGCCTCTTAAAGTTAGTTCATACAAACAAATACAGTAGGCTCAATAAAATTTTGGGAAAATTTATCGAGTGATGTACAACAGACGTGTTTCCCATCACTAGTGTTTTGATAACTTCAGTGCGTTGTGTGGTCAAACGGACCCCACAAATTGTTTCTCTTTTAGACGCTAAACGAAACAAGCGAGCTAAAAACGCAGCTAGGTATATATTGCTTGGTTATTGGTCTTTGATCTCAATATAAAATATATTCAATAATTACTATCACCATTGAGAAAAACCTGTATCAAGACAGAAGTGAATGAGGGCTTATTTGACCACACGACGCGCTGTAAAAAAGTCCTCTATGGGTCAATATAACCTCATGACGCACCAGCAAAAAGTACACTAAAAATCCTTACGCAGTGAACGTGTTAAGCAACACAATACAACATGGTGCAATAAATTAACACAATAGACGTCCAATACTTCCTGCAACATGAATACTTGTAACAATTTAATTCGCATTTGTAAAAATTAAAAAAAAAAAAAAAATTACACAAAGAAAAAAAATTCAAAGTAAATTGTAAGACCTTGAAGAAGGCAGTTCTCACTTAAGGACGCTCTTATCCAGTCAAGTTCCGGGAAGAGGAAGCGATATACATATTGTAATATAGCATATGGCTATATGTGTACAGATTTATCTTATAAAAATACGCGGTAACGCGGGTTTGTATTTTTTCGTAACGTCCTGAATTATTGAGTTGGTACTTTTGTCCTTCACAGAGGAACATGAAGTGCTTTTTCAAGTTAGTTCAGCCTATTGCAGTCCACTGCTGGACCCTCCCCAAGTTCGCGCCAGACATCTCGGTTTTCCGTAATCCCCATCCAGCCTACTGCACCGAGCCGGAGGGAGGCCCATACTACGTTTGCCGAGACGCGGTCTTCACTCCAGGACACGACAGTTCCAACAGCCATCGGTCCTGCGACACACTGCCACTTCGACTTGTTCATTCTATGGACAGTGTTGGTTACTTTCGTTCTCTCAGACTATTCAGTCTCATGTAAATAAAGAAAAAAAAAAAAAAAAACAAACAGCTCATAGTTTGGAGTTTTTGTAGTAATTTTTGTTACTATGTTCTTAACCGAATTCAAAAAAAGATATTCTCAATTCAACTGTATTTTTTATTATGTTACCTACCTCGTTATTTACCTCGTAACTTTTTACTGCGTGTACCGATTTTGACGATTCTTTTTTAATCGAAAGTTGAAACTTGTACGGTCCCATTTAAAATTGAGCGATATCTGACAAGTACTTTTTCAGTACCTAATCCTCAATAATGTACATGGTGTATTTAATTGACTATTTATTGGACTACATACGTTGATGATATTCTCACTTTAGTGCTTGTCGATGTTAATTGAAGTCGATTTTTTTTCGTTTATGAAACACAATTATCTTAGTTCTTGTAACACAATTTGTATAAAGTTATGAAGATAAACTATTATTATAAACTATCTTTAAGATAATATGTGGTTGGTCAATCCCATGTACATTATATATATGATTAACTAGCGACCCGCCCCGGCTTCGCACGGGTGAAATGCCGATACTAAATATACTACACACTTTGAATTTCAAGTCTCTTACTTCAAAAACATAGGACTTTCATGCAAACTTCCAACCCCCGTTTAACCCCCTTATGTATGGAATTTCGTAAAACCAGTTCTTAGCGGATATCTACTCCCTATAAGGGACCTACCTGCCTCATTTCAAGTTCGTAGGTGTATTTTTCATTCGACTTTCATACAAACTATCGTCCCCTGTTTTAACCCCAAGAGGGGGTTTATTTCTCAAAATACATTATTAGTACACCTCAACACTATCTATAGAGCATACATTTTGAATTTCAAGTCTCTTACTTCAAAAACATAGGAATTTCATACAAACTTCCAACCCCCGTTTAACCCCCTTAGGGGTGGAATTTCGTAAAATCCGTTCTTAGCTGACCTCTACTCGGAGAAAGGAATATTCCTACCAAAATTCAAGTCTCTACGTCTTATGGTTCCAGAGATATCGTGATGAGTCAATGGGTGGGTAACTCTTTTATATATATAGATTAATGAATACTATCCTATTTTTTCCTTTTGTCGACAAGATAAATTAGGTAATATTAATAAAATAATCTTTATCGTATAGTTTTAATAGCGTATAAATAAAAGAAAATAAAAACTGAACGACCTCATGAAAGTTATCGAAGCTGAGTTTTACTGGATCGAGGGATTTAACAGATTTTAAACTCTCCAAACAGATTATAACTTTTTACGGATTCATAGACAAACTTTGTTGAAGTTTTAGAATCGGGTTACAATTAATTAATTAATCAAATTAAGCAAGTTATTGAACTCTTTAGGCGGTCAAAACACGAAGTATTACCCGGTACACATTGAAATAAATGTATGAAAAATTAAATATTAACATCGTTGGTCTCAAGTATGACTTTATTCACTTGCACTAGAAATATTGAGCTAGGGGTTGAGTATAAAAAGAAATATCTTGCTGGCTATCTTTCCGACTGGGGAAGTACCTCAATTTTATCGCAGATCGCAGCTAAATACTATTGCGGTCTTAAGCGGCGTTTGTGTTGCTGTCGTGATTAAGGTTAGTGTTAAGAGTCCTGAGTTGCAGTGTTGCCAGCGGTAAGTAAGGTCAACAATGAGCTTGTAATACTCTGGTGATGAGACCTACAAGGACAGATATCCAAACCGGATTTTTTTGTACAAATACAAATATCGATCCCGAGCGGGAATCGAACCCGCAAACCGTCGGTGTTTTTAACGACTATTCTTACAACTACACTAGAGCGGTTGTTATTTGCTACAATCAGAGATAGAATCCTAAAAACAGTCGTCAATCAACAAGTTTAATGCGTGAATTTGTTACAAACGATACGAACGGGGTTAAGTGTCACAATATTTGTTTGTTATTCCATCCCTAACGTGCGTGTTGTATAAGGAATGACAAAATAAATGATCTTGAATGTACGTAATGTTTTGTTTTATTGATATCACGAGCAAATATTCTGATATGGAGATACGAACGGGAAGATTAAACGTATATCGAGATGTTCACATCGTATCTAATATCTATTATAGATTAACTTTGCATCCGATGTAAATGTATTAAATGTCTGTTGTTTAACTTGTGCCATTGCAGCTCAGCCACTCAGCTAATTTTAAGAAATGCCACCCACAAGGAGGGGGTTAATAACATATATGGCAAAACAACGTTTGCGGGGTCAGCTAGTATTACAAAGTATACTAGCCGACCCGTGCCCACTTCGTTGCGCGTTAATTTTATTTTTAATATTTACTTCTAACGACGATATCTCAAAAACTTTTCATCTGATTGATATAGTGTAAAGGGCAATTTTAATCTGCATTAAATGTCTAAGCTAACTGACATATTCATTTGGATAAGGATTAATACTGAACTAAAGAAAATAGCTTTGAAAATAACGTAATGTTTTTAATTAAAAATATGAACATAAAAGTGGTTATTGTAAGTCAACCATAAGAGATAGAGATATGCTATCGCGGACTTTTTTTTAGCATTTTTATAGGTTTTCAATTCGCTAGTACATTATACAACTACATATATCTTTGCTAGTTTACGCAGCGTTCGCGTGGAAAGCTCCCAGTTGGCGAGATTTTTTGCGACCTCTTCAACATTTATCGCCGTATTTCTGCTAATTTACATAAAAGCATAATAAATTATATACCTAAACCTTCCTCAAGAATCACTCTTTCTATTGTTGAAAACCTTATAAAAATCCGTTTGGTAGTTTTCGAGTTTATCGCGTTCAGACAGACAGACAGGAGGACAGAAAGACGTGGCCGGGGGACTTCTTTTTATAATAAGTATAGATTTGAACAAACAATAAAACGAATTTGCCCTGTTAATACAAGTTGGCTTGATTACTACAATTTCTTAACAATCATATCTTTATTGCAACCCATACAATTATAGAAAAATTTGTAATTTGTAAATAAAACACCACATATTAAGGCAACCGTTTTTTTGATCCTGAACATTGTAAAAGTTTTCTACTTGCGGCTTATATATGTATTAATATTAATGTTGACTTTCTTGTAATTTTTCACTGAGTTCCAAAAAAGGAGGAGGTTCTTAATTCGACTCTATTTTTTATATGTATGTTACTGGATGGACGATTTTAATGATTTTTTAATCGAAAGTTGGTATGTGTCATGTGGTCCCATTTAAATTTGTTCGAGATCTCTCTCGATAGACTCTCTCTCTAATAATGTGCATTTACTTAACAATTTTTTCGTCTACCTACGTTGTATTACTGGTCCATGTAATAGAAATAGATTTTTTTTTCGTTTGCAAGCAAACAAAATTATTAGTAAAGAGAATTCTGTATGGTAAAACTGTAGGCTATAAAATGACATACTTTGATCCCTAAAAGGGGACTAGTTTATAAAAACAGATCGTGAGGCGTCACGACAATAATATAAAAATACCTAATGTAATAAATTAAAACGTATGTGTATTAAGAATTATCCGGAGATAATAACTACCCTTTGACTTTTGAAATAAGATCAGTGGTTTAAAAAAATACGAATGGCATATCAAGATGATGTTAATATGTACATAGAATATTAGCAAAAATTATTTTTAAATTTTAGTTAATGCCGCCTGGCGTATAAGTTACTAATCGTTATTGAAAACTCATGAAAACTCTATACCTAGTTTACGTACTAAGGAGGTCTCTATATTTTTATACTTTTAACACACACACTTAACAATACATTTAAAGTACGACTCGGGCACTCAGCTGACGTTAATACGGGTTCGGATTCTTATATGCTTTACCTAGCGACCCGCTCCGGCTTCGCACGGGTGCAATGCTGATACTGAATATAAAATATAAAATAAATATTTGCAATCTAAACGCAAAAAATGTGTTTATTTACGACATCTCATTAGAAAACTCTAAAACTATTAGTGTTCCTCTACTATATTCGCCATGTATTATACATAGGTATAAACCTTCCTCCGGACTCTATTTACTAAAGAAACCCGCATCAAAATCCGTTGCGTAGTTTTGAAGATCTAAGCATATATAGGGACAGACAGACAGCGGGAAGAGACTTTGTTTTATAATATGTAGTGAAGCAATCATGCTAAATGTCACGGGTACAGCTTGTTTTAAATAAATATAATTACGCTTATTATTAAAAAGTGTGAAGTACATCAGTAGCACGAATTGGTCGTATCAAATGACATTGCCCTACATAATGAATTTATCTCTTACAAATGTGTTGATATGGCTCCATTTAGTGACTTGTCGAAACATTTCCCAGTGTTGCCTTTTCTTTTAAAGGATAAATAAGCGATAAAGTTACACTACGTTGTGATTGATGCTTCATGTCAAAGTGTGTGTGTATGTTGCATATCACAGTAATTGTATGTGGAATAAGATCAACTGTCAAGTACGTTTTTTAACCGACTTCCAAAAAAGGAGGAGGTTCTCAATTCGACACGTTTTTTTTTAATGTATGTTAGCTCAGAACTTTTGACTGGGTGGACCGATTTCGATCAAATTTGTTTTAATTGAAAGGTGTTGCGTGTCATGTGGTCCCATTTTAATTTAATTGAGATCTGACAAGTACTTTTAGAGTTATATCTAATAATGCGTATTTACGTGACTACTTTTTTGTCGACCTACGTTATATTATACCGCATAACTTTTTACTCGGTGTACCGATTTCGATGATTCTTACTTTAATCGAAAGCTAATACTTGTCTTGTAGTTTTGTTTAAATTAGATCGAAAACTGATTACAACTTTTTGAGTAATCTTTAATAGCGCGTATTTACCTGATTATTTTTTCGTCTTATTACGTTGTATTACTTGTCGATGTAATTGTAGTCGGTTTTTTTTCGTTTGCGAGCAAACACAATTATTAGAAGATGAATTGCACTGTTTATATATACCTACAATTTTAAAATAAAATACATTATAATTATGTACGTAATCTTTTGAGTTTAACTTCAAAATATTCATTACAGTAGTAATCGACTAGACCGTAGGCGCAGTTTGTAGTGACCCTGCTTTCTGCTGCGGGGTTGTGGGTTCGATTCCCATCCCGAGTCTGAGTGTAATACATACATTTTTATATGTATATATCTATTATTTTTTTTTTTTTTTTTATTTATTTATTTAAGGTCGTTTTTTAACATCAAAGGTCATTAACGACCACGGTAAACACTTAACATGTAATCACATTAAATTAACTTATACATATTAATTGTTTTCAAAAATTGTATTGTTTTTTTATAGCCGTCCTGATTTAAACAGTCTCTTAGGTTATTAGGAACTTTACAAATTTCTTTTTCTTTTACAAATGCCGTACATTCTATTAATAAGTGCAAAACCGTAAGATCAAGACCACACTTGCATTTATTTCTTTCAGTTTTAGTAATAAGATGAATATGTGTCATGTTTGTATGTCCAATACGTAATCTAGTGATAATTACTTGTTCTTTTCTACATACGAAGGGAGAAGGAGATTTATCAAAGATCGATTTTCTGACATCTAATAATTTCGTGTTATTATTTACTTTCCAATAATGATCCCAATTCATTTTTATTTTTGATTTGATGTATTTTCGTAGATCAACTGGAGTGGTTTTATTTAAAAGGGTACTTTGATTTTCATATATTGCACTTCTTGCTTCATTATCAGCTTTCTCGTTACCAACTATCCCTTGATGACTAGGAATCCAAATTAGTTCAATTTTATAATTGTCTTTTAACATATTTACTATTTTTTGTTTGATTTCTGTAATAAGAGTGTTGTTATTATTCCAATTTTGTAATGCTGTTAAGCATGATTTTGAATCTGTATATATTATATATTTATCTACATTATTATGATTATGTATAAGTTCTAGAGATTTAAGTATGGCTAATGCTTCGCAAGTAAAAATTGAATTGAAATCGGCTAATCTATATCGATAACAATTATCATCAGACACTACTGAACACCCTGCTCTTCCATCCATAACTGACCCATCTGTATAGTAGATCTTGCAATTAGTATGTCTACTATTTACTTCATTAAATAAGGAATTGTATATACATTGGGGTGTTTTATCTTTTTGGAATGTAGCTAGTTCAATGTTGATAGGAAGGTCAAAATACTCCCACGGTTCCAAAGTGAGTAATTTTTTTGGGAATAACTCCGGTATCTTTAAACTAAATTCGCTCAAATACTTCTTTGCTCTTATTCTTAAGGGCTGTGGTAAGTTAGGGTTCAGTTCATATTCTATATCTACAGCTGAAATTTTAGTATAATAGTTATAAATTGGATTGTCAGGTTGAGATAAAATATTTATAGCGTAGGTAATAACGAGTTCCTTTCTTCTCAATTCTAACGGCATTTCTTCAGCTTCAGCTAGTATGCTCTTAATTGGGCTTGTCTTAAAAGCTCCAATGGCAAGTCGAAGAGCGGTGTTTTGTATACATTCCAAAGAATTAAGGGTCCGTTTCCTTGCAGAATCATAAATAACAGAACCATAATCTATCTTTTGTCTTATTATAGCACGATACGTATTTAACAAACATTTTCTATCTGATCCCCAAGTAGTTGACGATAGAGCTTTTATTATATTTAACCTTTTATAGCAATCTGATTTAAGTTTATTAATATGTAAGTTCCAAGTCATTTTTTTATCAAATACTAATCCTAAAATGTTTAACTTATTTACTTTTTTAATATTATGATTATTTAGGTATAATTTTATATTATTGCTTATTTTTCTTTTTTTTGATAGAATCATATATTCGGTCTTAGTTTTTGAAAATTTAAACCCACTTTTCATGGACCATTCCTGAAGATTATTCAGTGAATTTTGAACAAGTTTTAATGTTGGTTTTAGTGTCCTACCAGAACAGGTTAATGTCAAATCATCTGCAAATAAAAAACCTTTTGTTGGTTTTTCGATAGGTGATAGAATATCATTTATAGCTAACAAAAATAAAACCACACTTAGTACCGAACCTTGGGGTAGACCATTTTCCATAGGAACAGGGTTAGAAAGTGTATCGTTTATTCTTACTTTTATTGATCTATGTGATAGAAAGTTTCTTACAAACGCTAGTGTGTTTCCTTTTATGTTGATGTCGTGTAATATTTTTATTATTCTGTGTTTCCATACCATTTCGTAAGCTTTTTCAATATCCAATGATATAAGAATAGTATAATTATTGTTAGTATAACTATCGAGTATTTCACTTTCTATGTTCATCAAATGGTCTGTTGTTGATCTGAATTGTCGAAACCCATATTGAAGTGGTGAAATATGTCTATTTGTTTCTACAAACCATCTGATCCTTTTACTAATAATTTTTTCGAGTAATTTGCAAAAGTTACAGGTTAATGAAATAGGTCTATAACTCGTTCGTTCCCTTGTCAATTTTCCTTGTTTTAGTATAGGAATAACTGTAGCTTCTCTCCAGCTATCAGGAAATACTTGCTTTTCAAATATGTAATTGTATATTTCCAGTAAATATTCGAGTGCTCCAGCTGGTAAATGCTTAATCATCATGTTAGGTATATTATCTGGTCCTGGACTGGAGTTACGTGTTTGAGAAAGAACTAACATAAATTCACGTATTGTAATTTTTGTATTTATAGGGTTAGAATTATTATTTATATCAAAATTTGAATTAAACTCTTGTCTTGATTTATATTCAATAAAATGTTCTTCATAATTATTCTATCTATTATTTGTATGTACGTTTATCGAAAGAAAAAAATGTATATATATAGCTATATCAGTCGGCTGTTACCTATAACACAACCGTGTGTAGGTATATTTTGTAGATATTTATTTATGAATTAAAAAATCTATTAATATTTGCCACCAAATGTGCCTTCTGTCTTCTTATCTATACTAATATAATAAAGCTACTTAATAATGTTAAATACTAACGCTATATTAAAAGACTAGCTTCTGCGCGCGACTTCGTCGGCGTGGACTCCGCTCCTATTGGTCTTAGCGTGATGATATATAGCCTATAGCCTTCCTCGATAAATGGGCTATCTAACACTGAAAGAATTTTTCAAATCGGACCAGTAGATCCTGGGATTAGCGCGTTCAAACAAACAAACAAACAAACAATCAAACAAACTCTTCAGCTTTATTATATTAGTATAGATTAAAAAAGTGATCAACCAAAATACATTTTATTCGTATTTCAATATGAAACAAACTTTTATTATTTTGTACACGTAATGTAAGTCATACTTCACCTATTTTAAAATAGAAGTCAATTCTTTTTGTGTTATTTTATGTAAAAAATCGTAAATATATATATTAAGATGGTCAACAATATTACACAGTTTTTTTTTCTTTGAGTTAAAAATGAGATATCTTCATATTGATAATTAAACCCATATAATGGAACTGTTTCTTAATAATTTAAATACTATATATTAAATATATATAAAGACCAATTTGGATATGTGTTCAGCTAGCCCTATTTGAATGGCGCGCTTCCTGTAGATATTATATAACCAGTCTCGCTAGATAATAGATAAATATGTCAATATTACGTTTATTAAATTACATAATATATACATACGTATACGTAACAAGTATTCTATGTTACAATAATTATTTACCAATGGAATACTAGCTCAAGGTCGGCGAACGATAAAAGTTGTATAGTGAATTTTAAGCAATAATAAAAAATACTTAGAGACCCCGCAGACATACAATTGTGAATTGGCCAACTATCGAACAACTAAATTGGGTACTTTTACAATTTAGTTGTACAACTTTGAAATTGTGCGTAATCGGAAGGGAATTTCGATTCTGATGCGATCGGTATCCAATTAGTTAGTTGTACAATTGAGTTGGAGAAGATGTGCGGGCTAGCATATGTCACCATACCTATTAGTATACTCTTCGATTTAGTTGGCCAACTTGAAATTGTATATCTGCGGGTGCACTTATTTTTTTTTTGTTATTATTGCTGAAAAATAGATTTACGTAATGCATGTATATAATTTTATCATTACATAGTATAGAACAAAGTCGCTTCCCGCTGTTTGTATGCTTAGATCTTTAATAACACGCAACAGATTTTGATGCGGCTTTCTTTAATAAATAGAGTGATTCCAGAGGAAGGTTTATATGTATAATACATGCATAATATAGTAGAGGAACACTGATAGTTTTAGAGGTTTCTAATGTGATGTCGTAAATAAACACATTTTTTTGCGCTTACATTGCAAGCGCTTGTTGAACCCTACGAGATAGATCATAATAATGCACTATAGTATTGTACACTTTAAAAAGGTCTACAAAAAAGTCTGCGATGGTCTATCTCTTAGGAATAGCACACAATAACTTTTTTTATCCTTTACCTTTTACGAGAAATAATGGCTTATTTATGAAGCGATTTTAAGCAATACAGCATTAATCCTTATCCAATTAAGTTCCTTAAATACATTGTACATTTAGATTAATATGGCCGCTTACAGCATGTAATTTAAATGAATATTTTCGAAGATATTACAGATTTAAAATGCAATGACAACTATAAAGACATTCTGTAGTATATTTAGGGATAAAGTTCCGATAAGCCCGTACCGCTTTTTTTTCTTGAAATTTCGTATATTTATGTATTTTTACTCTCTGTCACGAATATGATTGTTAAAATTGGCGCAAATGTCATTTTCGCACGATCGACTTTCGCGTCGATTGCGCACAACCTCAATGTTTTGCGCCAGCTTGGGGAGGCCTATGTCTAGTACCTAGAGGGCTGCAATAGGCTGAAAAAATAGTATCAAAGACAGAGAAATACACAAAACACAAGCGCAAATATGCCCAGACCACGACAAACATCGGTACGACCTGTGCAAACATTTTGCAATACGCATTTCAACCTGTGACCGTTTGCTCGTTTGTCGCTTGACCTTTGCGCTGACCCCTTCATTGAAATAGCGACGCAGCTAATGGATTTTCAGACTTCGTGTTCCTCGTATTTCTACCCATGAGGACATTAATATTGTTCTCTAATTATGAACTACATTGTCAAGTTTAACACACAATTTGACTTCTGGATATCGAGGTTTTCTAATGATAACCGTCGGTTCAGAAGTAACCGAGCTAATTGATTTCAAATAATCAAGACTTTCCTTTTTATGAACTTAAACCTTTCCATGTTTAAATACAGAAGTAGGCAAACAATGGGTATGATGGGAGTGGATACCCCCCGACGGATAGTACGCTTGGATATTATTATTATTATCATCATCATCATCATCATTTCAGCCTATCGCAGTCCACTGCTGGACATAGGCCCCCACAAGTTCATGCCAAAAATGGCGTGAACTCATGTTTTGCCCATAGTCACCACGCTGGGCAGGCGGGTTGGTGACCGCAGGGCTGGCTTTGTCGCACCGAAGACGCTGCTGCCCGTCTTCGGCCTGTGTATTTCAAAGCCAGCATTTGAATGGTTATCCCGCCATCGCTCGGCTTTCTAAGTTCCAAGATGGAAGTGGAACTATGTTATCCCTTAGTCGCTTCTTACGACATGGGAAGAGAGGGGGAGGCTATATTCTTTGCCGTTATTTTATATGACTCAGATGTAGTTTTAAGTAGAGAAGTTAGACTATAGCCAGTATACTAGTTCTATTGAGAACAGTAAAGTACTTACAGTAAAACATTAATCAGTCACGCGATATGAAATAATAGTCAAATATTTGATTACATTGTTTGCAATAGAGTTGGTTATAAAATAATTTATAAAACTTAAACAAATATTAGGCGTATTTGTTTTAGACATTGTTTTACTTTTTGTTTACTGATTATCACTCATCGTAATTTTTTAAAGCCTTCCTTTTGTAAGAAACAGGTGTATTCAATAAATAAACTAAAGTTGTGATAAAGAAGTGGAATTAGTTTTAGTTATTGTGGAATAAGTAGTATGAAATTGTTTGCTTACCCATTTAACCCGGCAGGAGGCGCTACCGGGTAAAATTTTGCCCGATAGTCAATGAATTTAAAAATGTTTAGGGGTTCTGTTTAATTATGTGCCGCGAAGCTTTGAGTACATTTCGAGAAAAGTGCAACGGTCCACCAGTTTAAATGGCTGACTAAGTACTGTGTTTGCGCGGTATTCACCACCAACAGACCTTTTAGGCTCATATGGGTATTTTTACCTGGTAGCTACCATTAGTGTCTTATTATTTTTAGTATTCTACTTTTCGTTTTTGTTGCTTTAGAGTTTAGACTAACAGGGTGTATTATTTTTAACAGACTTCAAAGTCGGTTAAAATGTACTAAACTGTACACTGTGGTTTCATAAAAAAAATAATACATAGCATTAGTAAATAAATACTTATACACACATTATTTTATTAAAAATATAATTAAAATATAATTAAAAAAAAAAAGTATTATGAAATCCTTTTAAAAACCCCCATTTTTACAATAAATCCACTGTGGTAATTTTAACCCGGTAGCGACAATCAGTGTAAGATGACGGAGCGCGCCTCCCACAGAGTTAATCTATTCGCTAATTGGAGCACGCGTCTGTATAGTGTAAAGCTTACACTCACACATTGCTATCGTTTACACGTTGATAAAATATACGTCAAAGTGCCGCGTGTTCTCCTCTTATATATAGAGCGGTGATTTGTATTCCACCATACACTAGCTGAGTAAGCTCAGGAACAGTCGAAAAAATCTCTAACAGCTATATAGAAATTCAATTTTATTGAAGCTTATTGTACGCCCTTCGTTCTTTTGGGACATTCGATTTCTATTCGAAAATTTGAAGTCTTCAAGCTTTTCAAAAAAAAAAAAAAGGAAAGATGGATAAGAGACAGCTCATCGGAAGTGCGACCAGATACATCGCTGGCAGACACGCTGTTCAAACAGTGTATTGGAGGAGGAGCGTTGATGATGGCAAAGGAATGGTGAAGACTACAAAGATGACCTTCTTCGGAAAAAACGAGGGTCCCAACAAAGTGAACAGCGCGGAAATGTTCGCGAGAGTACGTGACCGATACGCATAAATTAATAGTGTCAATTTCTTTTTACATCTGTGATAGCTATAATATTTATTATAGTTTAATTTTAGGTAATTGTATAATTGATTAGCCTCGCTTAGTTACAAGCTTTACAGTTATAAAAATTGCCTTTTTTATCATTCAAAATTAATAAAATTTGATAAATTTGGTGCATACAATTGATATATGTATAATATTACTGTATACTAAATTTTGTATAAAATTGTTTTATTACGAGGCTTGTATTATATTGTTTGTAATAATAACTTTAGTATTGATTTGTTGGTAATGTCGTTGTGTGTTACCTACTTGTTCACAGTCAAAAAGACAGTGAAAACCTGTGATGTACAAATAAAAAAGATATTTTCACAATAACTGTTTTTTTTTTGCTAATTATATGTTGTAATAAAAACTATTATATCTTCAAGAATTCTAACTTTTGTTTTGATTCTTTAAATCTTTTATACCTATTTATAAAAGTTGGGAAAAAATCGATTCTTATAAATCGTTATGTCTTAATTAAACTTCTAAAATTATTCATTAAATTAAATATTTGAACATTGTAATTATCAGGTTAAACTTAATTTTTTTTTTACTTATTTTATTTACTATAACCTATATAGTTTTTCGTGAATATTTCAATTTTTTTTTTGCTCAAACCTTGCCCTGACGATAATGAACAACAAGAAAAGAATTATCGAAATTGAAAGTTATGCGCTTACATACATTTTGGCGATTTAATTTTACTAGTGATCGCACAGTGGTCGAAATACGACCATATTAATTTAAATTGTGAACATTATTAAGGTTCTGTTGTCAAAAATTATACTTCTATAATAATAAACAAAAGAGTATATAATGCGCATGTGTGTCAAATACATGGTAGTGTGTGTAAAGTTTTTTTTATTGATTTAATGTATTTTTATGCATATTTAAAAAAATATTAGCATTCTGCACTCCTTCTCTATAAAAACTACTAGCTTCTGCGCGTGACTTCGTCGGCGTGGACTCCGCTCCTATTGGTCTTAGCGTGATGACACATAGCCTTCCTCGCCGCCTTCGTAGCCTTATTTATAAATGGGCTATCTAACACTGAAAGAATTTTTCAAATCGGCCCAGTAGTTCCAGAGATTACCGCGTTCAAACAAACAAACAAACTCTTCAGCTTTATATATTAGTATAGATAAGTGTGCAAAATTTCATACATCTCCGTCCGCGCAATTGGGTACAAAGTTTTCACGTATTAATATATAGATTTGTATACTGATTTTTTTTTGCGTCAATTACTTGAATAGGTATTTGAAAAACTGTGAGAGGTTCAATAACCTACTTTTGATACAAATTTTAATTGATTTTATTGATGCGAGTTTCTGTATAATTATGTATTGTAGTTATGTAATACACATATATACGTATTCTTTTTTTTTAAATTACAATCAATAGGCACTTACCGAAACAAAACATAATAATGATTATTTACAAACAGACAATTATTGCATAAATCATAATTATACGCATCAAATGGTGGCCAAAAAGCAATCAACGCATTTGCTATTGAGTCAAAATTTCCATTAATTTAATTGAAAAATAAATTTAACTTTGACTCCTGCCATTATTTTTTATGCAATCTGTTTCATTAAGTTCGTAATGGAAAAGTAGTTTCTGATCTCCATGCACATCTGTGTTCAAAACTCATTAGTCATCATACCCAGTGACCTACAGTGATGTAAATATTTTCGCTATCTAAAACACATAGCGTGCAATGACCTGATTCATTTATTTGATAAGGCTTATGCGCCTATCAGTTACATTTACACTAGCTTGTCGTATGTAAGAGACACAAGTTTTTGTCTGATATTATTCTTGAAAAAATCGTCTTCTGGACTCCTCACCTTCTCTATTGTTTTCTCTCTCTCTATTATTCTCGAATTTTGGAATAAATATCTTTGATACCGCGTTGGCGCAGCGGTCACAGCACTGGATTGCGATTGACTGTTGCGCGGGCGGTTGCGGGTTCGATCCCCGCACACGACAACATTTGTATTGGCCATACAGATGTTTGCCGTGGTCTGGGTGTTTGTGCAGTCCTTGTGGGTCTCCCCACCGTGCCTCGGAGAGCACGTTAAGCCGTCGGTCCCGGTTGTTATCATGTACACCTGATAGCGATCGTTACTCATAGTAGGGAATATATCCGCCAACCCGCATTGGAGCAGCGTGGTGGATTAAGCTCCGATCCTTCTCCTACACGGGGAAGAGGCCTATGCCCAACAGTGGGATATTACAGGCTGAATCGTGATCTTTGATACTATGTAAACTAACAAGTAAAGTTAGAATAGCAAAACTCACTCACAATAACGACTTACTAAGTATAACAGAAAAAATAATAATAAAAACAAGATTCCACTTTCACTCCACCTTACGACGACTTATAATGACCTAACCAAATTAGAATGACAAATATTTCTTTTCTACTTATTGAAAGTGACGTTCAATCATTTTCGTAAATCAGTCAGAATAAACAAGCAATGTACACAACATTTGTGTGGTTTACACATTATGTAATTATAGTATTTGTATGGTCCACATAGACATTTGTCATGTATGTAGATTTATGTTTTCATGAATTTATAAAGCAGTTTAACAATTTAATAGACATGTATATTTTTTTAAGAGTTAATTCAAATGTTTAATCATTTTTCTGTGACGTTAGTAACAAATATGTGATTCGTTTTTATAAAACAGTAATTGGTGAAAATCGAACATTAAACGGTTTTTTTCCGCGTTCCTATAAACATGTTCAATTATAAAATTCTCGTGTCACAATGTTAGTTACAATATTCCTCCGAAACGGCTGGACCGATTTTTATGAAATTTTGTGTGCATATCGGGTAGGTCTGAGAATCGGCCAACATCTATTTTTTTACCCCTAAGTTATGGGGGAGGGGGATTAAGGGGGTTAATAACATATATGGTAAAACAACGTTTGCGGGGTCAGCTAGTATTATTATAAATATCGCTCGTAGTTTACATGACGATAAAATTATATAAATAATTATATGAACTGCATAATGTGGTCTTCGTATAGATTTTACAAGCTTGTACCGTGTCTTCAATTTAGTGGTATCGGATAGGTTTATATTTTTTTTCTAGGGTATCAATCGGTCCATTGGATGGTAAGTGGTTACCGTAGTCTAGAGGATCCCTACAAAACCAGTAACATCGCAATCGCGTTGCTGACCTTATTCCTCCCTCAGCTTAGTGCATCCCTAAGAGCTTGGGATATCAAAGTCACCACTGGAACACGATACTATTTGAGAACCGTGTTATTTAAATATTATCTTTTGTAAGGAAGTGGTACTTCTTCATTCAAGCTGTTCCAGATTTAAGGTAAAGTATTTCCAGCTGTGCCTTACTGTAGTGTGCCTATGATATAAACGTATGTCATCCATTTATTAGACTTAGAGTAGTAATAAAGTATATTTTCAAGCTTTCGGATGTGTTTAATTTAATAGCCACTGATCTGCACAGTACATGGCAAAACTGCCAGGATGAAAACCTCAATTAATCGATTACAAGATTAAACTACAAGTTTTATTAAAAACTAGCTGTGCGCCGCGGTTTCACCCGCGTATTTATACAGCCTCGAGAACTGGACTATCGAATATAAAAAGAATTTTTCAATTTGAACCAGTAGTTCCTGAGATTAGCGCGTTCAAATAAACAAACAAACTCTCCGTCTTTATAATTTTAGTATAGATGAAGCAACAGTAATTTCGTGATATTTAGATTAACACAGTTTGAAATTTTACGATGAAAGAATAAAACTAATTTTTCTTTTCTTACTTTCAACGTGAAACAGAAAACTGTAACAGCTCAAAACTTTTCATTAATAGCATTATGAGAAGAAAATGGAAAAATATGAACTAAGCTAAGTAGCTCTAACACTCCGACTAAATGGAAGTTGTTATTTTAATTTCAAAAAACAACACAAATATTTAAAAGCTCATAGTTTTTTTTTTAAATTAAAAAACTTAACGTTACTAAGTTTACAGAATCTATATTATTTCGTAAATGTCCCATTGCTAGTCAATAGCTCTTTCATCACGCAGAAGGAAGGTTGGAACTACATGACTAATCCACTGTGGTTTGGCAGATAACTCTCTATGATAGGTATCGAACGTTACAAGGTCTTTGTGGTACCTATTAACTCTCTCAAGCACTGTGAACAGATATACAAGGACGTAGACCCAAACAAGAAGCAAATACTTTTACAAATATAATGATAATGATATACATCTATACAAATAAATACTGTACTGACTGTCTGTCTGTTTGTTTCGGCTAATCTCTGAAACGGCTGGGCCATCTTTAACGGGACTTTCACTGGCAGATAGCTGATGTAATAAGGAGTAAGTTAGGCTACTTTTATTTTAGAAATTTATTTATTTCACAACTCTGCGAACTCAACAATAACTTTTTTGTTAAATTCTACGCAGACGAAGTCGCGGGCACAGCTAGTAATTAGTATAGAACATGAGTTAAAAGCGTAATTTTTTATATCAATTTATGAGTAAAGTGTGCCAGTAGAAGTAGTTGGTATAAAAATTTGTAATATACAATGAAAAATAAAAATATAATTAAAACATTGTTAACTGCACTGTTATATTAAATATTATAACACATTTAAACTCATCTCATAAGGTTAAATGTCATTTTGTTAATTCAGTTACAAAACTTAACTACATCTAAAACAGTTCACCGTTTCAAAGGAAAGTTTCTAATTAGTAATTTACCTTGCGGTGACAAGTTTATGCAATTTTAATGAAATACTAACCAGATGTAAGCATAAGCGTGAACGTAGAACAATAGAAAATTCTACGAGTAGAGCATTTGTTTTGCAGTTTATTACATTTCTGCTCGAATTTTTTCTACTCTCGTTAGTTGTAATTGATTAGTTGTACAGAGTCTGACGCTTGTTTGCCGATCTAATTGTATTTAAAAAAAAAACGTATATTATACCCAAATACATCTTAGTAAGAAGTGTCTCAGTAAAACGCGTAACTGCCATCCATCGAATGCAGTAATTGATATTGTAAATGAAGATTATTTATTTCATAATATGACGTTGTAACCGAGATTATTTACTCAAATATTTATATTGATCTTGCGAGTTATTTTAGGAATTACTGTATGGTTTTTCCTTTGATCTGCTAAAAATATCTCAAGTGGCGTTTCCACTTTAACGTCGACCAATTGTATTTATTTATCGTTATCGATATATTATTATCAATCACGGTACATTTTTACCTATAATTGGAAGCTTGTACTTAACAATAACAACGTAAGTGCGAAGAGCGTGGGATGGATTTTCCAATCGAAAGATAAACACAGAAAGGTTAAGATCTAACAATTTCTAGTTTACACTACAATTTCTATGAAAATTATTAGTCATCTCTGCTCTGAGGTAGGGCACAGCAGGAAATTTCCTGCTCAAAATATGGAGCAGCCTGACTGGGGTAGTACCTCGACCTTACAGAAGACCACAGCTAAATAATACTGTTTTCAAGCAGTATTGTGTTCCTGTTGGTGAGTAAGGTGACCAGAGTTCCTGGAGGGGATTGGGGATAGGGTCAGCAACGCGCTTGCGATGCTTCTGGTGTTGCAGGCGTCTATAGGCTACGGTAGTCACTTACCATCAGGTGAGCCGTACGCTTGTTTGTCGACTTAGTACATAGTTACATTAAAAAAAAGTCATATTCTTCTAACACAACAAACATATTATTCAACTCTAAACATTTGATGAAATTTATAATAAAGTTGAGCGAATTTATCCAGATTAAAACAGATATCTAATTTTTTAACTATTCAAGTCTTTTTGGTGTTGTAATAGTTAAAACATTTTATTCAAAGTTAAATATCTTATAACAATTTCACTTCATTCAAAAGTAAATAGTATAACATAATACTATCTCCTTGCAATAATGAGCACGAGTAGAACAAACAAAGATCCAGTCTTGGCCAGCATATTCGAGTTAATCTCCACCGCATGTTATCTAACTACACGTTGAATACAACTGTTTACTATACAAATAACAATAATTTCTACTCCTGTACATATTAGATTAATTTTGTTTACTCGCAAACGAAAGAAACCAACTTCAAGTTATATCAACAAGTAATAAAAAGTTCGCAATCGAAAAAATACTCTATTAAATATACATTATTAAGGAGAAATCAAAAACTGCTCGTCAGTAATCAAAAATTTTAATGGGACCAGACGACAAGCACCAGATTTTGTTTATAAAAAGAATCATCAAAATCGGTACACCCAGTTAAAAGTTCTGAGATAATTTACATAAAAAATACAGTGAAATTTAGAAACTTGTCATTTTTTTGAAGTCGGTTAAAAACTGTACCAACAGTATGAAGATTGAGTAAATTTCAAAAGAATCTATGCTGGGCAATGAAAATGACTTATCACCGACCCTCTTCTAGGTTAAGGTAAAAACTCGAGGATATTGTATTGGTAGATTGTAAAATAACTACCAGATTCAATTGAAATCCAAAAAGACCTTGTCTGCAAGGTATTTTTAAGATAAAAAAGTTTTATTATTTTGGAAATTAGGTCTGTTTTCCTATATTATTAAAAATAATCAAACTAATGATTTTTTAAATTGCAACAAATTTCCACAAAGTTGAAGGTGCGATGGTTGCTATCTGAGAAGCAAGAATCGAACTCGTTTAATATCAACCATGTTCATTTTTTTCTACAGTGTCTTCTCTTTTGTTTTTAACATTTCCACGATTATTAAATTATGAAGGTACCCCAGTCGAGTTGCTCCATAGTTTGAGCAGGAAATTTCCTGCTTCGATAATATATTGATGGCTGAGGTAGGCCTCAGTTGACTATGCTGTACTTATTAAGCTAATAAAGTTATGTAGCAAAGCATTTTGTACCCATAATACTATTTGAATTCTTTGAAAAAAGTTTCGTCTTAAATAATTATTATATATCTATATACGTAGAATTTTAAATATCTCCATAGAAAATCTCAAAAGACTGGCACAAGTTCGTTGTATTTTTAAAATTAAAAACTCCACGAACATTAAAAATATTTTATGATTTAAAATTTTCAGAACCACTTCTCTCGTTCAATTAAACATGTTTAGATTGCTTAACTTTTCTCGTTATTATCTTTTTTCCTATGAACGTAAGCATGATGATTTAATAACCTTTCGAAGTGAACTGACTTTATAAGAATTTTTGAAAATGGAATCAACATAGAAATAGATTTTAATGAAAACAACTCAAATATTTTTTTTTTCTTGAATACGGGTTGTAAAAAATAATCACATTGTAAGGCTAAATTAGCATAATTATGATATATATAATTATGTAATTAAAACTTGTACCACAGACAAACGTCTAGCATCAGCATTTCGGAAATTGAGGGAAAATTACTAGCATCAAAATCATTTTTATGTTTCGTATAAAATTGCGTCTTTTTTGCATAAATATTATTTTACCTTTTATTTTTAGACCCGGTCAGGTTAGGTTAAAAATAAATAAGTAACTAAATGTTATTTTATTAGTTAATGCAATTTAAACGTTTCAATATATCGTAAACGTTTTCCTGTCATATCGGAAGTAGAAATTTTAGAAACATGAAATGTTATTTTTAGGGTATGATTGCATATATGTAATATTATTTATGTTATCCCAGCGTTAACGGAAATTCTGTATGGTAAAATAAGAGAGTAGTTCGTATTACTAAAATTTCCTAAAAATGGCTTGAGAAACCTAACGGAAGACTATTTTTCGTACGACTGTTCCATGAAGCGTGGTTGAGAGCGAGCTTTTAGAGTAGTTCTAACACAAGATAGGTGAACCATAAATGTGGTACAAAGCGGTCATGAATTGTTATAATATAATGATTTTACACTACTTTAGCCCCTCTATGTAAATATTATCAATTTCTAAACCAGTAAAGCCGCGGGCAATTGCTAGTATAATATAATTCCCGGTAATACTCTTTCAGTGTAATTACCATGCACGCATTTGTCTACTGCTATTATTGTGACTTTGAGTAGCAACCATATCTATATAGGTACATATAATGAACATACATATACACATATATGGCACGTTGATGACTCGTGTTGACATAACACTACTAGTAGTATATAAAAGAGAAGTGAAATAATTCTTATTACCATATACTAAACGGAGCGCGTTTATAATAAAGCTCAATTGAAAGAAATATCAATCCTATTTGCACGTACCTCAATTTGATAGAATTTACTTATTTACTCTAATTGTTCTTCGATTTTCATTAAATAGATTTGGTAGGAAACTTTGGTAATACAATTTGTATTACTCAGATATCGCAAGTATATTTATAGAAGTTTTTAATACAATGGACAAATCAAGACAAATCATCGGTAGGGCGACTCGGTACATCGCTGGTCGTCACGCTGCGCAGACTGTGTATTGGAGAGCTGATGAAAACGGAAAAGGTTTGATGAAGACGACTAAAATGACCTTCTTCGGTAAAAACGAAGGTTTCAATAAAGCGAATAGTGCTGAAATGTTCACGAAAATGCGTGAAAGATACTCTTAAGAGGGCGCGTAAAGCAACATTATCAATCTGCTATTTGATTTTACATGAAAAATTCCGGACCAAATCTTAAAATAAAAATATATGACAAACTACGTGATATTTTCAAGACTATAGTCTAATCAAAAACATAAAATAATGAAATTTCCTCGATAAAATATAATCACGAAGTAACCTCTAATTTTTATGCGTTTTCTATTTATACTCGATATGGCTATGACCATTAAGACAAAAATTTGATAATTAATTACATTTAAATATGACTAAAGTCAATGTCTAGGCATTTAATGTAATTACTTTTAGTTTCGAAATTATAAATAAAATAAGATTTTTGTCGTTTTTTACATTCGTAATGCGCTCAAAACTATATCGTCTATCGCACTCTGACACGAGGCTTTGTGTATATTTTGTTTCATCGGGCGCGCGGGTGAAATCTGATTTTTTGCTCGCCTTATGCACGCTCTTAATACTATGAGTGTTTTTACCTGTCCATTAGTGATAGTTTTAATATTAATATGTTATTTTTTCTTCTGTGATACGTATTATAAGTTAAGGTATATTTATTTGTATTACATAATATTAAAAAGTATTATAATAACTACATTTAGTTATTATCTTATCTTTTCTTAAAAATGTGTACAAATTGTTATATAAAAATTCAAGATTATATACTAGTACCTATTATATCTTTTATTATTTTATTATTTACTTAGTAACATCCTATCTTAAATTGTTAGTGTTATCTTTGTACCAACAATCTGCAGAATACACACATTAAATATAATTAGTTTATTTTAATTCAAATTTCCTTATCAATTAATGGCCATGGACTTATTACAAAAAATGTTGTTGCATTAATAAAATATTAAAAAAGAGCATACCTACATAGTAATGATGAGTTTAGTTTTTCATCTTAATACACCTTTAGACCAGTGCCAAAGCCGTCAAAAATAATGAAAAACAAAAAAAAAATTAAAGTAGGATGAAACCTATTGGAAAAGGAAAGGAATACCACTAAAATAAATTAGAGGCGATCTGAGGTTGGGAAGGGGTGGGGGGTGAGTTTTTAAGGGTAAAAATTGGTAAATCTCGATTTCCAGCAAAACTACAAGTCCTATCGAAAAAAGTTAAATGGCAAAGTTGTAGATAATAAAAAGACCTACAACTTTTGTATTTACACTTTTTCTCCATAACCTCAAAATTCATGTGAAAAATCAAAAAAACTACATTTTTGGTTTTTTATTTTTATCTTTTACAATTTATTTTTGTTTTTTACAAAATTTGGTGACAAAGAATCTTATTATGTCCCAAATACACTGTAATTGTTTTGATTTAAAATATTTATTTTTTCACCTTATTTTGACCTCAATATCGAAAAAGCACCCTCATTTTCAATCGAAAATTCTCACGTCAAAATATCAGCTTTTTTAAAAAAGTGGGTAGCTTTTTTGTTCATTGAAACCTCTATTTTCTGATTATGTAAAAAAAATATATACATTACTAAGGTAAATCTTCTCTGAAAATGCAAAGAAATGCTCAGAAAATGAAAATATAATGAAATAAGACATCTACAATATTATGAGAAAGTTGTAGAATCTTCTTTAAATTATATACGTAGATGCTTATTTATTGCTATTTTAAGATAACTTACATACTTAAGTGACCTGCGGACAATTTTCGCCCTTATAAACCTATTTCATAGAGAAGTGGGGAAGGGGCTAGGAGTGTCTGGGCCTTACTACCTGTTATTTCTTTGCATTTTCTGAGACGATTTATCTTAGTAATGTATATATTTTTTACATTTTTTTTTATGTAACTAGGTTAGCAAACAAGCGTACGGCTCACCTGATGGTAAGACCGTAGCCTATAGACGCCTGCAACACCAGAAGCATCGCAAGCACGTTGCCGACCCTATCCCCAATCCCCCCAGGAGCTCTGGTCACCTTACTCACCAAAAGGAACACAATACTGCTTGAAAGCAGTATTATTTAGCTGTGGTCTTCTGTAAGGTCGAGGTACTACCCCAGTCGGGCTGCTCCATATTTTGAGCAGGAAATTTCCTGCTGTGCCCTACTTCAGTTAAAACATAATCAGAAAATAGAGATTTCAATGAATAAAAAGGCTACCCACTTTTTTAAAAAAGCTGATATTTTGACGTGAGTATTTTCGATTGAATATGAGGGTGCTTTTTCGATATTGAGGTCAAAATAGGGTGAACAAATTAATATTTTAAATCTTCAAAATTATAGTGTGTTTGGGACATAAAGAGGTAAGTTTTCACCAAATATCATGAAAAAAAAATTTTTTTGTAAAAGATAAAAATCAAAAATCAAAAATGTGTTTTTTTTTTTGATTTTTCACATGAATTTTGAGGTTATAGAGAAAAAGTAAAAATACAAAAGTTGTAGATCTTTTTATTGTCTACAACTTTGCCATTTAACTTTTTTCGATAGGACTTGTAATTTTGCCGGAAATCGAGATTTACCGATTTTTACCCTTAAAAACTCACCCCCCCCACCTTCCCAACCTCAGATCGCCTCTAATTTATTTTTCCTTTCATTTTAGTGGTATTCCCTTCCTTTTCCAATAGGTTTCATCATACTTTAATTTTTTTTCGTTTCTAAAATTATCGACCCTGGTCTACTTCTAGAAGTGAAGTTTTTATTCCAAAAACAACAATATACTATCATTGGTTTATATTAAGAAATTAAAAATGTGTAAAAAGTAAAATCTTTATAGGTATATTTAAATAAATACTTAGTTTTGTTTCGTGAATTCGTGAATACCTGTGAATTAGATAATATGTTGTAAATACTATTTAACCACGTAATTATTTGGATTAGATTATAACTTATACATTAATTCAATATCGATTAAATGCTTATTAAATTACAACTAATTATAAAAATATTATACTAAAAAAAAAGATGAAACTAAAACTAAAAACCTTAAAAACCTTAAAAATTAATATAACATCATACATTATTGTCAGACTATGATGAAAC
Source organism: Melitaea athalia (assembly GCA_905220545.2). NCBI lineage: Eukaryota > Metazoa > Arthropoda > Insecta > Lepidoptera > Nymphalidae > Melitaea > Melitaea athalia. The sequence continues at coordinate 15,694,798 of HG992188.1, forward strand.
CAATATAACATCAGAAAACACAAATATTTCGTCAAATACGAAAAAAATAATAATTGCAAATAACACATTAGATAAGACCGGTCAAAGACACTAGACACAATATTTTCGTCAATGTCCGTAGATAGTTAGGTACAAAGCAACGGTAACGCGATTATACACAAAAAATTACGAGTTGTCTTTATTTCTTTTTATTATATCGTATGGCTTAAGTTCAATTTTAATCGTACGCTGTGACAGACTATTTTAAGATAAATGTTTTCAAATATTGCAAGCAATTTTTCTTAAGAAGACTTTTAAACATACCTAAGTATTTGAATGCAAAAGATAACAAATTCACGAAAATATCAGCCCAGCAGACTTAAAAATAAATAAATCACTTGATTCTTGAATTGTCCGAACAATCTTAAGAACAATTCAACAACTTTTATTAATCGAAAATTACATTGACACATTAAAAAAAATGTAAAAATTTGATATCGATCAGTTCGTTGAATGCTGAATAAACTATGTAACGAATTCTGTAACACGAGTGACTTAGCCGATTCTACGACTCAAAATATGAGTTTTGAGAAAGATTGGTGGCTAGGATAAACATCGCTTCACTTTTATCGACGATCGAGTGAAATATCACGAAATATGAATTTTCTTTTATGACTTTAGAAAATGCCAAAGCAAAACAAAAATCGTCAGAGTAAATAATAAATAATACAGAAAGAAGATAAAATGAAAGCGGATGCTCAAATAAAAAAAAATCATCCGATAACTTTGAACGCTTATAAAGCAAAACGTAAACAAAAATATGTAAAAAGGACGAGCTACGAGAGCAAAGGGACTCGTAAGCATTCTTTTTTTGACAAACGAGCTGGCCAACCTTTACGTTTTCATCGAACAATGGATTTATAAGGACAATTAAATTCAAAAAACATTTCCTTTGTTTTGCCTTTGGTCGCTCTTATTATAATTATTATTATTATAAATATTATTAATTATATACCTCGACTGAAAATCTTGTAAGATAGATACGGTTACACAACTAGGTACTAGTTGTTGCTAAAAATTCCAAGCAATAAAGGGACAGAAAAAGGTATTCAAACGAAGGCCTATAGTAGCAAAAAACAAAAATCCAATAAAATTTAATTTATTTATTTTATATTTACTGACATTATTTTCAAATTGAAATTTTATTCAATTAGATTTTAAAAAAGTTTATATATTATGTATATAGTGTACCTAGATTGTTTAATCTCTTTAGAATGTTTGCCACATGACGCGGAGCCGAGACTTTATGGACTTTCTTACGTCATCATCATTAATTTCATTATTTTGACGACGTGTTATCATGAAATGGGTTTCAAGTAATTAAATAGTTAGGAGGGAGTGTTTAATTATTATTGTAATTTAACGTTACATAGGATACACTAGTCGTTGAAGATTTCTGTTTGATAATACAGTTCGTTATGTTATACATAAAAGTTTTAACTGAGGTAGGGCACAGTAGATAAGAATTTCCTGCTCAAAATATGGAGCAGTCCGACTGGGGTAGTACCTCGACCGTATAGAAGACCACAGCTAAATAATACTGTTTTCAAGCAGAATTGTGTTCCTTTTGGCGAATAAGGTGACCAGAGCTCCTGGGATTGGGGATAGCGTCGGCAACGCGCTTGCGATGCTTATGGTGTTGCAGGCGTCTGTAGGCTACGGTAATCGCTTACCAGCAGGTGAGCCGTACGCTTATTTTCCGACCTAGTTATATAAAAAAATACGTTTCTTTTTATAATTCGTCAACTTATCTATGTGGCTGATACGTCTGTAAATTATCTAAGGATACTTAAAAATAGGAAAAAATAAGGATACATAAAACAGAAGCAAAAGGCAAAGTAAAATAACAATGATAATTGTTTAGCTTAGTACATAATTAAATTTGATTGGCACATTATTAAATGTAATTTTAGAATGTTTAATGAAGAGTTAAAATGTTATCACTATGACCTACTATGTAGTATATTATATGATAACAATGTGATGTTACAGACGGCTCGGCGCGGCTTGCTTTGTTTAAGATTTAATGAGGCCATTCACGTTGCCTTGAAAGAATAGTTCACTTAGCAACGTACAATTAATTATTAGGCTATTTAATGTTTTAGTTCATTGTTTTCTTAAATTAGCACGGCTGAACGCGGGGCATTGCAAGTAATATTATATTTTTGTCGTGTTCGACTCATAACTACGATCCTTCAAATAGGAGGGTGCAAACAGTCAAATTTAAAAACAGACTAGGAATCTTTTCTCACGCTAAACGTGATCTATTACCCCTACAGAACCCCTCATTTGAAGAAACGCATTAAAAAGTCGAACACCTTATATATACGAAAAGAAAATATCCATATCAGCATTGTCTACTTATAGTAAAAATAATTAAAAATTTCTTAAGTCCTAGCTACTAAAAATACTAACCTATTTATCAGTTAATTCCGATAAATTGTTGGGTTGATTGAGAAAGTAAGTACATACAGATGCAAAATACTTCGTTGTAACGTATAGATGGTAAGTACATACGTAATAATAACACATCTATTAATGTCTTCTTCTTCTCCTTCTTGCGGTGCCTCTCCGACTAGCGAAGGTTGGCAGTCAGCTTCGCATACTCTGATTTATTCTTCGCGAGGCGAAAGAGTTCGGCGGCGCTCGCGATGCCTGTCCACTCGCGGATGTTGCGTAGCCAGGACTTTTTTCTGCGACCTACACCTCGTTTTCCAGCAACTTTTCCCATCATGATGAGTTGTAACAGTTCGTATCTATCGTGCCTAAGCACGTGTCCCAGATATGCGACTTTTCTCATCTTGACGGTCTGCAAAAGTTCGCGTTTCTGATTGATGCGTCGCAGAACTTCCACGTTCGTGACCTTGTGAGTCCAGCTAATGGCCAGCATACGCCTATATGCCCACATCTCAAAAGCTTCAATTCGTTTCCTTAGGTCTTCTTTAATAGTCTCTATCTAGATCTATTAATGTAGCAGTTGTTAAAAAAATATATTTTTGCTTATTATTTCGTAAATAGTCACAAAGTTATCGTACTATTGTTATTTTTGACTGCCAAAAAAGGAGAATGCTTTTAATTCGATTGTATTTTTTATACACATAATTATAATATAATTATGTTACCTACCCCAGTTTCAGTAAGTCAAATTTTTACGGGGTGGACCGATTTCCGATGAGACCGAAATTTATCTTTTGGTACGAATTTGAGTTTTAAGTATTCTATTTGTAGGTACAAATCGCTAAATATAGTAAAACAATAAATCGAACAATAAAACCAATAAATTTTGATTTAAGTATTTACATTGTTGTTGTTGGAACGACGAAATAGAACAACTTCTTAGTTTATATACAGGCTGTCCCGCGATAAAGTGCAACCCCGAAAGAGGGTGAAACTAGACCATAAATTATCGACAAAAAACAGAAAAAAAATTTAAAAAAATCAAAAAATTTTTTAATTTTTTTTATTATTGACGAATTAAGATTTTTATATAGCTTACGTAGCCTTTTTGTACAAAAAATGATGATTTTTGTACGTGTTTTTTGGGATACAGGCGTAAATTTTTTTTATTTGAATGGCAATATGGCATTATAATAAATCATAAAATTTCCTGGTATTAGGGGCATAATTCTGAGAAAATTAGAGATCATTGAAAAAAACAGTCATAAGAAATGGATTTTTTTTTTCACAAGAAGCATAAATAAAGTCATAATGCCACTTTTTTGCGAGCTGATTGTTATTTTATCCTTACTGCCAAGTACGTGGCGTAATATTTTATTTTATTTTAAAGTAATCGACCCACTACTTTGGAAGAAATCATCATTTTTTGTACATAGAGTCTACGTAAGATATAAAAATCTTAATTCGTCAATAAGAAATAAAATATTTTTTTTAAAAAGTTTTTTCCATGTTTTTTGTCGATAATTTATGGTCTAGTTTCACCCCCATTCGGGGTTGCACTTTATCGCGGGACATCCTGTATATTTACAAAGCGACGATACGATAATATTCGCTACGTCACATCTGAACATTGTATTCAATATTCGTAGTGGTGATGCCACATGTGGATGTGCGTTAAATATCGATATTGTTGACGTTATGTAGTATGCATATGGCTTTTGATATATCGATAATAAAAAATGTATTATTGAACCGAACTGATTCTAAACTTACACAAAGGTAGTAATATTAAATAAGATTAGCCAAAGGTTTTACCTATTAATGAAAGAAAAATGTAATATTATTATTTCATGAAACTAAAGCAATGTTGCATCGATGCAAATTAACAAATGTACGGATAAGGAGTTTTGCCGTAATTTATATGGAAATATAGACAAAATATTATTAAACACAAAAATAAAATAAAAAATACACTACTTTCTTGGTTTTAAGTACGAATCAACGGACCTGAGGTTTTGAATATTGTCTTTCTTTGTTACCTACATAATTTTATTATAACAATTGTTTTTAAACGACACTGTGCGATTTTTTGTATAAGGCGCGAGGAAATATCATATCGGATAATATCTATATTTTTTAGGCTTATATAAATATGTTATATATGTATCTGCACTCGCGTTTTCTTTGCGAGTGCTATTCCTCTCATTAAGCCTTTAATACAATCTAACTCCTAATCTAATCTTACTTCGTATTATTTTTATTTTTTGTGTTACCCACACATGAGGAAATTATTAACATTTTAAAGCATTCAAAACATTTCCACATCCCGCTGAGTCGAAATTGTTGATATGATTATATTTTTATTTGTTTTTTTTTTGGGATGTGGATCCTATACTCAATTGGCAGAGCGCTGACATGGTATGTCGGAGGCGCGGGTTCAAACCCCGCTGGATCGAAAAATTGTGATATGATTTAAAATGTTGTGCATCCTGCAAAGAAGTTACAATTAGACTTTAACGGCAGGAGGTAGAAAGGCCATTAGGACCCGTTTCACCTCAAGTAATAAACTGTAACTTTTAGCTTCATTTTTGCGAATAAAAATCTATACTAATATTATAAAGCTGAAGAGTTTGTTTGTTTGTTTGTTAGTTTGAACGCGCTAATCTCAGAAACTACTGGTCCGATTTGAAAAATACTTTCAGTGTTTGATAGCCCATTTATCGAGGAAGGCTATAGGCTATATATCATCACGCTAAGACTAATAGGAACGGAGTACCAATGAAGAATGTTTCAAAATCGGGGTTTTCTTTTTCCTTTTGAAATCTTCCGCTGCGTGCGCTGCGTAAACAGTTATGCCCCGTCCATACGCTTGGTGTTCGCCACGAACACGAACAAAGTTCCAAACATCGACCACAATCATCAAACACAAACAGTCGTCCTCACGCTTGACGAACGTGTTAGTATTTTGTGGATCGGCAAACACGGCGGACGAATAACGCGGCGGCATGGCGGACGGATAAAATCTATAATGTACTTAATACTACTAAAATAAATATACTGTACTACTACTGTAACTAACTACTACTGTACTAGTAAAATAAACATACTGTTTTACGATTATTTATCGAATAATAATTTAATGTAATTCATTTAAATATTTTTAAATGAAGAAATAAAACCTTTACATGACGTCACACAAACAATATTAAAACATGATTTTGAGTACCTAAAAGGCTGTAAATAACTCGCCAAAAACTGCGACAAGTAATGTATGTACTCTAAGCTGCGACACGTCCACCACCCGTGAAGCTCGCGCGCATACTGATCGCTGGCCAAACGTGTGGATACACCGCGAACTGTTTGCCAAACATCCTTTGATCTGTGAAGAAAAACCGACACCGATGCCGAACACTGCCGAACACAAACACGAACAGGCGAACAACGACAAACACCCATCCACACGTCCGTTTTTGCTGTTTGCTGTTCGCTGTTCGCCATTGTTCGTCAAGCGTGTGGATGGGGCTTTAAAGTTTCGCAAAAACAGACAAACAGATTACATTTATGACATGACATGTATATGTATGACAGAATTGTTCCTATTTTACGCGGACGAAGGCGCGCGCAGAAGCTAGTATCTCATAAATACAATGGAATTCGACAGTGACAAGGAATAATACATCATAAACTTTTATATCTGTTAGATGTCGCCATCCATTAAAAAGCGTTATTTACAATTTGTGAAACAGACCCTTAGAGTAATAAAATATCACACGAAGTTTAAATATGTGAGATGATTGTGTTTATTTCGGTATGTGTATTTAGGCTGAATTTATTTTTATCAAACAAAGTAAACTGGATTTGTGGTCGGTTAATACGGTTTGTTTTATAGGCTAATAAATACTGTTTATGGGTAACAATAGGGAGTGATTTTATAGAGCTATACGAAATTAGAAACAGCACCTTAATATATAAGAATTTTCTCTGGAGCTACTTAACAAACATAATGAATGTCATAAAAGCGGTATAAAAGAATCAGACAGAACTATAAAGCGAAAGCTTATTAAGTTAAAATTTATTGGTGGAAGGGAAACACTAACAACAATTGAACAATTATCCTTAAGAACGATAAAAAGTAAAAACTAAAAGAAAGAAAATAAAACTGATTTATTTTCTTAAAAAGTTTGTGTGAATGACCTTGAACATAATTTTCTATCAAGAAAAAAATCCCGACTTCAATTAACATCGAAAAGAATTAAAATGATAACATCATCAACGTACCTACGTAGTAAACAAAAAGTCAATTAAATACGCATTATTAGGTGCAACTCAAAAACTACAGGTTAGCCCTGTCTAAAATTAAAAAAAAAAAAAATTTTGCGCCACACGACATTTACCCGCTTTTGAATAAAAAAAGAATCACTAAATAAAAAACAAATAATACTCCACTGAATTTCCTAAAATTCTTCTCTATTTGGTGTAAGCATTGCGAAATTTCCTTATTATGTCAGACTTCAAGTCAGCTTGGAGTAAATAAATCAGTCAGTATGTCACACAAAACGTGTTATTTAAAAGGATAGCAGTATTATAATAAGAGCGAAAATTCAATGAAGGCTAAGGGCCCGTTTCACCGGTAATGGCTAAAGCTTATCCTTCACATAAGTTACGAATAGACTTAAACAGTAAGAGGTAGAATATCTGTATATAAGGAGCTCTTTTGCCTTAACTATAACTTAGAGTACAATTGGGAATCAAGAAACTATAACTTTTAGATTTACAATTGGAATTAAAACTATGCCATAAATAGCCCTTTCAAGCCTGATTTCTTATATTGTTTGAAATTTTTTCGGATTTGATCGCGGTTTTATCGTGTTTTATCTTGTTCTTACTTTTGTAAAACAAAATTTTTGACCACGGATAAATTTATTTACTGAATAAAGTAATGTAAAAAAAATATTTAAAAATTCCCCTTCCCCCGCCGATCATGACCTGTGATTGTGACATTCAGGCTTAAATCATTTTAGTGCACGATTGTGACGGTGATAGTCTTTCAGGGTAAAATAATAGATATAGTGTTCAGAATTCGACGGTGAAAAAGAATAATATATTACTAAATTTTGTCCGTTAGATACAGTCATCTGTTAAATAGCGTTAATGGCAATCGGTGAAATAGGCCCTTATTAAAAATAGAAACGAAATTGCTACCTAAGTGAAGGACAAAAGTTTTATTTGTGGAAAGTTTGACAAACAAAACTGGTGTTTGCCTAGTTTTCTAATTTCTTCATTATGGTTATAACTCTTGTGTCACGTAGGTTTAAAATTAAGAAAAGGTAGCGCTGTGTTTATTTAAATTTTACTTGTGTTGTATGAACAGTCGTGAGAAATGAGATTGTACAGCTACGAAAAAACTTGTAAATAGTTGTGTAACCTACAATATTTTAAGTTATATTGCACATGATTATCACGATTTAGCCTGTAATATCCCACTGTTGGGCATAGGCCTCTTCCCCATGTAGGAGAAGGATCGGAGCTTAATCCACCACGCTTCTCCAATGCGGGTTGGCGGATACTATGAGTAACGATTGCTATCAGGTGTACATGATAACAACCGGGACCGACGGCTTAACGTGCTCTCCGAGGCACGGTGGGGAGACCCACAAGGACTGCACAAACACCCAGACCATGGCAAACATCTGTATGGCAAATACAAATGTGGTCGTGTGCGGGATCGAACCCGCAACCGCCCGCGCAACAGCCAATCGCAATCCAGTGCTGTGACCGCAGCGCCAACGCGGCGTCATTCACACGTCAATCACATGATTATTACTGAAGGTCTATTTTAAATAATAATGACTATTGTTTTATAAACTCTGTTTATGATGCACGCAAACCAAAAATTAAAGACAAGTCGTTATTGTAAAGAACTGTTAAATAAGTCCAAAATCGATGCTCATCAGAAATCATCAATGCGTCATTAATATTAATAGTTTTCTGATATGTCGCAATTTAAATTTCTGATATGTCACAACGTTATCCATTTAAAGTATAATTTACAACATCAATCGAAAATAGACCAAGCATATTTTTTATTGAATATGTTTAATGCTTACTGTCTATGCCCCGCGGCTTCATTCGCGTTAATTTGAGGAAAATACGTACTTAAATATTTTTTGAACCGACTTAGGCGACTTTTTTATTTGATTTTACGAATATCTCCTAAATTATGCGATCAAATTAAATTCTGTAAAAGAAAAAGTTTATCTTTGTAAGATTGCCTTGTCGATGAAGTATTTTTCATTCGTAAGAATTCATATGACTGCCAATAAGTAATAATGTAATAAAATCACCTTTTCATTTTTTGTGGATGATAATTTCATTTCAAAGCAGTAGTTCCTAAGATTAGCGCGTTTAAACAAACAAACGAAAAACTTTTCAGCTTTATAATATCAGTTTAGATAAGCATAACGATTGTGTTTGCTCGCAAACGAAAATACCGACTTCAATTTATAACGACAACTAATACAACGTAGGTAATAAATATTTTTTGTTATAGCTGATTTTATCAAGAACTAAAAAAAAAACTGACAAAAAATACAAACTCAAAATTTTCAAGTTTGCCTACGAGAAATCGAAAAAGGGTTAGTCGTCCAAGACAAAGTTTCCTTATTCTTATAAATTATTCGAACCTTTTAAATGAATTAAACTTTTACTGTATTCAATACAAAAATGTTTTATTTTCGGAATATTTATATTTACAAATACAATTCGTTAACGTTAATTAAGTCATAATAATTAAACGCAAACAGTAATCAACTTGGGAATTCATAAAAGACAATGGACAAAATTGTTCCAAGCGTTCACCACTAATGAGACCTATATAGTCGGATATAAACTGGATGTAAAATAACTTTACATTATTAGAGGGATAAACAGAAGAAGGAATAACAAAATTTTAAGTCCAAATTTCGCATGTATAATAAAATACCACAAGCAATTTTTCAATTGTCTCAACATAAATTTACGTATTATTCGGTGCAATATTACAAAGTTGATAAAGATGTGTGGACCTAATTTTGTACTAAAACACAGTTTATATATTATTTTTAAAAAAGTAACTGCGGAGTTTCCTGCCGATTCTTCTATGCATAATCTACGTTCCGAATCGGTGGTAGCTTCATTTTTAAAAATAATAATCACTTTAAAATTTTAATTTGTAAAATGACGATTCTAACGTGCTTTTTTTAATTTTCATTTTTTGAAGGTGTAAGTGAAAAGTCAAGACCAAAAAAATATTGTTGCTTACTGAGTAGGTATATTATATTATTGAATTCGATGTTTGTTGTTATTTTTCAATGTAAAAAGAACGACCGCTCTGGTGTAGGTAATGGTGTGTACTGTGTTGGCAGCGAATTTTTAAACATTCGAAGTTTTAATATCATGTGTGTATTTGAATTATTCAACCTAATCAATGTTATATTTCTTGAATATTAGGTTGTCTAGAAGAAATGGCTAAATAGCCATAAGTCCGCCTATTGTACTTCAGTCTGTAAATGTCTTTATTAATGTTTAAAATGTAGTTTTGGTGTACAATAAAGTATAAATAAATAAAATATTAAACAGCAGAAGTAAATGTTAAATACAGTTAAGGCAATTATTTCGTCGTTATAATATGAAAATTCTACTTATTCCTTACGTGGTATGACGATACGTTTATAAATCCAATAATTGGCAGCTATTACGTGCAAATAAATATTAGAATATAATTTAATACTAGAAACATATTTCATTCTTAAGGATTTATTAATTTAAATGGTTTGAGTTAATCTCAACAAAGTATCGTTAAAATTAATTAACAATCTTGTTTCACGGTCGGTTGCGTGAAAGTCGTTTAACGTTTTCATAAACGTAATTATTTCGAGACAATAGTCTCCTGTTATATAATCGAGGTTAGAAGTTCATTACGCTAAAGCTGGACAGACGGTATTATGTTATGAAATTAAGCTAAATTAGACTTGTAAAAGGTCAGTTTCTGTAATAACGTATTTTGATTTTTTATTACTATTTTATTTTATTATTATGTCCTCCCGTGACCATTGTTGCTGTAAAGTAACCGAAATGTCAGGAAATTAAAAAACTTAATAAACCGCGATAAAATCCGTAAACGTTGTTTATTTCTTTAAATGTAGAAGTTTAATTTTTGCCTTTTATAAATATAATTTTTCATAAAATAAATTCTAGTAAATAAAAATAAATCGACTGCCTCGTTTTTATGATTGCTTAAAATATACATTAAATATATCATAATTATTTAATAGGGTGTAATGTAATGTCCTTAAAAGTTATAAATTTCTTTATTTTTAAATCCACCACATCAGCCTATCAGCCTATAGGCCTCCACAAGTTCGCGCCCGATATTATGACGCGAACTCATGTGTTTTGCCTATAGTCACCACGCTGGGCAGGCGGGTTGGTGACCGCAGGGCTGACTTTGTCGCACCGAAGACGCTGCTGCCCGTCTTCGGCCTGTGTATTTCAAAGCCAGCATGCATGGTTATCCCGCCATCCATCGGCTTTTTAAGTTCCAAGGTGGTAGTGGAACTGTGTTATCCCTTAGTCGCCTCTTACGACACCCACGGGAAGAGAGGGGGTGGCTACATTTTTTAGTGCCGTAACCACACAGCACTTTTTTTTTATTTTTAAATGCATAGACGATATTCTGTTTCTTTATCAAAATCTTAAACTGATATTTTTTTGTAAAGAAATAAGTTTCTTCGAAAGTAGAAAATAAAAATTATTCATGTATAATAATTTAGTTAAACATTTTATAAAATTTAGAGTGCAATGAATTTAAACTTTTTTCATTGTGCGCTAAGCGTAGTGGCTTCAATTTTATAGTTACACGTGGACTAAATGAAAAAAGTTACATAGTGTTTCGTAACCAGTACAAAGCGACAGCACTAATTCCGCAACGAGGTAAGTTTAGAAGTACTTTTAGCCAGGGGCTATCCAACTTTTTCAAATTAATACTTATTATTGTAAATTATCGTTATACGTTTGAAAAAACTCTATTTATCTTATTGAGGTTGGGCATTGTGAAATATATGTACCTATGTATATTGTTTGAAATATGGAGCGGCCCGACTGGGGAAGTACCTAAACCTTTGTGTTCCTATGGAAAATAACATAACCAGAGCTCCTGGAGACGGTTGGGGCTATGGTAGGCAATGCTCCGGGTATTGCATTCCATTGAAAAGAAAGAAAGAAAGAAAACTTTTTTCATTGGCTATGGTATCTGTACACCATCAGGATGACCATCCACCTAGTTTGCCACCTTTATTTGTATAAAATAGAATACACGTCAACCCTGCATTTTTGTGTGCCTACAACAACTACAGTGGATTTGAGTTTTTTTTTTGTAGTGATTTTGTTAATTTTTGTGTAAATGTAAAAACTGTTGTTTAGTTATTGTACCCAATAGAATTGCCAAATCGATTACAATGTTTAATAACAATGTTTAGTAATGGTAATACGGTGCCGTATATCACGGTCTTTACCACCGATCACCGAAGAGAGAAACAATATCACTTATAAAGAGGATGAACTAATGACTATTATCATTTATTAGCGATATATTAAAATATTTTACCTTACGAAATCTTAATTTACTTTACCAATCCGAATGATGAAGATCTTAATATTCAGAAAATGTAATCTGTATACTTAACAATCCTTGATTTTTTTTTTATTGTATCATTCTAGTTAATCTTAATACTTCTCACATTTGATTCTGTCACTTTTTTACCTTTCTGTTTGTGGAAACTTGTTATTGTGAAATTATTCCTTTAAGTAATAAATAAAAAAGTAGTAAATAAATAGACGGTAAGGATGGTAATACATGGAACGCTAGTACACTGTAAACGTACAGACATAAACAAGCCACATTTGACGATTCAGTAAATAGCCTATGCACTCATAAACATTTTAATCGCTACTCGTCTTATCTTTAAAAGGTCGACGTTTTCTCGTCAACGTGCTCCCTATAAACAATACACTTTACATTTGGGTCACGTATGAGAATTATGTTCGGAGTTTTGAACTATCTTCGACCTAAAAATACTTTCCACTTACGCAAGAGTAATTAGGTTGATTTTGGACACGTGTTAAAGAGGTATTACTTGATAGATAAACTTATTTAATAATTATATTATACTACTATAGGTGTTCTAGTAACTTTACTAATCGACGACATACTTTGAAATCTATAAAGAATTCAAATGGCTTACCTTACTAATTAGTACGCTTACGTATTACTGCTGTAAGATAGCTGATTTACCTTTATCCCCAGCCTCAAGGGTACCGAATTCCCGGAAGTAGAGTATAAATAACTTTGTGCTTCGTTTTCCTTATAAGCTAAGAGATTGGACTTGAAAAACTAGTCTTCTATTAACAATTTAAATATAGTGAAAGAAGATTTGTCGTAGTGTGCTCTTAATTATTATATTCCGCTCCCTTAGTATAACAATTACCGGTTTATCAAAAGTTTTGTTCTACGTAACAGAATTTTTTGAGTGATAAAATAAGCATAAAAAAGCTGATCATCATCTCCCTGTCCTTATCCTATTTATATAGGGTCGCACAACATGTTCTTCTCTTCCTCAGACTCATGTTGTAAGTGATTTGGCATAATATTATTTTTTACGACCGGCCGCCTGCCTGACATCAACCCTCCTTGGGAATCAATAATGAGATATGTTAATAAAATTATTATGATAATTCGTCGAGTTGCAATGTGTTTCCCATTTCATATTGATTATCTTCATTTTGTAGTAAATTTTAATCTTCATCAAGATATTTTTATATTTAGATTTTTTTAAGCTCAGTGACAATATGTTTGCATTCCTGACTTCTGTTCAATTGCTTTATGGTTCTTTCTTTTGTGTTTACTAATCGCTTCTGGTTCAATTGAACGTGTCTCATTTTTTCTTACAGTGTTTATTTGGTGATAAAACTGTTCCTGAATTTGATCCAATATCCAGTAAAATTTCAAATCTGCCATTGTCATTAATAATAACGTAATATACCAACACGTTAACACAATAGCGAACTAAACTAGCTTGGATCGGGGGTATATGTGTTCTGTGGATCGGAAGTCGAAAAGAAAAGACAGTCTTCATTAAGTTTTATGCAGCTCCAAAAATAAGAAAGCGTATAATACCAGTCATAAGCTGATTTCATGACTTCTTTATTAATTTTAGTTAAAGAAACTGAAGTAATTTTGATTCATTTGACAAGACGTTAAAGCATAAAAAAGCTGATGCGTACAGGAAATTAAATATTATTTGTACTAAATCTTTTAAAGTTAAGATGTTCTTTACTCAAAAATTAAAAATACGAGAACCCGTGAGTCATATCACAAACTCGAAGTAGAAAAGTTGTATGCTTAGTTTTGAAGCCGTCTTCAATAAATTGTACTGTGAGTTTGCTTGGTTTCTCGAAAAGTTGTTTTCGAACAATTTAAATCCGACACGATTCTACGGTAACTAGACTTCCTTTCAAAATTTTTTCCCTTTGCATAAACCATCACAACACTAATTAAGTTTTTGGAGTGAAACTTCTTTAGGCGCATGAAGGGTAAAATTTGAGCGACCGGTAACGCGGCAGCGTCAGAGACGGTCAGTACTTGGATGGGTGACCGCCTGGATACGCCGCGTGACGTTGGCTTTTTGTTTTTTTTTCAATTAATTTTTTTTTGTATTTTAAGTTCGTTTTTATAATTAGTTTTTTTTTAATTCGTTTTTTTTATTAGTTCGCCAAAGAAGTTTCACTTTTGACATTTGAACTTTGTACGCACGTCAGTTGTCTCGTCTTTGTTACCTTGTTTTTATGATCTTGTAATAAAATTTGTGGAGTTGTGTTGGTAAGTATTTTTTTTTATTTATAATCTTTTTTTGACTGATACTTTTAGAATTAATGTAGACTTCCGGAATACAATTTGTACTCGCGACTTCGTTCTCAATTTTGACTTGCATCCCTTCTTCCAAGGAAACCGTTATGAATTTCAGGATGGTAAAATATTCAGAGCCCTAGGTCTCAGGTATAGGTACCTAATTAATAGATTACTTTTTTAACCAACTTTACAAAAAGAAGGACGTTCTCAGTTTGACTGCATTTTTAGTTGGTGTTTGTCATTTATATTTTTGATCGAGATTTAATGTGAAGTTTGTAAGTTATTCCTATAATTCATATTTAAATGAATACGACTATATATGGAAGATATTCTCATATTATTATTTGTTGATGTAAATTAAAGTCGGTTTTTTTTTTTTTCTAAAGAACAAACACAATAATTTCGAATCCAGTATTGCGCGAGCAGTCACAGCGGATGCGCGTGCCGTTCTTAGGTCGATCGAACCGTCGTGTTTTGTTTATGCGTGATCATATACATAAGACTAAAATATTAAAATAACGAGAACAGGGTATCTCCTGGCAACAGGAGGCCCTTTATTTTAAAATGTTTTCCCCCCAAACGTGTCAAAATCCCCCAATGTCGCAATTACCTACTCAGTCTCAAATGTCTCAAGGTCCAAAAGTATCAAGTTACGCCAACGTGACATCCACAACATGTTTCCCCAAAAAGGATCAAGCCATCATTTTGGACTCGATCGAAGGTATAACTCTCAGGGAGTACCTTATTGCACTGTCATCTATAACTCCAGCTTCAACTATACGGTTTATATCTCGCATATCGAATGCTCGAATATGTATATATTTAGATAGCAAGAAAACAGCTGATTACCTTATAGAAGAAAAGAAAAACGTCATTATAAATAAGTATTTACTTGAAATTAAATCTTTGATTTCTAGAAATAAAAGAATAGTTCTTTCAAATGTATGCCCAGTTATACCAAATAAGGTTATTGAAGAAAAATTTGAAGAGATGAAGATTAAAATAATGTCTCCTATATCATTTTTGAAAATTGGGGTGAGCGATCCAGGTTTCTCTCATATTTTAAGCTTTAGAAGGCAGCTATACGTTAGTCCTGATGAATCGCGCCTCCCAGAATCAATTCAACTATCCTATGAGGGGACAAACTACTGGATATACATTTCAAATGATGCATTAAAATGTTTTTCCTGCAACACAATGGGGCATTTAGCGAAAAATTGTCCACAGAATAAAACAGTATCCCAAGCAGCTGTTTCTGATATGAAGGAATCTGATAATCAATTGGAAGAAGTAATTAAGCAAATTTTTGATAGAAACGATGATCGTATATTGGACCCACCCAGCACTCCGCAGACTATACAAGAACCACCCTCACAACCGATTCCATTAAATTTGAAAGGAAGTAAACGTTTTCATTCCCCAACAACAAGTGAATTATCAGTACCAGATATACAGCTAAGACAATATACAAAAGGGCATGAATCTGACATAATTGAATCGGAAACATATGGAACAGAAAGTAATGTTTCAATGGAAGACATCGTCGTTAAAACAAACCCAAAAAAGAAATTAAAGAAAGATTACATGAGAACTGACGAAGAAGTTTGGAAAGATATTGAACATAATATGGCAGAAATAAACAGTGACAATTTATTCCCAATTAATTTAGATCAATTTATTAGCTTATTGGATAATGCAAAAGGAAAACAAAATGTGAAAGAATTAACATATACTTATACAGATAATATTAGCGATTTAATTTTAATGTGTAATAAAATACATAGTAAGTTAAATAAGAGTTTAAAAAACAGATGTTCGCGTTTGTCAAAAAAATTAAATGAAATATTAGTTACTGATGCAATTGAACCTACATACAAAGAGAATTAATAGTATTTTACTTCTTTATACTTAATTACTATAAAGATATAAATTCAATATATATTTATCAATTTATTTCATGGATGTGTTACAGTGGAATGTTAATGGATATTTTAAAAGATTAGAAAACATAAAATTGTTGATTAGTAGACTTAGTCCAACTTGCATTTGTTTACAGGAAACGAATTTTACTTCTAATTACTGTGCTTCAATTAAGGGGTATGTACACTTTTTTAAAAACCGTTTACAATGTAATAGGGCTAGTGGAGGTGTAGCAATCTTTATCAAACCATATACTATTCCAGAAATTATAAATGTAAACACTAATTTAGAAACAATAATAATTAAAATCAAATATCCTTTTGCTCTTACTATATGCAATATTTACCTTCCAAATAGCAGTGCACTTAATATTAGTGATTTAAATAATTTAATAAGTCAACTGCCATCACCTTTTATAATTATGGGTGATTTTAATAGCCACCATTTTTACTGGGGATCTGCTAAATGCGACACCAGAGGTAAATCAATTGCTGAATGGCTCGATGATCATAGTGATATATTATTATTAAATAACGGACAACCTACTCATTTTAATAGTAATACGGGTAACACGAGCAATATAGATTTAACTTTGGCTTCTCAAAACATTTCATCATATTTTGAATGGAACGCCTTAGACGATTTATATGACAGTGATCATTTCCCAATTTTTATTAAAACATCAATGAGCCAAAATTTACAAAATAATAATATATGTTTACCAAAAAAATGGAAGTATGACAAAGCTAATTGGTTAATGTTTTCTGAATTGGTTAATCAAAATATTCTTGAATTACCATCTCCACTTTCAATGCCCGATTACCCTATAAATTATATTATTGAAAAATTTACTGGAATAATTTTACAAGCAGCAAATTTATCCATACCAAAAACTACAGGTCATATTAGGAAAAATAATCTACCATGGTGGAACGATGACTGTAATGTAGCAATTAGGGCAACAAAAAAAGCCTTTAAACTTTTTAAGAAATATGCGAGAAATGATCCCAATTCGATGTATAAAATTGACTATAAAAAAAGAGAGCTTATTATAGAAGACTTCTAAAAGAAAATAGAAAAAGATATTGGGAGAATTGGGTATCCACTATTAACAACCAAACTCTTATTGGGGACCTATGGAAAAAAATACATCATCTTAATCACCGTAACATTAGACATGACAAAATTGTACTTGAGAAACCTGATGGCTCATTTGTATCTGACCTAAAAGAAACATCATATATATTAGCAAAGACTTTCGCTAATAACTCTAGCTCTAATAACTATGAAGATAATTTTATTAACTACAAAAATACTGAGGAAACTAAACAAAATTTTGAAGTATTAGACAACTCCAACCCAATAAATGGTAAAATATTAATGAACGAAATGACAATGGTTCTATCTCAAATAGGGAATTCAAGTCCAGGGCCAGATAATGTTTCAAATATTATAATAAAACACCTCCCAACAAGTGCTCTTAATTTTTTACTTCATTTGTATAATTTTATTTGGCAAAAGCAGGTTTTCCCAGATAGCTGGAAAGAAGCCTTAGTAGTTCCAATATTAAAACCTGGAAAAATCCCAAATTTACAAACTAGCTATAGACCAATATCCCTAACATGTAATATGTGTAAAATATTGGAAAAAATTATAAGTAAAAGAATTAGATGGTACATTGAAAAAAACAACTATTTATATCCATTTCAATATGGATTTCGTCAATTTCGATCAACTACAGATCATTTAATGAATATTGAGAGTGAAGTACTTGACAGTTTTGCCAATGATTATTTCATAGTAATAGTAGATCTTGATATTGAAAAGGCTTATGAAATGGTCTGGAAGCATAAAGTTTTAAAATCCTTACAAAATATTAATATAACTAACAAAAAGTATGGACATCAGTCTGAAATAAAATGATTATTATTATTATTATTATTAATATTAAAGGAAATGCCTTAGCATTTGTTAAAAACTTTCTGACAGCAAGATCAATAAAAGTAAGAATCAATGACACATTATCAAACTCTGTTTCCATAGAAAACGGTCTCCCGCAAGGCTCAGTGCTCAGTGTAATATTATTTTTATTAGTTATTAATGATGTTTTCTCTTGTATTGAGAAGCCAGTAAAAGGATTCTTATTTGCTGATGACTTGTCAATAACATGTAGTGGTAGAACACTGAAACCCATATTTACATTACTACAAAAAACTTTAGATAGTCTTCAACTATGAGCTGACAAATCTGGTTTTAAATTTTCAAAAACTAAATCTGAATTCTTAATTTTAACTAAAAAGAGAAATAAAGCAAGAAATTTACAATTAACTTTACATAATACGAAAATCAAAGAAGTAAATAACTTAAAAATATTAGGTTTAACATTTGATAGAAAAATGACATGGATAACTCATATAAATCAACTAAAATCTGAATGCTATAAGAGACTGAACATAATTAAGGTTTTATCATCAATTTCTTGGGGATCTGACCGAAAATGTCTCATTAATATATATCATGCGTTAATTCGACAAAAACTAGATTACGGCTCTATTATATATGATTCTGCAAAAAAGAGAACCTTGAATTCCCTAGAAAGTATCCAAAATACTGCACTTCGCCTTAGTATAGGTGCATTTAAGACTAGTCCTACAAAAAGTATTTTAGCTGAAGCGGGAGAAATACCATTAGAAATTAGACGAAAGCAACTGGTAATCGTATACATTGTTAACATACTATCCCAACCTCAAAATCCTATTTTTAACTATTTTACTAAAACAACATTCTTAAACGCACAGTATGATCTCAGACCTACTCTTCCTCAACCTTTACGAATAAGAGCTGCTAAATATCTCGAGGAAATTAATCTTATCATACCATCTATCTTAAATAAGAAATTGTTGTCATGTGGTCCTTGGGAAAACCATGAATTTCCTATAAACTTAGAACTAGCTAATAACTTAAAAGATGACACCCCTCGAGAACTTTACATAAACTTATATCATGAAATAAATAGTAGGTATAATAATTGTAAGCTTTTCTTTACTGATGGGTCAGTTATGAATGAAAGATCAGGTTTTTCAGTTGTCTCAAGTAATAGTAGTTATCGATACAGACTTGGCGACTACCACTCTATTTTTAGTTGTGAATCATTAGCTATACTTAAAACATTAGAAATTATATGTAATGAACCTAATACGATAATGTATTTAATATATACGGACTCAAAATCGTGTCTTACAGCCTTGCAAAATAGAAATAATACAAATCCCTTAATTATTGAAATCAAACAAAAAATGTTAGACCTCCTAAGTAATAACTATAACTTTCAAATAATATGGATCCCAAGTCATCAAGGGATATCTGGAAATGAAAAAGCTGATCTAGAAGCTAGAAATGCAACTTATGAAAATGATATTTGCACAACAATAAAATCACCCCCTTCAGAAATTCAAAAATATTGCAAACATAAAATGAAAAGTTTTTGGGATCAATATTGGAAAACAGGTAATACAAGTAAATTAATCCATGTAAGAAATTCTATCTTCGATAAATCGCCAATTTCATTCAGCAACAGAAAAGATCAAGTTATAATAACGAGACTACGCATTGGACACACTAACTTATCACACATACATTTGATAACTAAAACTCCAAAAAATAAATGCAAGTGTGGGCTGGATATAAGTGTTACTCATCTTTTAATAGAATGCACAGCATATAATAATGAAAAACAAGTAAACTTACCCAATTGTCTTAAAGATTGCTTGAATGAAAATGGTTGTAACCAAACATTACAATTCCTAAAAATGATTAATGTTTATAAATTAGTATAATATAATATTTTGTATGTTAAAATTGTGGTCGTTAATGACCTTAGTTGTTAAAAACGACCTTAAATAAATAAATTAAATTAAAATAATTTCGAATCGCCGCCGTTATAATTTAATAATTTTTCCGATTTCACTTATAATTCTATGCTTTTACGTTCGAACTAGTAATAACAAAATATTTATTATACATGAAGTAAATATATTGTAAATTTAATATTTGTATGCACAATGTCTTCAAAGATATTGCTATGTATGACAAAGGAAAGAACAGACGGACAGCAGTCTAAGTAATAGGGTTCCATTGATATGGGTTGGGTCCGTACCCTAAGGGTGCCCTCATAATTATAAGTTATGTTACAAAATGAAGTTATTAACAATTCATAGTTTATTTTATAAATATATAATTAAAATTAAGACAATGACCAAGTTACCTATATGTACCTACATTAAAATTTATATTTATCTTATTTTTAAGAAGTAACTTTTTTAATCCATTAAAAAAGTTACTTAAAAATGTTTTTATTTAAGTAACATTAAAATAACCTTTTATTTCAAATTAAAATAAAATGTCAGTTTATCAACGCTTAATCCACCACGCTGCTCCAATGCGGGTTGGCGGATATTCCCTACTATGAGTAACGATCGCTATCAGATGTACATGATAACAACCGGGACCGACGGCTTAACCTTCTCCGGCGATCGGCGAACGGCGATCCTTCTCCTACATAGGGAAGAGGCCTATGCCCAACAGTGGGATATTACGGGCTGAATCGTTATCAACGCTCTGAAATGAAGACTCTGCTGACGAACTTTAGCAAGACACTCAACAGTACCTATCTTATACTATTAAACGAGCAATTCTTGTATATATATATATATATTTTCTGAATCTCGGAATCGGCTCCAACGATTTTCGTGAAATTTAGTATGCAGGGGATTTCGGGGGCGAAAAATTGATGTAGCTAGGATTCATTTAAAAAAAATGTCGTTTTATCCCTGTTTTTAGGCAATGAAAAAATATCATTAGAATACGAAGCTTAATTTCACTACGCGTCAACATAGCTGTAATGGCGTAATTAGGAAATCGGCGGGTGTCGAATCGTGTTGACCCGGGTTCGAATCTCGCTCCAGATAAATTTTTTTCTTTTTTTTTAATTTCACTCGTGATTTATTATTTAAATAAAATTAAAATATAAAAATACCGAGAAAAAAAAACAAAAAATAAAATGAAAATACCGAGCTAGGCTCGGTCACCCAGGTACTATACGTTGAATTGTCGAGAGTTCATCTCTTTAAAACCTTAGATAGTAGCTTTTACCTACTCCTACCGTCAATGGACAAAGAAAGCAATTTGTCTAAAAGTGTTAGAGTATGGTTATTATTGGTTATTTTAACATTTATATTGCAATCATAAATTGTCATTAAATACAATATAATATCAAAATATGTACAATAATTTCTGATTTTTATTTTGCATTTAATTTTACTTAAAAGTGATTTTTATTTAATAAAAATCTGTCACTATGTAGGTATACATAACAATCAACTTATCTTTTTATTTATTGTTCATGTTTTATTTTTCTGTATTAAAATATTACTCGACTACTTTCATCATCATCATCATCATCTCCCTGCCCTTATCCTATTTATATAGGGTCGGCACAACATGTTCTCCTCTTCCTCAGACTCATGTAAAAAAAAAACTTACTTTATAAAGATTTATTATCCATTGCGACACGACCTTCGTCGTCGAAATATAATATGTAGTAGTCAACGTGCGAGCCAGACGATCATTGACAGTTCTGTGAATTATGGGAATTTGGAGTCACGTCGGGCACAAGACATTTGTCTCGAGTAAGTATACAAAATAGCAAAAAAAGTAATTATTAGAACTTTAAAAAAGTGATTCTGTCATTTGAAACATAAAACGATTCTCGTTGACACACGGTAATACCAAAAACCAATTAAGCAAAATAAAAGGAACTGAATATGGTTCGTACATAATATTCAAAAAAATAATCAAACTCAAAATCAAATAACTAACTATTTTTGTTCACAACAAACAGTTAAAGATATAATTGCGACAATAATGCGAATACTTTTTGTATTGATTGCTGATCGATAAAAATGTTTAGTACTCTTTTATAAAAGAAAATTAATAATAACACCGCGTTGCCGCAGCGGTCACGGCACTGGTTTGTGGCAGTTGCGCGGGCGGTTGCGGGTTCGATCTCCGCACACGACAACATTTGTATTGGCCATACAGATGTTTGCGCCGTGGTCTGGGTGTTTGTGCAGTCCTTGTGGGTCTCCCTACAGTGCCTCGGAGAGCACGTTAAGACGTCGGTCCCGGTTGTTATCATGTACTCCTGATAGCGATCGTTACCTACTCATAGTAGGGAATATATCCGCCAACCCGCATTGCAGCAGCGTGGTGGATTAAGCTCTGATCCTTCTCCTACATGGGGAAGAGGCCTATGCCCAACAGTGGGATATTACAGGCTGAAGTGTAAGCGTAATAATAACAATATTAAAATTTTAGTGCACCAATTGTTCACCAAAGGCAGCACTGTCGCTTGGCTGACGTCATTGATGATGGTAAATTATTTCTATATATAATTTGGTCTATTATATCATTACGAGCAACGAATTACCGGAAACACGCATATCTACTAGTAATAAGATAAGTTTAAACAGCAGCAAATTCCGGTCTCGTAGTTTTTCTTTCGTGTCTTGGAGATGTATGGGTTTTAAGATAAATTTGGTCAATGCAATTTGTATTATCGCTCGACACGAAACCCAAGCACCCATGTCAAATAAGTATTCGTTACTTTTTCTTTTTTTTCTGCATCCATCACGATTACGATTCAGCCTGTAATATCTCACTGCTGGGCATAGGCCTCTTTCCCATGTAGGAGAAGTATCGGAGCTTAATCCACCACGCTGCTCCAATGCGGGTTGGCGGATATATTCCCTACTATTAGTAACGATCGGTATCAGGATGGTGGTTCTGCATCCATGGTGGTATAAAATAAAGTTTTCAAAATATATTTTACGTCAACTTTTTATATATGTTATTAAAT
Source organism: Melitaea athalia (assembly GCA_905220545.2). Classification (NCBI taxonomy): domain Eukaryota; kingdom Metazoa; phylum Arthropoda; class Insecta; order Lepidoptera; family Nymphalidae; genus Melitaea; species Melitaea athalia. The sequence continues at coordinate 15,718,014 of HG992188.1, forward strand.
CTACTAACGCTGAGTTTCTTTCGCCAGTTCTTCTCAGGTCAGAGGCTTCTTTTTTCCGAACTGGTAGTAGACTCATGACGTTCAGTAAGAAATTGTTATAATTTTATGCTGAATAAAATATTTTTGATTTTGATTTTTTGATATTGAAAACATAATACTTACATGAATATGAAATGTTGAATTGAAGCTGCATTCTATAAAAATAAAAATAAAACTAATCGTTTTGCGCACAAACCGTTCATTATTCGAGCAGTACAAGTCCGAAACAATTTTGAAATTTGACATCTAGAACGATTATTTATAAAGATTAGCTTATTTTTGATTATCCTAGAAAAGTATGAGACAAATTTAATGAGATTTCGATACGAATCAATACAATACGCCTATTGTAAGCGTTGTTAAATTTTATTCCAGGTATAATAGAAACGTCTACAAGTCAAAGAGCCTTTCCAAGTATTTGTAAAACTTTCCTTACGTATGTTCAAAGAGTAAATTCTTTCAATACATGAATATAACTCAATATAAAATCTTAATTGACTTATGTGAAAAGGTTCAAAGTCTTAAATATGTGTTGAACGATCCACCACTTCCACCACTTCAGCCTATCACAGTCCACTGTTGGACACAGGCCTCCACAAGTTCGCGCCCGACATTATGACGCGAACTCATGTGTTTTGCCCATAGTCACCACGCTGGGCAGGCGGGTTGGTGACCGCAGGGCTGGCTTTGTCGCACCGAAGACGCTGCTGCCCGTCTTCGGCCTGTGTATTGTTGAACGATCATTCATTAGTAATTATTCAATAGAATGTCTAGTATTGCGTAAGTAACAAAAATTATAAGTTACCTTCACCGTATCTACAAAAATATGTATTGTAATACATTTAGTGATTTAAAATGAATTAATCGGAAATAATAGGACGAACAGTTTTTGTAGGTACACTTATTACTAGTTTCTAAATGACTCTTAGCATATTTCCAGATACATTTTTAGGGTTCCGTACCCAAAAGGTAAAAACGGGACCCTATTACTAAGACATCGCTGTCCGTCCGTCCGTCCGTCACCAGGCTGTATCTCAAGAACGGCGATAGCTAGACAGTTGAAATTTTCGCAAATTATGTATTTCTGTTGCCGCTATAACAAAAAATACTAAAAACAAAACAAAATAAATATTTAAGGGGGGTGAATAATTATTTTTGTTTTTTATTAGTCTAAAACGCCATCTATCAGAAATTAGGAAAACTTCGTCAATAGACTAATAATAGTTTTCTGATAGCATCATAGATGGCGTCACAATTAAATAAATATTTTACAAAATAAATATTTTATATGTATATTATATCAATGGTACGGAACCCTTCGTGCGCGAGTCCGACTCGCACTTGGACGATTTATTAAAATCGCGGAAAGCAAACAATGTATCCTTACCTTAACGTTATTTGTAATGAAGACAATAAAATGTTAGGAAACTCGAATACCTTCACTTAATTATAATTTTTCTTTTATTTCTTTCAAAAAGTCCTCGAAATAAAATAGAAATAATGATACAAAGGCAGTAATTGTAAGTTATTCATAAGATCTAGTTACGTCCTTAACTGATAAGTCGTTTCTTTTTAATATAAAAATTCCGTTATAAACAGTTTTGTTATTTTCGTTTATCACGCAAGCACTCAGCACTTTTCTAGATTCATAGTCAGTATGCAGTAAGTATTCATATAACAGTACGTATGTAGTCTTTTATACCTTCTAAATAATAATTTATATAAAATATAATAATACTAGCTTCTGCCCCTGACTTCGTTCGCGTGGAATACGAACAATACTGTCGTACATAGTTTTTGCGAAACTTTTACTGTTTAACGGAAGCTCACAAAAGAAAAAAAAAAACGATTTGAAACATTCTTCATTGATGCTCCGCTCCTATTAATCTTAGAGTGATGATATATAGCCTATAGCCTTCCTCGTTAAATGGGCTATCTAACACTGAAAGAATGTTTCAAATTGAACCAGTAGTACCTGAGATTAGCGCGTTCAAACAAACAAACAAAATTTTCAGCTTTATAATATTAGTATAGATTTTCTATGTTAAACCCGCCCCATTACACAATATGTGCATATTAATTTACAAAACAGTTGGCTGCAGTGTCGTCAGCGTTTACGGGTGTAAATGTAACAAAATTATTGAATGTACATAAAATAACTGTTATTTCTTTTGAAGCAGTTACTTGATATATGATTCTACTTAACAATCTCCTGTGAGTTAGGAATCATGTCTCGGGATCCAGATATACACTCAACATTAATTACTAACGCCTAGACCACAACACTTCAATCTGTGTGGCTTTATTCAATTACGTGTATATAGAACAATCAGATGTTTGACGTGGTGTAAGTGCTTGCGATTGTAATAATTGTAATATGATTCACATTACTGGAGGTCTGGAGGATGTACATTGAGAAGCTTTTAATAACTTGTTATTCATTTGTCTATTACAAGGGCGTAACTTTATTATTTTAAAAACTTTGTTTTCATTGGGTTTTTGCGATTGACAATATACTCGTGTAAAATAATTAAATAGTGAAGAATTACACATTAATTACAATTAATTGATGATGACATTTAAATTAATATGTTGAATTTCGATCAAATTGCATCAACAAGTTTACTAAAATGATATTTAATTTTGAAGTCATATTATTTAAAATTGGAATGATAACTTTTCTGCTGTTAATTAGTAGGTACAAGTTTCGTGGTGGTGTGCAAACGAGACTAATTAGCGAACCTTGTAACAGTACTCGCAGGCAGCAATAAAGTTACAGACCTTCTAACCTACTTAATTTCTTCTACCGCGGAATTAGCTGTCAAATTTTGATATGAGATATAACTGAGAAAAGACAGTAAAATCTTGCTCAAAATCTGTAGCAGGCCGACTGCGGGAATACCTTAATATTAAAGAAGATCACAGCAAATGAATACTGCACTCTCAACTAGTGTTTTGTTGCTGTGGTAGTAGAATAATAAATAGTAATAATAAATAATTATGTTATAACACACACACAGTCGTCTGTTTCGATGATATGCAACTTAATGCTTGTGTTATAGGTAACAGTGGACGGTTATAGCTAAATATTTTTAAAAATAAATATAGATGGAAATAATTGATATATAAATATAAATATTACACCCAGACTCAGACCAAAATCGAACCCGCAACTCACGGAGCACAAAGCTGGGCTACTACAAACTGCACCAACCGGTTAGTCAAGAGTAAGGTCCGGAAATTAGCTCTGCCAACGGCAGCTACCCCCGCACAGCTATCTAGATAAATACCTTGAACGTCGGGTCACGTTCTAGCTTTACGAAACACTCACGGGATAGTCGAGTTACAGTTATTTCTTTCATTAAGCGCCTTTAGAATGAACATAACGAATGATTTCTTAAAAAAAGCAGCAATTTATTTTATTAAAAAAAAACACACAAAGTTTCTTGAAAGCTGCGTATCAATTTTAAAATATCTTTAATTTTTGACATAATTAATTGACAGAATGACTAATTAATTTTTAATTATTATAAGGAAAAACGATATTCCTTTGTCTCGTCTTCAGTACTAGCAGATAGCTGAGCCTTTGAAATTACTTAATCATTCCGCCCAAACCATTGTTTAATTGTCAGAAGGTCAAAGGCATTAAAATTAATACTTTGAATACTTTTTTTTTTAAAAAAAAGTGTTAATTACTACTACGTGTTAGCATTTACTGACAATTATTACAATATTGGATTTTGTATTGATATTACTTTTATCGTATATTCGCTTAACACCGGAATAGTACAAAGATGTCGCCACCATCTTCCGAATGGTTAATATTTATTTACGATTAGTCAGTTGGTTTCTTTATTGTTTAGTTTACAGGATAGTTACTCAATAAATACTGTTATCGTTTAATTTATGCTTCTACTAATTTTATAAGATGGTTTATGTTGTTTTACTGTAATTATTACTTGTTAATGTATCGAAAGAGCATATAGATGGCGACACCATCTTCCGAATAGTTAATACTAATTTCATGATTGGCCAGTCACCGTCTTTGTGATCTATTGGCGGGATTGCTGTCCTATAAATACGATAAATTGTAAGTGAAGAGTCAGTTATTGTTTAATCATTGTGTGGCTATCGTTGCTGCTCGATAAGTATAGTATAAGTGATTAGTGTGATAATGTTTTAATGTAGTTAAAAGTGTGAGTTGTGAATAAATAACTATAGACTTGTAGTGAGAATTAATTATTCCTTTGAGTGTTTTCAGCTGTTGTTCTACATCTCAGAAGTGGGATGAACCCATTTAACCCACTTAATTTTTTATTTTGGTGCTATTGATTGTATTTTTAGTTCAGAGTTTTGATTTCTTTGTTTAAATTCTATTTTTACTGAGTTGCAATATTTCATGGTGATTAGTGGGTACACCGATATTTTAGTTCTTTTCGGTTTTTCTGTTGCATTCTCATCGGTGTACAAGTGCTTACGTTATTCTATTTACCGGTTATTTGTTGAATTTAGTTCTGTTTTGGGATACGTGGGTAGTTGTGATTCATTTTGCTAACAGATTTTTTTTTTTTTTTTTCTCTTCCGATTCAGCATTTGTTTCGATTTAGTTACAATGCCAGATCGTGAGCGAGATCATAGTGTGAGCCGTCGTGGTAGTCGCAAACTGAACGACAGCTTTCTAATCGACAGCGTCAAGATGCATACGTTAACCAAGGTCGTAAGCTGCTCCGTACTTTTGAAGTGAGTTCATTGTTTTTGTTAGAAAACAGGCACAATCGACTAGGAGGCTGGATTCCTGTATGCGAGGGCCTTACCGTGTGGTGAGAGTTCTTCCTCACGGTCGCTATGAGATTAAGCTCGCGGCCGGCCGTTACGGGAAATCAACACAAGCGGCTGCTGAATACATGATTCCGTGGCGAGGAAAGTGTACACCCGCTGTGTGCTCTGCTATGTTTAATAGTGAGTTATTTGATTTATTTTGGCAGTGAGTTATGACGTGTCGGCATACTCTATCTATTATTATTATTATTATCTTATTTCGTACGCGTTGTTTTGTGAACAACAAGGCGTTCGCACGTTCGTTTTTTTTTTTGTAAATAATAATTTGGTTGCTGTGCTAGCTGTACTACAGTACTGTAATTGTAAATATAATATTTCTCATGTTTCGTACGTTCCTCGTGCTATTGTAAATATTGTTTATTTATTTACACTTCTTTACATACCAACACAAAGTTACAAAAAAAAAAAAAAACAAACAATAGTGTCTGTTCGTTTTAAGAATTGTAAATAGGTAGGATGTTACTGTGTGACAAAGTGAAACTGTGGATAGTGATTTGTAAATAGTACTTTTGAATGGCTTAACTTTCAAAGAATTAGTAAAATGCCTCGCGGTAGCGATTCACCAAATTTTTTTCGAGAAGTCCAGTGAAGGCAATAAAACGGCTTTGTGGAATTATTTTTTGTAAATACAATCAATGAACTTTTAAATATGCCTATAATAAATAATAGTTGTAACTTAAACAAGCAATTAAACGACTAAATAATTATGTAAAAACAGTAAACACTATCACATACTGTCGTTTCCCTTTCTTGCCTAAGTTGTCTTATGAATTATGATGTTAACAGATAGTTTATGTGGACTAATGTGAGACTAGCTTGTTATAATTTGTTAAAAGTAAAAAGTGTATACACAAAATTAAAAGATAAACTTAATAAAGAGGAACGTTGTGGTGTGGTATATAAAATCCCATGTGAATGCAATTTGTGCTATGTAGGACAGACCAAGCAGTTCTTGGAATCTAGAATTAAACAACATAGAAATAATTGCAAAAATGTCAATATTCTGAACGAAAATTAGACAGCTCTTGCGTCACATAATTTTGAACATCATCACAATTTTGATATTAATAATGTAGAAATTTTGGGCTATGAAGGGAATTGGCTAAAACGGAACATAAGCGAAATGATATTTATAAAGGTAAATGAGACAGGAATAAAAGAACGGATACAAACGGTTTTAGTATTTTCTATAAGGATATTTTAAAAGAATATAAAAGTAGAATTAAATAACAAAACAATTAACTTGTTTCTTTTTTCAAAATTAATTTAATTTAAAAAAAAATATTATGTTGAAACGTTTAATTATTGTAAGGATTAATAAAGTCTAGAAGTAACGTAATAATATAATAGAATTATATAATATATGTACAAATAAAAATTAAATAGTTCTTTCAAAATTAGTATAATTAAAAATAGAATTTTTATAGGTTTAAATATGTAATGGTAACATAAATTGGACCTTTCCTTTGTTCAAAATGTAACGTAATTTAGTAATAACAGTAAAATAGAATTAAATTAATACAATATATAATGATCTGTAAGTACAAATGATTAGTGCTTTTGTTGGAATAATTAGATGTTTGGATTTTAATGCATTAGACATACTCTGCATTAATTTTTTGGTTTTGGATTACAGTAACTGCCTGACAAATAATAATGAATATAAGAAATTAATATGTACCTATTGACAAGGTAACATTAAATTTTATAGTATTAACTTATTTGGTTAGGTATTATAGTAAATAACAGAGAACCTATATTGACTAGTTGTTTGTGATTTAGAAAAAATGACATTATATTTACTTTCTTTGGTTAAAAAATTGAGAATGTAATGAATTCTAGAAACAGTTTGATAAAATATAATTATAAAACAATATAATTTAACTACTAGGATATAAATAATGGTGGCATAGTGAATCTTTATAGGTATTGGTACAATTAAATGTTCGAAATTTGATGACATATTAAAAATTGTTTTATTGTTTTTTTATTTTTATTATATTAACTGCCGGACAAAGTATTAGACAAGCAATTGATGAAATAATGGATATAACGAATTATAATGTAAATTTTGACAAGGTAATAATTCGTAATATTACCTGAACTTTGTTTGCTACCTTGGTAAAGAAACAATAACCTATAATGATTAAATGTATATTTTTTTAGAATAAACGACGTTCTATGGGGAAAAATATCACTTTTTAATGAGTCAAGAGAATACATAATTTTAGATCCTAGAATGCTTTAACAAAAATATAGTATATTGTCACAATAATAAAAATTAAAAAGAAATAAAAGAATTTTGAATGTATCTGAGAATATAAAGTAATATTAATAAAAATTTTCAAACGAAAAATAGATGTCAATTATATCAATTATAAAGGTAATTTACGTTGTTTTATTAGTTTCTTGTTGAATATATGTATAATTGTAGTATAATGACTCTTTCATTGTGTATTAATACAGATGCCTGATGAAGGTCGAATAAAGATCGAAACCTCGCATAATTTATGATTTGATTCTTTGATTGGCAACCTCAGTCCACTTCCCTACTAAATTCGAACAACAATATTGTAGCTTAAGTTTTGCGATACAATTTAATACAGTACAGCGCGTTGCGAGTAGTTGCTAAGTTGCAAGATAACTAGCGTGTTGTCAGATAAAATAATAATGTCTCCGTTGGTCTCCGCATTGAGACTGCAGCCAGGTTTTGTAATAACGTGTTATAATGATAGCAAATAAAATAGCACGCTAGAAAAATATAGTTAATAGACTATAACGCATCTTTAGTTTATAGCGGATTTGAACACGCAGGGTCATGCCACGGGTTGGCCTCTGACGAGACGTGGTGTGTGTGGCATATGTTTGCGTGGTAAACATTGTCCGTGTTTTATTTGTTATCTTGGGTTTGATTGTCGGACTCTGCCTGCCGGTTGCGGGCCTCGAGCGCCGCCTGACTGGGCGACGCAGCTGCTGACTGTCTCCTGTCTGCGGGCTGCTCTGCCTGCTGGTTGCGGGCCTCGGGCGCCGCCTGACCGGGCGACGCAGCTGCTGACTGTCTTCTGTCCGCGGGCTGCTCTGCCTGCCGGTTGCGGGCCTCGGGCGCCGCCTGACTGGGCGACGTAGCTGCTGACTGTCTTCTGTCTGCGGGCTGCTCTGCCTGCCGGTTGCGGGCCTTAGGCGCCGCCTGACTGGGCGACGCAGCTGCTGACTGTCTTCTGTCTGCGGGCTGCTCTGCCTGCCGGTTGCGGGCCTCGGGCGCCGCCTGACCAGGCGACGCAGCTGCTGACCGCTTTCTGTCGGCGGAAATAAGGTGAAAACGGCTTGTGCCTTTGAAATAGTCTTCGCGGTTCAGGGTAGATGAGACCTGTACCGTATGTGATTGTTTTAAAGGTAGAAGCGACTTGTACTGTTGAAATAAGGTGGAAACGGCTTGTGCCTTTGAAATAGTCTTCGCGGTTTCAGGGTAGATGAGACCTGTACCGTATGTGATAGTTTTAAAGGTAGAAGCGACCTGTACTGTTGAAATAAGGTGGAAACGGCTTGTGCCTTTGAAATAGTCTTCGCGGTTTCAGGGTAGATGAGACCTGTACCGTATGTGATTGTTTTAAAGGTAGAAGCGACCTGTACTATTGAAATAAGGTGGAAACGGCTTGTGCCTTTGAAATAGTCTTCGCGGTTTCAGGGTAGATGAGACCTGTACCGTATGTGATTGTTTTAAAGGTAGAAGCGACCTGTACTGTTGAAATAAGCTTCACGGTTTCAAGGTAGATGAGACCTGTACCGTATGTGATTTTGTTTTCAAGGTAGAAGCGACTTGTGCCTTTGAAATAGTCTTCGTGGTTTCAGGGTAGATGAGACCTGTACCGTATGTGATTGTTTTAAAGGTAGAAGCGACTTTTACTGTTGAAATAAGCTTCACGGTTTCAGGGTAGATGAGACCTGTACCGTATGTAATAGAGTACTTTCCGTAGTGAAAAATAAATTATAAAATTTGATAAAAACTAAAATGTATAGAGAAATACACCTAAATATTCTGATTTGGAATCATAAAAGCACATTATTGGTTTATTATATTGAAATTAAAAGTCGTATATTTTAATCTGTATATCACGTGACCTAAAACACGAGCCGCCACGGTGTGACGTCATACGGGCAATAACATAGTTCTGTCAGTGCTGTCAACAGCTAGGGTACATATCTAATATCTGTAATATCTATCAATTTTAACTTCAAGGAGTAATAGTTGTGTTTTTTTCGTATAATAACTCTTCATATCTTGTTCCAACTGAAATAATATTATGCATTCATTACTAATTTGTTGATGGCTGGTAGGTTATGTTACTCTCTTACATACGTCATACAGTTTTGTTATTGCACATATTACGTCACCAAAATGGCTGTAGCGTTTTCGCGGTAGTAAAAAAAAAGGTTTAAAATTTAAATCAATTTTATGGCATGAAAGCGTGTTTATTTTGCCGAAATATATTTTTTTGTGGCTTTTTATTAGAAAATCAACATTTTGAAGTAATTTTTCAAACATAGTGGAATACCCTATTGTTGTGTTAAGTTTCACGGTTTCAGGGTAGATGAGACCTGTACCGTATGTAGTTGCAAACTACCATGATATTTTTTGTTATTACATTCTTAAGTTATTTTTTTTTTCTCTAATAATTGTGTTTTGCTATTATTCACGAGGACGTGAATTTTGTGCGGATGGCCGAATGTTAGCATTTACTGACAATTATTACAATATTGGATTTTGTATTGATATTACTTTTATCGTATATTCGCTTAACACCGGAATAGTACAAAGATGTCGCCACCATCTTCCGAATGGTTAATATTTATTTACGATTAGTCAGTTGGTTTCTTTATTGTTTAGTTTACAGGATAGTTACTCAATAAATACTGTTATCGTTTAATTTATGCTTCTACTAATTTTATAAGATGGTTTATGTTGTTTTACTGTAATTATTACTTGTTAATGTATCGAAAGAGCATATAGATGGCGACACCATCTTCCGAATAGTTAATACTAATTTCATGATTGGCCAGTCACCGTCTTTGTGATCTATTGGCGGGATTGCTGTCCTATAAATACGATAAATTGTAAGTGAAGAGTCAGTTATTGTTTAATCATTGTGTGGCTATCGTTGCTGCTCGATAAGTATAGTATAAGTGATTAGTGTGATAATGTTTTAATGTAGTTAAAAGTGTGAGTTGTGAATAAATAACTATAGACTTGTAGTGAGAATTAATTATTCCTTTGAGTGTTTTCAGCTGTTGTTCTACATACGATTGTCTGTCTTACTCAAGACACCGCAATTTATGGATATGGGTAATAAGAATAACGACATGCGTTGTATGGGTGTTTGTGGAGTCCTTGTGGGTCTCCCCACTGTGCCTCAAAGAGCAAGTTAAGCCGTCTGTCCCGGTTGTTATCATGTACACCTGATAGCGATCGTTACCCATAGTAGGAAATATATCCACCAACCCACATTGAAGCAGAGTTGTGGATTAAGCTCAGATACTTCTCTTACATGGGGAAAGAGGCATATGCCCAGCAGTGGGATATTACAGGCTGAAGCGGTATTGTGTTTAATGATTGTGTCATGTATTGAAAAAAATATTAATTAAATAAAGCCTGTACTCTCAGAGATTACGTTCAAATAATTATTCCACTTTGTAGTACAGTACGGGTAAATCATAAATAAATTTCGGCAACTAGTTGCAGAGCTGCAAAAAATATGGATAACACATCTGGTAACAATATAATTGTACAAATATTACTAATACAATAAGAAGGAAAAAGGTCCCATATTTCCTTTCGGTATATCTCGACGAGTACATTTGTTTTGACATACTCTATTAACAAAATAAAGTATATTTATTTGCTCACTCGGACAAATATATGATAAAATACATCCTATAATTGGATATATGTAATCCAATAATACAGAAAAAAGCCGATGAACAGTCGAACCGAAGGCTAATTGTCTTTCCCAATACCATAATATTGCTGTTAGGAATAGTCTGGAAAGACAAGATATAGTAAGCAGATATAGTACCTACCTTTTATTTCTTCTTGAGTGATTAAACAAATTACTCAGTTTTAGCACATTTAGATTATAACAGTGGCTTACAAATATTATCGTTTTATTTATTTGCCAAAAATTTAAATCATTACCTTAAAATTACGTTAGAATTGATGTTGTCTGAAGGTATGTACCCTGTATATCTAAATGTTATGTACCGGGAGGAGTCTTTTAACCTCACCTAATCTCAAGATAATAATAGAATCCGTAAGTAAATCCAAAAACACGCAAACAATTTATGGCAGTAAGTAAGTAAGTATATTACAATTACCGATCTTAAAGCCATTTAGTGTGTAAAGTGCGAGGATGTGAGTGAAAGTATACTCAGTAATTTTTTAATAAAAAATGTTACAAATAGGTACCTAATTTTAATTACAATTGAATAATTATCATCCGCTAACCCGCAAATATTGCGGGTTGCTTTCCATGCTAGTCCAATGACTAGCATGGTGGATTAATCTCTGACCCTTCTCCTAAATGAGGAAATAGGCCTATGCCCAGTAGTGGGAATATTACAGGCTGAAGCGAAACAACTTTTTCGGATTTTATCGCGGTTTATTAAGTTTTTTTAGATTGCCGAAGTTTAAATAAACTTAATAAACCGCGATAAAATCCGAAAGAGTTGTATCATTATAATGAGTGAAATTCGCTTAAACATTAGAAAACAATTGAATAATTTATATAACATAAAGATATATTATGTTGAATAGATTTTATGTGACCTTATAAGAAGAACACATTTAGTCGCCATTTAGAAAGAAACGCTGGAGATACTTTTAATAAACATATTAACAACATTTATTCATAACTTCATAAGCCACTCCTTTGTTAATCAGTAGGTACTATGGAGCAGATGTTGTTAGCCTAGAAACGAAATAAGTTTTGCTATTCATATTCGACCACTAAGAATTAGTGTCTTGTTTTCTATTTTAGATTCGAAGGCGGATAAAATCGGCATAATTAAATGTAAACAACATTGGGAATTTGGGACGTAAACGCTCGATTTCAACAGACAATGACGTTGATATAATTTGCGATGTTTGTTTTACCTACAATCTCTTACCGAGATGATTCAAATGTAAAACATCAACAGGAAACAACAGACTAATTGAGAAATACAGCGTAATTAAAATAGTATTCATTTTCATAGTAGGATTTTTTATTAACATATAACATTTAATTCGTTTTTATTTTTATTTTTGTGTTACCCACACACGAGGAAATTAAAAAACCCCGCTCAAATCCCGCTGGGTGGAAAAATTTTGATATGATTTAAAATCTTTATATAACATTTAATTATAAACAGATTTTGAAAATCAGAACCAAACCATATTGTTTTCAAGTAGCAAGGGATACGGTACGTTGACGTTAGAGGTGGGGTCGGTAATGCACTTGTGATACTTCTGTTGTTGTAATTATCTTTAATATTAATACAATAAAATTACTCACAAAAATACTCCTCAAAATATCCTTCTTCTGCATGGAGAGACAGGCCTGTGCCCAGCAGTGATCTGTTGCAGGATGAATTGTCAACATCATATAGGTACAATAAACACAACATAGGCATGCTTGTGTGAAGCGCAAATACGTCTACAATATGTGTATGTGTCATATAATAATTAATAAATAATTTGTAAATAATACGTGCGAACAAAGCACACATGTCAGAAGTGAAACTTCTTTGGCAAACTAATTCATAACAACTAATTAAATAAATTAAAAGTAAAAAACCTTTTTAAAAAACAAGCTTTTATTTGAATGCATTAAAACGAAAATAAATAAATTTTTACCTTAAAACTTTTACTATCTACTTATAAAGTCATTACACATAATCTATATGATAGAAAAGCTTGTCGCGAGATAGTACTCGTATTTCCTTAGTTTGAAAATTTTAATAGTTAAAATCAATCACATCAATTTATTTAATTTACTTGTTTACAAGCAAATCTCGCGACAAGCTTTTATATCATATAGATTATGTGTAATGACTTTATAAGTAGATAGTAAAAGTTTTAAGGTAAAAATTTATTTATTTTCGTTTTAATGCATTCAAATAAAAGCTTGTTTTTTAAAAAGGTTTTTTACTTTTAATTTATTTTTGACTTTTTAGTCGGTTATCACGTCACTTTATTCGAATTATTCTTAGCAAGCCCTTTCATTTGATACCCATATTGTAGAAGTGCACTAAAAATAACTAGTCCGCACTCTTGGATATGCCGCCCTATTGGATTTAGAATGACGTCACAAAGTTAACCATGCATTGGCATCCAAATTGAACCTATATACAAAATTTCAGGTCAATTGGTTGAAGATATCTGCTTCAAAATTGAGTTGCAAGATTTCACCCGAACAAACTTAAATACATACAAACCATGCATTGTCATCCAAATTGAACCTGTATACAAAGTTTCAGCTCAATTGCTTGAAGATATTTGCTTCAAAATTGAGTTGCAAGATTTCACCCGAACAAACAAACATACATACATAAATACATACAAATCATGCATTGTCATCTAAATTGAACCTGTATACAAAATTTCAGCTCAATCGGTTGAAGTTATCTGCTTCAAAATTGAGTTGCAAGATTTCACCCGAACAAACATTCATTAAATTTACATACATACATACATACATACATACATACATACATACATTGCAAGTTAAATAAAAGCTTGTAAAATAAAACGAATTTAAAATACAAAAAAAAAACTAATTGCTGACAATTACTGACCGTCCCTGCAAGGGCGGATCCTGGGGGGAGGTCATGGGGGTCATGACCCCCCCCACCCGGCTGGGTCCAGGACCTAAGTGGACCACTAATTAAAATTGTTAAACAAGATTTTTGTCACAATATAGATATATTTAAGCACTTTACTTACATACATTCAAAAAATTCCTACTTTTTACCTGTATCTATCATTATTAAAATTAAATTATAGCTTCTTGTGCCTTGACCACGACTATGTGACCCCCCCCCCCCTGGCACCAAAGCTAGATCCGCCCTTGCGTTCCTGACGCTGCGGCGTTACCGGTCGCTCAAATTTTACCCCTCATGCGCCTAAAGAAGTTTCACTTCAAAAACTTTGTTACAAATTATGATTATTAAGTAATTATATAAGACATGTCAAAAATCTGTTAATGCTTACAACGCCATCGAGCCATCAATATAATTGGAAGCCTGGAAGAAATCGCTACCGAGCGATGAGGCCGCCTCATTGTGCATTATATTTTTTTACTTTACAATTCTGTCTTAAATTACTTTATGTATTACTTCGATACGTGATCTGGGAGTTATTCTTGATAATCAATTAAAGTTTACAGCACATATTGACAACATGATTACATCAGCAACAAAATTGCTGGGTTTTGTACTAAGGAACTCCAAGGAGTTCAGGCATTCCTCTACGACAATCAAATTATATAACAGTCTTGTGCGAAGCAAGTTGGAATATTGCAGCCAAATTTGGAATCCCCACTACAAAATCCATTGTAAAAGAATAGAAAATGTTCAAAAACGCCTACTCCGCCACCTCGCGTATCGAGCAAACTCTCACCAACACGATAAATCTTATGAGCAGAGGCTTAAAGTATTTAATGTGATGTCACTGGAGTCCCGTAGAACTGTTTCAGACATGATGTTTCTTTACAAATCATTGAATAATGCAGTTGATAGTCCGGCTATCGTAGAATTATTTAATTTCAACATACCTAAAAGACTGCCTAGGCGGTCGTGTCCGCTTTTCAAAGTACCGTGTTATAAAAGCAACTTGGGAAAGTACTCACCACTGGCTAGACTGCAAAGAACTTATAATGATCTGTCCTCGAAGGTCTCTGACTTGGACTTAAATGGTAATGATTTGGGTGTTTTTAAATCGAAATTAATATGCTTTTACAAACACAATTTTAACTAAATTTATTTTAACTAAATTTATTATAATTCAATGTTTCAAGGATCAATTATTATATTCATGTTAATATTTTGGTATTTTTTCTTCTTATTTTATTTAATGATCTCCTGTGTAATATATATATATTTTATTATTATTATTGTTAATGTATTTTTTTTTTGAACTGATGTATTTTTTTTTTTTGTTTTTGTCATTTAAAATTTAAAATTTGAAATGTAAATCTATTGCTTTTGTTACATATGGTTTTGGATAGACTAGCTGCGCTGTTTAATATTTTTTAGTGTCTTAATGTTTTTCTAATATTATTTTTGTTTTCCTTATAAATGCATTTTGTTGTAATTTTACATATTGAATTTTAATTTATACTGAGCAGTATAGCATGTAGTGACTGCCTATAAAAAGAAGTGCAATGATCATTGTTAGCCTACTATGTACTAAAACATTTATATTGTATCTTCTGTTGGTTGTCCTTAATAAATAAATAAATAAATAAATAAATGTGGTGTACAATAAAGAATAAAAAAAAATAAATAATTTCATATTATCTCGTTTTTCAACCTCTCAAAACAAATCAAGCAATTCCTCAATTTAACGTTACAGCACTTTATAGCGCAAATATTATGTTGGTGTATGAAGTGTGTGATCTTGCATATAAATGAAATTGAAACTTAAGCCTAAAGCTTTTAATGGATTCCACTGGTCCACTTAAAACGGGCTTTCGATTCAGAGAAATTTTATAAATTAATACCGAGTAGGCTTCGGTTTCTTAGGCTTAGGCTTGGGTCGGAATGACTTTAATTTATTTGTCGTTGGATTTTTTGAGGCTTATTATTAAGTGCAACCGGTATACAACGCAAGAAACATGGATTTCGCCATACGTTTAAAAACTTTTCGACGCCGCGTTGGCGCAGCGGTCACAGCGCTGGATTGCAATTGGCTGTTGCGCGGGCGGTTGCGGGTTCGATTCCCGCACACGACAATATTTGTATTAGCCATACAGATGTTTGCCGTGGTCTGGGTGTTTGTGCAGTCCTTGTGGGTCTCCCCACCGTGCCTCGGAGAGCACGTTAAGCCGTCGGTCCCGGTTGTTATCATGTACACCTGATAGCAATCGTTACTCATAGTAGGGAATATATCCGCCAACCCGCATTGGAGCAGCCTGGTGGATTAAGCTCCGATCCTTCTCCTACATGGGGAAGAGGCCCATGCCCAACAGTGGGATATTACAGGTTGAATCGTTAAAAACTTTTTGCATGGACAGGCTGTAGATATCTAGAATGGTATACCTTTATTGTTAAAACTAGCCGACCCGTGCCCACTTCGTTGGGCGTTATAATCCATTTCACATAAGAAGGGTACGGTGAAATTTGATATGTTCCAATACACTCTCACTATTTTCAGCAAATCAGATAAATATAAATGTTTTAAAATCACCAATTAATTTCTAAGGCAAATAATAATGCTTGATTAGATTGAATTGTTGACACGGCACGTCAGAGGGCGCAGGTTCAAATCCTGCTGATTTAAAATCTTTATATATTTTTATCTTTTTCCTTTTATCTTGTCACTCCTGAATAGTGTAGCTTTCTGTTAGCGAAAGAATTTTCATGATCGGATCAGTATTTGCGAAGAATACCCCGTATATACAAACAAAGTTATAAACTTTACCTCTTTATAATATTAGTATAGATTACAAAGTAGGTCGACGAAAAATTAGTTAAGTAGGTAAATACGCATTGGAGATTAACCAAAAAATAATTGTCAGATCTCGATTAAATTTAAATGGGACCTTATAACAAGCACCCCCTTTCGATGAAAAAAAATCATCGAAATCGGTCCAAAATTATTATCTATACTAATATTATAAAGAGGTAAAGTTTATAGCTTTGTTTGTTTGTAGGAGGTAGGTAATCTTCGCAAATGAAAATCCGATCATGAAAATTCTTCCATTACCAGAAAGTTACACTATTCAGGAGTGACAGAGCCTACATTTTATTGTTATTGAACAATAAATTCATTGAAAAATAATATTTAGGTGTATGTAAATAAAATCTGAGAAATGCTAGCGAGATGAAAACTTTACTATATATTTGCATCACAAAAATAATAATTAACGCCCAACGAAGTGGGCACGGGTCGGCTAGTGTAATATAATAAAAATAAAAAAAATATAGTCGAACTGATAACCTCTTCCTTTTTGGAAGTTGGTTCAAAATATTATTAAACATTGAAAGTGGAACCAAATGACAATATACACTTCAGTAAAAATTTTGAATGTAATATCATACTTCAATATCTTCACCTGACTTCCAAACAGCCCATTAATCGAGTCCGTTTTTTCCTTCGCAATTTCGCAATGACTGGAAGGCCTTTGACATTAATTTAACAGCAATATTACAAAAGTCACTTCCTCTCAATCCATGGCTATGAAACAATCAATCTTCGCTTCCTTTCACCGAGCTAACCTTTCATTATTTCGGTACATCACACCCCAAGTCCCCCTAATTGGAAAGAATTTTTTCCAAGTCTTAAAATCTTCGCGCTTTAAAGGATTTCAGTGTTAAATCACTCCTTTTGAAGCTTAACGACGGAATTTCTCACGATTATTGTAGAGTAATACTAGAATTTAATTTTAATAATAAAAAGGAAATTTGATTTTATCTTGTGAACTTATAAATTGTAACAGTGTGAAATATATTTATTTGTAATATTGAGTTGATTCTACTTACAGTAAAAACAAAATTTTTAATATATAGGCATTTCTTTAAATATAAAAGATTATATTGTTTTCTAATGTTTACACAGTCATTGAAATGATATAACTTTGTGATAACTTGTCCTCCCGTGACCATGGTTGCTGTAAAGTATCCGTAACGTCCGGAATAAAAAAAAAAAAGACACCGCGATAAAATCCGAAAAAGTTGTTTCATTTTAATAGAAGATTATGTGAATAATGTATGCAAAATATTCCATAGATAAATATTCGTCAGTGGAACTTTGTAAGATATTTGTAGCTAATATTTATTTACTACCAAAATTTGTCAAAGAATTCCACAAATTACTTTCTTGAGATTAATAGTTACTGGAGACATGTGGTGCAATAAATAGCATTCACAGAATTTTCTAGAAAAGGCTTATATATCTCTCTTTTAAGACTATCGCAGTCCACTGCTGGACATAGGCCTCCCCAAGTTCTAGCCGAACATTTCGTTCTGCAATCCTCATCCATCTTTACCGGTCATTTTTCGTAGATCGTCTGTTCAGCGCGCCGGAGGACGTCCACATTACGTTTGCCAACACGTGGTTTCCACTCTAGGATACGTCTGTCCCAGCGGCCGTCGGTCTTGCGGTACAGGTGATCAGCACACTAGCACTTTAAAGTGCTTACTTAATAATTATTTTAAATTTTTATTCTAAAATGTACAACAATCTATTGAATTAAATGGTAAAACGTACTTACTATACCCCTATTGCACAGCATAGATGATGATTTATTTAGGAGAACAGTTCTTTACAATAAATACTTAGAAATTTCTAGACATAGGTAAGTAGTGTTACATCCGCTCCGCATAGCCGACGTTCGCGGGTTCGATTCCCTTTCAGAACAGGTAGTTGTTACTGGTACAAACATTTATTATTGGTCTTGATACATGACATTACGGATCATCTCCATCTCGATTCGCCTCTTTGACTCGAACATCGTGCCTCGGAGAGCACATTAAGCCTCAGTCCCGGTCCTTATTATACACACCTGGAACAAAACATTACTCATTAAAGGGAAATTATCCACCAATCCGAAGTCAGAACGGGGTGGCTCAATCTCTAATTTTGAAACTACGTGGAAAAAGAATCATTTACCCAGCTGTGGGACTTCAATCACACTAACAGTATTATTTGACAAATAAAATAAACAAATACTTAACTTTGTATAATTGATTTACTTGGATGTTTCGAAATTTACACAAGCACCGTCTAAATTGGCCGTGTAATTCGATAACTTCGATATTCTCGCGCAAAGAGCAAATTAGATTTCAAAACATTTATATATTGATCGTGTTGTCTTATTTACTGGTCTTATTTTAGGGGAATTGGATAAAGTCTTATGTATTCTGGCGTATTTCGTTTCTAGTAATTAAATAATCAAATATAATGTTCAAATTTTTTTCTCGTCTCATGTAATATTTTATGTTAGCTGATAAACTGAAATATTCGTAGAATCTAAAAGGCGCAAAATTTTGTTATAATGAGAAAGGGAAAAGGAAACGAAAAGAAAGAAAGTGAGAGGATTGGAGTTTCCTCCTTCCGAGTAAGAGACAGAGAGAGAGGGAGAGAGAGATTTAGAGAGCAAAATAGACAAAAGGAAATATTCGGCAATTAAAAAAAAGTATTTTGATTATAAATATACATTTTAATTACTAACGATAGAAACTTGAATTACTTAATAACATTTTTCACATTTGTTAAAGCCTCTAGAAAGATTATTTTTATATGTGAAATAAATTTTCGCTGTAATTACTATTACAATGTACTCAGAAGAATCAAAAATTTGTGTTAAATGTTACTGAATAGAGTGTACTTTACGTATATGAGAGATTTTAGCAATTTCAAAAGCATTAGGCTTAAATTACGCACCAAAGGCGTCGTGGTTCTGCTCATTGTGTCTGTAATTACATTGGTTCACTACTCTTATTCACATGTAAATATTGTATCCAAAAACGTATGGATGGATTTGAATCTATTAAACTACGTAAAATACTGTATTGTAACAGTCTGTAAAAGTAAAAGGAAAAGATGAAGCGTTGTAGATTTATTGGATACGACAATCTCTGTGGGTGGCGATTCTGACGATATTTTCCTTCTGAGCATGAGATAAATAATTCATTATTTAAATTTAGTAGATACATTAATGTCTCAGTAGTTTCAGTAGAAATTAAAATCACATGGTGTAAATTTACAGATTTTTTCACGGAAATGATACACCAATTTGTACACTCATTGATCGGTTTGAAGGCTCATGTTATTGTATCATTTTTAAAACATCTTATAAATTAAATTCATTTTATGCATAAAATAAAAAGAAAGATGATACTAAAACCTGTGTGGTTTTATGAAACCACGGTAAAAGTGAAACTTTTTTTCACACTATAGACATTTAACTAAAAATTTTTGGAATTAATATTCTAGTAAGGGTATAAAAATCGGTCTATCTATCTTACCGCGCGGCCGACCGTTACGCGACATGCAACACACACACGAAAAAGTTTGAGACGATGAATGAAAATGAGACAAGAGAAAGTTTCACTTTAAAAAGTCACACGAAAAGTGTATTCAAACTGGTAATTTGTAAGACATAAAGTATTTGTTATATATTAAGAAATTACGTCTTTAACTAAAAATCACATTGATACTACACACATACTTACGCATATTAAATAAATGACATTTTCAGACAAAGCACGACTGCTATTTATCAGAAATAGGTACAATAAATTTTATCTCAAGCATATATGTTTGTTTTAGAAAAGCTGGTACATGATATTTTTAAGACAACATCCTTACTTTCTTCACAAACATTCATAAAATAACGTTACGTTATAGGTAAACTTTGAATATTTTGCTACGCCATAAACTTATTTCAGCGTTGTTAGTTAAAGTACCCATTTATATGCGGAACGAATTTTATATTGTTTGCAACAAGCGAGTTTACTCACAATATTTTAAGAGTTGAGATGTTGTTGAAAACAGAAATATGTAGTCATATAAACATTATTTTATTTATGTTTCTGGGTATGTTATGATAAAAATATTTATGAATCGTAAACATTGAATAAATAGTATTATATGTTTAAGCGATTTAACTTTAGTTTTGTTGTACCTATTTGTTTTGTTTATATAACAAGGCATGAATAAACAGATTCATCCCACCAAAAACATTCTGTAAAAAACTAGCCAAGTCTCGATGAAGCTGCTTGTTTATCTCTAAAAAGTAATGAAATCTAGACAAAGTCGTGCCAAGTCTAAGGTTCCTTACTGCGATTTCTTTATTATTATAATTAACGTTGTGTGACTTGCCCGTTGAAGTGTAAAAAATAAGAATAATATCCCATACTGGTATTGGTAATTGGACGCAATTGTCTCATTTTATGCGGTTGTTGATTGTGCAACACATGTATTCAGCATTGACAGTGCTTCTGTTCTCTTATTTTTGGAGCGTCGAATCGACCATCGATCTAACATAAAATAGACGTACAGACGGACTTCTATCAATGATTAGAAGTCCGCTGGTACTGGAAATAATTTTTTATACAGTTTATTTCAGGCTTGCCTATACAAAAGTATTATTGAAATACGCAGCTTTATCAAACCTACGATTGACTGGTTATTCAATCAACGTTTTCCAAGTGGCAATTTTCCATCGTCAATGGTAGCGGTTCTGGCGACAGATTGGTGCAATGGTTTCATATAGCACCTGGTTTTATACCCTTGTGTACCCTTCAACGGCCAAGTCACACAACGTTAACTGTAATAATAAAGAAATCGCAGTAAGAAACCTTAGACTTGGCACGACTTTGTCTAGATTTCATTACTTTTTAGAGATAAACAAGCAGCTTCATCGAGACTTGGCTAGTTTTTTACAGAATGTTTTTGGTGGGATTTCACTGCTTTTTGTAGAAACGTCAAACGTGGGCATAGCCAGGTTACTGCTGACTGAGGTTACTGATCTGGCTGCAGGTAAGTGTAGCAATCATAGATATGGCTGCCTACTACAGTCAGGTATATAATGTAAAATATTAACGGTTTTAGGTTACTACATGTAATTAACATGAGAGGGTAAAGATTGTTTAGAAGAAAAAAAATTTTTTTTAAAGTATCTATTATTATTTGCAGCAGGCTTATGGTGTCAGAGGTTGTTTTTATAAATACACAATATTGAAATCAGCCTATAAAAAATTGTTTCATCTAATTAACAGATGAGGGAATATTTTGTTATATCCCGGATCTTAGACCATTACAAATTTTCATTCCCACCTTTCAACCCCTTACACCCTGTTTTTCGCATTACATTTTTTGTAAAGGCGGTATATCGATCTCTTCTAATAGTTTGGCTGGGCTCTTGTGTTTTATAATCAGGGTCACCAGGTGCTCCAGATCTTCGATTATCCTAGTTTTTATAGTTTTCCCTTTACGTAGCCATTAAACCCTAACTCTGTACCAAATTTCAACTCTCTGAGTTTA
This sequence comes from Melitaea athalia, assembly GCA_905220545.2. Taxonomy (NCBI): domain Eukaryota; kingdom Metazoa; phylum Arthropoda; class Insecta; order Lepidoptera; family Nymphalidae; genus Melitaea; species Melitaea athalia. The sequence continues at coordinate 15,740,134 of HG992188.1, forward strand.
TGAGAAGTACTAGTTCTATTTTGATGATCATGAGTGAGTGAGTGTCGTAAATGCGAAACTTTGCTTTCGCTTAACTTCGGAACTAAATGACCTACAGACTTGTAATTTTGGATTTTAAGTATGTAATTATAGCTTACTCGATGACGAAAATTTCAGCGTTCTGGTCTTATCCAGAGGTTCTCAAGTAGGGGCCTGAAAATGCGGCGAAATGGTTCGAGTAAAGGTGGTACGGCAGTGTTTGCTTCGCGCTCGACTTGGCGGGGGCACTGCCGTGCCCCCCGATCAGATTTCCTGGCATCTGCGATATAAGTTTTTACTTAGTGCAGATGCCTTGCAGTGCCTTTGTATAGTTTTTTGGAAATAAATATTATTATTATTAAAAAAAACTCAACTGAAACTAGGGTAAACTCTCAATCATGTCCAAAGTTATAAAAGAATAATATGAGTTAAATCCACCACGCTGCGTTGCTCCATTACGAGTTCCCAAATTTTTACCTTCCAAGTATCAGTAACAATCGTCATAAACAGCCATGATGACAATCGAGTTCGATGGCGAAACCCGCTCTTCCAATTGTAGTGGGGACGACCACAAAGACAAATGCTCAGACCAGGAATCCAGAATTGGGAATGCGCGACGAACGTTGCGCGTTTTGCACCATACGTCAAATTGGTCATCAAAAATTAGATTTTGACATAATTAGTCTATTTAACACTTGTTTTTAGTATAATCCTCATAAGTAAATTTAATTAAATATTTAATTTTTTAACAAAATATACGTAGCAGCAGTTTATACGTAAAGTTAATACAATAAGTCGTCAGTAATAAGTGTTTTCAATTTTTGAATAAATGTCTCTCAATAAGACTTAAAATTGTTTTATTATTGGTATTATTCAAAAGGTGCGAGGCTAAAATTAATGACTACGTTTCAATAAGCTCTGGTTCAATACACATAGCTTCAGGAGGCTTTGTGCGTACATTAATGAGAGTTTAATTTCAATTTAAATTCCCAACGTTATTAAGCCAGGTGCTGTTAAAATTCATTTTGTTCGCCACGGAGAATTTTTCTTAAATTTCTTTTAGTAATTGAAAAAAAGTTATCAAAATCGGTATACCCAGTAAAATGCTATGAAATAACGCAATTTTAAAATATAGTGTCGGACTGAGAAGTCCCCATTTTTTAAAGACGTTTGAAAAGCGCAATAAGGGCGATGACGAAAAGTTTTTTTTTTAGATTAATGATTATTAACACTGATTTATATTTAAAAAGGCGTATTGACGAAATATCGGGAATTCCAATTTATTAACAAATAACAAGGTAAATATCATCTTTTATATATAAATAATAATCATAGGTGTAGGTGTCGATTAGAAAATGTTAAACTTTAATTTTGAGGGCTCCGCTATTGTGCACATAATTATCTCAAAATTCCTTTTGAAATTTGCAATTTCTTCACGATTTCTTTCAGCGCCAGATGAATTCAAAACACCAATTTATCGCTTGGAAGGTTAGCAGCACCAGTTCGAATTTGAAATTGGGACCATTAAGTATCGACACTCTTGTGCTTTTTAATGAACTACCTCGGCTTGGAAGATCAATTCTTTTAAAAATGATGAACAAAAATTTTTTTTATTCACATTCACATAAAAAACACTATATTTTTTTTATGTCGGTAAGATCGAAAAATATTATTCATATTTCATCAGTACGTAATTGGCATTTAAATAAAATTTCCAAAAAACACGAAAAAAATTAAAAATAAATTAATAAATATGAGCAAAGCTCGGTCATCCAGGTACTATACATACTTAAACAAGATATTTCATTTGCACGTTACACGTAGTTTACTTATTGTAAATTTCAATTATTTTACCTATGGTCTAAGATCCGAGAAGCTAAATCTTCCCTCATCTGTTAATTAGATGAAACAATTTTTTATAGGCTTATTTCAATATTGTGAATTTATAAAAACAACCTCTGCCACCACAAGCCTGCTTCTCTTTCTCTTCTGATTGTTTCATCTAATTGAGGGAAGATTTTGTTATATTCCGGATCTTAGACCACTATGTCTCAGGTTGTAATCGGCGTAAAAGGGTGACCTTTTTCAAACAAAATAAACAGTAACTATATTTTTATTTTCATTTGGGAGATATCTTTTTCCAAATTAAAACTGTAATCTGATAATGTTCAATGTTCTTATTTTTTTATCTGTAGTATTATAAGTCTAAAGAGATTTTTTAACGTTTTTTATTTCTTACGTTAATTTTAGAATTTCTTTGTTTAATAAAAAAAAAAAACTGATGCATAACGTACGTAACGTACTATGAAAATTTCATGTTCTGTTTAAAAAATATATTTTGTGTAAGAAAGTTTATTTTTAGAAAATCATTAAAAGTATCATGGATCAGGATATAGGTGATGATAATTTTACGTACATACCGCCATCGGTCGGCTTTATAAGTTTCAAGGTGGTAGTGGAACTGTTTTATCCCTTAGTCGCCTCTTACGACACTAACGGGAAGAGAGGGGGTGCTGCTGGTGTAAATTGGCGTAAGTTCTATGCCGAGCGTTTCCAACTCGGTCAGACACAATCGCTAGGTTCACTTCGTTTTAATGTAATTGTCTTTGACTCAATTAAGTTACTTTGGCTCATCACCGTTGACAAACTGAGAAACTTAGTCCGGAATAAAGTTTAAACTGAAACGAGACAGCTGAGTTTTTAAACTTTGTGTACCTATAAACTTTAAGTTCAGTTGAATTGTTTTACATTTTGTATTACTGTCGTTTAATACTATTATTATAATATATTTCTTAATGCAAAAAGTTAAAATTGTTACAAGTGTTATCAGTTTGTTTGTTTGGTTGTTTGAACTCGCTAATCTCACTACTGGTCCGATTTGAAAAATTCTTTCAGTGTTAGATAGCCCATTTATCGACGAAGGCTATAGGCTATATATCGTGACGCTAAGACCAATAGGAGCGTAGTACCAATGGAGAATGTTTGAATGTTTGAAAATCGGGTTTTTTTTTCTTTTGAGAGCTTCTGCTGCGTAAACGGTTAAAGTTTCGCACAAATCATGTATGACTGAATTGATCCTATTCCACGTGGACGAAGTCGCGCGCAGAAGCTAGTTAAAATATATATATATATATATATATTTTTTATATATAGTATAGTCTGTTAAAACCTAACTTACAATATTTGTAACGACCTTTCCTAATGATGTTTTCTATGAGAACATGTTAAGAGTCATATTACAAAGTAAACTAAAATGAAACTTTGAAGTTTGTAGACATATGCCTTTATTGCATAGACATCAAAATGAATCTTGCAAGTATTATTTAGTTATATTCATATTTTTTTTATTATCAGCAAAATACAACGTAAACCTTAAATATTAGAGTCCGATATAAATTATTTCGAATTTTACATTTACACGCAAAGTTGAACAGCGGCTTACGGTTTAAAATCCCCCATTAATCCTCCCTCCTCGCCGGAGGATATGTTTGAGTGTGCAACAAACTTTGTATTGACAGATGTTGAAAACAAACAAGTTTATTCAAACAACTTGCTTTGTTAGCGAATTTTGTAATTTCAAATTTCGTGAGATAACCTGCGTCTGAAGTATGGCGAGAAGTTTGACTTACATCCATGTTACATAAGAATGTTATAAATATGAAAATTTATCCAAGATACTTTGGACCAACAAAAGTGTTAGGAAGTACATTTTTTATTATTGTGTTATATAAAGGCAAATGATTTAAAATTGTTAGCAAATACTCAATCATTAACACTTTTACTTGTATGGGTCTTACCACCATTGTCATTTTTAAACTCCACAACACATTTAGACAACAAATCACTCATGAGTACAAAATTGCGGGAAGTCCTGAATAAGGAAAAGTGTTGACAATGACCGTAAAAGCTTAAAAACATTTTTTTTTGTTTTCGACATATTATATAGTAAGAGATACATTTTCAGCATCATGTATAATAGTGCTGATAAAAATATAAATGTGAAATCCAAAAACAATTACTTAGCAGTCTATAAAAAGGTTTTCCTCTCAGTAAAATCGATATTCATCGAGGCGTTAAATTAAATCGAGATATCATAGGTGGATTGTACCGACCGTGTCTACTTTGTGTATGAAATCATTCATCGAACAGTGACGCCGAACACCATTTACTGATTTATGTTGTTCTGATGTACTAATGGATTACTTTTCTACGGTTCCACCATTACATTTTCAGATAACGACATGATCGAGATGGTTTTGTCTCGTAGAATTGTTTTGTTTTAGGTCCTTTTAAGACAAAAAAACCAACACTGATATAAATTTACTTCTTACATTATTAATTAATTGTTTTATTAATTTTTAAATTCTTTGTCTGAATGTATTGTAGGTATGTGATTGGATAAAAAATGCACTCCTAACCATCATATACCTATACAATTTCTTATGCCCAAAGGTTGCCTGGAAGAGATCGCTCATTAGCGATAAGGCCACCTTTTGTACTTATCTCCTGTTTTTTTTTTTGTAATTTTGCTCATACTCTGTGTACAATAAAGAGTTTTTATTATTATTATTATTTGAAGTGAAAATATTACAAAAAAATTCGGCCAATTAAAACATGATAATAAAAGAATTACTGTTGATACTGTTTAGCAAACATCTGTGTGCTAGTAATTTTATCACACACACACACACACACACACACACACACACACACACACACACACACACACACACACACACACACACACACACACACACACACACACACACACACACACACACACACACACACACACAACATACTGCAGATTCTTTTGTTTATGGTGCCTATTAAGTTGTTTAAGTTAATTGAATAAGATTTAGAGGTCTTAAGGTATATTCTCTTATACTATAACTATTTCAGATTTAAGACAGCTCAGCGTATGAAATATGTGAAGCGATAGCAATGGATCAAAAAACCTTGTTGTTTTTAAAGCTTTAAATTTTAGACTTATTTTTCTTCCATAAAATTAAGTCCAGGGTATCTAGAAATTGTTTGACAAAGAAAGCTTTTTATCAATAGTAGTTTAGGGATTTTCAACAACAAAGAGTTTACATCTTCGTATAGATAAAGAACTAATTTCCAAACCATCACTCTTACAGATTTATTATTCGATAAATTCACTTTATTGTAAGGCAAAGCGATAAGTGTTTCTAAGAGTTTTTAATAGACAATCGAAATTACTCCTTATTTGCTCGAGGCCTAGATGTATTGTTCGCCGATGATAACGTTAAAATAATTAAAAGAAAGATTCGGCAGACAAACATTTTGTTTCGTGTCTATCGTTTTATTTACTTGATACGGTTTTTTTGTGTTTGTTGGAATATTTCCTTCACATTTATATAAAGGTATCGTATTTGAAGATCCTCAGCAGGATGAGAATCCTACGTCACAGGAATCTGGAGATTCGGCAACACACATTTCTATACTAATAAATAAAGCTGAAAAGTTTGTTTGTTTGGTTGTTTGTTTGTTTGTTTGTTTGTTTGTTTGTTTGTTTGTTTGAATGTGGTAATCTCTGGAACTACTGGGCTGATTTGGAAAATTAACTAAATACGTCTACATATATACAAATGTATGGTAAATATGTGTACAGCCAATACACAGTCGACAACTATTCAGTTTGCTGCTGTCATCATTGCTCGAACACTACATTCTAATAAAATATCGAATAGTATTAAATCGCTTGATATAATACTAGACGTCCATTTTAGTATTTACGACTCTTTTTGGAATTTTAATTTTCTAGTGATGAAAGTATTTTGTTTGTAAATTTTGACACAATAGTCTTCATCATCAAAACAGAAATGATTGTTTTGATAAACATTATACTATACATACCGTGTAAAGGATTGACTGTAAAAGGTTCATTTATTTTAAAAGGATTTCAATGTAAAATTGCGTTCAGTAACACGTAATGCTCTTAAAAGTTTCATATGACACACGTTATATTTTCATTAAGCTGATTTAAATTTCTTTATATTTAAATTTATCGAAAGTTTGTGAGGTCTTTAAATGTTTTGACGTTAGGAACATTTAGTTAACAGTCATAATTGTGTTTGCTACAACGACGTGTAATACAACGAAGGCAGTCAAAATAATAACCAATTAAATATGAATTATTAGAGATGACTCAAACAGTACTGGTCAGATCACGAACAAATTTAAATGGCACCACATGAAACGCAACAGCTTTTGATAAAAAAAAGAATCACCAAAATGGGTATTTTGATGATTCTTTCTTTTTAGCAAAACGCTATGAGGTTAAGACAAATAAAAGATACAGTCAAATTGAGCACCTCCTCATTTATTTGAAGGGAGTTAAAATGATAAATATGCATGTATATAGATTAAGGAATCATTGAAAACTTTAATTTTTGTTAAAGAAAGCTTAAGTTGATGTTTAGTGAGAAACAAATTTCTTTCGGAAAGCGAACTTTACCAAGATTATTGCTAAAAGCGGTTAAGAAAACAATATTTGTAAACCGTTTTAAACTTGCGTTTTTATTGATGTGGAGCTCAAATTGTAGGTAACCCAAGAACCTTCGAGGCCCAGACCTTCGTTACTTTATAAAAGCTGAAAATTTCACACCGTATAATACCCATTGTACGCCTTTGATACCTGGTATGTGCTAAACTCACTTCATATCTCATGATAAGCTTCATATTTGGCCATTGCTTCTACCTGTGTTTGGAGCATGAGCTGAGAACTTTTCAGCTTTTATGAAATGACGAAAGTCCCTCTCAGGCCTTTGATCTATAAAGATTTGTCATAAGTTTTGTCATATTTCACAAATACCTTCGCTAATATAATATTTTCGTCCAAAATATACACCGATTCTGGTAAATTGTTTTGATGTTTGATTATACAAAATATTATATGTATATTTTAAGTAATTATCTAATTTTGTTTTATTCTTTTAAAATATAGCTAACAATCTTAAAGTACCTAAGTGTCGAATGATCCAGCTTAGCAGCATAGCTAGCATACTTTATGTATGTTTAAAGAAAACAAAAATGTTTCCCCTAATAGAACATTTATTTTTTCAAACAACACAATGTTAATGTAATTTTTCATATGATGCGTTTTGTATCTTAATCCTGTATCCTCTGAACTTTCAATCCTCAACTTACTCCCTAGCATTAGTAAGGCTAAATAAACTTCTGAATAGAGCTGGTCGTGTGAAATAAGCCATAGAAAGTACCTACGTAGTTCCCTGGATTATGTAAATCTGTGAAGGATAGAAAAGTTAGCAATAACAACTTATGCTTGCCGATAGTCAGATTTTAACGTTTTAACGTAAGTAAGTTTTATGTTATGGTAAGCATTTTAGTCTTTGAAATCATTTTTTATTTATTTATATACTACAATAGTAGGAATAATGTCCAATATCCGAATAATATCCGACCAATAAGGAAATTTGTCTTTTGAAAGTGAGCGAAACGAGAAAGAGGAACAGGCCGTAGGCAGCAGACGGCCAATCGGCAGCAAGAGAAAGAGAATAACAGTTTCATTGGTGTTCTGCAAGTGGTATAACCTGCTCATTAATCTAAATTTTTTTTTTAATCCTGATGATCCTAATCAGGACTTTAACATAGAGTTATGAGATTATTGTATTGTCATCGGCCCTTGACCCCTGTGCAAATTTCCAAGTTAATCAGACTCCTAGAAGTAGGTGAAAATGAAGTTCAAAGATTCCGTTACATACGTACAAGTCAAACTAATAAAAGAGTGTTAAAAAAGTGTATTATATTATAAAGCTATCATCGATTCAAATTAAAATTCTTCAGAGGAGAATTTGTACGAACTCCGCGATTACTCTTAAACATTTTACTTTATTTACTTTACTCTTAGAATTTTAGTCATGTCTTGTAATAACCTCTTTGTTTAAGATGAGGATTAGAGTTTCATCACACTACTCTACTGTGGTTTAGAAATTGTCTCTCTCGAAGCATAGGTACTTCATGTAGTTTGCTTGCACTGACGAGCACGATTTGAATTTTAAAGCACTTAATACTCTTTAGAGCTCAGCGGTTCTGGCAGAGATTTGAATCAGTCGTCAGTTTTATGTCCAATTTCATTGGGATATCTAGTGATAGTTCTAGGAGTAGCATTATGTGAAAGTATTTCACTCGTATAATCATTTCTTATCTGCTTTCTTATCTGCTTGGGTAACAGTAAGGTGGTGAAAGGTATGTTGATAGTCCGATCTTATAAATAGTACCTTAAGGTAACATTTTCGTTTAGACACGTTCATTATTATAGTTACAATATGTACCTACAATCCAAGAGGACAAAACAGGGACACTGTCAGCTACATCAATGGGTCAGACAAAACATTTTTTGACAATATATTTTGAATATTGTTACTTTTAACTTATTACTTTTTGTATACCATTAGTGGTCCTTATTATAAATAAATAAATAAATATTAACAACAACCGCTATGGTGTAGTGTTTATGCTACATTCGCGCCTAAATGCCCCGCGAGTTTGCGGATTCGATTCCCGCTAGGGATGGATATTTATATTTTTACTAACATTTCTTTCCGATTTGTATGTCTGTCCTTGTTCACTCCGAGAAGCCTGTGAACGCCCCAGGAGGCTTCTGAGCTTCTGGAAGGAGCTGGGCTGGCTGAAATAGTCAGCCCTTTTCACGCATAATGGACCATATTGAGTCTAAATGCGGAAAATCGGGCCCACAACAATACAATACAATACAATACGTCTGTCCTTGTAGATCTCCCCACCGCGCCTCGAAAAGCATGTTAAGCTGTCGATCCCTGCTGCTATCATATACATCTGATAGCGATTATTACTCATAGTAGGAAATATATCCGTCAACCCACAGGGGAGCAGCGTTATGAATTAAGTTCCGATCCTTTTCCTACATGGAGAAAGAGGCTTATGCTTAGTAGTGGGATGTTACAGGTTGAATTGTAATCATCGTATCGTCGCCGTAATCTTTAATATTATTTTGATATATCGTAAGCATTTGACGTCGCGTTGGCGCAGCGGTCACAGCACTGGATTGCGATTGGCTGTTGCACGGGCGGTTGCGGATTCGATCCCCGCACACGACAACATTTGTATTGGCCATACAGATGTTCGTCGTGGTCTGGGTGTTTGTGCAGTCCTTGTGGGTCTCCCCACCGTGCCTCGGAGAGCACGTTAAGCTTTCGGTCCCGGTTGTTATGTACACCTGATAACAATCGTTACTCGGTTATCGGATTAAGCTCCGATCCTTCTCCTGCATGGGGAAGAAGCCTATGCCCAACAGTGGGATATTACAGGCTGAATCGATCGAATATCTTAAGCATTATATAACATTTTTTTGTGAAATTAAATGTTTAATATTTTAATAAATGCTTTGCTAGAAGTAAAATATCCTAGAAACTTAGACGTATGTTTTCTTTCAATTTGTTTATATTTGGCTAAGAACAGGAAATTAAATAGAAATCTGTTGGTGAATAAAATACGTGCCCTCTCTTTAGGAAAAACGTGCAGTAGTTTATATACTGAACTAGTTTCTACCCGCGTTCTTCCGCGTTCTACTTTCAGACGGAAAGTTTGGTTTAATTTCTTCTATACCTATACAAATATTAATATATATAATTATTGACTTATTAATATGTATAATATCTGACTTCATAAATAATTAAAAAAAACTACGTTTAATGAACACTTATATATAAGAATCGGTGCTAAGGCAAATTTTTCAAAAGCCGGTTTTGTCTCGAACAGTGGTTCTTCAACTTTTAGTGATAACAGACCACTTGTTAAAATGCATGTTTTGGCATGAACCAACAACTGTTTTTATGAAAAATATAGAGTACTCAGTTATTCCTAATTAGCAGTATTTTTTAAATTTATTACTTTATAGTGTCTGTATTAAGTTTTTTTTTGTAAACTACGGTAGGATTTTTTTAGACTAGACCAGGTACACTATAGTAGGTTCCATTTTCGTTTATTGTAATCTATATATATAAAAGAGTTACCCACCCATTGACTCATCACGATATCTCTGGAACCATAAGGCGTAGAGACTTGAATTTCGGTAGGAATATTCCTTTCGCCGAGTAGAGGTCAGCTAAGAACGGATTTTACGAAATTCCACCCCTAAGGGGGTTAAACAGGGGTTGGAAGTTTGTATGAAAGGCGTATGTTTTTGAAGTAAGAGACTTGAAATTCAAAATTTATGCTCTATAAGATGGTGTTGAGGTGTACTAATAATGTATTTTGTGAAATTAATCCCCTTTTGGGGTTAAAACAGGGGATGATAGTTTGTATGAAAGTCCAATAAAAAATAGACCTACAAACTTGAAATTAGGAAAGGCTATAGCTATGATTTTCCTCAAATTAACGCGGGGGTAACCGCGGGGCACAGCTAGTATAATATATAATAAATAGGATTTCTTTAATACCCATTATGTTATTGTTACCCAGATATGGGTAGGCTTACGAAAACTGTTGCGCGCCTTATAAAATATAGATCCTAAGAAACGAGAAGCGAAAAAGGAATCGACTCCGAAGAAATGGACAGGTAGCCTTGTCGGGAGACGGTTAATAAATGTAATAAACCTAAATGAAAACCCATAAGAAAGCCGTAGATAAAGTATCGTGAAAATTACATCGCCTAAGTAAACAAAAATGCTTATAAAATTAAAACTACTGGGTCAAACTGAATACAATTTTTATAGGACCTAATGGTAAGAATTTTCCATCAAAACCACCAGGATCAAAAATCTTTAAGTAATCGGTGTACATGTGAACAAAGTATCGCGAAAATTGCATCGTCCTAGTTAACATTTATTCATAAAATAAAAACTACTGAGCTTAACTAATAAAAAAAATTATGATTATATTTAAAAAAAATCACGTATATCGGATTAGAAATCTCAATGTAATTGGTTTACACACATATAACAAAATGTACCAACCTTGAATTGAAAACCTCCTACTATTTGAAATTGGTTAAAAATGAATTAACGAAATTATTGTAATGATACTACCCTATGGCCTGGTAACCAATCATCATGCTTATGACAATCCTGGTCACGTGGACCATTTTGTAATGAATCTATTGGATATACTTAGATATCCTTATCATCACGGCCGCAATTGTAACTATACATATAATACTATGGGGTGTGGTGAGAAAGACCCCAACATATATAAATTTATAACATGCTGGTCACGAAGAACCAAAATGTGACACTATCATGGTAGTGGCGTTACAAGCTAATATTAAGCTTAATAGGACATTAAATGTCTTTGGCCTTATGAATGCGATCGTCTAGAATAAGGAAGGACTCTACGTTGTGTTTGATTTTTGTTCCAGAGTAACTTAAGTTCTTATTGTGGTATGCCGAAGGAAAGACATAGTATATGTTATTAGAAGCCTTGATTTCTATATAAACTCTACAACTAACAAACATCCTACCTAGCCACTAATTTAAAATAACATTTCTGCATAATGACATTAAATTACTGAAATTAATTTAATTGAAAAGATATTTACACTTACCAGTGATATAAATACTATAGATAACTAACTTCTGGAATACTATTTAAAAAAAGAAAGGAAAATATTAAGCTTTACATTACCTCATAAGTAAATTAATTAAGAATTAATAAAATTTAGTAAATTAGAACCGTTAAGAATAAATAGGAATAAACTTATTTATTTAGAAATAACTATCACCTACTGTTTAACTAAAAGATCTGATATCTCCTTAAGAATGTGTAAATTATAATTGCTAATATTTTTTTAGTGAATCTAGATAGCTAAAATAGAAATAAAGTTAAATAATTATATTCAAGATATCCTATAATGACATTGATTAATTGAATAGTGTCTAAGTTTCTTTTACATGTATTTTTAGATCAAACCTGATATAATAGATAGCTTCTGATATCTCTAAACAAATGAAATAAATATCAATAGATAAGTAAATGAAATAATGATTAAATACATATTATATAGCTATTAATTATCTTGAAATGATTTATTCAGTTAATAAATTATCTCAGATAATTGTGAAAGATAAATTGTAGTGTTTGTTTGTATGTGTTATTCTGTTAGGATAGGGTTTATAGGTATTAGGGAATTAAAAGGCCGGGTTCAGCTGAACCCGGGGGTCGCAACCACCATAACCCCTCCGACCCTATCCGATCCACACCGTGCTGAAGGCTCTAAATTAAATTAGGCACAACGTTGGTGCTATTAAATCAAAAGAAGGGTAGTAGGTAGGAAATTAAGAGAACCCAATTCTCTACAGTAAGTTAGATGGAAATATATCCTGTCTAACAAATGCTTGTTTCATACCGTTGCAGTACAATCATGCAATGACTGTATTTGAGTAATCCCTTGGAATGCCATATAGACATAACCAGTGAATTACTAGAGTTGATGTAATTACCAAGCTGTAAACAGACATGGTACTAAGATGTGTTCCTCGTGAACAAAAGGAGATCGTGTCTACTGATCTTTCATTGTGTGCTTACTAGCCACATACGGGAACTTCGGTCACACAACTACTTTGAAATTCGATCACGAAACCTACTACTTTTGTCACAATAGGATTGTATAGTGTAAGTTCCCATAGGAAGACCTACTGAGTTACGAGTCTATAGTCCGCTATAGTGTCAAGCCTAGCCACCATTGTGAGATGGGTCAAACAGCGACTAGCGACTTGCGACAACGCAACCTTTCGAGTGTCCTATAAGGAGATTAAGAATAAATATAGGTATAAGACCAACATGTAAAGTGGGTGTATTGTGCAGGTTTGCCCTTGCATGACTCACAGCACTCACATGAAACAGCATTCATTAAACAGAATAGGTTGTTCAATTGAAACACTGAACCAGTAATTAAGTTGTTAAACATTTGAATATATCAGGCTCTCTCAGGAACTGATTGGATTTATCAAGGACATGGAAGTGTCGAGAGATAAATAAAACAATTAAAATATAACATACTTCATTTACTCAATCAGAATCTCTGAGAGTATCTCATTTTCACAATGAAAAGAGAATATATATTTAATAGGTTTTATAATCCATCAATGTTTGTATGTTTGTACAACACAAGAGGGCTTGATTAAGGCTTGGCTTAAATCTCAGTAAATCCGCCTTAGGACTTAACAGAGACCGTCCACAAAAATTAGCAATAAATTAATTGGAAGAGTGAATATGTTTCTCTATTAGTCTAAAATAGAACTTCATACCACTGTCCAAATATAAATTACTAACCTTTGTTGCAGTTCAAACAACTACCATACACTAGGTGTCTGGTGAAGTTTGTCCATGTCTCTTATCAAAGATAAGGAAACGTACGTATAGTATTTACCAGGAACATAGTTCGATTAGGCAAATACAAACGCAGAGGTTAGGTAGGAAGTACACGCAACTTTCTTTACTAGATAGACCAGATTAGGACCTGCCTAGCATCGATGACGCGATGAACTGTGGCTTAGACGGGCCAAGCCTTATAGGGGATACCTATAATAAAACACTGGCGAATACAAACATTTATGGATTCACCTGGACATGGTTTATATAGTTCAATGAAAGTCATCGTAAGAATGAGACACTCCAGTCTACCAGATACCTCGTCTTGACACTCATTTAAGAACATAAATTCTTAGATCAATGTTCAAAACTACAAGAGTTTGTGTAATGTCAAAGTTCAGTGTATAATTACCTCATCTTAGAATGTATTCAAGAGCTAAAAGCATCCTTGAACCCATTCAAGACTACAACCACCTTGTTACCTCGTTCCAACATATATTTAAAAACTACAAGTTCTTAAATTAATGTTTAGAACTACGAGAGTTAGTGTAATGTCAAAATGAAGCCAAATATACATATATCTATACTAATATAATAAAGCTGAAGAGTTTGTTTGTTTGATTGTTTGTTTGTTTGTTTGTTTGTTTGTTTGAACGCGCTAATCTCAGGATCTACTGGTCCGATTTGAAAAATTCTTTCAGTGTTAGATAGCCCATTTATCGAGGAAGGCTATAGGCTATATATCATCACGCTAAGACTAATAGGAGCGTAGCACCAATGAAGAATGTTTCAAAATCGGTGTTTTTTTCCTTTTGAGAGCTTCTGCGGCGTAAACGATTAAAGTTTCGCTCAAATCATGTTTGACAGAAATAGTCCTATTCCACGGGGACGAAGTCGCGCGCAGAATCTAGTATATATATATATACATATACATATACATACATACATATACATTCAATAGAAGCACATTTATATGTAGAGAATATTCAACAAGATACGACAAATAATCATTAGTTCGTTTATAGGTCATATTTTTCTAGAATCATTCACTACACTATCTACTTCCAAGGTAATGACTTCATTAAACAACACAGTAAAATTTCATTTCATTATTCAAATACACCCTAACGAAATTCTATTTAACCCTTACTATAGCCATATCTAATATGATAGTTTTAACCAAAGATTCATTCAATTTATATATGTAATTTAAAGTTAAACGAATGTAATTTCGTTTCATTCTATCAACATCATATTGTGATCATTATTTAAACTAGATTTCATTTTATCAGTTAAACTCAATATAACCATGGTCATAAGGCTTATTTCATAATAATTTCATTCAATAATCAATCAATAATTAATAGTATCAATGTAAACCTAGATAATAATTCATTAGATATCTTTTATTAAAAATCTCCGTAAAAGTTATAAAAATCAGTAGAAGAAACGCATCATGCATCATTTTAATTCTACACCAATTGGTGATCAAAGTGTATCAAAATTGTGAAATTATTTCACATGTATATATAAAAAATAATGCATCGAACCACAGGAGCTCTTGACCAAAGGAACTGCAGACTCTACACAGGTTTCACTGAATTTAATTAGCGGATTACAATTAAAATTTTATAATAAAGAATTGCACTTAATAATAATCACTAAAATAAATTAAACTATTTCGCGAACTACACTGAAGCTACATTGCCACACTCGGCCAGCTTACGCTAATGAAATCTCTGATCCAAACCTAAAAATACTTTAGGTATCCTATGTTTGATCTAGGTCAGAAATTCCATAGCTTCGCCAGCCGAGGGGCCGCGACGGCCGCGGAGGCCTACGTGCTCTCTTCCTCAATACTGTACTTCGAATTCCCGAGTCCAAAACCGAATCTGAATCTCAATCTGAATCTGAATCTGAATGCCCTCTCCCCGACGCCTCAACCATATATATCCAGCCCAGCGTCTCTTTTTCCCCCACCCTTATACGCCAACCATAGCACGCCCTGCAGTGTTGCCATTTTCACGGCAATTGCCATGTTACACGAAAATTTGGATATATTCGGTGATAAAATGCGGTACACAACAGTACGTTCATTGCCGTGTTCAAAAACACAGCAATCCAATGTGTAATTGTTTTTTTCCTAATAATTTAATCGATAGTTTATAAGTCATTATAGTGCAACACAAAACAAGAACAAGAAATAAAATTATTACAAAAAAACAAGGAATAAAATTATTACTTCCTCAATAAATTGAGCTTTACTGGCTGTAAGCACTTTTATCCGATCCAAAGGAAATTGCGTAAATCAATTAAACAAAACACGACAAAAGGTAAACAATATAAAGGGAAAAAACAAATATACATTGAATAAAGCCGAAGAAAAAAATGTTAGTTACGATAAATTTGTATGACGGTTGTGAAGAATAATGTATTATTCAACCGATTTCAAAAGGAAGTTATTTAACCGACTTCGAAAAAGGAGGCAGTTACTCAATTCGACCGCATAAATATATTTTTTTTATGTACGTTCGGGGACAACCCCGTCGTTCACGAACCGATTCCTACAATTCTTCCTTGTTTGAAAGGAGACATCCCAAGGGTGGCACCATGATAAGAAAACCAGGACATGATAATGGAATCCCAGATAAACCGAGGGGAACCCTCGAAAATCGCAGTGACGACAAGTGCGCTTGTCAACTCTTTCCCGTCCACCCACGTTGCACTACTTGTCGATACACTCGAAGTCAGTTTTCTCGTTCGCTGCTAGCAAACACAATTATTTATTGTCATTTTTAATCTTACGTGTTAATGTAAAGTAAATACACGTCAATTTTGTAGTTTTTATTCCAAAACACGGTAACTTAAAACTTTGTGATGGCAACCCTGGCGCCATGTGACTCCAGCAAAAAACTGTATCCCACGCCTACCCAACGCTTAGGGCCGATTCCACCGTTTGCATTGAAACTAAGTTTAATAAAACTACGTTTTGCTTAATCGAATTTATAGTTCGATTCTAATCTTGGTTTTCGTTTAATTATTATTACGAATCATTTGTATGGGAATACAGCAAAGTGCTGTTTTAAGACTTCTTCAGGCAATTCTTTTTTTAAAATCTCTCTCCGCAACAACCATCCTCATACTTCAAGGAACATAAAAAAGAATTAGCGCAATCGGTTCAGCCGCTCTCAAGATTTGCGCTTAGCAACATATTCAGCTATTCATTTATATACAGGGTGAGGCGTAATTAATGGATAATCCTTTACCTGCAGCTGGAGAATATCATAACGGATCAGAAAAACACAATTCATGTTTAGTAAAAGTATCATGGTTTTTTAGTTATCGGCCATTTTTTAAAAATCTAGAAAAATGACACCCTTGCTCACTAATTTTGTTGTCACAGTCGCAAAACATGAATTATCTGTATAAGATTTTTATTTATTAAACTTGAATAGATGTACTATCAAATGTATTATGTCATTTTTGTGCTGTTGCCTAATTTTTTTTTTCAAATGCAACCGAAAATTTTTTTTCTTCTTTCAAATAATTTTTCCTTTGTGTTTGATCGCTCATATCTTAAAAAAAATGTATGGAGACTTGAATGACCAACTTACGAAAAACTAGCCTATTTAATTGAGATTGTAAAAAGGTATAACAGATAGTATTTGATTCTTCGGTTTTAAAGAATTTTTATAATTTATAAAAATAGAGCCCATTTATTGTTTTAATCACAGATTTTTTTTTTAAATTTTTTTTAAATCTATTTTATTTATTTATGAATTAAATTTAAAGGAGCTGAAAGAAAAGAAGGTTACCTTTGCACAGTTTATTATTTACTTTCATAACAAGTGTTCAAAATGACACAAAACACAAAAAAATCCACTGAGAGTACCCATTTCTTGTACCCGCTTTATTACCTTTTTTATTACCGCTCCGACGACGAAAACCAAAAGACGGAAGTGTTGTCTCATTCTTTCATGCAATGGGTGAAAGAGACACACAAAATAATAACATCAATGTTTGTTTGCGTAATTGTTTGTCGGCGTATTGTGTGTGAAGTTTTAGACAGTTGCTAGAGTCAGTGTGCTACCATACTACTTCCACGAGATACGTGTTGTTAGTTAGAATTTATTATTATTAATAAAGTGCTGTGACCTCGGACTTGATTTTGCTCAGTGATATGGACTTGGTGATCCCGTGATACAAATATTGATCTTGTGCTCTAACCCCGGACTTGTTTATTGCTAGTGATTTGGACTTTTAGCCTAGACATACCTCGCGTCGAGTGCAATGCCTCGATTTGTGTACACACCCGCGGAGTATGCAGAAATGAATTTTATTTACGGTCAGTGTGGTGGTAATGCAAGTCAAGCCGCAGAAATCTATCGGGCAAAGTTTTCTAACGCCCGTCATCTTGACTACCGGGTATTTCTAAGATTGCATAATGCGTACAAGGAACGCAGAATTCCTGGAACTGGTGTCGGCGGTAGTAACGATGGGAGGTCACACCAACACGATGACGACATAGTCCTTGCAGAGGTTGAAGCTGATCCTACCAGCTCCTTGCAAAAAATATCAAGCCACACAGGCATATCAACAAGAACTGTAAACAGGATTTTAAAATGCGAGAAGCTTCATCCCTTTCATTATAAACGTGTACAAAGTCTTCAAGAAAATTCAAGTCCGAGGTCACAGCACTTTATTAATAATAATAAATTCTAACTAACAACACGTATCTCGTGGAAGTAGTATGGTAGCACACTGACTCTAGCAACTGTCTAAAACTTCACACACAATACGCCGACAAACAATTACGCAAACAAACATTGATGATATGTGATGATGATGATATTCTTTTGTGTGTCTCTTTCACCCATTGCATGAAAGAATGAGACAACACTTCCGTCTTTTATTTTTCGTCGTCGGAGCGGTAATAAAAAAGGTAATAAAGCGGGTACAAAAAATGGGTACTCTCAGTGGATTTTTTGTGTTTTGTGTCATTTTGAACACTTGTTATGAAAGTAAATAATAAACTGTGCAAAGGTAACCTTCTTTTCTTTCAGCTCCTTTAAATTTAATTCATAAATGAATAAAATAGATTTAAAATAAAATTTAAAAAAATCTGTGATTAAAACAATAAATCGGCTCTATTTTTATAAATTATAAAAATTCTTTGAAACCGAAGGATCAAATACTATCTGTTATACCTTTTTACAATCTCAATTAAATAGGCTAGTTTTTTGTAAGTTGGTCATTCAAGTCTCCATACATTTTTTTAAGATATGAGCGATTAAACACAAAGGAAAAATTATTTGAAAGAAGAAAAAAAATTTTCGGTTGCATTTGAAAAAAAAAATTAGGCAACAGCACAAAAATGACATAATACATTTGATAGTACATCTATTCAAGTTTAATAAATAAAAATCTTATACAGATAATTCATGTTTTTGCGACTGTGACAACAAAATTAGTGAGCAAGGGTGTCATTTTTCTAGATTTTTAAAAAATGGCCGATAACTAAAAAACCATGATACTTTTACTAAACATGAATTGTGTTTTTCTGATCCGTTATGATATTCTCCAGCTGCAGGTAAAGGATTATCCATTAATTACGCCTCACCCTGTATATAGAGATACACTACTATAAACTCGAGTATCAGAATATATCATATGACAACTTGACAAGATTTGTTTTTAATAGGTTAGACCGTTAGAAGCTCTAGACAAACCGTGTTTACACAGCTAAACGCCAAAAATCGGTCGTTTAGAATTTAAACTCAGTTATTCTCTAACTGCGTTTAGTTTATGTTGGTGAAATGCAATTTTCAGCTCTAAACTCCGTTAAACGCGTAAACCGAGTTTACGTCGAACTAATCGCGATTATTTCAATTAGTGAAACCGGCCCTTAGAATGTTTCACCTTATCAAAGTTTTAACAAATCTGTCAACACAACAAATTTAAGCTTGTCTCGAATATATTTAAAATTTATCACCTAATATTTTAAACCGATAACTAAGCTGTTTGAGTTCCCAGCAAATAAATCTCTTTCTCAAGTACAACTTAAAATTTGAGACCCTAATGAAATAGAACAATTTTTGTTCATTAAGATGACTGAGTTATGTTTACGTGTCAACACACATTTCGATTTATGCGTTTGTTATCTCAAGTATAACTTAAAATTTATAGACTAATAATTTAGAACCATTTCCGTTCACTAAAACAATCGAATTGTGTTCTTGTGTCACGTTACATTATGTATGGATTTCCTTACTGTAACTTCCAAAAGATTGCACCAAATCGGATCTCTTTTTTTGTGGTCGTTGTTGTCAGAACAAAGTTTGTATAAAATAAAAAGAATATATTATAGAAAATAAGTTAATCATCATATTCACGAAAAAAGGACGGTACGATGCTTTCCGAGTTAGTTTAGTATAAAAAACTACCTTAAATTATTTAGCAGCACTGATAATTTCATAACTCCTTAAATCTAACGTCGAAATATCAAGGTTTTTAACACTTTCACAGTCCCCATACAATGTTACGAAACTATTCCATAAGTCCAAACAGTTAGTGACTAATATAGAATATTTACAAGTACTTATATAGAAAATCATATGATAAGTCGTATTTTCTTTTCCCGAGTTTTCCTATTTTCATTTGTGAGCCCAATGTGGGCTCAGAAATGAAAATTCAGAACAAGTTACTCAATAGGTGTGAGCCCAATGTGGGCTCACGGACTTGGAGCCTACGCATGACGTGAGCCCACATTGGGCTCATAGGACTGTGAACGTGTTAAATTGCGTGCAAAAACACTCACATCGAAATCACAGACTAGAACGTCGGCACGCACAACGAACAATACTTTTGCAATTATGCTAATTTTGAATAACTTATATTTCCAGCTCAGTAGGTAGCGTCTATTTTAAACAACGAAACATTTTAAGATTTATCATTCACAAACACTAAATTAATTCCGACACTTCTAATTATAGAAAGTTTATGATTAATGTGTGTTGAAGTGTGAAACGTTTTACAGTCCCTACGGTGGAGACTGCTTTAGAGAAAATTTAGACCAATTCGAAACCAACTCGTAATATTTAATTAATACAAAGTCCCAATCGGCTACTAAGACAATTCAACACCCATGAAGGCATATTATCCAAGAACGTAGTTATTTACGAAGTACTTGTATCGACCTAAAAGTTATACACGTAAATTAACAACTCCGGTCCAGTGTTCCTAGCGAGTAAGTTTCGGAAGAAACCGCACTCGATTATTATTAAATCATACCCCTTAACTTTAACAATTTTATTGATGAAAAGTTATCAGAACATATACCTACATATTTTAAGCCATTTTAAAATTTAGACAAAGCCGAAACCTAAACCGCAGGTAATTAAGAACGTTACAGCATGAATTATAATTTTATCTACATTATTAATTAAAACACATATTTGTAATAGAGAACTGTTCTTTTTTGTTATTTCAGTATTGGAAATAATACCTGTTATATCATCTCTCTCTTAATATTGCTATGATCGCAGCAATATATATTTATTTATTTACACTTTATTGTACACCAAACAAGAAACAAAATAAATAAGCAACATTAACAGCGATTATTAAAAAAAAAATGTACAAAAGGCGGCCTTATTGCTTGAAAGCAATCTCTTCCAGGCAACCTTAGGGTAAAGGAGATGATACATTGAAGGTGTAGATGCACAGTTTATACTTTTTTATTATATTCAATAAATAGACATACATACATATATAGATAAATTATTTACATATACATACATACACACATACATACACATATACATAAACCTACATTAGTTCATACTACATAAATGAGAAGTTTTTACCTAGATTAATAATGACAAAATAAGAAAATCATAAGACCGGGAGCCTAAAGCTCATTAGCTTAATAATTATTAAGTCCCATTCATTTTAAGAAAGTGTTGTTTAACGGATTTCTTAAAAATAGGAAGGGATTGAGAACATCTAATTTTCAAGGGCAAGGAATTCCAAAGTCAAGCAGCTTGTACGGTGAAGGATTTGGTGTCGAAAGTAGAGGAATGAGAAGGAATTTCAAGAAGTAGATTGTCACTAGACCGTAAACTACGTTCATGTAAATCATTTAGATATTTAAACCGCTCTCTTAGGTAAGATGGAGTTGCCGGATTAAGCAAGATGCAGTACAATAGCCTAAGAATGTGAGTATTCCTGCGAAGGCGAATTGGGAGCCACTTGAGTTTTTTGCGAAAATCGGAAATGTGATCATATTTGCGGAGACCAAATATGAATCGGATACATAAATTTTGAATGCGCTCAAGCTTATTCAATTGCTCCTCGGTTATGTCAAGATAGCAAGTGTCAGCATAGTCATAGATAGGTAAGAGAAGACTATGTGCTAGCGCAATTTTGGTGGACGTAGGAAGGAAATTTTGTAGCAAGCGAAGGGATCCCACAGCAGAAAAAATTTTTCGACTTATTTCACAAATCTGTGGACACCAAGAAAGGTTTTGATCAAATATGATTCCTAAATTTGTCACCTGCTCGCTGTATGGAATATCAACACCGTTAACTAACCCGTTAACCGTTAACCGTTAAATATATATACAAATAAATAAAATTGGAGTGTCTGTTTGTAATATTAAAATAACCGCTTTTTACTAAATGCATATGGATACACGGTAAATATACCAAAATAACATTTTTTACAATTTTTGTCTGTCTGTCTGTCTGTCTCTTTGTTCCGCTAATCTCAGAAACGGCTGGACCGGTTTTGGCGGGACTTTCACTGGCAGATAGCTAATGTAATAAGATGTAACTTAGGCTACTTTATTTTTAGATTTTTTATTTTATTTTTATAACTGCGAACTGAACAAAACTTTTTTGTTGAATTCCACGCGGACGAAGTCGCGGGCACAGCAGCTAGTAATACGAGTGTAATAAAATACAAAATATAATAAATTGAAATTAAGGAGTGTTTAAAGAATTTTATCTGCAATGATTTTACAGTAAACCTAGTTATACCAGCAAAATTAATGCACCTATAAGGCTTGAATCGAATAAATCTGAGTAATCAAATGTAAAATACACTGTTTTTAATATGCACGGTGATCTACGAGTATTATATGAAGCTACAACCACACTTGTTGAAAGTTAAGTGTCAAAAGAGCCTTTGCCATCATTATGTCTTAGTGTCAGCGAGATTATTATGAAGATAAATAATGAGACCACGACAAACATTTCTGTACGTCCCATAAAAACATTTCTTATGAGAGGATAGTACAACAGCCAGCGGCAGTGGGCTTTACGTAAACCTATTGTTTAACGGATGGTTCCAATATTTTATCTATCTTTGATTTTACTTACTACTGTTACAATTCTCTATTTATATATAAAATTCCCATCCTTCTCCTACATGGAGAAGAGGCCTATGCCCAACAGTGGGATATTACAGGCTGTATCGTGATCGTGATATAAAATTCCACGAAAAAATATATAAGACTGCCAAAGAATAAAAAACTAAATACTTTATTACTGTCATTCTTTCTCTACAAATAAAAAAGTTTATCTACGTGTACAATAACATACCTGACTGAAAATTGTAAAGTAAAAAATTAACAAATCATGAAATGTACTATTATGATTACGTAAATCAATTAAGTTCTAGAAGCTGAATCAAATAAAAAGAAAGGAATTTTTAAGCTACGCCGTACTTGAATAGAACCACAAATTGATACACAAAAACAAACCTATGTAGGTATACACGTACAACTGTAAACTGTGTAGGTATGCAATCTTACGGTACTTGCGAACACATTAGTTAAAATAATTAATCGAGATAAATATCACATTGGTATTGTTATACTTTCATTCATACTAATTTAAAATATGGTTGTATATTTACATACAGACTAAACATGCAAAAAATAGCTAAAATATTAACCTCTCCATACTTCAACTAGTTACAACTTTTTATGTTTAGAGATTCACGTAAAACTTTGGTAAAATTTCTGTTACGCATACCTCAGCCGAAACGCGGTCATGAAATCATTCCACGGAATTATTAAATGGAGTTAGATTTAGTAAATTGTCATTATCTTTCATGAAATACATATTTAGAATTTATAGTTTATACGCAAAATATTTTTCCTCACGCAAAGAAATTCCATAAAATTTTCGCTTGCAAATAAATTGACGTGTCTGTCAGACATTTGCCTGTCTTTTAACATTATTATTTAAAAGTTGTAGTAACCGAATTAATTTTAGCGCATCTAATTTTAGACATTATTATAACCAATTAGAGTAATTATACCTATTCGCGTTAAGAATTAAATTGTGATTGTCTCTTAGCTTGGTCACGTCTCTTGAACAATTAGATCAAAGTAAATTAGAATGAAATTTTAATATTATGCAATACAGTTAAAGTAACCCCTTAAAACATGGGTTTTTAATTTTTATATTCATGGTATAGCGTAGCCGATAGACGCACGACTACCTCAATAAAATACTTATACTCAATAATATTTACTGTGGTTAGTTGATCAAGGGACTTGGCTAAGATGACATATAACAATGAGTTGTTTTTTTACATAGCTACGAAAGGCAAACAATCGTACGGCTCACCTGATGGTAAACGATTACCGTAGCTTATAGACTATCCCCAATCCCTCCAGGAGCACTGGTAACCTTACTTACCAACAGTACCACAATACTGCTGAAAACAGTAATATTTAGCTGTCGTCTTCTGTAAATTTGAGGTACTACCCCAGTTGGGCTACTCCATATTATGAGAAAAAAAATTCCTGCTGTGCCCTACCTCAGTTGTGATATTTTCTTAATACGAATAGACTATAGTATGCTAGTTTATGTGCGGTAATTATTATTAGGCATTAAAATAATTATTATATGACATCATAAGATATATCAGGAATGTATATGTGTGTGTTAAGTTACAGGATAATAAACATGTTATGTGTATGTAATGTACAGACGATGTCTTTACAAAATTAAATACGTATGTAACTTTGTTCAAGAATGTTACAATATTACTCACTCTGCGAGAGTCTCTTATATAACTTAATAAAACATTTTAGCACTGAATCAGTTACGCTTTGACACAATAGAGTTCTCATCCTATTTCACTAAGGCATATCAAGAAGTTAGGAGTGTTTGAATTCATGGGAAATATTCATGGAATGTATTAAAGTACTATTATTTAATAAATCCGATGATATAGTTTGAAGGTTATGTCTATCGATAATTCGATACACTTGGGATTATAGAGTAAATTCTATTAAATTTTGTGACTAAGTTACAGTTGCTTAATAGCACCAGGTTACATTACCCAAGTTTGTAATGTACCCAATATTATAATGTAGCAATTTTTTAAATGGTAAATTATTTTAGCTACCATGAAATTAATAAAAAAATTTAAGCGTAGAAGTTTGGACGAGTAGTGCGTATAATTAATTTATGGCGAAATAAATCATTTTATTTTATTAGAAATACTACACGGAAAAATATTCAATTAGAACTAATTAATAAATGAATAGAGCTATAAAAAAATAACACGACTTCAATAATCCGAGAATTTAATGGTAATAAATTAACATTTGAGGCGATTTATTCGAGTGTATAATTGAATCGACGGATTACATACGTTACGCCGGAGTATGATTAAAAAATCTTTAATTCGAAATAGTGACTTACCTAGATCGAAATATAGGTATTGGAATTTGTAATTAACAGTATATTTTATTTGTTGGTAGAACAAATATTGAATACGTAATTGATTTTCCGGTTCAAAGGTGATTACTTCAGTATTTACATTGAATTTTTTTTTTGTGTAAAATTGGTTGAACGATAAAATTGCTTCACAGTTGAACGCTATAGGCATAGTCAGAAGCCTGTAAGTAACCTACTGTTGAGTGATGGCCTCTTCTCCAGAGAAGCCTAATCCACTATGTCGCTTCATTACGTTTTCTCTATCTTGTCTTATCTCTCTTATCTTGTTGTGTGTACACAATTTTTCTCTCCATGTAAAATCAAATTTAATCAAATTTAAACCTTGTATATACGTACATAGATATACTACTAGATGTTAAGAATACCTAGGCATTCTATGCAGAACCTGAATTATATACTTTGCCGGTACCATATATTAAAATACTAACTGTAAACGCAAATAAATACATATATTTACGTAAATGAAATTCGCTTTCCAAAGCCTGTCATTAAAAAGTAAAAGCAGATTCCGCCCAAGTGAACGAAGGTAAAAGAATGTGAATTTGACAAAATATAACGCCGTTTTCAAAAATTTATTATTAAAATTGTCTGGTTTTGTAACGTTGCGAGGTATTTTTATAATGGTAAAGAGATTTATATGATTTAATTTCCTACGCATTACGATTTGCGGATGATTTTTTTTTATTTAACAGTCACATCTTTCATATAGGATACGTTAGTATTCGTATACATTATATACTTTTGGTAAAATATACATACCAGACCTTTTTTTCCTTCGTTCCTTCTTGTTTTTGATGCTCGGTCACTTGCGGTAGCAATTTGTAGGTTGAGGTTTTCGACGTGAGAATTCTGATCTTAATCTACCTCGAGACGGTTTCGAGCATCCTACAGACATGTTTAAAAGTAAATAATTTTTTTCTTAATCATTGGATTTATTTCTATTAAGATACTTTAGGTTATGCACTAACTCTATCAAACACCATTGCGGCTTATTTTCTTGATTCTATAGTTGCATTATATATAAATTTCTATGTCATAGTTTCAATTATATGCAAGTCGAAATCCTTTCGATTTCCATTCCTAACTCCTCCTTTCAATTTTTCAGCTATCGACGCATTTGTGACTCCATCGTATTCTGCATGTGGGTGGCAATGATCAATAACATAAAGGGATTCACTTGCTTCTTTGCTGGCTTTTTCTATGTAACAAAATGATACTGCAGATATTTTATTTAATCGAAATCTGAGTGATATATACCTTTTACGTACACATTATAAAAAAAGTGAGTATCTTTAACAGCCGCATATTAATTTCACTGGTGTCTATGAATGCTGAGAGTACCTGGTATTCGGCACAACATTGTAACTTATAGGTGACAAGCGGCTCGCTAAGACGACATTGGACGACGATTTCGTTACCCTGAGGTCATATTCAAAAACCCTTGTTTAATAAATTTCAAAAAAGGAGGAGAATCTCGATTTTTACTTGGTGTACCGATTATAATTTTTTTTTGACATCTAGTGTTTGTCGTTTGTTTTTTTTCTTTATTAGAGCGAGATTTGACGAATACTTTTTGAGTGATCCCTCATAATGTGTACATAATGTTACTATACTTATCTATGAAAATTAAAGTCGTTTTTCTTTGTTTAAGGGCCTATGCAAACCACGTTTTTTAAGCGCGCCGTCGACGCGCGTTTCTAAAACGCCCGTCGACGGCGCGTTTGTATCGCGACACACGCGCGTTTGCATCGCGTCTGTATCGCGTGACACGCGCGTCGACGACGGCGCGTTTTTATCATACAGAGCAGTTTGTTGGCGTTTGTATCGATTCAAAAGCGCGTCGACGGCGCGTCTGTATCGATACAAACGCGCGTTTGCATCGCGTTTGTATCGCGTCACACGCGCGTTTGCACCGCGTCTGTATCGCGTGACACGCGCGTTTAAAAAACGTGGTTTGCATAGGCCCTAAGAACAACAAATACATTATATACATTGTCACGTATTTGAAATTATGGTTTTCTGAATATAAGAAACCAGGTTTTAGAATATTGAGCTTAGGCCTAGTCCTAGCAATGAACGCTTGATTATATTCCTTTTTGAGAATTTGGTTGCGTTTGCCTATTAAAGGCTTTCAGAGTAAACTGGTATTCCTTAATGGAACACGGATAAGCTTAAAACAGAGTTTATGATTTTAATAGAGATGAATTTATGCTCATCAGTACCTATTGACTGCAGCCTGCTGTCTAATACTAAAATAATTTGATCAGAAATGTATTGACAAAAGTATTTTGATGCTTTGTGCATTATACTAACGTACTTACGTGTATTTGCAATTAGAATCCCACAGCTGCACGTAGTTGAGTGCAATTTTCAATTGTCGTCGAGATTTTTCTTTATTTTTTCACTAATAAACTATGACACCTCAACTCAGATGTGTTTAAACGTATAATACACTAGCTTCTGCGCGCGACTTCGTCGGCGTGGACTCCGCTCCTATTGGTCTTAGCATGATGATATGTAGCCTATAGCCTTCCTCGATAAATGGGCTATCTAACACTGAAAGAATTTTTCAAATCGGACCAGTAGATCCTGAGATTAGCGCGTTCAAACAAACAGACAAACAAACAAACAATCAAACAAACAAACTCTTCAGCTTTATTATATTAGTATAGATATTAGGGCTTTGCACTAATAGTCACATGGTTTAACTTTTCAGTTGTTGTTTACCAGAAAACGAATCGACGTGAAGAAAACGATTATAGATTATTTTAGACTGAATCATTTTCTAAGCAAGAGATAGACGAAGTTAAAGAAGTTTAACTTTAGTCCTGTAGTCTAAAGTACACTCATTCTTTTTAATTTATTTCCGAGTATTTCATTTGAAGCCTATTGGCGAATAACTACCTACGCTAATACTTTATAGCACTTTCTACAATTCATATTACAAAAATATCACAGCACTGTCTCAGACAGCTCCTGTGATATGTAGCAATGCAAATAGAAGAATATATCAGAGTGAATTATTACGACTCTTAGTCTCTTACATAGCGTCATATAAAATAATGTTGTAATGTACGTGTAATGTAGAGGAAAGATAATTTAATACGCCCCTACAACAACGTTGAAATGTTTTCTTTTTCTTTCTTTGAGATATTTACACATTTCTTATCAGTTTGTCTATTACTTACTTGATTTAAGTATGAAATTGTTAATAGGACACATAAACACACACACACACACACACACACACACACACACACACACACAAACACACACACACACACACACACACACAGACACACAAAGAAAAAAAAAACTCCAAAACATTCCGAATAAGTTTATAATTACATAAATATAGTCCTACAATGATGATTAGACAAGTAGACTACTTTTCTTGTAAATTGAATGAGATAAAATGAGAAATTATTCACACTAAATAAACCCTAACGAGAAATCATTGCAATTAATTTAGTATGGACTCGCTTAGTAATCCTAAGCTCGATTGAACTTTAAGTTAATTAAGTAAACTATACTAATATTATAAAGCTGCAGAATTTGTTTGTTTGTTTGAACGAGCTAATCACAGAAACTACTGGTCCGATTTGAAAAATTCTTTCAGTGTTAGACTGCCCGTTTATCGAGGAAGGCTAGTTTTTTTAAAACTGTTTTTTTTTTCAAATTAACGCATGTGAAACCGCGGGTTACAGCTATCGTTTATGTTTTCGTATTCACACATAAACATTATATAGACTTTATTTTATGTAATACATGTAATATTTTGCATCAGTTGTGTCACCCACACGGACTCAGATACTAAGTTCACATATATACATCTACATTGTTGCTACTATGAGTGTGCACAAGTTATTGCCGGATTTTATAAAATCACATGAGGGTTCTTGATAAATTCATTGAGCTTCCGCCTTTTGGCACAAGTGTTTCCACTTTAAATGTCAGAAATTAAGAATTTTCTTGAGAAAAATTATTTAATTTACTTAATTTTTTTTACTATGTGTTGCTTTCCAAATTAGGTTGAACGATTGCATGTTATAGTATTTTTAATGCAGGCGTTAATACATAACAGTTTTTGAGTAACTTTTATTAATATACCTACCTCTTACGCAGTAGGGTAGACTGGGTACGGTTGTGCCAGGGTACGGTAGTGACAGTCGTTATAACCGCGAAACTATACGGAATGCGGGAAAGAGTGTAAGGGAAAAAAGAAGCGCAATGCATGTCTACACATGTTGCCCAGTATTGCATTAGCCAGTGCACGACGTAAACAGAAGCAGGAGGCCACATTGCTTTTCAACAGCCAAAAGTAAGTTTTTTTGTTCAGATTCTTTTAATATTTACTGTTATTGGTATACAGATATACTATAGCAAATATTTTTTTGTTGTCAATTGAATATTAGTAGTTAATTACAAATGATTACTTTTTACGTAGATAATTTAGTTTACTCATGATGTTTTATTGTTTTCAGAAGTATGCGTTGGGTACGGTTGTGACAAATGTAGATAGGTACGGTTGTGACATATATATTCTTTATGTTTTTGCTTTTAGATGTCCAGAAAACGCTTGCGGACGAAGTAAGACGTGGGACGTCTTTACGGAGAGCTGCGGAAATGCATAATATTAATCGCATGTCGTTGTTACAATACATTCGTAAACATGGTGAAGTCGGTGCGAATACGATGTAAACAGCATCAGCATGGGATATGCAGCTCATAGCAAAGTATTTTCTAAGGAGCAAGAAGAGCTGTTATCAAAATACATGTACCACACGTTGCGCGGAAATATATTTTGGCCTTACTACAAGAGAGGTACGGAAACTGACCTTTGAACTGACAAATAAATACATACAACATAAACCGACCTGCTACTTGGGATGAGAATGAGATGGCTGGTGAGGAATGGTTTCGTTTATGTCTGTACGCATAGCTCAAGCTACAAGCCTTCAAGAGCTACAAGTTTTAACAATTAACGAATATTGAAGCTTTTTATAACAACTTGCAGACTATTTTGGACATACACCTACATGAGCCACAACACATATATAATATTGATAAAACGGGTGTAAACTTTATATAGAAGAAAAGTATTTTGTGTTATGTTAAACATTTCTAACAATAAAAGTCAATATAAACTATTTGTGTGAATGTTTATGTCTGTCACTACTGACCCCAGCCACTGTCACAACCGTCCTTTGGGTGAGGATGGTTGTGACATTTTCCTTTTTTTTCAAATTTGATGCTATGACTAATACAGCATAATTTGAGACAAAATTTCAGTATTTTTATGTGGACAAATGTATGAGCTACGGTTTAAGTAATTTTTGTCTCAACTAACTAGTAAATTAACAAAATTATTGGCGGTCAAACCGAAATTGTCACAACCGTACCCAGTCTCCCCTACATTGATGATATCAACAAGTCGCTGCGAAGTACTTCAAAAACTTTGGTCTACTAAAGGTTAAAACGGCAGATTTTAATTAATCGTGGAATAGCACAGCTGATTAATCTGTAAACTTTTTTAATTGAAGAGGCCTTTGCTAACCATTGGAACGTTTAAAGGGCATTACAGTTCAGCATTCGATACAAATGTACTTTTATTTTATCGTGTATAATTTTTTACATGTATGGCATCCACTTGAGGTACTGTGATTCTGTGAATCCGTTTTATTCTATTAGTTCATTGCAAAACAATAATTAAAACGGGTCTATTTATTCTGTACCTTTTTAGGTAATATAATATCTTCAAATATAATTGAGATATCGTATACAATTTTAGTTTTAAAAAGAAGAATAACGAGCATTAGAAATAATATATATTATCAGAGTACATTCGACATTCAATGAAGTTAGTCTGAACGTTCGTACGAATTATCTTTTAACTCTCTCTGAAACTTTATTATTGGCAACGCTTGTTCCATACTGCTTTTATCTATTCAATACGCGTTAGAAACAGGAAAGCAACTTAAAGTCATTACTATCGCTAATTAAAAAATTAAAACTTTTCACATTCATTTAATATTCACCGCTATTTGCACTTTTGTTAATAATTTAATATGTTAAGAAATAATTCCAGCCATTGTACGGAAGTGAAATTCATGAACAGTCACAAAAGGCAATGTTTTGCATGTAAGATAAAACATTTGCGATAAAAATGCACCCACGTTGTGACCATAGCGGAACATCCTTCGACGAAGTTCCGTACTTTTATTAGAAAATAACTCTATGTACCGTTGATATTACCATCCATATACAATGAAAGAAAATAAACAATATTTAAAGGTATCTTTAAGAGCACTCGTTATATTGTTCCTGGAGAATATTCTTGTATCGTTAGGCAACAAAGGCCGGACAACTATTAAAAAATCCCTCAGTGAATTATTATGTCGCGCTTGAGAAAATAAAATAATGAAGTTATTATTATTTTGATACAAAAGAGTGAAAAATTAGAAATTGCGAGACTTAAGTCTCGAATCTACGCTTCGTATCTAAGTTGAAATTTGTTTGATGTCCGCTTCAATATCATTTGCTTAATTTTTGTAATATTTCTATTTTCAAAGTTTATCATTTATGTATAATTGTATATTAAACTAGCTTCTGCGTGCGACTTCGTCAGCGTGGACTTCGCTTCTATTGGTCTTAGCGTGATGATACATAGCCTTCCTTGATAAATGGGCTATCTAACAGTGAAAGAATTATTCAAATTGAGAGCCTCCTCCTTTCTTGGAGTCGGTTAAAATATATGTTTACGGATAATTATGGTGTATATCATATCAGCGTGGAACATTAACGTTATAGACACTTGTAAATTACAGGATAATGTAGGATAAAGACAATTGATTAACAGATTAAGCTGCTTAAGTCGGAACACTATAGCACCGAAGCTGTGTATTAATATTCAATTATCGGATTACAACTAATAATTAGGTACTGGATGCGTTAATTGTTGACAAATAGTTAAATAGTTTATGTTAAAGTTATTATCACAATTTTATTTAATAAAAAATTTCACTATTTATATTGATAACAATCTTTCGAATTCTTACAAAAACTTAGAATATAGTATATTCTGCTTATTCTTTTATTCGAAATTCAAATTGAAGAAGTTAGTAATCTTGAGTGTACTGATCACTTTAGTATCTCCTTCATAATACACATTGGCAAAATTTTCTGTGCTATTTTTGCACTATTGAAAGTCATCAAACTAAAACGAACGAACTAAATAAAATCGGCCAAGTGCGAGTCGGACTCGCGCACGAAGGGTTCCGTACCATTGACTAAACTAAATATAAGTAAATTTTCTGTAAAACATTTATTTAATTGTAACGCCATCTATGCCGCTATTGGAAAACTTATTAGTCTATCGACGAAGTTTTCCAAATTTCTAATAGATGGCGTTGGAGAGTAATAAATAATTAAATAATTGTCGCCCCCCTTAAATATTTATTTTATTTTGTTATAGCGGCAACAGAAATACATAATTTGTTAAAATTTCACCTGTCTAGCTATCGCCGTTCTTGAAATACAGCCTGGTGACAGACGGACGGACGGACGGACGGACGGACGGACGGACAGCGAAGTCTTAGTAATAGGGTCCCGTTTTTACCCTTTGGGTACAGAACCCTAAAAAGACCGACTTCAGTTTACATCGACAAGTAATACAATGTAGGCTGTCAAAGATATTTAATTAAATACGCGTTATTACGGATAACTTAAAAACTTCGTGTCAGATCTCTCTACAACACGATAAGCACCAACTTTCCATTTTAAAAAAATCATCAAAATAAAATAATCATTATTTTAAATAAATTGAAAACCTCCTCCTTTTTTACAAGCTTTTACTTAATTTGTAATGTATGTATGTATGTATGTAAGTTTAATGTAAGTTCGGGTAAAATCTTGCAATTCAATTTTGAAGCAGATATCTTCAACCAATTGAGCTGAAATTTTGTATACAGGTTCAATTTGGATGACAATGCATGGTTTCTATGTATGTATGTATGTTTGTTTGGGTGAAATCTTGCAACTCAATTTATGGAGCAGATATCTTCAATCTTTTGATGACAAATTTGGATGACAATGCATGGTTAACAATATGGTGGTATATCCAAGAGTACGGACTAGTTATTATTAGTGCACTTCTACAATATGGGTATCAAATGAAAGTGCTTGCTAATGGTCTAAGATCCGGGATATAACAAAATATTCCCTCATCTGTTAATTAGATGAAACAATTTTTTATGGCCTGATTTCAATATTGTGAATTTATAAAAACAACCTCTGCCACCATAAGCCTGCTGCAAATAATAATACTTAAAATTTTTTTTTATCTTTTCCCTCTCATATTAATTACATGTAGTAAGCTAAAACTGACAATATTTTACATTATATACCTGACTATAGTAGGCACCCATCTCTATGATTGCTATACTGACCTGCAGCCAGGTTACTGCTGACTGAGGTTACTGACAGGTAAAATAGTGATCAGGTAAAATACTAACGGTTTTAGCTTACTACATGTAATTAACATGAGAGGGAAAAAAAATTCGCAGCAGGTTTATGGTGGCTGAGGTTGTTTTTATAAACTCACAATATTGAAATCAGCTTATAAAAAATTGTTTCATCTAATTAACAGATGAGGGAATATTTAGCTATCTCGAATCTTAGACCATAAGAATAATTCGAATAAAGTGACGTGATAACTGACTAAAAAGTCAAAAATAAGTTGAAAGTAAAAAATGTTTTTAAAAAACAATCTAAATTGAATGCGCTAAAACGAAAAAAATAAATTTTTACTTTAGAACTTTGACTATCTACTTATAAAGTCATTACACATAATCTATATGATATAAAAGCTTGACTCATTAGTTGAAATGAGAAGAAGAAGAAGAACATTAAGAAGGAGGAGGAAAAGAGAAGGAGAAGGAGAAGAAGGAGAAGAAGGAGAAGGAGAGGGAGAAGGAGAAGAAGGAGAGGGAGAGGGAGAAGGAGAAGAAGCAGTAGTAGCCACCGCCTCCGCACTGCGCCGTGGTTAATTGGGATAAAACGGACGTTCAAACGTAATGTACGAGTAATACCTGTAAATAATAAAAAAATGTACAAAAACTGATTTAGAGTAATTTTTAAAAGCTTTTTTTTACTTGCAATGTATGTAAGTTTTAATGTAAGTTCTTATTTTTATTTTTTTATATAACTAAATAGGCAAACAAGCGTACGGCTCACCTGATGGTCAGGAAATACCGTAGCCTATAGACGTCTGCAACACCAGAAGCATCGCAAGCGCGTTGCCGACCCTATCCCCAATTTCCTCCCAGGAGCTCTGGTCACCTTACTCACTAACAGGAACACAACACTGCTTGAAAGCAGTATTATTTAGTTGTGGTCTTCTGTAAGGTCGAGGTAACTACCCCAGTCGGCCTGCTCCATTTTTTGAGCGGGAAACTTCCTGCTGTGCCCTACCTCAGTTCGGGTGAAATCTTGCAACTCAATTTTGAAGCAGATATCTTCAACCGATTGAGCTGAAAATTTGCACACAGGTTCAATTTAGATGACAATGCACGTTTAATTTTTTTACGTCATTCTAAATCCAAAATGGCGGTATATCCAAGAGTGCAGACTATTTATTTTTAGTGTACTTCTACAATATGGGTATCAAATGAAAGAGTTTGCTAAGAATGATTCGAATAAAGTGACGTGATAACCGACTAAAAAGTCAAAAATAAATTAAAAGTAAAAAACCTTTTTAAAAAACAAACTTTTATTTGAATGCGCTAAAACAAAAAAATAAATTTTTACTTTAAAACTTTTACTATCTACTTATAAAGTCATCCATTATAAAGTTGACAAGCTTTTCTATCATATAGATTATGTGTAATCTAATATTGCAAACAGTAACTAATAAAATGATCCTCACATTCGATACCAAGCACCCCACACTTTTTCACTTTTGCACGCGTCACACGCTTAAGCGTGTGTTGCACGCGTCACACGCTTAAGCGTGTGGGTGTGCTCTACTATCGAAAGACGGCTCTGTGTCGATTTTCCAAGATAAAATCGTTCTTATACGTTAAGTTAGGCACTGAATTTAAAAAAGAAAGGTTGTTTCGGAAACTAGACATATTAATCTATAAAGTCAGCGTATTTTCTTTTCATTTTGTTTAATATTTATAACAAAAAAAATGTAATTAAAAAGTGATATGTCAGCTGTCCGTTGGTCTGTGCCCTTTCGTTGTCTTCACGTTTTAGAAAAATATAAACATTTAATTGTAATAATTTCTATTGAATAATACTTCAGTCACTCTAAGGATGAACTGTATATCTTTTCATGATTAAACTCTTAACCGTTTTAAAGATATTAACGAAAATCAAAAGATTTTCTGGGTTTCTTTCATAAATATTTTTTCTTTTTTAAACCCCGGTGCAAAACGAGGGGTGATATAAGTTTAACGTGTCTGTGTATCTGTGTAACTGTCTGTGGTACTTTTTTCCAGTTGATGAGGGGATCTGACTACCTTCCTTATGTCCTATCGATTCGAAATTTGGTACAGTGTTACTTTAATGATATTGAAAGTATATGGTGGGGTAACCATGACCTGATCAGCCGTTCGAAGATCATCAGCTCTTTAATAGTTAATGAGGGATCTGACTACCTTCCATAATATGTCCTATCGATTCGAAATTTGGTACCGTGTTACTTCAATGATATTGAAAGTGTATGGTAAGGTATCGTATTATCGTATGGTAAGGCATCCGCTAACCCGCATTGGAGCAGCGTGGTGGATTAAGCCCTTTAATATATCGACGCCGCGTTGGCGCAGCGGTCACAGCAATGGATTGCGATTGGCTGTTGCGCGAGCGGTTGCGGGTTCGATCCCCGCACACGACAACATTTGTATTGGCCATACAGATGTTTGCCGTGGTCTGGGTGTCTGTGCAGTCCTTGTGGGTCTCCCCACCGTGCCTCGGAGAGCACGTTAAGCCGTCGGTCCCGGTTGTTATCATGTACACCTGATAGCGATCGTTACTCATAGTAGGAAATATATATTTGAGTTGTCTGGAAGAAATGGCTATATAGCCATAAGTCCGCCATTGTACTTCACAGTCTGTAAATGATATTTGTAGGTGTGATGTACAATAAAGTATAAATAAATAAATAAAATAAATATATATAATAAAATAATATATCTACAGCTGTCCGTCGGTATGTGCACTTTTAGTTGTCTTCTCGTTTTAGAAAAATATAAACAATTTTAGCGAAATATATAAGCTATTAAACGAGCGGATAAATAATAAGATGTTATCTATCTTCGCTGACTCTTTATTGAAGAGTAATAATGATAGAAAAACAATATTCAAGTAGCAAAATATAAAAAAGTAGCAAAATACAAAATATAATTATGATATATATGATAATAGAAAAACAATATTCAAGTAGCAGAATATAAAATATTATTATAAGATAACGTTTTACGTGTACGTACATAATTTTACTTACTAAATTGTAAAACAAATTATCAAGAATAATTTAAAATCAAATTCTTTGACGACTATCAACAACAGGCCACATTACTCTCCTCCGAGACCGAAGGTCGATAGCAGGTTGGCGGGCCAGTGGAACCAGATGCTGCATAGTTCTCGGTGAGTTGGAACTGTCTGCGGTAATGCTTGAGAAGCCAGCGTTGCCGTTCAAGCTCGGGGTTACCAGCTTAGCGAATGACCACCAGTTTAGCAAATGAGCTCGCTTTAGCGAATGGATGAGCGGATGATAAAATATTCGCTAACTCCGCAGACTTTTTATTAATGAATTGTTATTTTGTTATAATATAAAAACGAATCAAGTAGCAAAATATTAAATATTATCAAGAAGAGCTTAAAATCAAATTCTTTGACAACTATCAAAAAATATGTTTATAAAAATTATAAAAAGAGTTTTTATTATTATTTATATAAAAAGTCTATATAATATGTAGAGTCGCCAATTAATTGTAATAATTCTTTTTGAATAATACTCCAGTAACTCTAACGATGATCTCTTTTTCTTATTATGATTGAACTCTTATCTGTTTTAAAGATATTAACGAAATTCGAAAGATTTTCTGGGTTTCTTTCATAAAAATTATCACCGT
The DNA here is from genome assembly GCA_905220545.2 of Melitaea athalia. Classification (NCBI taxonomy): domain Eukaryota; kingdom Metazoa; phylum Arthropoda; class Insecta; order Lepidoptera; family Nymphalidae; genus Melitaea; species Melitaea athalia. The sequence continues at coordinate 15,777,381 of HG992188.1, forward strand.
CTATTTTTTTTCTTCCTCTCTCCTTTTTCATGAACTATTTATTTTTTAAATAACTTCTGCCTGCATCTAGCGACATTGTTGATATTTTTGGCAGTGAAGTTAAAATTGTATCTATGTTTCGTGACGTGTCGACAGATTTTCGATAGTATAAAATGCCAAAAGAAAATAAAAACTCTGCAAGAAAACGTGATCAATTACAACGTGATTATAAAAGAGAACGTCGTAAAAATTATGAGTCTTTCGAAAAATTATAAAGATGATGTTATGATGGATCTGAATAAACTTGAAAGCTGCTGTCTTGGAAATAAACATAGTGGAAACTATTCTGCTCAAATTCCTAATAAGGATGATGTAAACCTTACTCAAAAAAAAAAAAAAAAAATGTCGAATGTCTCAAGTTCGTCAAAACAATGATTTTAGACAAAGCGAACGAGAAAAAGATAGGTTTTCCCCAGTGGCCGGGTATGCGTAACGCATTTCCTCACGAAAAAAAAAGCTAAGCAGGCTCAGCGATAATTTAGTGCCTAGTGCCTACCTTAACATAATTATAAGAACGATTTTATCTTGCAAAATCGACAAAAAAAATCGTATTTTTTTCAATTGATTTCTCTTTTAGGCAATTATAATTAATTTCAATTCGTAACACAATGAACGTGTGAGGCGTGCACTTTTGGATTTTCCAAATTATATTTGAATTATTTTCTACTTTTTAGTTCGATTGCTATTAAAGCGTGTTTTTTTAGTATTTTAAACTATAATTTTTAAATTCGAGCTAGTAATTATTAATGAGATTAGCGCGTTCAAAAAAAACGAACAAACTCTTCAGCTTTATAATATTAGTATAGATACAGCAGCGCTTCGTAGTTTTATCTGCCTAACGCTTTTCTGAGGAAATTTGAGAATACAAAGCTACCTTTGTTAACCAACTTCAGGCAAAGGAGGAGTTTCTCAATTCAACTGCTTTTTTTTAAATGCTGGGTGCAGTCATGTTGTCCAATTTAAAGTTGATTGAAATCTGCCTTATTTACTTGACTATTTTTTCATGACTAATGTTGTATTACTGGTCAGTAGAATTTATTGCAGTCGGTTTTTTTTTCGTTTGTAAGCAAGAACACAATTGCAATGACTCAGGTGGGAATCGAGCCCACAACCCATGAAGTCTAAAGCGTGGCCACATTCATTGGGTCGATGAGCTAGTCAAGTACTTTCTTAATTTGGCTGCTCCAAATTTTGGATGGCTATCTGTAGAATGTAGCCTAAAAATATGATTATTTTCTTGAAATAATCAATTCTCTAAATTATTTTAATTTAAAATAAGATGAGAGTAGAAGTTAGTAGTTAGAAGATTAGAAGTTTTTGTAGGTAATGATAAAATGTGAAAAATACGCTGTTCTATTACGAGAATTATATTATGTTGTAATAACATCTTTCGTGTAGGTAATAGTATAAAATTTTACATGTTTTGGACGTTTTTAATGCCCATTAACGCGGGGATGACTGTAGAGTGACATATTATTAAGGGTACGCCTTTTTTTCTAAGGTTACGTGTTTCGTTTTTACTTGTAAGCCTTGGATTAAACAATTTTTAATTATGTTTTACTGTTTATTTGTTTCTTTAGACTTAAAAGCTGCGAAGTTTATTATTTATATTTTTAGCTGAACTAACTTGTAATTAATTATGGTAGGTTCAATTATAATTGTGTAAAAACTGATCCCGATTTACTTTCAAAATATATTTCAAGTGTCAAAAGAATATTACTAGCTAAATACGAACATAATTATTAATCTAAGCATTAGCAAATAAATAAAACACTCTTAATTCGATTTATAATACATCTGCTTCGACTGCCTGATAAAAACTTTATTTCTTAAAATACTTATTTTAGGTAAATTTGTTAAGATTCAAAAAAACTCATTTAAGTGAAATTTATAACAAATATAAATTTTCTATTTATTAATATACCAACGTTAAAAGTAGAGCTGTTGCATCTATCAACCGCAGCAATTTATTGTTAATCCGCAACGGTGCAATAAATTAAAATAACTCTTTCATTTGTATTTGAAAGCTATCATTGAACAAAACAAATATACAATAGGAAGAAAATGAAAATATCCCGTAGCAGCGTTGTAACTAATCGTAAAAAAAAGATGAGGTACATAGATAAAATTTGGCAGTCTATAGAGATTTTCTAATTAAAAGTACAGATTAAAATCGTATCTGTAAAAAATATTTGTTATTATTGTAACATTCGACCAATACATCGAAAACAGTAATTGATATTTTATTTGAAAGACTAAGTCGATAGATGAAATAAAATGAAATTCAAATTCTACACGACTATTTGCATATATTTTTTTGCAAATAAATTTTTTATTAACATTTAAAATAACCTATTAACATTAAGTATCGGCTACAATAAGTAAAAAAAATAATAATTTAAATGGATAAATAAAAAGTATTTTATTAACGACTGAAAGTTTGATCACTACAAAGAAATATAATAGCAGAGCAATAGCGCTCGTGGAAAATAAGCTTATTCAATGAATGAAGAATGCTTAGCGTACGAAGATGTAAAATTTAATATACAACGAATTGCCAATATTAAATATGTGTCCTTTAGATAACCGTAAATTGGAACGTTATTAAATTCAGTGACATGTATGGAGCTGCATAACAATTTGCTATCTAAAGGATCAAATACTTTATACTCGAACTTGCATATCAGTTATTGTACAATATGATGCATAAGCTGAGAAGTTTTCCCAATGGGTTGAAATTTTAATATGTTTTAAATTGATTTGAACATGTACTAGAATTTACTTATTTATTTACATTTTTAGCTCAATAATCTATTAACTTAGTAAAGCACATATAAATTCTTAAATATCTCAATAATAAATTATCCAATGATTCATTAAAAAATTTCACTTTGATTTATTTCAAATTCCTTTTCTCGTAGCGTCAGAATTTTCTAGCACAATTAAGTATGAAATGAATAATAGCGTTACTCTTGCAGACTTGAGTAGTTGAAGATTGCTGAGTTGAGAGCGTTGATTGCGCTTCTAACTTTTACGTTACGTCGTGCTTTATGTACATCACACTATTCGAAGACTTGTTAATTATTTACAGTTTTATAATTGAATAGATACTATAAATATAAATAATAGTAAAAACATTTTATATAAAACTAATCAAAAGAATAATGCATTAGTAAATTCACTACACATATTATGTAATTTTCATCATCATCAGTTCAGCCTAGTGCAGTCCACTGCTGGACATAGGCCTCCCCAAGCTCGCGCCAGACATCCCAGTTTTCCGCAATCCTAGGAGAAGAATATATAATATGTAATTTATAATATGTAATTTTAATATTAAATAATTTTTAACTTCAATTTTTATTTCAAATAACCATATATTTATAATCATCATCATCATCATTATTAATATACATTATTATTTGAGATCTTTACACTCAAACATTTGAAATTTTTATTCAAATTAAAACTATCATTACCTAATTTATTACTTGATGAAAAAGTGTCACAAAAGGCAGCCCGTGTATTGTAAATATAAGTTAATCCAAAAAGGAACATTTTAATCAAAAAACATATACGAGCATTTGGTTTATACATCCAAAGCTTGGGTCGCAAAGGTTTTATTTTGAAAGACGAATGACAGGTTTACCTTTTCGATTCGGTATCTCTGATTAAAAGGTAAACGACGAAACTTTTTTTAAACTCGAGATAAAAAATCGACCCATAATTGAATTATGTATTAACTTAGGTATATGGTAGGTATATGGTGGTATTAGATTCAGTCTTACTTCATGGAGTTTGAAGTGGTAACGTGTTCAAATTTCATCTCAAACTTGGTTTGTAAGTCCGTACATCTGATAGACATTTGCTTCCAACCATATTAAAGATTATATATAAAATTGATTTCTTCAGAAGAAAGCCCTGCTACAGGAAATTGACAAACTAATGCGGTTCTCTATTATTTTAAGTAAAAGTAGAGCAGTCATTATAAATACTCAAGGCCATAAATTATAAATTTAACATTTGTATAAACACGACATGAGATTTTTTTTTTCAGAGACATTAAAATAAAATAACGCTATAGTTACATTTCAATTACAAACATAATTTGCTTCATCGGTAAAGCAGTTTCCAGTTGTGATAATACTACTTTACTAGAGTCAAATTAGAAGAAGTCTCAAGAAAAAGACTACTACGTACGGTGTTGTTACAATTCGCTTCTTTTAAGGTTATTTTTGTAAATACCACGTTATGACCCACTTTAACGCGCCGGAAAAACTATCTGACCGACAAGTTAACGACTTTCTCGAAATAGCGTGATTAAAAAATGGGTAGCGCTATCGAGGAAAGTATTAGCTTTCAGAAAGACAGATACTTCTTGTCATTTATACGTGAAAATGCTGTCCAATCGATTCAGCTACAGTTTCAACGATTTTTTAATTATATCGTAATAAAATAATACATTTGGGTGGTATGTTGGTTTAAATATTAATATTTTTTTTATGTTACGAGTCCGGCAAACAAGCATACGGCTTACCTGGATGGTAAGTGACTACTGTAGCCTATAAACTCCTGCAACACCAGAAGTATCGCAAGTGCGTTGCCGACCCTACCCCCAATTCCCTCCAGGAGCAATTATTACATTTGAAAAAAAAAATGTCTTTTTTGCGAATTTAAGTTTTATTGTTTAGTAATATAATGTAGGATTGGCTTCTTTTTAGCTCACTGATACGATAAGAAGCGTTTCATTCGTTTATTATTGTAGTATTCACGTTTTCGAATTTTTACTGTTGAATTTTTTACTGTTGTAATATAATGTATCTCGTTTTTAGTCTAAATTTTTTTTATTAAGAGTAATATTTCACGCAAATCGCTACGAAAATATCGAACTATAAGTACAATTTATATAAAGTGCCCTCAAGGAAAAGATAAGGATTGGCATGCTATAAGTTATTTTTTTCATTCTGTCACCAACAGGTCCAGTATAAAAAGCCCTCATTTCTAGTTTTCAATTTAACAACAATAGGGTCGTTTCGTTGTGCCTCGAGTGAGCTACAGATTGGATAGTAAAAAATCATGTTTTCTTATCCGAGATCGTTTTAAAACATAGACTGCAGCTTAGTACTAAAGTGTTTTTACTTTTAAGTTAATTTTTTTGGGTTACTGTATTCTATTTTATTTTATCACCTGCTGACTATGGCACATTACATATTGCGCACTGCAAAACGCGTTAAGTCGCGTAAGTTAGTTAAAAGTAGTAGTCATGTAAGTTAGTAAGTTAGTATAATTATCTTCTTCTACTACATCGTCACGACTTCAATTACATCTTCAAGTAATACAACGTAAGTAGATGCAAAATAGTCAAGTAAATCCGCATTATGAAAGTGCACTCAAAAAGTACTAATGATATATCAATCAAATTTAATTGGACAAGTATCATACAAGACAAGCATCAGCTTTCGATTAAAATAAGAATCATCAAAATCGGTATACCCAGTGAAAAGTTATACGGTATAATACAACAAAGGTCGACGAAAAAGTAGTCAAGCAAATACGCATTATTAGATGTAACTCAAAAAGTACTTGTTACATCTCAATTAAATTTAAATTAGATCACACGACCACTTTCGATTAAACGGACCAACTTTCGATTAAAAAAAGAATCATCGAAATCGGTCCACCCAGTAAAAAGTTCTGAGGTAGCATACATACATACCGTATACTGTTTTTGTATTTTTTTTTCTCTGTTATGTTTTCACACAAACTGTCTGCGATTGTGTGATGTCCTGAATAAAAGTGATTTCTTTCTTTCTTTCTAAAAAAATACAGTCGAATTAAAAACGTCCTCCTTTTTTGGAAGTCGGTTAAAAATAGTCAATATTTTCAGAAATTTATTAACATTCACGAGGAGTTTTTCATTCCATAAGAATTTCCTGCAAAGTATAAAAAATTCAAAAGCTGTGGCCATAACCAAAATAAATAGACGTTAATTTTTGTATATATTTTATTTTAAAAAATGCTTATTTTCGACAATCGCCCACTAAGTTACAATAAGTCTAAGTATTGGTCTAATGACAATTAAAGATTAAATTTGTATTTCAAATGTCGAAAAACTTTTATTCGTAATTTATTGAGCAGTTAGAATTTGTACCTTATAATCGATTTTAAATGAAAAGTAATTAATACACGTAATTTACTTTGATTTCGGTAGTAGTGAAAATTCTAACATTGGATTTTCACTTACAAAACTTGAAAGTAATAACTTTTATTTGAATGTCATTTATGTGAGAATGTATTGGCTCTTTCCTTTACATCGAATTTATAACTCGCAGCAGCATGACCGGGAGTACTCAAAGATTTACGAGTGTGAAAACGTTAGGATCTTACAGATTCTTTTAGATTTATACGGAGTTCTATTTATAAAGACTTACAACAACTGAAGATATCTAACTATATAAATATAGATTGCTTGTTCAGTAAAATACTTACAAACTGTCCGACTATTTTAATGATAAAATTTCACCTGTCATCTTAAAAAGGTTGTAATTTTTTTATTAAAAGGTAAAAAATTCAAAGCAAAATAAGTCAAGTGTGAACAAAGTTTCATTAACCGACTCGAAAAAAGGAGCCCCATTAATGCTTTTGACACTTATCTAATCCAACGAACTTAAAATACATAAAGTACTTACTAGATCGTTCAATAAGTCCCGAGACTAACCTGAAAATGGCGCATATATTAAAAACTCTTTTGATTTTTAAAAAGTACTGGCTATCAATACAAGAATATGTATCCAATTTTTAAAAATGGAACAATAAAATTATTGATTTTGAAACATTTAAGTGACGCTACGGTTGTAATTTCGATACAATGGAAAAAAATGAGTTTCGCGTGTTGATAAAACATTGTTTTTTAATGGGAAAAAATACCGTTGAAGCACAGCAATGGCTTACAAAATGTTATGCAGGATCAGCTCCCTCTAAAGCAACCATTTGTCGGTGGTATGCCGACTTCAAACGCGGTCGCATGGACACCAATGATGGGGAACGCTCAGGTCATCCAAATGAAGCAGTGACTCAACAAAATATTAACCAAGTCCTCAAAATCGTATTGGAAGATCGGAAGGTAAAAGTGCGAGAGATAGCCGAGATAGTGAAGATTTCAGCTGGTAGTGTTTTCACTATTTTACATAAAAATTTGGCCATGAAAAAGCTTTTTTCTAAGTGGGTGCCGCGTTTTCTTACAACTGATCAAAAGGAACAACGTATCAATGATTCAGAGCGATGTGTGGCGCTGATGAATCATAATAAAAAGGATTTTTTACGTCGGTATGTAACAATGGATGAAACCTGGATATACCATTTCACTCCTGAATTCAATCGGCAGGCAGCGGAGTGGAGAGCGGCTGGTGAAAGCCGCCCGAAGCGTCCAAAGACTCAGAAATCATCGCATGGAATACTTTTCATCGACTACCTTGAAAAGGGGCAAAATATAAATAGTGACTATTACATGTGCTTATTGGAGCGATTGAAGTACGAAATTGCGGATAAACGGCCTCACATGAACAAAAAGAAAGTGGTGTTTCACCAGGACAACGCGCCTTGTCACAAGTCCGTGAGAACGATGGCCAAAATTAACGAATTGGGCTTCGAATTGCTTCCTCATCCCCCTTATTCACCAGACTTGGCCCCCAGCGATTACTGGCTGTTTGCAGACATCAAAAAAATGCTTCAGGGTAAGAAATTTGACTCAAATAGTGAAGTTATCGCAGCAACGGAGGCTTATTTTGAAGCCAAAGACAAATCGTTCTACACACATGGGATAGAAAAGTTAGAAAAGCGTTGGAGGGACTGTATCGCTCTTGGAGGAGACTATGTTTATGAATAAAAATTAATTTTATAAAAAAGACCTTTTTTTAGTACTTAGTCTCGGGACTTATTGAACCACGTGTTACTAACGTTTTAATTTAGTGTGACTTGAAACCGATTTAATAATAGTGAAAAATTGCACTTAAATTTTAATAATATAATGAAAGTGTTATTCGTATTTTGAATGTAAATATCCTTCTTCTTTTTGCAATCTAATTAAAGTAAGTACTAAATACAAAGGTGTAACTTTCATTACAACTGAAAATTCACGTTTTCTATAGAACCCGTTGTTTTAAGATGTAAGAGTGACCTAAAATCGTTTCCCCATCAGAGACAAGTAGGTCGCTTCTGTTGTTGTCATGATGGAAATATAACAATAAAGATAACATGGTAGAAACAATAACAACTTAAAAAGCATTTTTATAAGCAGCTATTTGGATGCTTTCAATATCGTCGTCTTGTTTTTTATCATATTTCTGATATTCTTTGTACTCAAATATAAATCATTTCATTGTTTAATATGTAATTGTTGAGCTTGTTTTTATTCTTTTGAATTATATATGGCAAAGCTGTATTAGAAATAATAGAAGTCTTCTTTAAAAACGAATTCTTGATGTTTAGATACAAAATTATAATGTTTATTGATATACAAAAGCAGACGAGTTATTTGTTCCTTTGAAATCTAAGTTAAAGATTCGATATAAATTAAATTTAATTTAGCTAGAAAACGTTTTTAGTGTAATTGATATGTTATAGATCACCCATATGTCTACATAAGATATAAGAGTATAGTACTAAATATTAATTTAACGTGTATCTATTGTCATACAAAGCAATAGTCCTCTAAGCAATATAAAAATCAGTACTTTAAAAAAGAAAACGCATTGTTTTAGCCTATGCACGTATAAACTGAGGTAGGGCACAACAGGAAATTTCCGGCTCAAAATATGGAGCAACCCGAGTGGGGTAGTACCTCGACCTTACAGAAGATCACAGCTAAATAATTATGTTTTCAAGCAGTGTTATGTTCCTGTTGGAGAGTAATGTGACCAGAGTTCCTAGGGGGAGTTGGGGATAAGGTCGACAACGCGCTTGCGATGCTTCTGGTATTGTAGACGTCTATAAGCTTCGGTAATCGCTTACCATCAGGTGAGCTGTACGCTTGTTTGCCAACCTAGTTATAAAAAAAAAACTTTATTTTAACGTCAGGTCCTATATTCCATTACAATAATCATAATAATAAAACAATAGTATAATGTTTATTCGATAGCTGTACAACAGTTGTTCTTAACATATTTGCTTTAATACTGTTTCAGCTATGTCATAACGTGATCATAATTCTGACGCCCTAATGATTTCTCAGTGTCGTGTTGTTAAATTAAAAATTTGTCATGAAAAATTCGCATCATAAAACAAGAGAGGGATAATTGTAATATGATTGAAGTAACGCAATTGATGTAATTTATTTGCCGTAATATTTGAACAGCTGTACAAAACAGAAATTCAAATTCAATTTCGTAAATTTTCTTTGTGTACCACTTCCTGTTTACAAATGTACATTAATATTATTTAATGAGAATTTCGTTTCTGTTCCAGACTGCCTTTGACCTACAATAATTTGTCTCAGAAATTGAAAGTGTAATGTTGGGCGCAGACTCACCCAGACGATCTTGAAATTTAATATTTTAACTAGATGAGTGAGTCACTTGTTTACAGTACATTTTTAACATGGCATCAAGGATCCGCCTGAAGTCTGTTATGTAAATAATCGGCTGTAAGATAAGCATGATAAATTTTTAACAAAAGGCACGGTCGACAGTATCAACAAAAGAAAAAGGAAAATAACAAAAGTAGATATTTCGTGATTTTTGAGTTACGACTGATGAAACAAATTTGATAGCTGTTCTGGTATCTTAGCGGTAATTTTTTTTAACTAAGGTGTAGTCAATATTTGTCACGTTCATATAAAGTGTTTCACAAAAAATCAAAGATTTTCTTTCACACTACAGAAAAGACAAAAACATTATAACGGACGTGGATTAGTATTAGCACAGTAAGGCAGTCTTATCGCTAAATAGTAACGACAATATATAATATAGAGTGGTGTTACATTCGAATAATAAAAGAATTATAATAAAGTCAAATTATCACTTGAAGTTACTTATAAATAAGTCTTAATGTATCCTACTTTTTTTACATATTAAGTAATATTAAATGTCATAGACCGGGAGATAGTGACACAAAATATTTGGTCATTTGTACCAGTATGGCGGTTCGTCAGGGGTCTAATTACGTAAAGGCAAAAAGGAAAATGATGGTCATAGCGCTCGCACCGGCGGCCCAATCGCGTGGGCGTTAATCGAACGCGTCGGATAAATAACGAGTGTCGAACGATTTGTTCCACAAAAATGCTTGTATTTTCAGATAGTCGGAAAAAAAGAAGTAGGCGGTAGCGGAATGCCATACTTCTCGGGTGTGACTTACAGCCCGCCATACCGACGCGAATACATTAATTTAAATAAAACAATTCAACCATTTGTACCAGGCTAATTTTTGCATAGCTAATCATCGTCGAGTAGCCATTCACGAAAATCACCTTGCCATACTTTTCCGACAGTTCCCAATGGCCGCCATACCACTGCAAAGGAGTAATTTTTTTTATATTTCGCCAAACGATTTGTACCAGTATTGCATTTGAATTATTGGAAAGTATTTGACAAAATGTGACCGTTATTATTTATCCCATACTTCTAGTAGGGGGAAAAGTGCTGCCATACTTGAAATACTTATTTATTTGACACGTTTTTAAAATACGACTGTAAAATACGTAAAATCATTTTTTACATCATGGCATCATTGTATTCTCGTCATTTGGATGCAATTGCACCTAAAAAAAATTATTACAGATTGTAACCATCGGGCGGAGCTAAAAGGTGAAAAAAAAAATATTTGACGATTTGTACCAGTATGGCATTTCGATTTTTGGAAATTATACGATACAATGTGACCATTATTATATTTGCCATACTTGTAGTAGAGGGAAAAAGTGGCGCCATACTTGAAAAAAAACTCGAATTACGAATAAAATCTTAGGATTTCGAAAAAATATTGTTCACATTCGCCACCTCCCACAGGTATGGCATTATCAGACTTCTATTTATGATCATACAGGGAACTGATAAAAAAAGTTTCAGGGTGGTACAAATCGTTTGGCGAAATATAAAAAAATTACTCCTTTGCAGTGGTATGGCGGCCATTAGGAACTGTCGGAAAAGTATGGCAAGGTGATTTTCGTGAATGGCTACTCGATGATGATTAGCTTTGTAAAAATTAGCCTGGTACAAATGATTAAATTGTTTTATTTAAATTAATGTATTCGCGTCGGTATGGCGGGCTGTAAGTCACACCCAAGAAGTATGGCATTCCGCTACCGCCTACTTCTTTTTTTTCCGACTATCTGAAAATACAAGCATTTTTGTGGAACAAATCGTTCGACACTCGTTATTTATCCGACGCGTTCGATTAACGCCCACGCGATTGGGCCGCCGGTGCGAGCGCTATGACCATCATTTTCCTTTTTGCCTTTACGTAATTAGACCCCTGACGAACCGCCATACTGGTACAAATGACCAAATATTTTGTGTCACTATCTCCCGGTCTATCAAATATAATAGAAAGAAAGTAGCAAAAACATCAAAGAAAACATAATATGGGAAAAGTTTTTTAATAAAGGAATTTTACACGTTACTCTTTTATAAAGAAAAATTAACATTTTGTTTAGAATCTTTAAATTTAGTCTATATTGCCTTTAGCAAAATGATTGAAATATACAGAAGTAGCACACCAAAAGGCAATGAAATATTAATAAAAATATTGCTTATTTTTGAAAAATTGTACTTGAGATATTTGAATAAGTTTGCATTCATAGAAATATTTCATTTGCCGTTATAATTTAACTGAAATCTGTAACAAATATTTTTTTCTTTTTCGTTTAGTTATTATTATTTTATTACATTTATATTGTTGCTACTGGATAAGACATGAATGTTAAAAAGTACAGTTTTGACTCTTTATACGCGTCCGAAATTTAACTTACCTAATGACTACAAATTCATATAAGCCCAGTAGCTATAATTAAAAAACAGTATGTTTTTTGTACCACGTGAAACAAAACATGTTCTAAATTTGACAGATCGATAGCAAAACAAAACGTTTTAAAGTGAAACTTTAATTACACCGTCTCAAACTTTTTCGTGTGCGTTGTGCATGTCGTTTCGGTGGTCGGCTACCTATTATGATTTCATAAAACTAAGACACTAATGACAACATACAGCTGATGTAAGTTACCTTTAGTTTGCATAGATGTCGTGCAAAGAATGTTTATAGGATGATTGTTCCTATTTTATTCCAGTTCCTTGAAAAAAAGTTTCACTTTTACAGTGGTTTCATAAAACCACACAGAGGTTTTTATGAATATGAATAAAGGCACTTGGTTGTAGTAGAAGAAGAAGAAGATGACAGTTAACATATCATACTCTGAGTCATGGATCAATATTGTTATACGAGTTACTGTAAAGTGTAAATAATAACAGCATGGTAACAGTATGATACGTGGCGTGGCATTAGCATGAGCTAGTCGATGCTGTCATGTGGTCGTGTTTAAATTTTATCGAGATCTGACAAGTACTTTTTAAATTATCTCTAATAATGCCTATTTATTTGACTATTTTGTCGTCTACCTATATTGTATTACTTGTTGACGTAATTGAAGTTGGATTTTTTCGTTTGCCAGCTAACACAATTATTCTGAAGTCAGTTAAAAACAAGTACTTAAACTTAATAGAAATACAAACAAAATTCTAATTTTCTAAAGATTAACTCATAATTATGCTTATAAGTTTTGGAAGTGAAACTTCTTTAAACGTCACGGCGTCACGAATTTTAAACGTTCATAGCACGTTGAATACACCGGTTCTCCGATATCACCGAAGTTAAGCACGTCGTGCGCGGTCAGTACTTGGATGGGTGACCGCCTGGGAACACCGCGTGATGTTGGCTTTTTTTTCAATTCTTTTTTTTTATTACTTTTTGTAAATTAATTTGCCAAGTTTCACTTCTGACATGTGTACTTTGTACGCACGCAATTTTTTATTTTTCTCAAAAGTATGTAATAAGAAATGAATGCTACAGCAAAATCCATTGTACCTTAATTTTCATCCCTTTTCTTATTTTAATAATTGTGGAGTAAATTGAAACAAGAAATGATTCCCTTTAGGACGATAAATACGGTATTATTTTCTCATGAATATGTCCGACTTACCGTAAATTTCCACTCTGTTACATAATATTGATTAATGTGTGTATTTATATATGCATTGAAAATAAATTTCGGTAGCTGAAAATAATATGTTTGGTATGGACTTGTTATTTTGAGTATGCAAAAGGTGTATAATTATTACGAAATACCGAAAATGATTTTAATATTTGTTTATAATTCTAAAATTAAATTTCTGTTACGTTAATAACAATAATTTATATGAATTATAATGAAATTTAAGTTTGAAAGTATATCTAAATAAGAAATAAATTATTTTAATGATTCACAAATATATACGTTTAAAAAAACCTTACTCCCTACAATTCGACGGTTAATGAATAGCTTCTTCTTGTCTACCTAAACAGTCTAAACTTCTCAAACTATTTGAGACTAATTCGTTAATGTAAAAGTGGCGTTGTGTCGATAAAATCACATCGTTAATTTATGTTAACCCAAAAAATTGAAAAAAAATTAAAAAGTTATGAAGTTTTCAAATTTTGTAAAACGATAGACTGCGCTACATTTCGTGTGACCAGTTTGGTAAATTATATCTGGTTTGCATCAAAACTGTCTCATTTTTGTTGTACATCTTGTAAATAACAGTATTCTTTAAAAACATTTGGTTGCAAAAGTTGTAATTTATATATTTCCTTGTATATTATTGCTTTAACACGTAATACCATTTTTGTATACGTTATCGTCAAGGACGTGTCAGCTCACCGCTTAATGACACTGAAATGTAATAAATAAAAAAGAAACATTTGAGCACATTAAAGCTAAACTTTTATCATCGTAACACAGCTATGGACTTACCGGAGATCGGATGAAACTGGCACATTTCATGATATATGGAACATTTCAACTAAAAGGAGCTTTATTTTATTTCATTATTTTATTTTAGATATTATTTTTATTAAAACTGTAAAATACTATTTAAATAATATAAAGAGTAGAAAGTAAAGTTATATTTTTTATGTAGTAGTTAAAATTATTTGTGTTCTTTTTGGTCATTTCTTTAATAGTTCGATCTTGTAATTAGTGGAGCTTAAATCAGCTTCAAATATTTTTTTTTTGGTAAAACAACCTCTGTGGAGTCCGTGAGTTATATTTGCTTTTCGTATAAAAATATAACTACTGTTTCAATATCTTTTACAATATAAATTTTTTCAACTCTAATTTTTTCAAAATGTAAGTATATAGAAAAAAAAAATCGGCCAAGTACGAGTTGGACTCGCGCACGAAGGGTTCCGTACCATTGACTAAACTAAAAATAAGTAAATTTTCTGTAAAATATTTATTTAATTGTGACGCCATGTATGCCGCTATTAGAAAACTATTATTAGTCTATCGATAAAGTTTTCCTAATTTCTGATAGATGGCGTTGGAGACTAATAAAAAACAAAAATAATTATTAAATATTTATTTTATTTTGTTTTTAGTATTATTTTATTTTGTTTTGTTGTTATAGCGGCAACAGAAATACATAATTTGTGAAAATTTCAACTGTCTAGCTATTGCCGTTCTTGAGATACAGCCTGGTGACAGACGGACGGACGGACGGACGGACGGAAGGACGGACAGCGAAGTCTTAGTAATAGGGTTCCGTTTTTACTCTTTGGGTACGGAACCCTAACAATCTTACGGCTTCTGCTCATCTTTGTCGTAAAAATTGACATTAGCTAGGATATTTTTAGTTGTTAAATGTCGTAGATGCTCTGTCAAGATCGTTTATATGAGTGAAGGTTAGGTACTCGTGGAGAATTGCTGATTGCGGTAATATAATGACATTTATTCTGATTCTCGAGAGGATATTGCGCCTCTCTCTATCGCATCATATCGCATACCTTTTATTTTGATTAGATGATATTTTTGTATGTTTGAATAAAATGTGAGGGCAAAAAAAAGAACTAAGACTATACATATTATGGTTATGGTGCGTGTGCCGTGTCGGTGGCGCCTAAACACCGACGGTCGCGGGTTCGATGCCGCTCGGAGTGGATATTTGTGTTTATACAAATATTTATTTCCGTTCTGGTTGTTAGTTCTTATGGGTCTCCACACCGTGTCTCGGAGAGCACGTTAAACTGTCAGTGTTGTAATATTAGGAAATATATCCGCAAACCCGCAGTGGAGCAGCGTGATGGATTAAACTCTGATCCTTCTCCTACATGGGAAAAGAGGCCTATAGCAGTGGGATATTACAGGATGAAGCGTATATGTGGTGACGACATCAATGAATATTTTGCAAAATAACAATCGAATGTAATCGTTTAACCTTGAACGTATCTTTTTGTCCCTTATCTTCAAACATAATATGTTGTAATTTTTGTTAATATGATACAAATATTGTATGATTCCAGTTCAAATGTATGGTTAATTTCTTTCTTTTAAAATAATGTATAAATTTAGTTAATCAATTTATTTACTGTGCGGCCTCCCATTCCTTTTTACTGACGACGGCGACGGTAGTAGAATCATGACGTTCAGTAAAAAATTGTAACCAACACAAGTGTACTCAGTTATAATATTTTTTAATTATTTAATAATAATAAACAAGCATTTAGTTACTCAATTGAGCAGGTTTATTTTATCATCATTCATCATTATTTCAGCCTGTCGCAGTCCACTGCTGGACATAGGCCTCCACAAGTTCGCACCAAAAACCAGGTTTATCTATACTAATATATAAAGCTGAAGAGTTTGTTTGTTTGTTTGTTTGTGTGTTTGTTTGTATGTCTGTTTGTTTGTTTGTTTGTTTGTTTGTTTGTTTGTTTGTTTGTTTGTTTGTTTCTTTGTTTGTTTGTTTGTTTGTTTGAACGCGGTAATCTCTGGAACTACTGGGCCGATTTGAAAAATTCTTTCAGTGTTAGATAGCCCATTTATCGAGGAAGGCTATAGGCTATGTGTCATCACGCTAAGACCAATAGGAGCGGAGTCCACGCCGACGAAGTCGCGCGCAGAAGCTAGTTTTATATAAATTTATAATGTGTTACTTTTAAGTGAGAAATCCCCTTTTAATTCTAGTCACTCCTGGCGGACGTGATGTGTGCAGCAATTGTTTTTAAACTCTTAACGCTTATTTATTTAGAACACAATTATGTTGGTACTTACAAAATAAATATATTATAGAAACGTTAATTGGATTCCGTAATAAGAGTTAAGTTTAGATTACATCAACTCCTGTGACGTTATTCGGTTACTTGGATTATCGAAAATTTTCCAACTTCGAAAGTAGAAACGACATAAATTATGTCAGTTCATTTCTTTACACTTGTAACAAGTCCATATTACTTAACCCTTATTCGGGTAAAGGGAACTATTTTCCCACCCTGTCAATCTAGCTAAATTCCCGAATATTTTTGAATTGGCAGCCTTTCAAATTCATTTTGTTACACAAATATAATCTTAGATAATTACAGAATTATTTTATTGACAACCCCAGCTTTTCAAATGTCAAGTGTCGATGTCAGAATCAAATTAACTTCACATTTGAAAAATTCGCGCGATTTTCACACCGTGGAGATATAAATCTGCTAAGTTTCTTAAAAAAAGATTCTGATAAGTAGATATTTGATTCGTTGTGTACTAATTTATTATATTCTTTGTAACGTTGTTATGATATTCAATTCAAAAATGCAGTTTTTGTGTGGTTTTGATTCATTTGAAATTTATTCTTGTAAGTGGGAAAATAGTTCCCTTTGTCCGTTCCTGAACTCCATATTGCGTCAATATATATAAAAAGTAGGGATTTATTTTTGTAGACTTTTTTATTTTTGTCCATTACTTAATTTCTTTATTTTTAATTGTAGATTGCAATATTATTTTAGCTCATGTCTTTTAAAAGATGGAAAATTAATGATAAAGCTCTTGAAAATATATTAGAAAATCTTTCTGATTTATTAGACATCGATACTTCTGTTAAAAATTATTGGATCCTTTATTCGCACACTGACACTCCACCTCACTTCTAAGTAAATAATTCTGTGCACATTTATCACGAAAAATAAATTCAAAAGTATAGTCAGGGCAAATTACTAGTATATTTAAATTTATAGACGTAATCGGGCAAAGGGAAATTATTTCCCACTTTGGTTGTCCATGAACAGGCAAAGGGAAATTATTTCCCACTCGTAAAAACATCGTTTTTTTCAGTTTCAGTAATTTAAATACTATTTTATGTACACTGATATCCAACATGACCCAAGAACTTATACTTAAGCCATGAAAAGTAATTTTTTTTGTTCGGCCCGATTAAGGGTTAAAATATCTTTAGAATTGACGTAAAACATCAAAGAGGTATAATTATTGTTACACTGTGTACGTTATAAGATATTTATTTATTTAAATTACATAATTCAATGCCTGCGATTGTAGCACCTTTTTTGCCTAAGATTCTGTCTATTATTTTAAAGCTGGACAAAAGTTTCTTCTCCTATTATAGAGTCAATTTGGCCTTGATCAGTAACGATCTTAAAAGTAAAAATATTTCGCGATGTACATGATTTTGAAATAAACGTACATATGTATATCATTCTTATATTAACACTAGCTTCTGCGCACGACTTCGTCGGCGTGGACTCCGCTCCTATTGGTCTTAGCGTGACAATACATAGCCTATAACCTTCCTCGATAAATGGGCTATCTAACAGTGAAAGAATTTTTCAAATCGGCCCAGTAGTTCCAGAGATTACCGCGTTCAAACAAACAAACAAACAAACAAACAAACACTTCAGCTTTATATATTAGTATAGATATAGATTTGGGTAGGAATCGAACTTAAAATCTCTGGAGCAGAAAGCAAGGTCACCAGAAACGGAATAGTCTATAAATTTTTAGCTTATCTATTAAGTAAATATCCGCTTGCATCTGATATTTTAGATTGAATTGTCAAAAGAAAATGTCTCTTGTTACATTTAATTCTTATATATAGTTTCATGACATTAAACATAAAAAATAAATAATAAAACTGATAAATTTGAGACACTGAATCAATTTAAAATATTTTTTGTTACAATAACAACACAGCCAATTTTCATTCAATAATGTACAAAATCTCATAATACCAATTTTAGTACTTCTGGTACTGAAAACAATTTAAAACTTCTGTTTACCAACTATGCGGCACCACAAAAAGTTTAATTCTGGGAACAGGGCCAATTCACATTTTAACTCAGACATGTCACAAAACTTACATTTTACAACAGATTTAATTTATTGATATATGTCATCTCAGTAAGGTATTTTGTTTATTTATTATAAATAAAAAGCCAACAGGATTATTCTAATATATCTTGTACTCAAGTTAAGCTTATCAATCATTAGTAGTGGCAACAAAAATTTAATTCAAATTTTAAAAAATTGTTTCAATTTGAAACATTTTGATTATAATAATAGATTATGAATATTTATAAATCTTTAGTATTCTTTAATTTCTACTAATGGCAGTTGACACAATAAATTAAAAAGTCGTCATGTAAAAATAAAAGAAAGAGAAAACAGAGAGAGACAAGGAGAGTATACTAAGGCTTTCCATTTAAAGTATTTTTTATATTCACTATAATCATGATTGGCTATTTCATTATTTATGTTTTAAGAACTTGTCGATTATATATAGCCTTACAGACTGTAGTTAAATAAAATTAACTGACGAAAGCTTATAATTGTATACAAATATTAAATAATAATTTTTATAACCTGAAACTTAGAAGAATATTTTGGAATAACTCTTCTAATCACCCGTTTTAAAAGACAATCAACATTACTTAGAATACTCGTAGCATCCGACGTAGTAGGCCGTTCTACGGAGTTGAGCTCGTAGCTACAGTTGATAACCGAGCGCTACGTCGTGAGCACGTCGTTGCTACGCCACGCAAGTGTCTACGGTTTACGTTACGAATTTTCCCCATTTGCGTCCTATGGTTCTTTCACAAATAAATACATATTTAAGTATATATTTAACATACATTTTTTTAAAGTATTAAATTAAACTTAGTGACACTGTGTCGTGTCGATATTTTAGTTTTCAAACGTGTTTGTTGAAAATGATTATGTTACCTATTGAACTTTTACTAAAAAGAAGATTAAAGTTAATTTAATGGTAAGTAATTAGAACAATTTTATTTATTTATAAAATACAGAGCATTAAAAAATATTTTTAAGATTCCAGAAATTCAGGAAATGTGTTTAATATCACGTAAATAATATATTTGCTTTAATAAAATTATAATAATAAGTAACAATATATACTGCTGCGAAATTTAATAACTGCGAAAAATAAATTAATATTTTCTATTTTGTAAAGCTATATTATTAAAGTTTCAATCACAGACCCAATGTTGTTATAGTACATATCTATAATTGAAACTCAAACCAAAATCTCGGTCTCCATTGTTAAGCGAAGGATTCAATCGTTTAAATAGATCAAACTAGATCAAGAAACGAAAAATTGCATCTGATGATTAATTTATTTTCTCATAAGAGTTTCACAGCTTTTAGTAATAACCGTGTAGAAATCTTGAATGCTTGTAGACTTTTTAAAATAAATAATAAGTACCGTATTCATACGCGATTAAAATTAATAGTACAAAAATAGATGACTTAATTATTAAAAAGAAGTAATGATTAGACCTAGAAAATAAATGATAAATCAAGCGCATTTTTATAATAATTTAAAATTCTTAAAAAAAATAATTGAAATTGATAAGGACTTAAATTAAATTTAAATTAAATTTAATAAAGAAGACCACTATTATAATAATTTTTATTTCCAATACGTAGTATTTTGGTAAGAAATTACCGCTGCCTTTTAAATTTTAATTCTGTTGAAAGGTTTTTTCCATATACAATATACATACATTTATGTATATAAAACAAATTAATGTAAATAACTACACTACTTTTATACGTACATATGCTTTTTATATTTTATCACATTATTTATATTGTTTTAAAACCAATAAAATGATATAACCGTCCATCAACTGACAATGAAATAAAACTACAGGAGTTGTTTATTCATTTCGGCCATATGTTTCTATTCTCATTCAGAATGATTGATTGTTTTGTAATCGATTTATAGTATCCTAAGCAGTCACTGGTTTGAGTATATGTGCATATGAAATAAAAGTTTTTTGTATGATACTAGTAAAGAGGGTGGTAAAGAAGATATATTTTATTTGGAAATAAGGTTTTATATCTATAATACTAATATTAATTTACACATTCTACGAGTATAAACTTAGAGCTGAAAAGTGTTCTTTGGTAGTGGTGCAGTTAGTCAACTAAAACGGTGGGGGTCTAGGGTTTAATTCCTGTATAGTTGTTGAGTTGAGTCTTCGTTTATTGATTAATTTTGTAGACTAGAAATATCAAACTACGATGATTAGTAGCGTAAAATGTTTGATATTTAACGCGATCAGAACTATAAAGATTAGTTTGTTTAATAATTAAAAAAAATATTTCTTCTTGTATCGTACGTCCATATTGTATGTACTATAAGTACCTACTACAAGCATATTTAGATTATAATGTGTTATTCATATTATAATTGCTTAAATAACTTTTTAAAATTTCATTTTGATGAATTAACATCGGAGACTAGTTTAGCTAGTATTTAAAATAATAAAATGAATCCATTGTAAGGTAATTCTTATTTCCCAACGTATTTGTTTGTTCCATTTTCACACTTTATTACATTTCAATCGATCGTCGTGAAAAGCGGACAAACAAAGTCGAAAGATACGTTTGATTTAAATTGCCTTTGACAAGCACTTTCGATTCGACACTTTAAGCGATTTCTCAATCTATTTGCAGAGCTTATACTGAACTGAACTGAAACAGACTATAAAATTTTTCGCTTGTGGTATATAAATGTATAACTCTTCTTGTATATCGAAGTAGCATTGACGCTTACTTAATCTAGCAATCTATTTCACTCTTCTCTACTTTTTTCTTTGCTGCTTCAGTTAGCCAATTGTTTTTACTTCTGTGATAAGTTTCTTTTTTATAGTGAAGAGGAGTTAGTGCCTATCTAGGCTGCTTGATTTTTCTTTACTCCTCTCTTCTCTTTTCCAATTTCAATACACATATTTTGCATATACTCAAATATTCTAACTATCACCCATACATCCCTGTAAGCGGAATGGAATCTTGTCGTCAGCATTAATGGAACGTTCGTCGCCGCTACACTGAAAATTCATCAGCTGCTACAAAAATCTTAGACTTTGTTTTTTTTTTTTAAATTAATAATTAAACCTGGAAAGTTTGTTCGTTTATTTACGATAATCTCTGCAAGTATGGTGCTAACATTAAACATTCTTTTTGAATTATAAAGGTTTTTTATTGGGGAAGTTTGAAGGGCATATAACACATTGCTACGGCTTTAAGAAGCAAGTTCTTATCCCTAAAAACTTTTTAGTATAATGAATATTGATAATCGTATCGTGTAAAACAATGTGGAAAGTAATAATAATAATAATCGTTTATTCACATTCACATACATACATCGATATACAGACAACTTAAAGGATAGACCAAGAAAATCAAAGTAACAAGATAACAACTCCATTAAAATATAACTGTGTAGTTGTTACAAATAATTAAATTGGAAACAATGAACGTAATATGCAAATAAAATAAAAAAAACAATATACGTTTTAATATTTTACTTAATACAAGAAATAACTAGCCAAAGTAAATCTACCATATTGAATCGGTATCAAATAATTATTATTTTATACATTAAACAATTAAAAGTTGTACATGTGACGTGTATTGAGAATTCTCAATTCACGTCACAAATATGGAAAATAATTTTATAAGTTCTCAATTACTTGGCGTCTACTTTGATCACTATTACCCATACAAAGTGAACTCAATATTATGTGCATAAATTTACAAAGATCGACAGAGACAGATGACACAAATAATGGGAACCTTAATGGACTTAATAATAAGAAAGATTGATAACCTGTCTGCGGTGTCTAATTAATGTGCTTTATAACTGTGCTATTAAATTATAATGATTAATTATTAATCAACGGATTATTCAATTATAGTTCAGCGAAGTGATAATTTTATAAGTCAAAATTTTAACTTAATTATAATTTGGTGGTAATTCAATATGTTAGCAAATTGATAAAATATATGATATAATAGTGTCATAAGATAATTCTCTCTATTAGTTTATATTCTTTGATTTTATTGGTATGATTGATTTTCATAAGCATTGACAAAACCATTAGTTGTAATAATTATATATAATATTATGAATAAAATTATATATAGGTATGTATGTATGTATGTATATATGTATGTATGTTTGTATGTATGTATATATGTATGTATGTGTCTATGTATGTTTGTATATATGAATGTATGTATGTATTTATGTGTATATGTGTTTAAGTAAATATATTTATAAGTTTATGTCACAATTTGTACACCTACACCGACACAATACCATCTCCTCTGCCCCAGGTTGCCTGGAAGAGATCGCTTTTCAGCGATAAGGCCGCCCTTTGTACCTTATGATACTTTGTAAAAAAATCTGATATGTATTATTTCTGTTTTGGTGTACAATAAAGTGTATTGTTATGTTGTTATGTTATGTTATAGATAAATATTTTTTTAATGTACCTAAGTGTAACTGAGGTAGGGCACAGCAGGAAAGTTCCTGCTCAAAATATGGAGCAGCCCGACTGGGGTAGTAAATCGACCATACAGAAGATCACAGCTAAATAACACTGTTTTCAAGCAGTATTGGGTTCCTGTTGGTGAGTAAGGTGACCAGAGATGCGGGGAATTGGGGATGGGGTCTGCTACGCGCGTGCGATGCTTCTGGTATTGCAGACGTCTATAAGCTACGGTAATCACTTACCATCAGGTGAGCCGTACGCCTGTTTGCCGATCTAGATACATAAAAAAGGTATTCATTCATTATTTCCTTCATGCAATGAATAACTATAAAAAAAATTACAATTTTAAATGCTACACAGATAACCAATACACACGTAATTAAGTAAAGAAGCGTTCCATAAAAGAGATTTAGCTCTTGATTGTTATATTTCACTCAAATGGGTGTGCCAGTGTATTTATAAGTACAAAAGGCACGTTAGATCCCTCAGGCTTATGTTTGGAATGGGAAAGTTATTGCATGACAACAATGGCATATTTCCTTATCTGACTTCACACTAAAATACAAATATAGTTTCTAAAATGTTATTAAGAGCAACGTATCATTTTATATTAAAACTAGCTTCTGCGCGCGACTTCGTCGGCGTGGACTCCGATCCTATTGGTCTTAGCGTGATGATATATAGCCTATAGCCTTCCTCGATAAATGGGCTATCTAACACTGAAAGAATTTTTCAAATCGGACCAGTAGATCCTGAGATTAGCGCGTTCAAACAAACAAACAAACAAACAAACAAACAAACAATCAAACAAACTCTTCAGCTTTATTATATTAGTATAGATTATTAAACAAATATTTGTATGTAATTTATAACGCTTGACATAATTAATGATGCAATGATGAATCCGATCTGTAATTGACAATTAACGAGGATGTAACGTCATTAATAATATTGTCGCAATCAATATTTCGTTTATAATTTTGTTATTGCGATATAATTTGACTGGCTTTTTTTTATTAAAATGATAATTGAGACTAATTTAAAAAAATATGTATTACAAAGATAGGTAGCTGTTGATAACTCAATTTTTAACTTACTTATTATCGTAGGGTCGTTAAAACGTGGAAAAATGTTATAAATACTGACGTTAATTGTTTTGCAATTCTGTGTTGACGGTTTAGAATTAGACACAACATGAACGTACAACTTACAACATAGCTTTATGGACTATACAAACATTTTCATGAGCAGGAAGTTAATCCGCGACCGCTAGGGCAATGACCCATTTGTGAAACCTGCTAAACTGCGCATACAAATTGTCAATCATAAGCTCTTCTAGATTTTCGACAATTCAGCGTCCTATTTCGCTAAAATTCTTAAATGACAGAACTCAAATGGCTGACAGTAAATTTCGGAAAGGAGAGACTGTGTTGTTTTGTATGTTAATTTTGTTTTCGAGTTGGTCTTTATCGTTGTAAATTTATTAATTACGCTTTTACATATTTTGACGCCTGTTTATTCAAGGGTTAACCATACGGTGTTACGTTTTATATAAAATTAAAACTGTAACATTCTAATTATTTAAACTGTACATAATGTTTTAAACATAATGAAATACGATAGTTATATGATTAAAATCAAATAATACATAATTTAACCACTGCGAAAATGTTAAACAATATTGTACTTCATGTATGTTTCGAAATAAACCTAAATATTTTAGCAACAAATAAGCCCGCATCCGAATTACTGGCTGAGGTTTTGTTCTATTCTGTAATAGTTCTATCTAACATCGCAGGCCTTCAACTATTATAAGCTCTGTTTGATATGTACGCTATTATATTCTGGTACTAAGCGTTACGTTATTAAAATAATTAAACAGTAAATTTGGAAAATCTCTAGAGAATAACTGATACTTGTGTTAGTATAGGTGCTGTACTGTATATTGCTAGAATTGTTTTTTAATAGTAATAAACAACTTTAATATTAAATACATATAGTGCAATGGGCGGTCTTATCTCTAAATAGTTGGTCTCTTCCAGACTACCCAACAGAAAGAAGCTTGCAATGTAATGGTCTAAGATCCGAGAAGGTAAATCTTCCCTCATCTGTTAATTAGATGAAACAATTTTTTATAGGCTTATTTAAATATTGTGAGTTTATAAAAACAACCTCTGCCACCATAAGCCTGCTGCAAATTTTTTTTTTTTTTTTAGCTTTTCCCTCTCACGTTAATTACATGTAGTAAGCTAAAACCGTTAATATTTTACATTATATACCTGACTGTAGTAGGCAGCCATCTTTATGATTGCTACACTTATCTGCAGCCAGGTCAGTAACCTCAGTCAGAGTAACCTGGCTGCTGGTAAGTATAGCAACTCTCCATTGTTCTAATAATATCAATTAAGCTAAGTGCGTGAAATATTGTCATTGTAATTATTTAAAAATTTTAATCCTTAAATACGAAGACATTTTCCTGAGAGGTTAACAGAGAGTAAATGGATGGAAATAGTTTTGTCATTAGAAGTTTCTATAAAAAATAAGTAACCGTATTTTTCAGCGTTTTAAAAATTAAGTTAAGTGATTATAATGATACAACTTTTTCGCATTTTATCGCGGTTTATTAAGTTTTTTAGATGCCCGACGTTTCGGATACTTTACAGCTAACCATGGTCACGGGAGGACTACAAACCGATATGTGGGAGATTATAAACGCAGGTGACAGCTATTCAGGTCTAGTAGTAGTTTTATATAAAACAGATATACAATACCTGCTGCTATAGATCTTCGAACTTTGGTATAAACGGATTATACAGTTTCGATTTGTTTTTTTTCAAGTAAAGGTTTGATTTCAACCAAATCGAACCACATTCAATTCACATAAATGTGTTATTATTAAGTATGCGAAAAATGAAAGAGCTTGATTATCTTAATTGGTAATTATACGAGTAGAATTATGAAATCATAGCACCTCAGAAACAAAAATGTACTAATTTTGACAATTTAAAGCTATTTTATCTACTTATTTCAGAGCACTGCTAAAGTTTTAATACAAATCGTTTAAATAGCTCATCTAATGAATTTACGTTTAGCTCCTATGAAAATTATTACGCCGTTTTTCATTATTTAGTCTTATCACATAATTAAATTTGACATTAATATATAAAGTAGTTAGTTAAAAAGTTACTATTATATCTTTCATTACTGATCATTAAGTTACGAGGTCTGTAAGAGACGATATCACTTCTCTTTCGTTTTTTTTTGAGCCAACGATTATCCCGTTGGCGTTTCTGTCACATGTTCTAATTACCATATTTCGTTAAAACACTTGCTTACCTAATAACTAAATGACTAATCAACTTACTGTATTATTAAGTTGATACATTTTGTAACAATACTTACGAAATAAATAATAATAATATATTTAATACACTACAAATACATAAACACAAAGAAAAGAGTAAATCCGTACAAAACCTCTATTTCATCAAATAAAGTTGCTATAATACGTATTTGTTCTGGCTATAAAGTCAGATTTAGATATTCAGGACAGATTTCTCCCGTCTGAATCAAACAATAGATCCTTCTTCTTAAAGTAGATTGCTTTTCCGAGTAAATAAGGCTTAAATCCCTCAACAATTACTTGGTTAAATTGTTAAAATACAGATAATGCTATCAGCGCAAAAGTAATGGAAAAATATTTTTTTTAAAAAAGATTTTGTACTAGTGTAAGGTTTAACAACATTTTTTGTTACGATTAAACTAAGAAGGTGTCTGTGTTTTTTTTGTATACAACATGTGGTGTTCCTTATTTCTTTTTCCTAATTTTGGTTACGAAAATTACGACAATCTATTTATTTATGAGGTAGAAAGTAATCAAATAGGGTATCTCGTATACTAAATTAATCTAAAAAGGCCTAGGATTTTTTTCATACCAAAACTTGATCTATATCACCTACACATCCCTTTTAAGGAACGTTCATTGCAAATTCATAGTGTGAAAATTTTATTTATCTAGAGGGCACGACAGGAGTGACTTAACGAACTGACACCCATTCCGTACTTAGTCCTAAAAAAGGTAGCACTAACGGGAAAAACTTTGTTTAGCTTCAAAGACTGTTTGAAACTTTCTGGTCAATATTATTAAGTAACTGAATATTTAAAAAGTTTATATTTATTTTATTTAAATAAAATATATATGTATATATAACAAGCTGATGTCTGTTTAGATGTAGGCTGGGAGCCATTAAATCAAATGCGTTTTTTTATATTACACCTATATACGTACTTTGATTGATTGCTTCAACCTCTAACATCCCACTGCTGGGAACCTCTTTCTCCATTTCAGAGAAGGGTCGCAGCTTAATCCACCACGCTGCTCCACTGCAGATTAGCGGATCTCTAAATATTCAACTAAGTCACTCACCCATTCACTGTTCATAAAAATATAAATTAATTATTACTAATACATTTTTATACTAAATATCCATTAGTTGATATAAAAAGCAATAAGCCAAATATTATTGGTAAAAGACATTTTTTCTCAGGTCTTTCAAAGGTATTGGGAAAAATTACACATTTTCGCGGTCCAGCGACCCTTCTGTATAGAAGGAAAAAATGGGCACTAACAATGGGCAATCCTTTACAGAGGTAAAATAAATATTTTATTATAATACTAATATAATATCTGATAAAATCTATAATGATCTGAAAAAGGTAAAGAATAAAATTAGAGAAATGCGTTACGGTTTCTAGAAAACTGACATAAATATATCGTAGTTAGCACAAAATAAGAAAAATAATATATTGCAATTTTCGTCTGTGTAACATTTGGTCAATAATGGAGGGCGCATATTTTCCAGTTGACCTATTTCTGTTAAAATAAGGCAACATTCAATTTTTATAAAATAATTTTTTAATCTATGGTGTCTCCACATAACTAGTCTGTGGTACAGTACTAAGATGTCTGCTTCTTGTGTGTAAAAGTAAAACTGCCTCTGTAACTAGTAATACTTAAAATTAATAATAAACGTTCTTTAGACCAAAAAGTGTATCAATACAATCCAAGTTCACAGTTCTACTGCACGAGCACATACTCATGCGAACAGGTTATGGGCCCAGAATACTGGATTGGAATAGATACAATTTCGCGGTAAAGCGTGGTCGGTAAGAAAGAACGGGCCGGGTTAAACGGTATAGATATATAAAATGGAGGCTACGTCAGAAAACCAAAACTTATTATTACTGGAAGGATTATCAAATTGGATGTCATGGAAATTTCAAATCCGTGTAATATTAAAAGCACAAGGATTATTTGGAGTTGTAAACGGATCAGATATAAATGACGGAAAAGATGAAAAATGGCCGACACGAGACGCAAAGGCACAATCTATAATTGTAACAAGATTGAACAATAAAAATATTTTACAAGTATCAAACTGTGAGACTGCTCAACAAATATGGGAAAAGTTGTGTTCAATATATGAATCAAAATCAAACACGTCATTACATATATTGCAACAAAAATTCTTTGAAACTCAATACATTAAAAATGAGGAAATATCATTATATATAGCAAAGTTAGAAGAATTAGCTAACAGAATAAATCAAGCAGGTGGAAATATACCCGAATCTATGCTCATCACTAAAATTATTAGTTCTTTGCCAGAAAATTTTAGACATTTCATATCAGCTTGGGATTCAGTTCCTATGGCAGACAGAAAATTATCTGAACTAATATCCAGATTGATGCTAGAAGAGCAACGAAACAATGATTATGAGGAGAAAATGGCTTTATCTACACAATCAAGGAACAGTGAAAGAAAATGTTTTAAATGTCAACAAGTTGGACACTATAAAAAAGACTGTAAGAAAAATATGAACAATTATAACAGTAGTAAAAATCATAAACAGTGTAAAATATGTAAAAAGTTTAACCACAAAGAAAAAGACTGTTGGTTTAGAAATAAAAAGAATTTTTACCAAAAAGATGACAACGTAAAAAGTAAGACAAATGCATTCATTACAACAGCAATTAACTTTACCTGTGCAAACAATCTTCAAGAAACATCGTGGGTGTTAGACAGTGGTGCCTCAGAACATATGTGCAAGAATAAAAATATGTTTGTAAACTATAAAACTTTATCAGTGCCAAAAGATATCATAATTGGTGATGGTTCAATCATAAAAGCTCTTGGTCAAGGTGAAATACACTTAAGCGCTTACAACGGAAAACAGTGGATACCTACAATATTATACAACGTCTTATTTATACCAGAAATAAAAGTAAATCTATTTTCATCAACGGCAGCAATGGATAAAGGTTATAAAATGAGGTGTGATCAAAAGACATGCACTTTTATAAAAAATAATTTAATTAAAGCAATTGCATACAGAAAAGGTAAAATGTTTTTAATGAATTTTAAATATGAATCAGATACTGCAATGATTGGTCAATCAAATAGTGAACTCGCTGAGTGGCATTCAAAGTTAGGTCACCAGAATATTGAGCATGTGAAGACCATTCTGAAACAAAACAATATTGAGTATAAAGAAGGTGATTCAGAGATATGCACGTCATGTTTACAAGGCAAACAACATAAGTTACCATTTAATAATAGTGACACAAGAGGTGAAAAACCAGGAGATTTAATACACATGGACATATGTGGACCAATGGAGTGTGAGTCGCTGGGAGGTGCGAAATATTTCCTTATATTAATTGATGATTACTCAAAATATAGAAAAATATATTTTTTACGAAATAAACATGAAACAGCAGAACATATCAGGAACTATATAAAAGAGAGTAAAAATATAACAGGCCATACTATTAAAGTCATGCGAAGTGACAATGGAAAAGAATTTGTCAATAAAATTGTAGAAAAGTTATTAAATTCTAAAGGTATTAGACATGAGAAAAGTATTCCATATCTACAAGAACAAAATGGTTGCGCAGAACGTGAGATACGCACAATTGTGGAATCTGCTAGATCTATGTTAGCAGAAAGTCGTCTTGGAAAAGAATTTTGGGCAGAAGCAGTAAATACTGCAACATATATATTGAATCGAACAGGAAAAAGTAGAATAAAGGACAAAACTCCTTATGAGTTATGGTATAAAACGTCGAAATATAATATAACTAATCTGTACGTTTTTGGAGTAGACGTGGCAGTTCATATACCTAATCAAAAGAGATTAAAATGGGATTACAAATCAGAATTTGGTAAATTTGTTGGTTATGGAGAAACAAGCAAAGGATATAGAGTATACTTACCGAAGAAAAATGATGTAGAATTAAAAAGAGAAATTGTAGTAATTAAAAAGAAGTATCAGACACATAATAATAAAAATAAAGAAATATATATACAAAAAGAAGACTTACCAATAAATGACTCCGAAGAAGAGGAACAGGAGGATGGTAATATAAACTCATTCTATGAAGAAGGTTCAATCCAATCTGAAACAGAAGAAGAAAACACAGAGTGTGAATTATATGAAATGCCAGAAACAGATGAAATAAATTCACATGAAACAGAAAATAATATCTTACCTGAGGAAGAAGATAACACTAAGGATCAAACACAAAAAAGGAAAACACAACGACCGAATTGGATGAAAGATTATGAAACAAACTTTTCTTGTCTAGGCGAAATGCCAATATCTTATGAAGACGCAATGGCTAGTCCTGAAAAAACAAAGTGGGCTGAAGCCATAGAAAAGGAAATGAAACAACTGGAAGAAAATGAAACTTGGGAAGAGGTGGAAAATATACCTAAAGAGGAAGATGTAATTAGCAGCAAATGGGTTTTTAAAATAAAAGAAACAGATGGCAACAAATTATACAAGGCCAGGCTAGTGGCAAGAGGTTTTGAACAGAGAAACTGTGACAACAATACATATACACCCGTAGTAAGTTTAACAACGTTCAGAACTATGATGGCAGTAGCAGTACAAAAGAAGTTACCTGTATTCCAGATGGATGTCGTAGGAGCCTTCCTACATGGTGAAATTAAAGAAAAGGTATTTATGAAACTTCATAATGATAAAATAGTAAAACTTAAAAAATCTTTGTATGGTTTAAAGAAATCGCCCCGTTATTGGAATGAAAAATTTAATGACTTCATGTTACAAGAAAATTTTATTAGATCTAAAAATGACCCATGTTTATATTTTAGAAAGCAAAATGACAAGTTTTTATACTTATTGTTATATGTAGACGATTTAATTTATTTTGGAAATGATGATATAGAGATAAAAACATTTAAAAGTTCATTATGTAGTAAATTTAAAATGAAAGATTTGGGAATAGCAAACGAATATTTAGGTATAAGTATAAAACAAGATATAAAAAATTTTGTAACAGTAATAAACCAAGAAAAATATCTTAAATCATTATTAATTAAATACAATATGTATAAATGTAAAACAGTGTCTACACCACTAGAGCAAAACTTTAATTTTGAATTGTTAAAGAGAGATAAACCAGAAAACAAAGAAATTGAGAGTAATTGTAGAAGCATATTAGGTAGTTTATTATATGCATGTTGTACAAGACCTGATTTATCATTAGCGATAGGATTTCTTAGTAGATATTTAAACTGTGCAAGTATTGCATTATATAAGTGTTTAAAAAGAGTTATGAGATATATAAGAGGTACTATTTCTTTGTCATTAGTGTATAAGTATAATAATGAGAATATAATATTACAAGGTTATAGTGATGCAGACTGGGCTGGGGATATAGCCGACAGAAAGTCAACTTCTGGATTTATATACTATATATTTAATTGTCCTATTTCATGGGGTACAAAAAAACAACAATCTGTATCATTATCGTCTTGTGAAGCCGAATATATTGCATTGTGTTTAGCTATAACTGAAGGCTGCTGGCTTAAGCAATTATTAACTGATTTTGGATATAATGTTAATATAAATATTTTGGAAGATAACTTAAGTGTAATAAAAATTTCATCATCTAGTGACAGTAATAAAAGATTGAAACATGTAGATATAAAATATCATTATATAATGGAAAAGGTTTGTAACGGTCAAGTTAATGTTACATATGTTAATACAAATGAGAATGTCGCAGACATGTTTACAAAATCATTGGGCAAGCAATGTTTTGAGAAGTTTAGGGATTGTATAGTCAAATAAAATAAGTAATATATATTTGTTATTCATTTATAAGAAGCCAGTCAAAGAATAATTTTATTTAAATTGTTAATTAAGTTTCTTAACTGTATTTGTTAAGGGGGTGTCATGAGGAAAAAAAAATTGTTAAGGGTGTAATATAATAAAATAAAAAAATAAAAATTGATGTTGAGGGGGTGT
Organism: Melitaea athalia; assembly: GCA_905220545.2. Lineage (NCBI taxonomy): Eukaryota > Metazoa > Arthropoda > Insecta > Lepidoptera > Nymphalidae > Melitaea > Melitaea athalia. Next base: position 15,809,574 of record HG992188.1, read on the forward strand.
GTTAAAATAAGGCAACATTCAATTTTTATAAAATAATTTTTTAATCTATGGTGTCTCCACATAACTAGTCTGTGGTACAGTACTAAGATGTCTGCTTCTTGTGTGTAAAAGTAAAACTGCCTCTGTAACTAGTAATACTTAAAATTAATAATAAACGTTCTTTAGACCAAAAAGTGTATCAATACAATCCAAGTTCACAGTTCTACTGCACGAGCACATACTCATGCGAACATTTGAACTTACACCAAAGATAAGAAGAAGGCTTATCAAAATGTCCCTAAAGTTAAAGCAGTAATCACTATATGCTATTAGGGATTATTATTATAAAAGAAAAGAATATGATCTATGATATATCATTATTTAGAAAAATAATAGTATCGAGAAGAATTTCGAAAATGATATTTATAAATTTGCAGGTCATCCGCATCATTAAACGTATTTTACCTGTAATGGAACAAAGGATGGAAAAGGGAAAATATTTGCCATGTAGTTGATATGCAGTCTTGAGATTCCACTGATCCGAAGATAAGACGGATTCCATTCTATAATGGAGTCAGAGAAGCTAACATGCCTTTAAATGCGATGTAGGATTTATAAGAGATGATGACTCTATTTTATTCTCATAATAAAATTAAAATCCATTTTCGACCATATTTCTGATAAGTTTATTATATAAGTTATTTTTAATAATGGGCTTGAAAATATTCTAAAAGTTATGCATATCAAAACTGGCTTCCCATAAAAATTGCTTTACTAAATGTTTACTGCAACTAGTTGCCTAGTTCCGCATGAGCTCATTACAAATATTTGTCAAGGCCATAGTTGTTTGATTTGAACGTTAAATATTTAATATTTTGTACCTGGGATACAGAGTGTCGTCCCACTGGGAGTCACAAAGTTTGATAAACTTCACATATGTATGTAATATCCAAAATTTTGTTAATATTTAATTTTAGAGAATGAAATTAGAACGAAAACTTTTTATTATTTCAGATAATATTCACTTGTTTTCATTTTTTGGTTGATTAAATATACCAAAAAATCCTATGATTCAGCGTTTTTAGGGTTCCTTACTCAAAGGGTAAAAACGGAACCCTATTACTAAGACTTCGCTGGCTGTTCGTCCGTCCGTCCGTCCGTCTGTCAACAGGCTGTATCTCAAGAACGGCGATAGCTAGACAGTTGAAATTTTCACAATGTATGTATTTCTGTGGCTGCTATAACAACAAATACTAAAAACCAAATAAAATATTTATTTAAGGGGGACTCTCATACAACAAACGCCATTTTTTGCCTATTTTTGCTCGATATCAACAAATTGTAACAGGTAGGAACTTGAAATATTCACAAAATACTTAAATGTATATTTAATTTAATTTAAATTATATTTTTTCAATTTTTATTATTTATTAATAATAAAATTGAAAAAAAAAAAATATTTAGGGGCTCGTACAACAAAAATGACTTTTTTGCCGCTTTTTGCCCGATATTAAAATCAATGTACCTACTGTTGTTTACCTAGTCAATGGTACGGAACCTTCGTACGCGAGTCCGACTCGCACTTGGCCGATTTTTATTAGAAATATTTATCTAGAGGTAAAAAATATCATATATCAATGAGTTTGTTCAGGAATTTAATGTTTTTAAATAAATAGGCTTTTATGTAGCGGCGGCTTTGTCGCACCGAAGACGATGCTGCCCGTCTTCGGCCTGTGTATTTCAAAGCCAGCAGTTGGATGGTTATCCCGCCATTGGTCGGCTTTTTAAGTTCCAAGGTGGTAGTGGAACTTTGTTATGTATTATTGTGTATATTCTTTACTGCCTTAACCACACAGCAACTACTCAGCTTTTATTTAACTGTAGTCAGTGTATTGTCTTCAGCAGTCTCATATTTTAAGCATATTTTTTTTTGTTATAAATTATTTCGTAATTTTTCTAGTTTATCACAAAATGAGATTATCCATAACGTTGTCAATATCTACGTTCACGACGTCTTACACTTCATAATATTAAATTTTAATATTATCGGCATATTTCGCTGAGTTTACGCCAGTTGGCACTTTCTCTTGAAGAGGATGTAAGCTTCCTTCGATTTTAGACCTACTTAAGTTATATGACGTGTGAAGGTTATTTCGTTATTCAATAGTTTAGTAAAAATATTATCTTTGTTAAGTATTTATATATAAGAAATATTTTTAATTAGAAAGATGAATTTATTTTTGGAATTGTTGAAGTAGAAAAAGCTACTTACTTATTAAAGTTTTTGTGCGTGACTTTTATATTCCATGTCTTTCTGGTTTTGCTTTTAATCTCTTTAATGTCTCTTCTGCTTGGCCTTAAAAAAAATTAATATATATACTACTTAGTCACGTAAGCTGTAAAAAAAAATGCAAATTAGAAAAGGAAAACCAATAAAAGTTTCTTTTTTTTTGTAACTCAGCCTCGTGAAACGGGCAGTGGTTGAAACTACCTCATCAAATATACAGAAAGCCGTAACAACAATCTACTTGATAATAATATATACCTAAATTTATGCATGTGTCTATTTTAATATATACATTAAAACATCATCTATTTTTTTCAAAATAGAATTTGACGTGACTATAGTCAATCTCTTTCTATGGGTCACGGCTAAAATTATACTTAAAAATTAGACAACCTTGATTTGAAAAATTTATTGTTTTATTTTCAACCGTAACTACAACCATTTAGGTACTTACTTTATTGTAAATTGCGTATCGAGTTCTTGACGAGCTGTGTTAAAATTTCTAATTAGGTCTTAGAAAAATTAATCACCAAGGTCTTTAGAATAAGCATGATTTGGGTTTTAATTTAAGAAGTATAAAACAATTAATTAACTCTAGACCCTAGAAACTATTCGAATCTGAAAGTTTCTGTTACATATTTGTGGTTAAATTACTTTACTAACGAATAGGATTCTAAAAAGTGTAGTGTAAGAAAAATAGGAAAATAAAAGTAAACATTTTGAAATACGTGAACGTGAACTGAGTTAGGGCTCAGTCTAATATATATTATATTTATATATTACGAAGTATAGAAAATAATAGTAGGTACCTATACATAAATTAAAGTTCTAGACATTTTATTAAAAATTTCGATTTTTTTTTTATTATGTAGATTGAATTAATTAGTCTACAATGCAATGAACGTGTCTTTAAGAAAGTAATAATCATATTTCATATCAAATTATATAAAATAGTGGTTAATAACAGAAAATATACACGTAATTTACAGGCATTTAGCGAGGTCTTCAAATTATAATGAAGAAATAATAGCCTTGACAACCTTGCAATTAACGTTCATTTATTTTCATGAAATGTCTAAAGTAGGACGTTCATTACTTTAGTACAAATTAGTACTTAGTATAAATGTTTTTTTCCAGTTTAGATTTTTGTCCTCGTGGGTTTCTCCACCGTGCCTCGGAAAGCAGGTTAAGCGTCCCGATTGTTATTATAATTATACACCTGATAGCGACCATTTGAAGCTAATCGAGACAAAGCTTGCCTTCGTACAATGCCTTGATAACGGAGTCGCTTTTATTCATAAGGATTAAATACCACGCTCAATAATAATGCTCATTATTCATTTTCTACTTTTCAATAAATTTTTAACACAAAATGCTTATCAGATCTATCTTATTAATCAAAGTTTTATATATAGTATTGTAGACTTTTTAAAAGTCTTCTAAAGAGCTCTTTATTATATTAGATAGACTAGATTTAAATTGCAAAAGGGTAAAAACGAATAAATAAAGAGACCATTTTTTACATAAATCAAAGTTTTTAGTCGTGAAAGTACAATGTCTTTTAGGACGGTCGTATAAGAATCAGACATCATTATAAAGGCTCTTAAACGGTTTACAGTGTGTATTTTAAATAAAAGTATTCTTTAAAACGACGTCATCAGCGTAAAAGGGTTTGCTGAATGTAGAAAAAACAAATCTATTTTGAGAAATCGTTCGAAACGTTTTACTTTTAACGAGTGCTACACTTTAAAAGTTTTTCTTGAAGGATTTAACAATAATGTAACATACTGTTTGTTGAGAGTTTTGATTTTATTTTCTTTACAGTAGGAAAACATTTTAAAGTACGTACTTATTGAAGTTAAAGCATTGTTTTATTATTTTCTAAAGTAAGCAGTTAAAAGTATAGTATAATGTGCCTTGTAAAGAACGAAGAATTCATTAAAACTTATTAAAATTTATCTATTTTAATGATGAAAGCATAAAGAATAGTGTGTTTTTTCTTTAACAAGTTTCAAATAACTATAAAAAGATGTTTTAACGTCGTTGCTAATGTTTTTTCTTTAATTTTATAATGGAAGTAATTCAATTTATTACATTTTTAATTTTTATTATCAAGAATAAACTATTAATTTTACCTTTACATGTACTTTTACTATCTTATATAATTAGCATAATATCAGTTCTATCGAAAAAAAAGTAGAACAAAAAATAAAACACACACACACACAGAGAGAGAGAGAGAGAGAGAGAGAGATAGAGAGAGAAAGAGACGGAATGTAACTGTCTTTATCCCACTCTGAGTATTCTTATGCACAGTGATGAAAACAATTACGCTTCTTGTGTTCTTGTGTTGTTCTTCACATTTTTGTGATAAGAATATTTATTTTTTAAAGTTTAATATTAGGCAGTAAATTTTAAAAAAATACTAATGATTATTGTATAACAATACAGATTTAATTGAATTAAAAGAAGATAATGTAATGAATAGTCGAATGTGCATTTATTTTGAAAAGTAAAAACTTTGTGTAGAAATTCCTTCCTTTTTTTAAATAGTTAGTATAATTAAATATTATTAGTTATGTATGAGTTATGTATGTGTGATGTGAGCCACCGAATTTACATTCTTGGTAAACACACTAATATACTCTGACAAGTATTAAAGCTTATACTATAACAAATGATTTAAAAATATATTTTAATCACTGGACCGAGTTGCATAGCCCTCAGATTATCTCAACAGAACGCCAATACATACCGAGAATGGTCAAGGAAGCGATTGAAATTACCAAACACAAAAATTTCAATCGTGAGCATGGGTTTAAACTGTCGGGTGTCTGGAATCCAGAATTTCGTTTGTGTCAAAACAACAAAAAACGTAAAAGTGCCGTTTCGCGTACTGATACAGTGAGTGTCGTGTGTCGAGAACAGGTTCGAGTGAATAGTGAGTTTGCAGACAGTGGTACCGGTATCGAGCGTAATAAAAGATTGAGACAGAGGGTAGACCGATATGTCTGCCAATAACTTCTACCCGCAACAATCAAAAGTTCTTCCGTGACCATGGCGCATGCAACTGCGCCGAAATATCGGAAATATCGGAGCCTCAAATATAGAATTCTTCAGAACAAAATATTACTTAAAACATATTAAACTCCCCACGCTGTACTAGTAATAGCGACAATTTTTTTTACCACAGGTTATTTAAGCCTCAAAGGATGATACTAAAGTTTATATGCTTTATCCTTCATCAAAGTTTTGGTGTTAGACGCAGACCAGTTTTACTTTTAAAAGAGTTTTATATTAAAAGCAGTGATTACTAAATGTTAAAGTTTAATGGTAGAGTCTTCAGAGACAGACATTTCTAATATGAAATAAATTACTTGACACTTTAAAATAGAATTATTACGAAAAATATGCTGAAAAACTGAGGAGCATGTTTTAATGAGGTTATCTTGAAATAGAACAGATTTGAAAACATATTTTTGTCTTACGTAGCTAATCTGTCCAGAAAGTTTAAGTACCTTTAATGCCAAAAAACGAACTTATTATACGTGAACAAAAAGTAAGTTAATTAATACTTATTTGGAGATAAAACATCGTTCGTTACAATTTGTAATTTAGTAAAAATTTTATAGAGGCAAAAAACTTTAATATTACAATTTAGCCTCAAATTTTGTTGAAAAAACTCTATGAAGTATCAGATAAACAAAATAACGATAGTTATCGCTCATGTTAGACCTAAATATTATTGCTACAGATTACCCTTAAGCACATATTATTTTAGGTAATATTTTAAATTTTCACGTGAAAGAATTTCCGGATGAATATTTCGGTAGAAATGATTTTCTGGACAACAATGGGATCTAAGATTGATTGTGTTGCCTATAAAAGCATTTCCGTGCAAAGCCTTATCCATCAAATTTCATTGACATTAGGAAGAAAAATGTTAGTAAATCAGTTTGCATTTGTTATATTTTGGGAAATATTTAAAGGACGTTAGATTTACAATACTAAAAACTTATTAGATGCACTGCACTGCACTGTTACAGGTTGTAATCATCTAACTTTTTTTTACGTAACTAGGTCGGGAAACAAGCGTACACCTTACCTGATGGTAAGCAATTACCGTAGCTTATAGATGCCTGTAACACCAGAAGCATCGCAAACGCGTTGCCAACCCTATCCCTAATTCCCCCAGGAGCTAACTGTAGAGCAAAGATTTCTTCTCTTATAGCTTAATCCTCAATTGCTTGAGAAACAAGGAGGTTTCATTAGTTTCTCTTAATGATTTCCTCGACGATAATTGCGACAAGTATTTTAGAGACAAATTTGAAATATTAGCGGTTCGTTTTGGAAGAGTTTGTCGTGTTCTATTTACTGGGACATTTCAACGACGTAATAGTCCGAAACAAATGCTTAGCTCATTATTTCTCATTTAAGTTCTTTTATTATTGAGAAATAAATTATCTTACTCAATTTAAATTGATTTTTGTTTTATATTAGTCGGAGATGTAGGTTCGATCCCCGATGGAAGGGATTTTTGAGACGATATTAAAATGTTTAAAAAATTTTTTATATTAGTTTTGATATACGTATTACTTGTTGCCGCAGTTGGGAGTTGTCTTGCTTTGCTTGCTGGAGTTGCTGGATTTGGTGATGGCGTCTGGGCATAACATTTATAGACGTACACCTAAGAAAAAAGTTCACCCGCTATCATATAAATATAACGCAAGTGCTAAGCCTCCTACCACCAAGTAACAGATGATCGTGTGTGTGTCAAGTATATTTATGTTTATTTTTCTTTAATCATATTAACTATTCATTTTTCTATATAAAGAGTACAAAGTATAAAGAATATATTTATATTATCTTCAAGCTTTATTATTCAAATCAACAGTTTTTTTTAAATCTTGAGAGGTCAGGAGAGTCATATGAAAATTAATTCTCACAGTGGATGGGTTTGTTACGCTCCGATACTTTCCCATTATGAAGAGAACTATTGTGAGCGCCGTGCGTGAATTTTGTTTACTTTGAAGTTATATTTCAAAAGATAAATAATGTATCATCTTTATGATTGAGATGTATATTGATTTTGTTGTAGAGAATGAAGCGAAACAGGGTCAAGTATATTTTAGTTGATTAGTTGATTTAGTTGAGAACGTAATATCAGCCTTGTAGAATTTGGTTGTAATGGCTTTAACCTATTAAGTAATAAATACTAGTGGTCGCCCAGTGGTCGAAATTTGACCATAATTAATTTAAATTATAAGTTTTCGCGCCATTTTGATGCGAACTTGATGATAGGCTGAAGTGAGTGAGTAATAAGTTTGAACATTATTAAGGTTCTGTTGTCAAAGACTATACTTCTGTACTAATAAATAAAAGAGTATATATAAGCGTGTGTGTGTTAAATACACGGTAGTGTGTGTAATGTTTTTTTTATTGATTTAACGTATTTTTTATGCATAATTACCAAAAAAATATTAGCTTTCTGCACCCTTCTCTATATAAACTATTAGTGTGCGAAATTTTATACTCCTCCGTCTGCCCAATTTTTATTAAAAGGCCTTCAAAGTTTTTGCTTCACGTATTAATATATAGATTATATTTATGTGTGTACTTTAATGTCAATCTTGACTTCTGATTTATTACACCACGAATTTTGTTATATCACAAATCATCATCATCATCATCATCATCATCATCATCATCATATCAGCCTATTGCAGTCCACTGCTGGACATAGGCCTCCCCAAGCTCGCGCCAGACATCCCGGTTTTCCGCAATCCTCATCCAGCCTACACCGGCAATCTTACGTAGATCGTCGGTCCAGCGGGCCGGAGGGCGTCCCACACTGCGTTTGCCAATACGCGGTCTCCACTCCAGGACACGTCTGCTCCAACGGCCATCGGTCCTGCGACACACATGACCAGCCCACTGCCACTTCAACTTGCTGATTCTGTGGGCTATGTCGGTTACTTTCGTTCTCTCACGGATAGTCTCAATTCTTATTCTATCTTTGAGAGAAACCCCAAGCATAGCCCGTTCCATTGCACGTTGAGCGACTTTAAACTTGTGGACCAGTCCCTTCGTCAGTGTCCACGTCTCGGCTCCATATGTCAACACAGGTAGGACGCATTGCTCAAAGACTTTTATCTTCAAGCATTGCGGAATCTTCGAAGTGAAGACTCGATAAAGCCTGCCAAACGCCGCCCAGCCCAACTGAATCCTCCTATCAGCTTCCTTCTCGAAGTTGTTTCGGCCCAGCTGAATGATGTGGCCAAGGTAGACATAATCCTGAACAACTTCAAGAAGGATACCGTCAACCGATACCGGTCTCGGTATGACTTGGTTGTTAAACATAACTTTAGTTTTGTCCAAGTTCATACCGAGACCGACTCGTCGGGAGGACTCGTTTAGGCCGGCCAGCATTTGACCTTAGTATAATAGTCTTATATTATTGTACATGTTTGTTTGTATAAGAGTGTGTTTCGTTATTCTAAATGATCTTCAATAATCTTGCTGTCTAACGCAGACACTAATATAATTTTAAGTTTTATTTTAATACTAGCTACGTTCATTTTACATGAAAAACCAAGTATGCGAAAATTTTGCAGGAGTAAGTTATTTAAAATATTTATAGATACCCTTCTCATAACGTGAAAGTATAAGAAACGACTCGTACATTGTTTGATTTGTAAATATAATGAGATTAATTGTAAGAAAAAATGAACGGGAAATATTTTTATTTTCCTACATTTATTGTGATACGATAAATCATAGAGATTAAACAAGGTCATATTTTTATAGAACTCGTAACTTAAATGTGTGCACAATTGTATTTGGCTGTTGCAATATTTGACGGTCAATAAAATGCGAAGAGCTTTTTATGGCTTTTATAAGGACCTACGAACATATTTTCTTATTATTTTTCATATGGTTGGTTATCTTTAAGCAATCAAATTAAAAAAAAGTTACCATTAAGTCCTCAAGCATGAACAGGAATTAAGTGGTAAATAAGATTTTATTTTTGTCCTAAATTGTTTTAACAATTTAACATTTTATCTTTATTATTCTCTAAAAATGTTAAGGGTTAAATACATAATGTATGCACACGTAGGACGATTAGTCTCACTCCTGTCAACCCATTACACGGTCCTGAATATAATACCACGCAGCGTAGAGACAATTACTCAGAAGGCATCAAAACGTAAAATGGCTCTATTATCTCTAGCGACAATTTTATTAAACGACATTTAAACCAACTCTTTTGTATATAAATTAAAGATTAACTATAGTAAATTTTGATAAGTGCATGTATATATATATATATGTGTGTGTGTGTGTGTGTGTGTGTGTGTGTGTGTGTGTGTGTGTGCATGTGGTATGTCTGTTAACCAGATGCCATTATACCATTTTCTCTACCCCATGTATGCATAGAAGAGATCTTAAGATCTTAATCTACATTTTTTATACCACAACTTATTACTTAATAATCAGAATTTAAATTGATTTTAACGAAACTAAATTTCGTTTTATAAATAAATATTTATTCAAACGAACAATTTTTGCATAGTGATGAAAATGAGATCTGTTTACGTAGTCTGTTTTTATTGTTGATAGCAATTAATATAGGTACTATGCAAATTATACTGTACAAACAAATTAATGAATAGAATCGAATAAATATAATCATGTAAAATTTAATTGTTATTTTTTCATTACGTAAAATGTACGTACCTACTATTGCTTATTCTATAGTTAGCGCTATTGGTAATGAACCTGCTTTCCACTACTAAAAGAATGTGTGTATATACGAGTACTAGCGGACGCCCGCGACTTCGTACGCATGTAGTTTGTAAAATAACAATGTTAAAATACTTTTTATTCTATAATAATATATCCCTCCTTATAATAGTAAAAAGTTGTTTTTAATCATTCTTATACTTAAATAATTATAATATTAGACTAAATATTTAAAATCCTTCTGCCATAATTACTTTAACTTCAATAACTTTGGACTTTCATACAAACTACCATCCATTGTTTTAACCCCAAAAGGGGAGTTGATTTCTAAAGATACAATATTAGTACACCTCCACACCATCTAAAGAGCATTATTATAACATTTTTAATTTCGAGTCTCTTACTTCAAAAACATAGGACTTTCATACAATCTTCTAAACCCCGTTTTACCTCCTTAAGGGTGGAGTTTCGTAAAATCCATTCTTAGCGGATGTCTAAGGATCCTAACTGCCAAATTTCAAGTTTGTAGACGTAAAGTTTCTAAGATTTCGTGATGAGTGACCTTTCTATTTTATACATATATACAATATATAGATAACCGTCGCCTGTTACCAAAAATAAAGAGTTTAAAGTTACTTTTCGAACAGATTACCGTATGTATATGTTGAAAATATTTATTTTTGTATTAATAAAAAAATTCCAGTAACTATTCCTACAAGACGCGATTTAAATTAAATACGAGATTCCCCTAATTCTTGATCGACAAATTCTTGACCTATAGAAAATACTTTTCAATCGATTCAAAGTAAACGAACTGCACTAGACAAGCAAGACGGGCTCGATCACTCGACCCTTGAGAGAAATGCGGGTAAAATTCAATTATATTTTGATTGTTTGTTTGGTTATTGGATGGAGCAATTATATCGACCCGACTACGGAGAGCCGTGAAATGGTACCGAACGTTTCTTTGATAACGTGCTTCATTATTTGTATAACCCATTGGGAGAAACTTCTGTTTATTTTAATGTTATTATTTACAATGTATGTATTATTGTTTCTTTGAAGTTTTGTAAATATAATTGTGTTTGCTCGAAAAGGACAAAAAAAAGGCCAAGTGTGAGTCGGACTCGCGCACTGAGGGTTCCGTACAAACAAAGTAATTAAAAATATTTTTATTAAATGAGGTAACTACATTTTTATGTTTTCGCAATTTCTCCTTTATCTGTGAGTTCACGGGAAGTACCCTGTAGGTTTTGATTCCCTTGCAAGTGTCGAAAATTTGCGGAATATACAGCTCTATCTTTTGATTGCCTTGGCTTAGAAGTTTGATTTTTTCACAGCTCCGAAAGACAATAAACCTGAGTATTTGATATGAATTTCAGCTTGATACCTCCACGCATTCCTGAGAAAAAGGGTTATTATGTTGTTACAAATAATGGAATTGAATCAGAAAATAATTTGTGGTAATAGTTTTATCATCCGGATAGTGTAAGCCATTTTATGTAGGTATGGCAAAGAAGAATTTTTTGGAAGTTCTAACTATGTAATAAATTATATTAATATTACATTTATAACGTAGCATTAGCAAATTATATGAAATATAGACAACACAATTGTTACAGAGTAACTATCATATTACAGTGAGCATGTAAAGAGCATAATTTAATACAATATTTTACTTAAATACTTCAAGATTTTATAGTATTCGATATTGATACGTAAAATTGATAGAATACGTAATAAGTAATTAATATTATCTCATACGCATTTTAATGCGATTTAAGAATAATTTATTTATAAAGGTTAAACTGAAAGAGAAAGATTAATGTGCATTTCTTAGAATTTTTACCGACAATAGCATTTCATCAAGTTATTATTATTGCAGTACAGCACAGCAGAATATTTCTTGCTTAAAGTCTGGAGCAGCCACAGCTAAACAATAATAGGTACTCTAGCAGCATTGTGTTTGTGTGATAAGTTGGCCAGAGTGAGAGTTAGGGGTAGGGTCAGCAATGCACTAATTGTGTTGCTTGTGATGTTGCAGGCGTCCATAGGCTACAGTAATCGCTTACCATCAGTTGGGCTGTATGTCCGTACGTTTGCCACCTAAGTGGTATAAAAAATGGTTTTCTAGCTCTAATCATATTTTTTAAGAAAATTTTGCATTCGTCAAGTAACCAATTGAAATATGATTTGAACCTTTTATTTCAAGCTAGCTATCGAGTGTAGGTACCATAGCTCACGTCTTTTCATATGACCTGATATAATTTTAATTTAATAAGCCATTTAGAGTGATGAGTTTCAAAGACCCTTACAACCTTAATTTCCAATACCAAGCGTTTTCACACTGAGAACAAGATTTATTATATCTTTAAGCTAACCGAAAATTATGACACACTCTTATTCAATATTCTTTCGTAAACTCATAAGTATAAGGCCTAATATCGTTTACACATTAATTCAATTTAGGGTTGCCTCAAAAAGTAAATTATGATGTTCATAAAATACCATTAATTTTGCAATCTGTAAAATAATCAAGCTTAAAATATGTTAATTATGAATCTCCTTCGGAATTAAGATAACTTTAATGACGTGCTGCAGGAAATGTTTTTAATAATTTTAGAGTATAAAATATTATTTATGTTTTATTTATATGTCAATTTATTTATTTACTTATTTACTTATAATTATATAAAAATGGAGAGTTATGTATTTTTTTTAATGTAACTAGGTCGGCAAACAAGCGTACGGCTCACCTGATGGTAAGACCGTAGCCTATAGACGCCTGCAACACCAGAAGCATCGCAAGCGCGTTGCCTACCCTATCCCCAATCCCCCCAGGAGCTCATGTATACATTAGATGTACGTGTACATAAATGATACAGGCGTTAGGACTATTAAACAATTCAGGTTAAATAATGACCTTCGATATTCTAGTCTGGATATCTCTTGAAGTTTCCTATGTATGAGGTACTCTACAGATACATTGACATCTATGACCATTGTTTTGCTATAAATTTTATGTCAATTTCTTTATTTTGATTTTGTCAAATAAATACGTCTCCTTCATAACACTAGTACATTAATTTATATATTAACTTATTGGATTTTTAGTAAGTGAAATTTTAAAATGATCATTTTTTTAGTTTTTTTAAACTGAGTTATAAAACTCATTGTCAGTTTAAATAGCTTATAATGTTGTAAGGAACGTATCAAATATGCTATTAATTGCCGTAATATTTAAGACGGGAAGGTATAAAGTTTAATTTTTTTTTCTCAATATTCACTACTCGAATAACGGGACGGACATTTTCAAATTGAGATAGACAGAAGCAAAGACCAAAAGTAATTTAGGGGTTTTGGTTGACATGTACCAATTACGACTTTGAAAACGTTATTACTTTCAATAACAATGTTCTCGTTACAATATATAATTTTCGAAAATATATCTCTTTACTATAGAGTGAAAGCAACATACTACATATAACAACATACTACATACAAGAACATGTGAGTCCTAGGGGACAACATGAACAACTCAAATGCTCTAACGACAAAATCTGCGCGTTGAAATTTCATACACTAACTATCTTAATTACTTATGATGTGGCTAAAAGAGATAGTCAGAGGTTATCCGTTTTGCTTGTTAGTGAACTTTGTACAAAGCGCTGTTCATATTCAATTTTGTAAGCTGACTGGATTTAGTGTAATGATATTGTTAGTACTCTAGCAATGTGTAACACTCTCAGTTCAAATGCTTAATTGAAGAATTATTATTAATATCGTTTGCATTGGTAATAATAAAAAGATTAAATAATGGTCTCAGATATTCTGAACAACAGATATAAATGCCTTAACAGGTATATTTATTGTTTAAAATGAATATAAGGCAGATATGCGTAAGGCATATGGCGTATATTATGAACTTTGTATATCGCAACAAAAATGTAAGTTAAGAGTAGACGTTTCAAAATTTTCACAATAAAATAATTTTGTAGTCAATCTCTAAATATTTCCAAAGCATTAGCTTATAGCTATGAAAACATTTATTACGTAAACTATTCATTTTACAAAGCACACATCATAAAAGCTATGATATTTGAAATTTAACTTACAAACTAGCAATTTAATGCAAATGTGAGCGAATACGTTTAATTTGACTTCCTCTCCCTTTATACAAACAAAATCTCATTTACATTTAAATGCAATTATAAAAGAAAATTTAGTATGCATGCCTGTATGTCTGTTCATATGTTCTCTCATGAATTCTAAGTAGGTTAGTAATAGTATATAATGATCTAAGAGACGTGGAACATCCACCTTCATCGATCTGATAACTCGATGAGACATATTTTTTTATCAAATAATTATGATTTATGAACAAATATGCCTATGATAACTTGCCTATCTAAAAGTGGTCAAGGCTATTTTTTGATTTTTTTTTTAATTTTTGCAGGCAAGCCTGTATGATTGGTTTTGTAATTACAATAGGTATCTTACGGGTTTTACAACTATTACAGCCATTGCCTGATATTTTTATTGTAATTTTTCTTTTAAGTATTCTAATTAAACAACTTAGAAGCAAGACTTAAAGATTAAAAGGTCCAAATTAAAACCAATCCTTCTAAAACTTAATTTATGCGTTTATTAATATAAAACGTAATAAAATAAATCTAACAATGGACCTATACTTTATTAGGATCACTAAATTAGGATTCACAGTCCCATACATTTTAAAGGTCTTATTTTCCTTTATTAAAAGTAATGGTATGAAATGCGTGCTACTTTAAAATGAGTCTTACATAAATAGAAAACAGAGTTTAATTTAATTTAAACATACTCTTTAATAATTACGTACAAACAGAAACCTTCAAATTTGTCCCGTGAATATCGTAATTTTATGTATATTTTATTGTTTTCGGACGGTAATATTTAAATTAGAATAAATTTATATACATTTAATTAGAAACTGTTGATTCTATTCTAATTTATGGTATGAATTAAAACAACGATAATATAAACAATGAACGCTCAACGCCAAAAACTAAACAATTTCCAGTTATTTGAGATTCTCTTACAACTTTTTTTCATCACACTTCTTTAATTTTATGTTTAACTAAAAAAATGTCTGCTTTTTTAAACGACATCAAAAGAGGAGGAGGTTCTCAATTCGACTATAATTCGTCATAACTGTCTACTCGGAGTACCGATTTTGATATTTTTTTTTTAAATAATATCGCGAATTTAATTGATTATTCTATCGACTATCTACGTTGTCTACACGACAAATAGTCAATGAAAATTTATGTCGATTGTTTCTCGTTTCCGACCAGAAAACAATTATTGTTGAATATTGAATCGATTATACTTAAATAAATAACTTAATATTTATAGCACACAAAATTTTCAATACCTACTGTTTTAATTGCCAATGTTTTTATATTATTGACCACTGCAGGCCAAAATAATTGAAATGCCAATTATTGAAAGATACATTAACGTTTGTGAGTCAAGCCATTATTGCTTCACTGATGTGCACTGTCGAGCGGTCTTGCTGTAATCGTTTACTTTTAAATAAACGAGTCGTTTTATATTTCGTAATTCAGCCTGTAATATCCCACTGTTGGGCATAGGCCTCTTTCCCATGTCGGAGAAGGATCGGAGCTTTATCCACCACGCTGCTCCAATGCGGGTTGGCAGATATATTCCCTACTATGAGTAACGATCGCTATCAGGTGTACATGATAACAACCGGGACCGACGGCTTAACGTGCTCTCCGAGGCACGGTGGGGAGACCCACAAGGACTGCACAAACACCCAGACCACGGCAAACATCTGTATGGCCAATACAAATGTTGTCGTGTGCGGGGATCGAACCCGCAACCGCCCGCGCAACAGCCAATCGCAATCCAGTGCTGTGACCGCTGCGCCAACGCGGCGTCGTTTTATATTTATGCAGGTAATTTAAGTAAAACCTTTTTAGTAATAGTTTGCGCTTTCAATTACTTTCAAAAGTAATAAATTATCTCTAATATACTAGTTTGTGTAATAAATAAATAAAACTAGCAACCTTTTTTTTATACATTTTCCTGACAATAACGAACACAAAAAAATGGTTACATTTGTATGGAACCTACATAATATGTACTTTATGTATGTATAAGTAAGTCGTAATGGTTGAATTTTATTAATTTCGTATTATTATGTACTAGCTGCTGTGCCCGCGACTTCATCCGCGTAGACTTTAACAAAAAGTTATTGTTCAGTAGCCTACGTTACACCTTATCACATCAGCTATATACCAGTGAAATTCCCTTCAAAATCGTTTCAGCCGTTTCAGAAATTAGCCGGAACAAACAGACAGACAGACAAAAATTGTAAAAAATGTCATTTTGGTATATGTACCGTGTATACATCCATATGCATTTAGTAAAAGGCGGTTAGTTTAATATTACAAGCACAATTTTATTTATTTGTATAGTTTTCATTATGCACATTGCGTTATTTGTACATCTACACATTTATGCTTCTTGAACATGTAGAGACTGCCCGTAAACTGCAGCAGCAATAAGCCCGACTATTCTAAACACTGCCACTGATGCGAATAAATAAACGTATGTACATTTAACATAAAGTACGTAGTAATTACGCGGTATTAGTTGAGCAATTTATGTAATTGTGTATGTTTAACTTATTTATGTTAGGTAAACTTCTTTTCAATTACTAGATTACGTAATATTGAACTAGGGTTTTTAATATTTCATTGAAATCGATGAAATAACATTATTTTTGTATAATCGAAGTAGTCTGGTGATTGGGATAGATGGTGATTATAGAAACTTTAATCCTACAGATAAAATACATACATTTTGATTTTTTATAAACCCGTGCTTATATTTGAAAACATTTGTTCAATTTATAATTTATTTAAAGATATATTATTATACTTCAAGGCTTAGATATGTATGTATATAGTACAAGTTCATCTCATTATTTTTCTCTACGAAGTGAGTGTTTAATACAACAATATGAAGCCATAATGGAGGCGAGGCGATCACAATGCGAGAGTCATTTTGATTTCCGAGCGTTTCCGTTCTAGGACCGTCGACTACTTCGATTATCGGTTAAATCATCACGTTTCAAGTATAATAGGACTTTTTAAGTATGTGTCGAACAGAAAATATATTTTTCTGTTATACATAGTTTTATTGTTTTGTAGTGTCTAGCTGCAGCCTCGACTGTCCAATTTTTGATGTCCTATTGTCCTAGTGTTGCTTTATCTCTTGCTTTTATTGTCCCATTGTCACGCTGTAATGTTTTTGATACAAATTCAGGGCAATACATTTATATAAATACAATAACACTACAATCAACTGCCCATAGTAGGGTATAAATCATCAGTAATATTAAGGTAAACGTATAAATAAATAACGACCGTTATGGTGTAGTGATGCGAGAAGGCGCCTAAACACCGGCACACACACACACACTTGTGGTAGGTATTTGTATTTCTTTAAATATTTATTCATGCTCAAAATGGGAAAACAAAAAATATTGTTTATCAAAATGTTTTGATTAAGTTTTAAAATAGCTAGCAATTAATGAAATATTTTTTGTTTGAATAAATGAATTTGATGTTTCAATTAACTTTTTATTATTATTTCACTTTATACGTAGCGAAGCACGTACCGGGCCGCTAGTCTATATATAAATATAATAACACTTCAATCAACTGCCCATAGTAGGGTATAAATCATCAGTAATATTAAGGTAAACGTATAAATAAATAACGACCGTTGTGGTGTAGTGATGCGAGAAGGCGCCTAAACACCGGTGCACACACACACACACTCATGGTAGGTATTTGTATTTCTTTAAATATTTTTTCCAGTAGGGGTGTCTCTCTTTGTTTGTCTCCTCACCATGCCTCGGACAGCACGTAAATATGTTAGGACTATATTCATCAACCTGCAATGGAGCATGGTGGTGGATTAAGTTCACACCTATCCTACATGTAGGTTGAGGTTGTTACAGGCTCAATGAGAAAAACGTTAATCAATCACGTAAAATAAATATTATCTGATTATATTTTCACTTGAAACAAACATAATGTTTCGAATAACATCGTAACTTCTTGCTGCGTTAAAAATAGCACCCTATTTTGTATACAACGTGGTATAGATAACTATTTGAAATGGAATTAATTACTTCGCCAATACTTTTACGAGTGTCAACGGTCACTCGAAATTATTTAAACGTAGGAATTTTACTAATAATTAAAAATTCTTGATTTAAATTTGTTCGAAATATTTTTTATTTGGCGCGTACTATTTTATGTTTTATACATGGTACGATATATTTTGTATATTGTTCATGTCCTTTATACATGTAAAACCTAAAACAATTTGTACATTATCTTTATTGTCAAGAACAATCTGTATTTTCACAATTGATATTTATATCAATTTCAATTATTGTCTTTTTATATGCTTAACTTCAGAGAAAACAAAAAGATGATTACTAAACAACTCTTGTTGTTGTTTAAAATTTTTTGGTATATTTAAAATAGCTTATAGGATAAACGCTTAACGCAATGTTTAGCTTTTTGGTATACTTTAAGACTAGAGTGTTTAGTATGTAAATAAATCTTTTAAAGATAACAGACTAAAAATGCTAAAGTGCTACAACAAAATATGACTTTAGTTTAAAAGTAGAGTCCAAATCTTCTGAAGAAAACACATTTCTAGTCATACAACAAAGACCCAAATCAATTATCAGTTATGATGGTTTTCATTATATGCAATCGATTTTCAAGTACACATAATCTAATTGAAATAGTCTTTTCTAGCTTAAAATGGATTACAATAAAAATGTTTATATCAGTTAAATTAAAAAGTTTGAAACAAGTTCCTAGTTACGAATTCCGAATGTTACATGTATTCAGTTTAAGTTCAGAAGTTAAACCGTAAGTAAGACGGTGATATATTGCGACGTGCATTACTTATCCGGAAATCTCTTTGGAAAACTTTTATTAAAAACTGACAACGCACAAATAAATATCCGAATGATATATGGTTTTACAATTTTACTGTAGCGTAAAGAATATACGTAACACCTTGACACGAATTATAATTTTATTTACTTTATTGAACATTTATTTTAATAAATTTAAAAATCTTACATTTTTCATTTATTTGTGACTATTTAATCTTTTGAAAAAAATGTCTATAAATTAAAAGTAAAAAACCTTTTTAAAAAACAAGCTTTTATTTGAATGCGCTAAAACGAAACACATAAATTTTTACTTTAAAACTTTTACTATCTACGTATAAAGTCATTACACATAATCTATTATGATAGAAAAGCTTGTCGCGACTCGCGAGATATGAGTACTCGTATTTCCTTAGCTTGAAAATTTTAATAGTTAAAAAAAATCACATCAATTTATTTAATTTACTTGTTTACAAGCAAATCTCGCGATACTCTTGGACATGCCGCCATATTGGATTTAGAATGACGCAACAAAGTTAACCATGCATTGTCATCGAAATTGAATCTGTATACAAAATTTCAGCTCAATTGTTTGAAGATATCTGCTTCGAAATTGAGTTGCAAGATTTCACCCGAACAAACATACATACATAAATACATACATACAAACCATGCATTGTCATCCAAATTGAACCTGTATACAAAATTTCAGCTCAATTGGTTGAAGATATCTGCTTCAAAATTGAGTTGCAAGATTTCACCCAAACTTACATACATACATAAATACATTGCAAGTTAAATAAAAGCTTGTAAAAAATATTAGCATATGTTATGTATATGTTAGTTAAAGAATTAAGTTTCGATTGCTTAATAATTATTTTGATAAACTTTTGTAAACGTAGATTGGCTGTACTTAAACAGTTTCATATTGTGTATAGTTATGTAGTTATTTTGTTTATTTTATTTTGTTCTAATACATGCCATTATAAACAGAAATTAATTATTTAAAGATTTAAGAGTAGTTTTATTTATTATTAGCAGTAGTTATTTATGTCAGAAAATAATAGAAAACAGATTTTTTATAGAAACTATTTCTTCCGTTCCATTTGCGTATTTTCGGTAACTTTTCAAACTGAAGAGATAATTTTAAGTCTTTGACATAAAACAATTGAATGATGAATGGACATTTCCATTTCATGCTGAAATTTTTCATTGGGCGCTACAAGTCTTTTATGTTCTATTTTTTTATACATTTTGTATATCATTTAAATAGATAGAAATAACTTAGTAAATTTACGTCGAACCTGTGAGGCAACATATAGAAACTTCTAGATATCTTCTTGTCTAAAGTTTCTCATTGCTTAAAGATCTAAGGCGATTGCAAATCAAATGTTTCGAAACTTGATTTTTAAATGTGAGTCTTACGAGAAAGTTAGTCGAAAACGACATTCGACGAAATGATTTTTGAATGCTAATTATATCTCTACGTGATTTTAAAAGAAATAAGTATAACCATTAACTATGCCCCTTAAATTATTAGTACTTGCAGACCCTTTATACTAATACTATATTCTATCCTTTATACTATACTATATACTGAGGTGATCATGATTCCGAACATGAACATTAAAATATGCAAAAATTCTGGCAACACTGGGTAAATATCGCAGAGAAAAGCATGAAGAAACAGTCTTCAATCTTTTTTCGTAACAATAAAAGTCAAGAAGGTTACAGTAATAATTTGTAGAAATACTACAACGGCCATAAAGTATATTCTAAGTATATTCCAAAAATGAATGACAGTTTTGGAATTTATAAAAAAAATTAATAACCTTTTAAATTTATTTCCCCAGTTGACGATTTTAATATCTTCAGTAATAAATTAGCCAGCTTAAATTTCTTATCAATAAGTAAAATTCTCTTGTAACTAAACGTTGTTTGACACTTTTCAATTAGTTCATGAAAATTAATTACAGTTCGATGAAATTAATGACAAAAGAATAATTAAATTATTTTTACGACGTCATCTCCTTGAAACCTTTTTCACAATTTCTTTATGTCAAAGTGCGTTTAACTTTGGTTAATTTTAAAAATGTCTTTTCAGTTTTAGAGTTAAATTAAAATTTTGACGTGAAAAACTATTATTTTTGCCCTGGACTCGTAATACGAGTAGGTACTGATGTTCCATAAAAAAATTAATATAGTGTTTATCTAGATTCTAGAGGATTGTATTGCACGCGTCACACGCTTAAGCGTGTGGGTGTGCTTTACTATCTACACTTATTTTTTTAATATTTAATATGAAATTCAATTAAATCTAATTATGGTCATACAGGACAACCTAGTCAATTAGACTTTAACTTTGCACCTAAGCTGATTACTTTTAGAAAGAGCAGTCTTTAGCAGTCCAGTTTAGAAGGTTAAGTAAGTAACCCTGTACAAATAATGTTTTAACGATGTTTTTTTTATTGGAGGTAACGTCATTAGTTATAATAAACTATCACTTATATAATAACTTATTAGTAAAATTATTACTACGAACAAAATTAAATCGAAAAAATATTACGAAAAAACTTTAACTTACGTATTTACTTACTACTTTAACTTACTTATACGCTTACACACCTTTTTACTCAAAAGTGAAATATAAGCACACGTACACACGCATACACGCATATTTATATTTGATAATAATTAATTGGCTCAAATATGCGTAAGCTATTAGTAACTTTAACCACCTAAATCGTTAACAATTATCGAAATGTCACCAAACTAAACAGATTATCTACGGTTTCCATATAAAATGAGTACACGAAACTTTGGACATATGTTATAATCATATGAACATTAGGAATGAATCAGTAAAATGATATATTTTTCCTCTCCCAAATAGAAAAGGAAAAAAATATGAAAGCAAACATTTACATAAATCATTTTCAAGTGCGGAAACTTATTTATAATTATGTTGATTATTTGTTTTATCGGATCAGGTAATTTGTTTTGTAACAATTCTTACTGACTGTTAATAGTACCTAAGTTATAGACTAATGATTGTAGATTTTATATGTCAGTTGATAGTCAAGTCTGTGATTTAAATCGGTAAGTTTTTTTAAGGAATAGGGTAGTTGTAGAGGATGATTTCCTTGGGCGACCCTTAAGGGATTAGTTAGCCATAAAGGAAGATATCTAAGACTGATCTTTTTACGAATCTCTCAGTCCTACTTGCGAATAACACTTGTCAACACTACCTTTTGTCACTCACACCTAAATTTAACTTAATATTATAGTATATGAAATTAAGCGTTTAGTTTCTTAAAGATCATGAAGAAAATTATATCAATAAGTTATTAATTAAAGATTTAATTAAAATTGTTTGTACATATTATAATAGAGTCGTAAGAATAATTTTAGGTATACTTACAATATTTGACCTTTAGTAAATTTTTTAAACGGTTTTATTTTATATAACTAGGTCGACAAATAAACGTACGGCTCACCTGATGGTAAGCGATTACCGTAGCTTATAGACGCCTGCAACACCAGAAGCATCGCAAGTACGTTACTAACCCTATCCCCGATTGCTCCTAGGAGCTCTGGTCACCTTAGGGGCTGTCTCCACGAGCGAGCGTATCGCCGGCGATACACTAGCTCGTGGAGACAGCTCCATAGAGAGTGTATAGAAATAGGTGGCACGACGATACTATCGCCGGCGATACGCTCGCTTGTGGAGACAGCCCCTTACTCACCAACAGGAACACAACACTGCTTGAAAGCAATATTATTTAGCTGTCATCTTCTGTGAGGTTTCAACCTTACAGAAAATGACAGCCCAGTCGGGCTGCTCAAAATTTTGAGCAGGAAATTTCCTAAATATTTTTTTGTTATCTTAGTATATTACTAAGTACCTACATAGGTATATTTTTTTAATAAATGCGCAGCGTAGAGGTTGCAGCATTAATAGACTGTAACCAGTCATTAACATTTAAAACAAGGAAGAGTTACAGAGCGGATACGCAAACGATATTATTTCAACGCTTTGCAAAGTAATGTTTTCAATTAATTACATGGGATAATGAGTAATTAGTTAACGCTAAATTAACAACAACAATGTTAAATTTGAAACGTGTTGTTGACTTTACATTAAACATCTACCTTGGTACATAATAAAAATATTTGTTAATTTATGTATGTACTAGCTGTGGCCGCGACTTCGTCCGGGTGGAATTTAACAAAAAAGTTATTGTTCAGTCTGCAGAGCTATAAAATAAATAAAATTCTAAAATAAAAGTAGCCAAAGTTACTCCTCACTACATCTGCCAGTAAAAGCCCTGTCAAAATCTGTCCAGCCGTTTCAGAGACTAGCCGGAACAAACAGACAGACAGACACACAGACACAGAAAATTTTAAAAAATGTTATTTTGGTATATGTACCGTATGTATACATGCATATGCATTTAGTAAAAAGCGGTTATTTTAATATTACAAACAGACACTCTAATTTTATTTATTTGTATAAAGTATAGATTGGAGAATAAACTGTACCAAATAATGCATATAAATTTTATTAAAAAGTTATTTTCACATACGCATATTAAAGTTTCGACTTCTATGTTAATATAAGAAATACATTAAAATAACAAAAATTAAAAAACAGTTACAGGAGATAAGTATTTTTTTTTAAATCTCAACAGTAAAAAAGACTTTAAATGCTTTCTTGTCTTATTTATTTAATATTTGGAAAACCAACAGCACAAATAGAAATACATAGCAATGATACTAAACAACATTTGGGTAATGATAGGTCTTCACGTATAAGTACTAGTAAATAACACGTCATGCGGACGGAATGATTACACGCAGATATGTCACAGAACATTTTTTAAGCATTACATATAAAATTATTATAAAATATTTATTGTTATTATCTTGAATTTTTCAGAATCTATATACGTGAAGCAAAAACTTTGTACTCCTTTTTACGGAAATTTCGCACACTTATAGTTTATATAGAGAAGGGGTGCGGAATGCTAATATTTTTTCAAAATTATACATAAAATATACATTAAATTAATAAAAAAGCATTACACACACTACAGCACTCACACACGCATATTATACTATTTGTTGATTGTCAAAGTCTGTAGTCAAGTAGAATTTTTTTAAAAGGTTATTTTCATAATTATTTGGTTTTCTTGAATTAAAATTTTTAACTAAGGTCGAATTTCGACCTCTGGGCGACCACTAGTAAATATAAATATACAATGATATTTGAACTTAAAGGTACACTGTCGTAGTATAAACTTGCATTCGCTGTATCTTATCGTGTGAGTGTATATGTTATTTTTATTTTTTGCGCAACAGATAGACAGACAGACAGACAGACAGAGTTACTTTCGCATTTATAATATTAGTATGGATTAAAGTTCAGTAATAGATTACGTTATTTTAAATTTCAAATGAGTTCAGATTATCATTTATTTTTACATTAAAATGTAGATTAATAAAATTTATTCAAATAATGGATTCAAAAAGATTACATTTATGTAAATTAAAACAATGTGTGATTTAGTTTCATGAAAGAGAGCCTCGAAACAAATTAAATTGCAAATTATTTTGCCTAGTTAAATCCTCTATGGAATTATCATGTAAATATGTTTTAGGTAAAGCGTCTCTTCATGATAGTTGAGTTTAGATAATCGATACAAGGACTAGTATTAACATATTGAATATTCGATGGCTTAAACGTCTTATTTAATTGCTTTTATTGGTGATAGACTTGTATTGTAATTGATAACTTAATTGCCTAAGATCTAGTCTAGCTGAAATACTGTATCAATTAGTCACGATTATTCAGATGTAGGAGTTTCTTTCCAGAGACGGCGTGGGTAGTTCACTTAGGTTAAGCAGCAGGTAGCAATTGTAAAAAATATTGTGGTGTCGGACGCGGTTTCCCTACGGGGGAATGAGTGGGACGTCAATCAAACACAAGAGTTGACATGATACTGATTTATTTAATATGCCTCTCCTTATACCATCACATCTCCTTCGCAGAAATAAAAAATTTAATTTTTACACGAAATTTAAATTTTTCCATGAAAACTACAATTTGTTGACAATCATACTGTAAAACAATTAATTTATACAAGTTCTGACGTTAATACTTTCAGTTACATACAAAGTTACAAGAAAATGCAAGACATTGTTCCTTATTACATCTCATTAAAACAAACTAGTACCATGTTAAGTAAAATACAAATTATTAAAGATACAACTATAAAATAAACATATTAAAACTATTCAGTAAATTTTAAACAAAACATTGTTAAAAATATAGAACTATAATGCGCATACGATAAATTTATATAACCTAATGTGCATGTGCCAACTTATAATCTAACTAGTCTTGCAAGACATAAGATAAAATAAGGTGTAATATAACACGATTAATAAGACACATTAAATACAATTACAAATACAATTTCAAAGAAAAACATAAAATAAATCAAATTTATTACGATTTAACTAACATCTTATATTTTAAGTCGGTTAAACCTTCATTACATTATCGCATATTAAAAGTCAGTCAACAGACTTTGTACTTAATCATAAACAAAGACATTCCATGGTTTTATTTATATTACAGGTATCATGTTGCAATTTGCGTCTAGCGATTTGAATGTATTTAAGTACTCGCCTTTTGTTATACAGTTTATACATATATATTTATAATTCTCTTATTCTGATAAACGTTTTATAATGCAACGATTGAGACTGTTACAATTTTATAAGTAATACATAACCATTTGTAGATTTACATATCTTGTTGCATGTTACATGCTTTATACAGTTTGGTTCGATTTTTATGAATTAATTGCGAACGACCATTAACTTTAATAACAACATTTGGTGATTCCTCCTTGATCACTGTATAAGGTCCTAGATAAAGTTGCGAAAGCTTATTTCCGGTTTCATTTTTTACTAAAATTTCGTCACCTACGTTATAAGACGTTGGGTTGGTATATCTATCGTAATATTGTTTTCTACGTATTTTTGATTGTAATAAGTTTTTCCTAGCATCTCTCTGGGATATACTAAGACGATATTTAAGTTCGCTTGGGTAATCATCAAAATTATATAGCGGTTCTATGTTGTTTCCTTTTAAATTTGATGGCAAGAGACATGCCTTGCCAAAAACAAGTTCATACGGTGAATATTTAGTTTCTGAGTGTACAGTTGTGTTATAAGAAAAAGACCAATAAGGAAGCCAGTCAGACCAATCATAGGGACTTTTTTCACACTGTATTCTTAAGTAAGCTGCTAAATTTTTATGACAAACCTCGAGAGAACCTATTGATTCGTGTCTATAGCTGGTTGATTCAAGTTTTTTAATTTTTAGAAGTTTGCATACGTTTTTGAACAATTCAGAAGTGAACTCTGTACCTCTATCTGTTGCTATTATATTTGGAATTCCGTATTTTAAGATAAACTTTTCAACTAGTGTTTTTGCTACCTCAGCACTACTTTTTGTTGTTAATGGGAATGCACATACGAATTTTGTAAGTTCGCATTGTAATGTTAATATATAGTTATAATTCGAGTTGTCTCTATCTAAAGGCCCTACAATATCTAAATAAATTTTTTCAAATGCTGTATTTGCTGTTGTTGTGATTTCCATTGGTTGTTTTGTAATTTTAGTATATTTTTGTTTTTGACAATCCGTACAACTATTTACGAACTTTGTTATATCTTTCTCCATACTAGTCCAAAAATACCGCCTCTTAATATTTTTTAACATTCTTTTAATTCCTGCGTGACCGGAAGTAGGTAATATGTGAAAATCATTTAGGATAACTCTTATGTCGTTTTTATCTTCTATTCTTTTACATTTTTTTAGTATGCATAACGTTAAATTTTTCACATTTTTCATAGCATTAACGATTTTCCTTACAAATGTATCATCTTGACCTACTCTTATATAGCATAATTCTTTTATCTTTATCTCTTTACAAAATTCAACTAGATGCTTGACAAAGTCATCTGGTGACGTTTGCCCTTCAGCTTCTGGTTTAATATAAACACATCCCTTTGTTTGCGCATATGCTAAGTAACTACTTTCCCTACTAACAAAACCTCTTTTTCGTAACATTCTTAAATCTTTCACGCTGATGAAAACTAACTCTGCCATATCCGTCGGTTTGCTGAAAATTTCCACAACCTTGGGCGGCGCCTCCCATTGATTTTGGACATCCCCAACATCCGTAGAACTATCATTCTGTCCCTGCTGCTCTAACCTTCTTTTTTGTAACCTAGTCATCACATTCAAAGTTTCAACACTCATACCTTTCAAATCGTCACTCGAGACCCTTATCCTCGAAAGGGCATCTGCTGGTCCATTCAAGCTTCCTTTTATATATTCTATATAAAAATCATATTCTTCTAAAGCTAATCTAAATTTTATTAACCTACTGGATGGATCTTTCATCCCAAATAAGTAAACTAATGGCCTGTGATCTGTGAGAATTCTAAATCTCCGTCCGTACAAATACGGCCTAAAATGTTTTATTGCCCATACAATAGATAGAAGCTCCTTTTCGATAACAGGATAATTGATTTCCCCTTTATTTAACGTGCGACTCGCGTATGCGATTGCGCTTCCATTTTTATTTGTTAAAACACTACCTAACGCAAAACCTGATGCGTCACACTGTATTGTGAATTCATTTTTCTCAGAAAAATCTGGATATTGTAATATTGGTGGACTCATAAGTTTTTCTTTTAATAATTCAAATGATTTTTGACATTCGTCTGACCATACAAACTTAACATTTTTTTTTGTTAATTTAGTTAAACAAACTGTAAGTTTCGCAAAATTAGGAATAAATTTTCTATAATAATTTGTA
Organism: Melitaea athalia; assembly: GCA_905220545.2. Classification (NCBI taxonomy): domain Eukaryota; kingdom Metazoa; phylum Arthropoda; class Insecta; order Lepidoptera; family Nymphalidae; genus Melitaea; species Melitaea athalia. The sequence goes on from HG992188.1 coordinate 15,837,475, forward strand.
AAAGCTACAAATCGTCTGACCTCGTCAGCGTTTGTTGGAACGGGGTATTCTTTTAATACTTTTATTTTCCCCGGGTCGGGTTGTATCCCGTGTTCTGAAACAACGTGGCCTAGATAAAGCAATTCCTTCTTTAAAAATTCACATTTTTCAATATTTAATTTTAAATTTACTTTTCTTAATCTAGTTAAAACGTCTAGAAGATTTTTATTATGATCAGCTAATGACTTTCCCATAACACTTAGATCATCTTGGTAAACCATACATTTATCGAAAGTTAGACCTGACATAGCTAAATTCATCATCCTCGAAAACGCAGAAGGTGATGTCTTAATTCCCATTGGTAATCTAGTTAGTTGATATTGACCGTTTTGTATGGCTGTATATTTCCTACTATCTTTATTAAGTTTCAGCTGATAAAAGCCTGAATATAAGTCTAAATGACTGAAATACACACAACCTGAAAGTGCATCTAATACTTCAGTGATGTTTGGCAACGGGTATCTATCCTCTACAATGGCCTCATTTAATTTACGATAATCTACAACTAAACGGAACTTCTTCTCTTTATCATTGGATTTTTTCGGAACTAACAACACTGGACTACTATAACTACTATTAGTTGGTTCTAGTATGCCTTCATCTAACATATTTTGAATCTGTCTATTTACTTCTTCTTTTTGTGCATATGGAAGTCTATAAGGTTTCGTATACACCGTTTTACTACCGGGTTTTAATTGTATGCTATGTTCATATACGTTCGTTGTTGTAAGTTTATCCCCTTTTAAGTAAAATACATCGGGAAATTTAGCTATAATGTTAATCAATGATGAGCTTTCTTCTTCATTTAAATGTTTAGTATTTAATAAATCTAAAACCCTTTGTACCCTTTTTGAGTCCTTATTATTTTCACACGGTTCAAAATTAAAAATGTGATAATCTGAAACCGTAGTTATGCTAGGTATAAAATTATTTAAAGTTACATCTTGCTCGGTCATATTAATTATTCTCACCGGTATTTTATTACGCTGTATTCTAACTAAAGCATTCGCGACAAATACACCTTCTTGAATTTCTGCTGATTGTATCAACAACTGAGTCGTGGGACGCTGGCCGTATGCATTTGCTACGTTAACAAAATAAGTACCTTCTGTTCTGGCTTTGACAAACAGTGTGTTTGTATTATGTTCACTGCTTTGTTTAATAGCTAAATCTAAAATACACCGTGAGCCCTTGTTATTAAGAACTATTTCATTTGTATGAAAGTTAAGACTTTCTGAATATGTTGTAAGAAAGTCCATTCCAAGAATACCTTGACACCTGATAGGTAGGTGCTTCACTACATGGAACTTATGTTTTACTGTAAACAAGTTTTGAGACTCAGCAAAAGATTCTAATGTTAACTGAACTGTACCTAATGTATGAATTACACCGCCTACACCGGAAATGGATGTAAATTCTTGATACATAGGAAAATTACGTAAATTTTTGTCATACTGTATAACACTTAATGAAGCTCCTGTATCTAAAAGAAATCTGTATTTAAAATTATTGACATACATATCTAAATAATATCCTGAAGCTGAAAAATTTGATAAAATATTATGCAAGAAAAAACCGGTTACTACATTCTGGTTTATTTTGTTCCTCCATTGCGTACGTTGTACGCTTCCGAAAATTACTGAATATAGGCCTACGATATTGACCTACACCTCGCGAATTATTCGCGTTTTGAGGTTTTCCCCTTGTTTGATTTTTTGATCTGTACCTATTATTATTAGCGGGTCCCCACGTGTGAACTGCTGTACCGAATCTACTATGATAATTTCTATTATCAAAGTTGTAATTATTATTATAAGACTTACCTCGGGCCGGTCGCTGAGTGTGCTGGTAGTGAGCTGCCCTTGTGGGTGGTCCATGCCCTCGACCTCGTCTCATATTCATGACGTCACCTGACGCCCTGTAAGATAAACTAGACACCTGCTCATCCTCTGCAGCACGAACTGCATCCTTAAGATGTTCATAGTTCCTAGCAGAAATAATTGTGCCAATTCGGCGATTACGTAACCCATCAGAAAATCGTTTTAAAGCTAATTTTTCATTGATAGGCTGCAAAATATTATAAGCCTCTGTATTACCGTCGGCTTGGGCAATAGTGAGGTCGGAAAATAAATTTTCTAATTGTGAGCCATATTCACTTATGCTTAAATCTCTTTGTTGTATATTATTTAGCTGTGTTTGTAAGGACGATGCTGACTTTTTTGTAACTAAATATTTCTTAATATCATTAATTAATTCATTATAAGTTTCATAAGTATTTTTCAATTTAAGTTTTGATGGTCCATCAAGTCTAGTCTTTAAAATAAATTTAATTAATAATTGTTCCTCGTTTTTGTCTATACACGTCAGATATAAATCGCTAGTATCGATTAATTTATGAATTGTTTCTTGTTTACCATCTAAAATAGGCAAAAGCGATGACGCAGTTTTTAAATTGAATTTGTCCATTTTTACCTTAGTTTCGTTTGACGTCATTTTATAACTTAATATTTTAGTATAACAAGCATTAACCTTTTCCACTAACTCGTAATCAACACTACCTATCTCATTTACAAGTAATATTATATGCTCATATAGTAATGTCGCTCTTTGTAACTGTGTGTTTACTAATTGAGATTTTTGACTTCTGCGACTTGGACCTAGCTTTCTAAGATTAACCTGAATGTCATTCAAATCAGTAATGGCGTCAAATAATGATTTTTCCATAAAATCTTAATTAATTATCATATGCAAAATCTTAAAATACTAAAATATATGTATATCTAGTACGCAAAATAATCATTTATATATATGTGAGTAATAATCAATCTACTAAAATACAATTAATGCAAATACAATTAATGAATATAATACAATTAATAAAGTTCTGATTCTCACTTTCACTCTGTAACCTTTGTTAAACGCAAACCGCAGGCGTACCAAGGTGCGCGGACATGTATGCGTTGACTCGCTGTTGGTTGCGGGCTGGCTCGGCGTGCGGGCTCGCTCGATGCTGTATGCAGGCCACAGGCTGGTGCGGGACGAAATTTAAGCGATTGACTCCGCTGCTTGTTCCGTACGGCGTTTACGGAATGAAAGCCTTTCTCCAATTCTTTGTAGTAATGCAGTATTTATCCTTTTTTCTAAAGATTTTCTATAGCAATCTTTCATCTGTTGTCCTATTAAATATAAATTCATAATGACAATAAGGACGATAACCACTATCAATATAGTTGTATTCGTGGATATGTTGTTATTTATTGCAATCAAGTTGTTTGTCTCTTGGTTAGTAGTAGTAGGCTCCTTTGATGATTTTCCTCCCATGATGTACATATATAGTTTCTTCTAATAATAAAAATCTTCAACCGCAAATACTCTTGATTTATTTTATGTGTTCTTTATGCTGCCATGGTAATTTTGTTCTTCACAAATTGAAAAATAAATTTTAGTTCATAATAATCACGGTCATCACGATAATCATAATAATATTTTCACGTATTTTAAAGTTATTATTAATTTATACTCTAATAATGTTCTTACATAATTATTTTCGCCACTATTTATTTATTAATTTTGGACAACTCGCGGACGGCGCGACGCGCTAGGCGCCTACGCACGGCCCGGGGCCGGCGCCGAGCGCACGACCCCTCGGCGCGGGCCTCCGTTATGTTCTAACTGCACGGTCGCCATGTGGTGTCGGACGCGGTTTCCCTACGGGGGAATGAGTGGGACGTCAATCAAACACAAGAGTTGACATGATACTGATTTATTTAATATGCCTCTCCTTATACCATCACAATATATTTAGCTCTTAGATATTTACTATTTTTCTTTTCAAACTTTTTTATCTAGTATTTTTTTTAATTAAATGAATTAATTTAAAACAACACAATAAAACAGTCTCTTCTATATGCATATAATAATTAACCTGCAGATTCTAAATACTTGTGTGGAGACTATGAAGTTGCAAAACGTTATGAAAGCTTAAACGAATCCATTAAAGCTTATCGTCCACAAATTACTAATTTAGAAGTTAATTATGCCATTTCTCGTTAGATAGGTCTAAAGCAAACTAAGTCAAGTAGAGTCAAGAGTGTTAGAGTTTGAGCGAGATACATTATTAGTATCTTACTTGATTAGTTTTGAGGTGGTGGAAACTTAATTATAATTTTGATACATGAACTACTCGTTACTGGACAATACGTTATCACATACTTAAGTAAATTTTAGTACAATCCTTTTGACTTAGTTTATAACTCTATTAAGAAGCGTCTTGTGTAAGATATACAACTTTAATTTTTTTTTACCTCTTTGTTTTGTGTAAATAATATGATATGATTTAATTTGAATAAGTAATTATTACTTACCACTTCAGCCTATCCATTACTGGAAATAAGCCTCCCCAAGTTCGCGCCAAATATCCTGGTTTTCCGCAATCCTCATCAAGCCACCACTGGCAATCTTATATAGATCGTCGTTCCAGCGGGCCGGAGGGCGTCCTACAATGCGTTTGCAAGGCCAGCTGGGGTCTCCATCCTGAGGTAATCCGCACTATTTACAGAGCGGTGGTTGAGCCTGTGATACTATATGCGGCTGCCGTTTGGGCGCCGGCCGTTGACAAGCTAGGTATTCGCAAGCAGCTGAACGTGGTCCAGCGGGGCTTCGCGCAGAAGCTGTGTAGGGCGTACCGAACCACCTCCCTGAACTCTGCATTGTTACTTGCTGGGATACTCCCCCTCGACCTTCGTGTCCGCGAAGCAGCGACTCTATACGAGGCGCGGAGGGGGGTACCCCAGCGGGTGATAGGGGATCGGGAGGTGGAGCGGATGACCTCAGCTTCGCGGTCTCCGCATCCCGCCTGTCATGTCGACCTGGAGTTCAAGTGCCTGGTCGACCAAGATAATTTCGACGCAAATTGCGCCAATAATTTTAACATCTTTACGGACGGCAGCAAGATTGAGGGCAAAGTGGGAGCGGCTCTGTCCGTATGGGCTGGCGCCGCCGAAACCAAAACCCTCAAGCTTGCTTTGCCGTCCTACTGCACGGTCTACCAGGCGGAACTCCTGGCGATATGCCGGGCGACGCGGATGGCCGCAGACCACTTGGCCGGATCAGTTGGGATTTATTCCGACTCTTTGTCGGCACTACTCACGCTGCAAAATCCGAAAGCCCTCCATCCCCTGGCCGTTGAGGCGCGGGAACACCTGCGAAGGGCTCTGCTCCGGGACAAACGTGTCAGTTTGTTCTGGATCAAAGCTCACGCAGGACTAGAGGGGAACGAGCGTGCCGACCATCTGGCCAAGGAGGCTGCGCTGAAACTAAAACGCGCATTTGACTACGACAGCTGCCCGGTTTCATTCATCAAGCGGAGCATTCGTATGCAATCACTTGATGAATGGAACCAGCGGTATCGTGGCGGCGAAACGGCTGGTGTCACCAGGGTGTTCTTCCCTGACGCGATAGCCGCATATAGGATCATCGGTAAAATAAAGGTGGACAGATTTCTCACCCAGGTTCTGACGGGGCACGGCGGATTCTCCGAGTACTTGCACCGTTTCAAGTGCAAGGGGAGTCCATCGTGCATCTGCGATCCTGCGTGCTCGGAGTCTGTCCTCCACGTACTTCTGGAGTGCCCGGCCCATGATCGAGAGAGGCAAAAAGTGGAATTTACAATGGACGTTAAAATAGACACAAACTTTCTCTCAGAAGTTATGAATAGAAAAGACAGAGACGTGTTCCTAAACTTTTGTAAAAAAATATGTAAAATAGTTAACGATAGGAATAAAGTTTAAGAAAGTTATGTTAGCTAACTATAGTGTTATAATTAGGATAACATATAAAAATTGTAATTAACATTAGGGACATAAGAACGAATTAGATGTAAAAACATAACTGTAATATATAAAATTCTCTATATAAAACAGTATGTCATTTAGAAATTGTACAAATGAACATCATATAGTGTTAAATGTAAATCTAATGTAAGTCATGTAAATTTAAATGTAATAGCCACGTAAATTGTATAATAAAAATGTAATAAAATAAGAAACTAAAAATAGTTAAAAATAAGACAGTATGAACAAACTGTAAAATAATAAAGCGATATAACTGCTTCCCCACTCAATATCCCTGAGTTAGTAGTCTTAAGTCAAGAAACGAGCCTTAAGCCAAGTGTGAATGAGGATGGATGAAAGAAAGACTAGGTATGCAGAATGAAAGTGCGAGAGGAATACACGCGAGAACTAGAATGAATGAGTAGTAAAACACACTGTAAAAACAGTCTCACACTCCAGTGTGGGGGTCTAGAAAAAAAAAAAAAAAAAAAAAAAAAAAAAAATGCGTTTGCAAACACACGGTCTCCAATCCATCGGTCATGCGACACAGGTGACCAGCCCACTGCCACTTCAACTTGATAATTCTGTGGGCTATGTCGTTTCTTTAGTTCTCTCGCGGATAGTTTAATTTCTGATTCTATTTGAGAGAGACCCCAAGCATAGCCCTTTCCATTGCCATAAAAAAGAGCTGTTTGTTTAAACATAGAGGTTAAGATAAAAATGAACTGTAGTAGGTACCTACAGTACCGTTTCAAAGCTTTTCCTTATCTAAAAGCTTATTTACAACAAAAAAAAACGCTAAATAAATATACAGAAACCGATTTTTATTATAGATTTTTTACACCGGTCAACTTGTCTGCGTCTGATGTTTTTGAAATGTACCGGTTTTTGTGTAGAGTGTATACTCTATTCAGGACTACTGCTAAAACTTCTTTATATTAATAAAAACCTGTAAACAATACGTACTCATATGTACCCAAAGCAGTTACCGTTAGTAGTGTGTTTTAATATTAATGAATTATACTAGCGACTCGAAAGACTATAATTATCATTTATTCATTTAATAATATATACACTTTTATGGCTTTTGGAAATTGCTACCCATGGGGGTTATTCCGAATATGTAGGAAGGAGGTCACACTGGTTAATTACAATGTAAGGTAACACAAGATAGTTATTACTTAACAATTATAGATCGTAATATGATATGTAACAATTAATTCGTTTGTACCAATAATTATCCAAAGCGTCTAGGTTAAGCTACTAGCAGAATACAACATTTGCATCGTGCCAAGCCAGAGCTAAGACTCCATTAGCCGCGATAGCTTCAGTCGGTGCTTTAAAATTAGAGAAAGACAATATACTTAACTTACAAAGGTATTGACACAAATTAATTAAGCATATAATTTAGTACAGATGCACAAATGTGGTCTTATAGCTTTTTTTTTATACAAGATTTGTCATAATGATTTTGATTGTAATGAATTGGTTAATCAAATTTATATATGTATACCAAGTAGCTCTTTGCGAATTCGAAACACTTATGAACATAAATTGTTCGTCATTAGACGTAGTAGAACAAATGCAGGAGAACGGGCTCCTCTAAACAGAATGATGAAATCGTATAATGACAATTTTACTGACTGTGATATATTTTTCTTGCCTACTTCAAAATTTAAAAATGCAATTTGGAAAATTTTAAGTTTTTAGTCTTTGTAATTTTAATTTAAAAATTTGTTTAGAACTACTTATTAATTCCATTCTTTTTTCTCTTTTCTCTTAAATTGTAATTAAAATGTTCATAAATAATGTGCTACCACGTATATAATATTATTATGTGGATAACGGTGCTGGTTGTGTAATAAGTTAAGATTTTTTAAGATATTAAGATACTTTGTAAACTTTTATTATACAATTGTTTGTTGTCCTGAATAAAATAAAATAAAATAAAAATAAAAAAATAGCTAAATAGTGAATCATCTCAGACAACCTCAGATAATAAATAAAAATAAAAACATGTCCTTTAGACCACACGACTTAAGTAAAACTTCTTTAGGGGTGCCTACAGTAATATACGAAACGTAACACACTCTCTCTTTCTATCTTCACTAACTTATATTTCCCTCTCAAGTTCTGTTCGCCTCGCCCGATCACACTTTTCGTAACGCTCTCGTCACGCATTCACCAGCATACTCTCCAAGTCAAGCGTGTGTAAAGAAGTTTTATTTCAAAAATAGAAAATACGTAAAATAATTTACATGTGTTACAACCGAGTTTTCTAAATAAAAATCCATTAGCATTAGAATTTAAGGGCGCTTTTGTACTGTATGATCATAAACAAATACGTATAACAAATTACTGGTTCTCGGTGATATCTAATATAGACGAACATTCGTTTGTTTCATTTGCATGAGGCGTATTTTACTCTGTAAATATGTGTAGCGTATTATGTAAATTTCATTCGATAAAACTGGAATGGCTTCGTTTGTTAAGTAATGTCTTATGGTAGCAAAAAATTTGTGACCATTTAATAAAACTATAATCCAATTGAATATTTTAAAAATATATTATTTCAAAAATGTAGTAAAAATATTATTTCAAAAATGAAGAAGATGAAATGAAATTAAAACTAAAAAAATAAATAAAAATAGTATTCTTTTTTCGATTGGTGTAGAATGCGAAAAAAAAAACTATTTTCGTCTAGTCTTAGCTCTACATCACATTGTCAAAATCGTCTGTGCTCATTTGGATTTATTAAAATCCACTAGAACAAATGTTTGAATAAAAAATAACAAAGCCTTTTAAATGCAAAAGTTTTTTTTATTTACTTAGCATTTTTAAACATTTAAAAACAAAATAAATAAGGCAGATCATTAAGGTGTCAGTCAGTAGAGCCTCTCGAATGAGAGAATCGTGACGTCATAGACTTTGTTTCTACAATGGCCCATTTGGGGCCAATTATTTTTAACATTTTTTTGCCTACTAAACTTAAGTGCCCTCGTGAGGAACGTTTCACATTGTTCGTACACGTAGTAATAAGAAAAAAATATTTCGTTCCTTTTTAAATTGAACAATATTATATCCTTTCTACATTTACCCTAACACACAGTTATCGTAAAAGTTAATCGAACTTTCATTTTATTTTAACGTAGAACTTAACGTATATGTGTTTTTTTTATCGTATTTATAAAATATATTAATTTTCCACTAGTGATTGGAGAGGTAGTTATTTTCATCTCAGATAATCGGATTTCAGATTCAACGAGGAAATACTGCCGTCATTCTTCCCACCCGTTCACCGGGACATTATTTATACAAAAATTATCTGTAAGTAATTATTGCACATTGTAAATATGTACAATAATACCATATATAAACTTTTTTGTAAATTTTTATTTTATAAGAAATATTTCTTTTTCATTCGTCTTTTCTACAAATACTACAATCGAGCGTAGTTTTTTCTGGGCTTGAAAAGCTAAAAATCGCTTTTTAAGCTTAACAATTAAAAATTATGATAGTTTAAAAAATAAAATTTTACTTAGAAAAGTTGTTATTTTCAAGGTTTTAAATTTACACTAGTTTAATTTAAGCAAAACTACAGATTACGAACTAAATTTGGCGGTATCGATAGAATATTTTAGCGATATCGACAGATTTAAACAACCCCAAATATTTGATACTAGCATGAATGACTGAGCTGATAAGTGATAACATGTTTAGAATGGCAGGACCATTACCCATTATTTAAATTTGATTGGAATCATATGGAAACGAACAGAAGTAGAGAACAAATCTAATCAATGAATGACAAGAAATGTAATTAATGTAACGAAAATGTAACCAATCCTAGTAAACGATTTAAAAAAAAAAGGATCAATAAAATTCGATGGATTTGTAACTGGGCGCATCCTACGGCTGGGTAAAGACTCTTTTCTCTATGTTGTAAAGGGGTCGGAGATTAATCCACTACGCTGATCCACTGGGAGTTGTCAGATGTATTTCCTACCATCCTTTCTTCTTCCCCTCTAGTAACGATAACTATGTTTGATAATAACCGGACTGACAGTTTACTGTTTTCTCCAAGGCACGGCGGGGAGACCCACCAGGACAGACATATATAATATGAATAATATTTAAAAAAAATAAAAATATCATACTATAAAATTGAAATATAATATATTATGTAGTTTATTATAACTATAGACAGTCACAGCACTAGTTTGTGGCTGTTGCGCAGGAGGTTGCGGGTTCGATCCCCGCACACGACACCTGATAGCGATTGTTACTCATAATAGGGCAGCGTGGTGGATTAAGCTTTGATCCTTCTCCTACATGGGGAAAGATGCCTATGCCCAGCAGTGGTATATTACAGGCTGAAGCGTGGTAGCTTATTTAAATTAACTACATTTTTAGATGCAATTATACAAATAGAGGTGTTAAATGAGGTGTTATTGGTATAATTAATGAGGCATTGTTATCATAGTTGATTAATTGTATACTCGATTTTATATGACTGAATGCATTTCTCTGATCATATAGATGAAAAATTTAATTAAAATACTGGAATAAACTTTATAAAACGTTAATGTACCTACAAAAGAAAAAAAAAACACTTACTTTCAAAGTTTTTGGATTAAGGCGAAGGGTTTTAAGAAATGTTTTGCCGGATATACAGATATACATAATCCTTAAGGGCCCCGTAAACGATTAAATAATTTGTCAAATTTTTGTTTGTCAAACGTGTTTTTTTGAACGTGTGCGAGCTTGTTTGATGTGTTGGTTATATGAAAACATGAAGTTTGACAAACAAATTTAACAAATTATTTGACAAATTATTTGATCGTTTACAGGGCCATTTATACCTAAATGTAAAAAATGACATTACAGCAAGCCAATCTCGACATGAGTAATATTTAGGAAAAGCCAAATATCACAAAATATGCATCACAAAATTTTATTGTGATTTTCAGAGCTGTTACGAAGTGGCAGTAAAACCTAAAATAAAATAAAAAGTTGAATAATTTTGTACATCCTAAAGTGAAACCACGGGCCACAAGACATGACATTTTTCAAGAAATATATATTTTATTTTAAAACAAATTCAAATAACTCTTTAAGAGCAGTACTAGTCAGAATTTGAATACAAGAAAATAATTCCATCAACTCAGATTCTCCAATTCTCCAATTTGAATACAATTTCATAAACTCAGCTCACTTTGCTCTAACTCAGTTGTCTCTTTTAAACGCAAAAATCTTTTGCCTTTTTCCAACACACACACACACATATAATGTAAATGTGAATGCTTTTACCAATAAAATAACATTTATTTATAAACATTTTACCAAACGAGTAAGAGCAAAGAATTCGGGCATTCATAAAGCATTTAACGTACAATACAAGGGTGAGTTTCTTCTTCACTGATTCCTATAGACTTATAGAGCTTTTAGTTGAATTTAATGTTGAAGTAACATTGGGTTAAGGAAACCAAGAATATTGTGGTCATTCGAGACTAGCAAGCCGTGTATAAAACCTTGCAAGAAGTCATACGAGAACGGCGATTTATAAATTTTTTGATTCAATTCAAGCTATGATGTGTAATCAAATGGAAATATGTATTATGCCAGGATTACATAAGCGTCGAGCGTCAACCAATCGAACAAGTGTTGAAACACTTACATAATGTATCGGGGGGCACGGCAGTGCCCCCGCCAAGTCGAGCGCGAAGCAAACACTGCCGTACCATCCTTTACCCGAACCATTTCGCTGCATTTTCAGGCCCCTATTTGAGAACCTCTGGATAAGACCAGAACGCTGAAATTTTCGTCATCGAGTAAGCTATAATCACATACTTAAAATCCAAAATTTCAAGTCTGTAGGTCATTTAGTTCAGAAGTTAAGCGAAAGCAAAGTTTCGCATTTACGACACTCACTCACTCACTCATGATCATCAAAATAGAACTAGTACTTCCCATAAACTCAGAGAGCTGAAATTTGGTACAGAGTTAGGGTTTAATGGCTACATAAAGGGAAAACTATAAAAACTAGGAAAATCGAAGATCTGGAGTACTTGGTGACCCTGATTAAAAAACACAAGAGCCCAATCAAACTATTAGAAGAGATCGATATACCACCTTTACATAAAATATAATGCGAAAAACAGGGTGTAAGGTGTTGAAAGGTGGGAATGAAAATTCGTATGGAAGTATATGTATATAATGTTCGTGTTTCGTAACTGTCAAACATTTAATGTTCATCTCGTCGATATGGTAAACTCTACCCTTAAATTAAAGAACGTATTTAAATAAAGGTTTCGAATCGACAGCATATATCCACAATATACGGATATTGGCGTATTTTAGATTTTAAAAATTAATAATAATGTCAGTAATGAAAACGGATTGACATTATACATATTGGTTGTCAAATATTTATTTATGCGAGCGTTCAGAAATTTATTTAGTGTAAACTAAGGAAAATTATCAAGCTACTTAAATATACAATAAAGAATAAATGTACAAAAGAATTAGATTACAAAAAAAGAAAGTTCAATTGATTGAATTAGATACAAAAAAAAGTTCAATTGATCGGTCTCCTTAAAAAATTCCAGATTATTCTGTCAATCCAATCAAAGTCTTAAACCATATAAATATTTTCGCCGCGGAAGTGTAAAAGATATCAGGTTAAAGATCATTTTATTTCTCAAAAGAATAAAATTCACTTATATGAGAAATTACAGACTAAAATTAAATACAAAATTATGTTGGGTACATCGCAAATACAATACATAAACATTCTTAGTTAGAACAAGAAATCAACATCATGTAGGGTAGGACCAAAGCATTTATGCACAAGTTAAATGAAATACACGCAACTGGAAGTGTCATTGATAAGGAGTTATTTTATGTTTCATTGTGTAACAAAAATTTATACTCCAATTTTTTTAATTTCTAATTAGTTTTCAAGTGAAAACGTATGAATTGTTTTGCTTTATTATATGTAGATATGTTTTATATATCTTAATCTGTACTAATCTATACTAATATTGTAAACCTGAAAGTTGAATTGTTTGTTTGTTTGTTTAAACGCGCTAATCTCAAGAACTATTGATTCGAATTGAAAAATTCCTCTGAGGTGGATAGCCTATTTAAAGAGAAAAGTTATGCTTTAAGAAGAAGGAACGCTATTTTTTTCCTCAAATCACAGTGGGTGAAACCGCGAGGCCTAGCTAGTTGGTACATAAAAAAATCGACTGTCATTGCAAAAATCAGATCACATCTTCTAATTTAATCTAGCCTATAGCGTCCCACTGCTGGGCGAATGCCTCCCCTCTGCCTGCTCTCTTAACTTAATTCTACTCGAATATTACACAAATTACACTAAAATATTAATTTCGCTCAAAATTTGGTCAAAATATAATGCATTGGACTAAGAGTGGTGGTGATACCAACACGTCAAGTACAAGAATCAGAACCGGAAGAAGGGAAAAGAAATATTTGTATTGTAATAATAAAAAAAACTGTTGCTAAAAATAAAAAAAATGTGTCAAATAAGAAATTCTAAAAAATAAATCAATATGCATGAATATGCCCACGTTTCTACTTTCTACAAAAAGAAGTGAAATCCCACCAAAAACATTCTGTAAAAAAACTAGCCAAGTCTCGATGGAGCTGCTTGTTTATCTCTAAAAAGTAATGAAATCTAGACAAAGTCGTACCAAGTCTAAGGTTCATTACTGCGATTTCTTTATTATTATAGTTAATGTTGTGTGACTTGGCCGTTGAAGGGTACACAAGGGTACCCGACTGGTCTGCATTTTTTTTTTGATAAACATACTTATAAATAATACATATATAAATATATAAATAAATATGTATACTACACCCAGACTCGGGGTGGGAATCGAACCCACAACCCCCGGAACAGAAAGCAGGGTCACTACAAACTGCGCCAACGGGCTAGTCAGCTCTATATTTTTTTAGACTAATAATGCTTCACACTCTTTTATTATCCATCTACTCAAGATTGACTTCTTCCTTCTTACTATTTAAATAATTTATTTATTTTTTCCTTGACAAGTCTCATTTTTATTCTTAGTTTTTATCATTTTGAGCTCATAATACGATACAACTGGTACCGCCTTCAAACTTCCTTAATTATTGTTTCAATGAACCTTTTTAATAGTAAAAAATATTTTTTGTCACTTGCACTAGGCTCAGATTGGTAGAAGCATACTACTTTACCGGCATGCGAGTGGCGTAAAGTGCTCTCAAGTAAAATACTCTGTACAAATGTAAAGAAAGAGATACATGTATTACACGTACAATAAAGCCTGCGAAATTCTTGTTAGAAATTGAAATCGGATGTCTCAAAAACTGGTGAAATATGACTTAAACATGCGAATTAAGGGTTCTGTCCACTTAAGAAAAACATGATGTGAACTTGTGAAGTAACAATTTGTAATGTAAGTAAATCACGCATTTATAAATATGGTTAAAATTCATCTTGTTACTGCATCAAACTTTTAAACATGATATTTGTTATCCATCGAGTATTTTTTATATTAAAGAAGAGGCATTGCTAGATTGATGAGAAAATTTTCAATAATTGATTGATAAATGGCATGAAGCTCTTAGGAAACGCCAAATCATAAATAAATAAATAAATATCTACACATTACACACACGATCGTCTGTTCCTAAAGTAAGCAACTTAATGCTTGTGTTATAGGTAACAGCCGACTGGTCTAGCTACATTTTTTTTTTCGGTAAACATACCTACTTATAAATAATACATATATAAATAAATATGTATATTACACCCAGACTCGGGGTGGAAATCGGACCCACAACCCCCGGAGAAGAAAGCAGAGTCACTACAAACTGCACCAACGGGCTAGTCGTCAGAAATCAGATAGAGTTATATACAGTATCGCTTTAATTTGTTGTTTTTCTTTCCATTTATAGATTTATTTACATTGCACATTATTTTTTGTACCGTAACCATACAAAATATAAAAATTAAATATTACCTGAACTGTTTTAGGAGATACAGAGAAGGTACAGAGAGCGAGACAGACACTATCTGGACTATGACTATCTGGTTCTAACATATACGAGTATATGTTAGAACCAGATAGTACAAGGATTGTGTTTTTCATTCACATATGCGCAGCCCTATAACGGAAATAATGATATGTTCCCTTGGCGCTACCGAAATACTGTATTCTATTTTTTTTCAAACATTTTCCCAGCGTTTTACCGGTATCATGACTCTAGTCTGGAATTCGAGATAAAATTGTTTGGTATGCAGAGCGACTTACATCCAATCTTCGCAAACATTTCGGTGTAAAATAGTAACACATTAGGAAAGCAAATTTATTTTCTACTAGCTGCTGTGCCCGCGACTTCATCCGCGTGGAATTTAACAAAAAAGTAATTGTTCAGTTCGCAGAGTTATAAAATAAATAAATTTCTAAAATAAAAGTAGCCTAAGTTACTCCTTATTGCATCAAGCCAATGAAAGTCCCGTCAAAATCGGTTCAGCCGTTTCAGAGATTAGCCGGAACAAACAGACAGACAGACAAAATTTGTAAAAAATGCTATTTTGGTATATGTACCGTGTATAGTTTGATATGCATTTAGTAAAAAGCGGTTATTTTAATATTACAAACAGACACTCCAGATCCAGCAATCATAACTATATTGCATGTCGTATATGATGATTTTAAACGTACTTTTAACGGTGTTTTTGCTATTGTATATATATCACAGTTTTTCTAAACAATGGATGATAAAATAATTATAATAAACTGAGTAACTTAATGCGCTAGGTATTAGATTACTTAGGTTATCGCAATATACTGTACCTGTGTTTAGCTTAGCTTGGCTTAGTTTGATTTGTGTTAATCATTAAATGTTTGTCAGTACAAATAATTTCAAATGACTTGGAGTAACTAGGTTGTTTGTCTAGGTTTGAAATAGAAGTAATTGATGATCATCATCGCTACTAATACTACTAATACTACTACTACTACTACTACTACTACTAATCAAATAATAAATTCAAATAATTTCAGAATATCTAAATTATTTGCCTTTAGGATTTGTGAAGGTAAAACATTTAAATTTATTATTAAAAAAATGTACATCGAATAGAGAAATTACGATGGGAAAATATACCTTAAAATTTCACAAAAAGCTCGTTTCTAAAAAGTTTGTGATTTGAAATTACTAAAAATGTATTGAAATATATTTAAAACAGGAATACGTAAAAATACGTTAGCTGTATGATATTTTTTTAACATATTTTCTGACATGAAACGACAGGTTGGCGAGGTATTGATTGAATTTTAATATTTATTTTATGTTTAGCATGTTGGATATGTGTCCTTTTTATGATGTTATCGTATCGTACAGTCATCAAGAGCATGACGAACGCGTAGCCAATCCTAACCCCAAACCTCCTAAGGAGCTCTAGCTGCATTACTCACTGTAGGAAAACAATATTCAAGCTACTCCAACTTTGATCAGATAAAATATACAAAAATTCATTTTAAAACTTTGCATTCGGTCTGTAATATCCCACAGCTGGGCATAGGACTCTTTCTCCATGTAGGAGAAGAATTGGAGCTTAATCTACTACACTGCTCCACTGTGGGTTAGCGGATATGTTCTCTACAATGAGTAACGATCGCTATCAGGTATTTATGATAACAACCGGACCGATTAACGTGCTCTCCGATGCACGGTGGGAAGACCCACAAGGACAGACATCCAAACCGTAAAGAAATGTTTGTCCATACCGTCCTCACAACCGAACCCACAAACCGTCAGTGTCTTAGGCGACTACTCCCATCACTACAGAGAGGTTGTTCTAAATCTTAGTTTAAATAAAACTAAATGTTCTTTTATTGCTTACTAGCTGCTGCCCGCGACGTCGTCTGCGTGCGTTCACTGCTCGTTCCCCGTAGGTGATAGCGTGATAATATGTAGCCTATGTTCTGACCCGACTTCTTAATAATATTCGTGCCAAATTTGAAGTAAATCCATGCAGTACTTTTTGAGTTTATCCCGGACATACATTTGAAGAAATAAAGGTTCACTGCTCGTTCCCCGTTGGTGATAGCGTGATAATATATAGCCTATGTTCTGACCCGACTTCTTAACAATATTCGTGCCAAATTTGAAGTAAATCCATGCAGTACTTTTTGAGTTTATCCCGGACATACATACAGACAAACAGACAAACAGACAAACAGACAAACAGACAAACAGACAAAAATTCTAAAAACTATATTTTTGGCTTCGGTATCGATTGTAGATCACACCCCAAGTATTCTTTTAAAAAAATATTCAATGTACAGTTTTGACTTTTCTACCATTTTATTATATGTATAGATGTATAGATTAAGCATGATAAAGCTGAGCCGAGCTCGGTTTAAGCTATTTAAATAAACTCTACTAAATTAATTTTATTTATTTTTCCTTAATCGAAAAAAAATAACATGAACTAGTTTGTTATATTTCTTTCCAAGGTTATCAAGACATTTTGTGTCTTTGTACGATTATTAAAATTAAAATTTTAAACCTTTATTCTTCTATCTTATTCAAGAATTAAAAGAAGCATTTCTTTAACGGTTGTTTACACTATTTTACAAAAAGCGGTTGTTCCTTTTTCATTATTAAATTTTTTTCTCCGAAGGGCCATGTAGCTTTGCGATAAACCTATTTGGTACCGAGAAAATCTAATTCTATGAAAGCGGAGAGGCAAAAACGTTGGTTTATTTATTTTTGCGTTTGGCTGAAGCCTATAAAATATATCTCTTTATATGTATATGTAGAGTACACCACTAAATGGTTTTAAAAGTAAAACGTTTGATTTCATTCGTTAATAATGTCGTAATTTTTAGCAAATGATAGTAATTTGGCTTATCTTTATTATTATGTTTCACGATTTCATATGCATTACGAGTATTATGTGGAGGGGGGCGGATTTATACAATTTTATTGTATAAAGGTACAAAACAGTGGTTTTTACACACTAAATAAATTAAATTTAATCATCTGAACTACGATTAATGCTAGTCTTACGTCGTCTATGAATTAAGATGTTAGTTTTAGTGTATTTTTATGGGTAACTCTAAAATATTTAGGTATATACGTTGTTATAATACGTTGTAGTGAAACAACCTTTTAAACGGATTTTGTCGCGGTTTATTAAGTTTTTTAGTAGCCTGACGTTTCAGATACTTTGCGGCAACCATTGTCACGGTAGTACACAGACCTCCACGTCTGGCACAGCCACCCGTGCAGACGTGAATACATTAGTATACAACCAGACCTTAAACAAATATTTGTACAAGTACGATTACGATACCAGAATGATTTTTAGTATAATGGAACGGCTCTACAATAACGATTACCAAAACCGTTTAAGCAGATGCGCTTAGGCCTCGTTTACGGAGACGCGGGGCGTCTCGCGTGTGGCGTGGCGGAACGCACTAAATTCAAATGTAGGGCTCTGGATGAGTGCGTTTACGGAGAAGCGATTTTACACGCGTTCATTTTCATGCGCGACGCTACGCCACACGCTACGCGCAACGCCCCGCGTCTCCGTAAATGATGCCAGTGTTTGTTCTTATAGTGTGTATTTCCGAATAGTTACGTTTCATACTTACAAAGTTTCTATAAAATTCACATACATATCGCGATGAAGATATACGAGTACATTCCTCACGACTCTGACAATCCGACGTAACATCATATTACGAAATTCTTTCATGCGTAAAAATATCAGCGCTTAAGGTGTTCGTCACGAAGATTCCTAAAATTGTTTTCTGTAATGTTTCGTTTAAGAATTTTACATGTTAAATTTAAGGCGTTTTTTATATATTATAACTAGTGTTGTACGCAAACGGACGCGGTTCTGTTATAAATTATAATTCTCGCAATGCAATGCCAATCTGCGTACAATCTGGATCGAGCATGAGTCCACACTCGCCGGTATACAAACGATACACGACCTGCATATAATGAAGATGAGATACCATGCAACTCACCTTGCTCAGCAGGGATAGCAGGACGAAGTGGTTCTTGAAGATTATTACGACTTTAAGATGTATGCCGGCCGGCCACGTTTAAGATGAATTGTTGTTCCGATGATTCCGCCACACACAAAACTTCACTAGATTTATTCGGTTTTATTTCTCGATTTGTAATGGCCGCAATGGCGACGCATGCGGTAAGATGATAGAAATGTTCCTTGCTGCGCGGGCGCTGCTTCGCTAGGCTTGTGTTGCATGCGCGCCGGTGACTCGGGCGCTCCCATTGGTCAAAATATGCAAGGATGCATCGTCTGATACGACAATTGACACTGCATTGCGTTGGTTGGATAAAACGATGGCGAAAAGAAATTTAAAGTCATATAACGTTGTTGAAAACGGTACATTCCGCCCACCAAAATACCAATGGGATTTTCCCGAAATTTGATTGAAAAAAACGCTAGTAAACTAAACTACGTTGAACTTACGATACTAATTTTAAAATTAAGAGAATACGACGTTGAACTTACGATACTAATCTTAAAATTAGGAAACTAAACTATGTTAAGAAAAACTGTTATTCGGTTGGCAAAAGGCACAGTTTAACTAAAGGTCTCTTAATTACGTGATCTCTAGTTTTTAAAGTAGCCACTCGAATCACTCCATCAGGCCCAGGATGTAAGGAGACTATTGGTCCTAATGCCCATTGAAGTGGAGGTCGATTATCGTCCTTAATAAGCACGATCGAATTTACGTTTAACGGTGTTGAGTCTTTAGTCCATTTTGCCCGCTGAGTTAAACCGTGAAGATATTCGTGTTTCCAACGTCTCCAAAATTGCTGTTGGAACGATTGGATCAGTTGCCATCGGCTTAGACGATTAAGGTTAACGTTAGAGTAATCTGGATCGGGAACCGCCGTGAGAGGTTCCAGCGTCAAGAAATGACCGGGTGTTAGAACGTTCAAGTCGTTAGGGTCAGAGCTTAATGGACACAAAGGTCTAGAGTTCAAAATCGATTCGATTTGAGTAAAGAGCGTGGTAAGCTCTTCGAAGGTTAGAGTTTGATCACCAACAATCCGATATAAATGACTTTTCGCGGCTTTCACTTGAATTTCCCATACTCCACCGAAATGTGGAGAAGATGGGGGGTTACGTTTAAATGCAATCCGTTCTGAGTTCGTTGCTTGCTCCATGCATGATGCGAGTTGCGAGGCTGCACCGACGAAGTTTGTGCCGCAATCTGAATGGATGACGTTACAACGGCCCCGACGGGAGATGAAACGACGCAACGCAGCGATGAAACCGTCAGTCGATAAAGTGGACACTACTTCAAGGTGTACTGCTTTGGTGCTAAGGCAGACGAATAAACATAAGTAAGCCTTATCGATTTTAGCACCGCGATGGCTACCCAGTTTGATCCGGAAGGGACCCGCGAAATCCACCCCAACCTGAGAGAACGGTTTTGCCTGGTTAACGCGGAAGGCGGGAAGGTCGCTCATAAACGGTTGCAATGGTTGAGGATGGAGACGATAGCATCGTATACACTTCGAGAGGTGCTGACGCACGGCCCGCTTAGCCGCCAGAATCCAGAACTGCTGCAAGATCAGGTAGTGCGTAGTGTTCAGACCGGGATGAAGATTCTTCCGATGAATGGATTCGATTATTGCGGTGGTAAGCACACATTTCCTTGGCAGCAATGCCGGGTGCTTGTGTTCGAATTCAAGACCAGAGCGAGCCAGCCGTCCGCCCACCCTGAGAACACCTTGGTCATCCAGGAACGGATTCAACTTACGTAGGTTTCGAGGCAATTGTTTTCGCAACCTCAGATTTGAAATAACATCAAAGAAAAAACGGTTCTGGAAATGCTTCACGATCATCAGAAGAGCACGATGACATTCAACGTCCGTCACGAAAAGACTCTCAGGTCGCGGACCAGCATCACCCGAGTTAACGCGAAATCTACGGATATACGATAAGATACGACAAATTTTATCGAGGGATGAATACTTCTCGAACAGGTGATCAATTATTGACGTTTTCGGAGTGGTCTCGGTTTGATCAGCGATGAGAACGGTACTACGTTGCTCGGGAATCACGACGTCCTCCTTCGTCTGATCTTTAGATATGTCTGTTGGCCACTCAGACTGCGGTTGAGAGAGCCACTCGGGGCCCGCCCACCATAGCGCGTTGGTTAATAGTTCCGCTGGCAGCTGTCCTCGGGAGCAAACGTCAGCCGGATTAGTCGCGGAAGGTACATGCCTCCAATATGCGGTAGGAACTGTGTCCTGGATGTGACTGACACGGTTTGCGACGAAAGTTACCCAGCGCGAAGATGGGGACCGAAGCCAAGCCAAAGTTACGGTAGAATCGCTCCATAGATAAGTGTTGTGACTGGGAATCCGCAATGTCTCCTTGACGAATTTCATAAGGTCGGCTAGTAGAACCGCAGCACACAGCTCCAGGCGTGGCAGCGACTGCCTCTTCAAAGGCGCGACGCGAGCTCGTGCACAAACAAGGGAGATGCGATTGAAACCGTCAGATTCGGTGACACGTAGATAAATGACAGCGCCGTACGCAAGTTCAGAGCTGTCACAGAACCCATGCAGTTGATACGATCGAGCGCCTTCGATAACGAACTTGCGTGAAACCTTAAGTTCCCTGATTTGTGGAAGTTGTTGAGAAAAATTGTTCCACTGGGCAACAATTTCCGGTGGGGGAGTATCATCCCACGAAACGCCGAGGATCCAAAGTTTTTGGATTAAGCATTTGGCTTGAATTATTAGAGGTGACAGAAATCCCAAAGGATCGAAGACCCTGGCCACCTCGCTTAGAATCCTTCGTTTGGTACAAGGTTGATTTGACGGTTGGACGTTAAAAACGAATGAGTCTGAAGCAGGCTCCCATTTCAGGCCAAGAACTTTCGGTTTAAAGAATTTTTATTTTTTCTCATAAGACATACAATTACAGTATATAGTCACTTAAAATGAGAAACATTAGAAAGAATATAAAACGGTATAGTAATGTTCGGTGCGTGTGTCTATACGTTTTGGTGTGTGTGTGTGCGTGTTTGTAGATGTGTGTGCGTATGTATGTGTGTGTTTGTTTGTTTATAAATGTGTGTGTGTGTGTGTATGTATGTGTGTGTGTTGGTGCGTGCGGTCGCCTGTTGGTGCATGCGTGCGTATGTAGTGTGTATTTGTGTGTGTGTTATTTATGTGTGCGTGCTTGATATAATGTTATTAATGAATTTGTGTTTTCTAGTATTTTTATTTACTTTTTTTTTTAAAGCCTGTTATAATATAGGCATGTTAATATTACGTTTTTTCAAATGTTACTAAGAATGTAATTTTTTAGCAATTCTTTAAATTTTGCCACGGACTTTACGTTAGTTATACATTCGGGTAAGTTATTATACATTCTAGCTCCATCATATTTTATGTTTAATTTACCATAATTTGTCCTGGTTCTGGGTAACTGTATTAAATTGGTATTTTTCCTGCGCTTACTATATTTACTAGGACTTTTGAGATCAAAACGTAACTGTGTTTGTAGTGTTCCTTTGAGTATTTTTCTGACTAACATGCATGTATTGTAGGTATATATCTGTTTTACATTAAGAAGCTTTGTTATTTTGTAAACATCTTTTGTAGGTGTCAAGAAATCCATTTTATACAGTACTTTTATTAGTTTATTTTGTGTTCTTTGTAAAGGTTGTAAGTTACTCTTAGCTGCGCATCCCCATATCTCAGTAAGATACTCTAGATGTGGTTTAACTAAGGTATTGTATATAACAATTCGTAATTTTTCTGGTATGCATTTGGATAGATTTCTTAAGCAACCAAGTAAAGAAATTAGTTTTTTACGTATTTTCATTATGTGGGGTTTCCATGTTAGCTTATGGTCTAAAATTAACCCAAGATATTTTTCTTGTTCGGATATTTTTAGAATGTCATTATTTATTTTAAGTGTTAAATTTTGATTAATTTTTTTGTTTTTAGCGGCGAAAATCATGTATGCTGTTTTGCTGGTATTGATTGTGAGAAGGTTATATTTAAACCACTCGTCAAGGGTATCAAGATCTTTTTGAGATTTTGCCATAATTTCATTTATATTTTCTCCATAGTAGAAAAGGCATGTGTCATCAGCATATAATATTATATCCCCAGTTAGGTCGAGTTCACTAATGCTATTAATGTAAATCAAGAATAATAATGGTCCTAGTATGGATCCTTGCGGGACACCGTGAGTTATCTTAGCCATAGTACTTTTACTGTCGCCAATCTTGACTATTTGATATCGATTATCTAAGTAAGACTTTAGAATATTATATGCTGTGTCACTAAAAAGGTAACTAAGCTTCTTAAGTAAGAGTGGGTGACTCACCGCGTCAAATGCTTTTTTGATGTCAATGAATATGCCTACGGCCACCTGTTTTTTATCAATAGCACTTTTTATATTACTAACTAAGTCAATGGTAGCTGCTAAAGTATTTGACTTCGGCCTAAATCCATATTGTTTTTTAGAGAGAAAGTCAATGTCATTTAGATGTTGATATATTCGCGTGTAAAGTATCTTTTCAAATATTTTAGAGAGGACTGGTAAAACTGATATAGGCCTATAGTTACTTGGGTCAGTTTTTAGGTCAGACTTATAAATGGGACTAACTTTAGCTATTTTTAGGCTGTCAGGAAAAGATCCTTCATCTAAGCACTTATTTATACAAGCGACTAATTCATCCACTATTAAATCTTTTATACATTTAAGTGTTTTAGTATTTATTTGGTCGATACCACAGCTTGAATTACTGTCCAAATTATTAATAATTTTCAAGACCTCCAACGATGTACACGGTTTGAATCTGTTTAAAAGAGTAGTCGATGTGTTTTGTTGTGTGAAAGGGTAAGTGTTGGGGTTGTGATAATGTGTAGGAATACAATTTACCAAAACAGAGCCAATCGTTGAGAAAAAGTTATTGAACGTATTACATATTTCTGTACAGTCCGTAATAATATCGTCATTAATTACTAGTTTAGATGGGACATTGCAGTTTTTTACTTTGTTGTTGCTTAGGCTGGATATTAAGTTCCACATCTTCTTAGGTTTCCTCCTGCAATTCTCAAAAGCATTGAGGTAATATTGTCTTCTTAGTCGTTTGATCAGTTTGTTAACTTTATTCTGCTCAATTGTGAACAGCTCCTTTAATTTGTCGTCCTTGGGATTCTTTTTGAATTTTACCCATGCTTTATTTCGTATGTTGATACAATTAATCACTTCTTGTGTTATCCAATCATCCTTTGGTAAGTTTTGAATTTTAGTTTTAAGTGTTTTGTTGGTCTTTATATTTTCTTGAATGAATTGTTCCAGATTAGAGAAAACATGATTTTCGTTAGTGAAATTTTTTTGCAACATATCAGAGTAAAGAGATGTATAGTTAACTGCTTCGTATTGTATTTTTGGCTTTGGCACAACTATACGCTTTTTTAATTCAAAATAAATTTGTTTATGATCCGACATACTAGATTCAATTAAACAAAATTGAAATGGGTGTTCTTTCACGTTCGAGCAGATATGGTCTATGATTGTTTTAGTTGTGTTCGTCTCTCGCGTACAATGTTCTACATCAATTTTATTCAATAAAATGTATCCTGATTCCCTTATACAGTTTTGATACTCTATTGCTCGGGAGTCATTAGAGAGCAGGTTGATATTGAAATCACCAAAGACGACACATCGCTTTCGCTGTTCGAGATATGTTGAGAATCTATCCAAGAAGTCATTTACGTTCGTATCAGGTGGTCTATATACCAATCCTATATTTAGAGCTAGTTTGTTAATATAGATCCACAGGTAGTTATTTCTGTCGTTGTAAAGCGATTCAGTTACGTCAAAGGTAAAATTTTTATGTATAAAGATTGATACACCACCTCCCGTACCACCAGATCGGATGTTAAAGACATGCGTATAGTTGGGTATTTGTATTGATTGTGCTTCATATTCTGACGTTAGCCAGGTTTCTGTTAGCAGCACAATGTGCACATCGGCCGGTATGTATTTCAGAATGCAAGTTAGTTCTTCGAGCTTTCCTGAAGTATGTAAGCTTCGCACATTTGCGTAAAAACATTTAAGGGACGAAGAGCTTGTAACAATATTCTGGTAATTATTTGCCAGTTGGTAAGTAATATTATTATTATCGTTTAGGTGTGAATTACTTATTTTACTATTGTGCTGATTTGTTTTTCTCAGTTTTTTGAGGACCCTGTTATGATTTTCGGAACGCCTTTAATATATTTGATTGTTAAATTAGTTTCTCCTTTATCCATGCGTATTGCCAGCTGCTCACGCAAGGCGCTCATATACTGTTTTTGTTGTAGTGTTTGATCTGAGTATATACGTAATTTTTCATTCTTTATCTTTGTCTTATTCCGTAATAAATATTTAACTGTGCTCTCAGATTCAAAGCAAACTTTTATGGGTCTAGATTTACCAGAGATTTGTTTTCCCAAACGGTATATTTTAATTGGTTGAGGGCAATCGGGGCTTATAGTATGCAGGATATTTAGAAGTTTTTGTTTGTCTTGTTCTTTCATTTTCAATACATCCGAGTTTGTATCTTCCGGAATGCCTACAACGACAATATTTTTTGACCTCAGAGCACGTTCATGGAGCTCAGCGGCAAGATCTTCATAAACGGTATGCGGCGTATTTTGCAACGTAGTTGGCAAGGGATTATTGTTCATTGTTGACAAAATTTTATCTTTTTCCATTTCTATTTTTGCAAAGGAGGATTTGAGATAACATATATCAGAAGACACTGACTCACAAAGCTTTATATCCGTCTCGACTTTTTCGATACGCTCTGACAGGTTACTCAATTGTTGCTTGAACGTACTCAGGGAGTCCTTGATGGTTGTAATTTCAACTTTTAAAGATTTAAACTCTTCCGAAATTGCGTTGTGAACCAGAGTTTTTAAGTCATTTCTTAGCTTATCGTTTTCGTCGGCTATTATTCTTTGCACCAGTTCAGCCGATAGTGGAGTATCCTCCCTAGATGAAGGTGATCCGGGTGATAACACTGCATTGGATCCGCCGCCGCCGCGGTTTATAGTAACGTTATCGTTGCTTTGAATTAATTTTGAGGAACTTCTTATCGGAGTATTGTCGTTTTTTACTGGCTTTGGTTGTTTATTTGTGCATTCAGGACATACCCATTTCTTCAAATTAGGTGTAATTGATTTTTTATCGGTTGGATACAGACATTGAACATGATAGTGATGTTTGCAGTTGAAGCATATGAGGACACTACCGGCGGCGCCCTCTATCGTGCTTTTACAACATTGAAATTTCATTCTTCACAAATTTTAGATGATAAAATTTTTAAGAATAAAAACAGCTTGATGTGCGGATCGAACTCGGGCCCCAGCGAATAATGCGCAATCTAAGCGTCTTGGCCGTTACGCCACCAGTAACTTAAGGACATGCAGCGAATTTGACGATCCGATAGGTCGGCCCGTAGCAAATGTTTGTTATTATCAGTTTAGGGTAATTGTCTTATTATTAGTTTCACTCACTGAACTACCCAATATAAACTTTTATAACAGCACTTAACACAACAGTTTTTGACGATAAAATGTGGTAATTACGTGTATTTAGTGTAAGATTTTAGCCAACACAGTTCATATTTAAGTTCTTTTATTGAATAAGCGAAATTCAATCACGCAAGGAATGGTTTAGACACTTGAAAAGATTTTATTTTACAGGAGCAAAGTGTTGCGTGTCTACTCTGAACAAGTGCGCGCCGAACTCACCTTTCACGGTTGTGTCTTCGGCTTCGGTAAAAGTAATAGCTTCCGATAGACACGCTTCTGAGGGAAGGTCACTTAGAAGCTCAGGTCGATTGCTCACCCATTTGCGCAGCTCAAAGCAGCCGTGGCGGAGAAGAGCGATGACTTGCGATTTGATATCGCAGGCATCCTCCAGCGTTGAACTTCCTGTTACGATGTCATCGATATAAATATCGGAGGTTAAAACGGTTTTGGCCTTAGGGTAATGATGACCTTCGTCATTGGCCAGCTGCTGGATGGTGCGACATGCCAAAAATGGAGAAGAAGATACAACATAGGTGACGGTATTTAAGACGTATTCTTGGAGAGGCTCATCTGGGTGAGCCCGCCAGAAAATGCGCTGGTAGTCACGATGATGAGGAGCTACGTTAATTTGACGGTACATTTGACGCACATCCGCCATAAAAACGACTTCGTGTTCCCGGTAATGGAGAAGGATCTCCACGATGTTGGATTGCAACTTCGGACCTATAAGTTGCGTATCGTTAAGCGATTTTGAGTTCGCGTCCTTAGCCGAGGCATCGAATACCACGCGGAGTTTCGTCGTGGAGCTATCGGGACGCAGAACGCAGTGGTGTGGTATGTAGTACTTTCCAAGACCCATGTGCTTAGCAGGTACCAGAGTCATGTGACCACTTTCGATGTAGTCAGTCATGAAGTCGGTGTACTGTTGTTTTAACGGTTGATCACGAGACAATCGCTTCTCAATGGCATGGAAGCGCCGTAAGGCTATCGCTCGCGAGCCTTCAAACAGAGGCTCCGCGTTGTTCTTGAAAGGAAGAACGACGTTATACCTTCCGGTCTCGTCACGGTAGTGGTTATGAGTGAAACTATTTTCACAAACTTGCTCATCTGGGGTTAATCGAGATGATTTTGGAACGTTATCGATTTCCCAGAAACGTCGAACGATTTTGTTTAAGCTCTCATCCATGCTAGGAGGTGCTACTCCTATCAAACTTGAAGAAGAGGATGCAAGTCGTGACTTCCCTAGGAGAAGCCATCCGAAAATTGAATTCAGGGCTTGCGGTCGAGACGCGTTTCCTTTCAAACGCTGTTCGAGCAATGATTCCGCGAAAACATCGGCATTTAATAAGACGTCGATAGGACCAGGGATGTCAAAACCAGGATCTGCTAACGGTAATGTCTTGACATCATTCCATCCATCCGTATTGAGTCTTGCGATGGGTTGATCTCCGCAGATATTCGGTATGACGAGCATCTCGAGATTAAACTTAACGTTGCCATTAGTGCCGACGTCGCATGTAACGATGCCGTTGACTGAGGCAGGAGCGCCCCCCAAGCCATGCACCTCAGCACAGGCGGCTCGAGGCTTGAGCCCAAGTCGCTTAGCTGCGTGTGCTGTCAAAAAATTATTCTGACTACCCGTGTCAAATAACGCTCGGAACGCATGAAATTCACCAGATGTGTCACGAATTTGAACTATGGCAGTGGCCAGTAGCACGGTCGTATTCGCGGACGGTTGAGACGAGGTTAAAGATTTTTTAGTCACTAGGGCTATCGATTGCGAATGATCGCGCGTCGTGTCGGGGTCGTTCCGCGCTTGGTCACGATGTAGTAGAGTGTGATGTTTACGCTGACATTTTCGACACGAGAATATCGATGTGCACTCTCGCAACGAGTGAGACGAGTTAAGACAATTGTAGCACCATTTCCGTTCGCTGGTCACAGCCATGCGCTCGTCCACGGATTTAGACAAGAAATCTTTACAAGCTGTTATGTGGTGTTGTTCACCGCAGTATGAACATTTACGAATAAGTTTGGAGGTTGTCGCAACCTGAGTTGGTTTGTCCTCTTGTTTGTCACGAACCTTGTTCTTAGGCATGTTGGCGGTGGGAGCGACAAGCGAATGTGTGACGTTCGCTCGCTTCGATTTTTGAAAAGCAGCTGATGCCTCCTTGCTAACTTGTGAAGTTTTAGTGGTAACAGTGGAGAAGTGCGTGTCGCGTATCAATGCTTCACTCTTAGAGTGTAAAAACGCCCTAATGTGTTTATATTGTGGCAGCTCGATGTCGGTGTGTCTTTCCTCAAACTCGCGTCTCAATTTAGTATCGAGTTTCGACAAAATGTTGTAACAAAGCACGAAGTCCCAGTGATCGGTAGGTAACTTCAACTTTTTTAAGATACTCAAGTTTTCATCGATCGTATTTAAGGCATTTCGGAAATCCTGAGCGTGCGTAGTTTTGAAATTGACATCCAAAATATCGCGCCAGCACGTAAACGCTAATTCACGTTTGTCCTCATAGCGAGACTTGAGAGCATCATATGCACTTAAATAATGTTCACGTGCGACCGGGAACGTTCTAATTAACGATAACGCATCACCGCGCAACACCGAAACCAAATAATGAAATTTCTCGATGTCACTTAAAATGATTGATTCATGAATCAACGCGTTATAAGTCGCGATAAACTCAGGCCATTCCTTAATAGCGCCCGAAAAGACTGGAAGTGAAATCTTCGGTAAACGCATATTGCTCTGCGCACCCATGAACGAATGACGTCTCGCGTTATTCGATTCTTGCGACGAACACGGTTCATATTTACGTTGAAGTGCAAGGACTTGAAAGTACACTTCATCGAAATTCTCATGTATCTCGGTATCCGCATCATCGGCTTCCTCGTTTAAAAGATCCAAAATGATGAAGTGTGCCTCTTGAAAACTATCCGCGATGTTTTTTAGCTCCTGACAATATGAAAGGAATAACTCGGTCTGCGATGCATCGGTTTCGATTAACTTCCCCACGTCGAGAGCCTTCTTAATACGATTATACGCAATAGTCCGTTTACGTCGCAAACTAGGCAAATTACTAACAGTATAACTCGTTTCGTTACTCCGTTTTAATCCAGATTTAGACTTACGTCGGGCTAGGTAAGACATCGTTAACGATGAAATAAATTTTTACTAAATTCTAAAACGCTGTTTATTAAAACTAAACCGTTATTGAGAATATTATACTATAAAACTAAACTTTATTTGAAAATATTACCTATATAAAAAACAACAATCACACTGTCCGTGGTCGTAGACCGTAGTTACGCAACAACCATCGATGTTCGAACAGCTGTTAAGCACCTTCCACAATGATTACTAAAATGAACCTTATTACAACGCAGAACGGTTTGCTATATTTTAGAAATAAAATTAATTTTCATAAACTAGTAAAGTAGGAATGTTTTATTTTTACTTTATATCGTTAACGTTAATATCGGTAAAATACAAATGCGTTCAAAGTAAAACTAATTGTAATAAAAATATAAATCAACAATAATTTGTCTTAAAATATTTCACTTAAAACGTTAAAGTTAAATGAAGTTATTGAATGAAGTTATTTATATCGGTATATTGAGCGATCGACGTAACTCGTTAGTCGTATTATATTCAAATTGATACACAAATTAAGGTACGATATAATTTGCAATATTGTTATTGCAAATGGTAAAAACGGTAAATAATTTTGTGTCAACTGATAATAAGCGACTCGATGTTCTAGGTACAAAGATCGCGATCGGTTGGAACGGTAAGTAAGCGGTAGGAAAATATAAATCTTTGGAGGTAGGCGCGGCGGTTAGCGGACAAAATGGAACAAAGAATTGTTTCGTAATTGTTAGATATTTTACGTTATGATATGATTATGCGTTAAGTAAGTATAAGTAAACGATAGAACAATGTTATTTTCGTTACAATTACGAACTAAATGGTATTTAGGCTGACCGAATGTATCTAAAAGTCCCGGGTTTCGGCACCAAAAAGGTGTACGCAAACGGACGCGGTTCTGTTATAAATTATAATTCTCGCAATGCAATGCCAATCTGCGTACAATCTGGATCGAGCATGAGTCCACACTCGCCGGTATACAAACGATACACGACCTGCATATAATGAAGATGAGATACCATGCAACTCACCTTGCTCAGCAGGGATAGCAGGACGAAGTGGTTCTTGAAGATTATTACGACTTTAAGATGTATGCCGGCCGGCCACGTTTAAGATGAATTGTTGTTCCGATGATTCCGCCACACACAAAACTTCACTAGATTTATTCGGTTTTATTTCTCGATTTGTAATGGCCGCAATGGCGACGCATGCGGTAAGATGATAGAAATGTTCCTTGCTGCGCGGGCGCTGCTTCGCTAGGCTTGTGTTGCATGCGCGCCGGTGACTCGGGCGCTCCCATTGGTCAAAATATGCAAGGATGCATCGTCTGATACGACAATTGACACTGCATTGCGTTGGTTGGATAAAACGATGGCGAAAAGAAATTTAAAGTCATATAACGTTGTTGAAAACGGTACAAGTGTTATAACTACTTTTATACGACCAAAACAGGCGTACACAAGGTGGTATAGTACCCGGCCATAAATATTGCACATCGACCTTTGGAAAGAGACAATCGGCTAATTTCGACTTCGTAGAGCGTTATAGTCCAAGATCCCAGACCCCAGACTTCCTTGTTTCTGATTGACAAAACATTACAGTATACATCGTAGTATAAAGAGTTGCTAAAATATTTTCTACATGTTTTAAAATATAGTAATATAATTAGTGTCTGGCGATAAATACTAAAATAGCTGGTTAATAACATTTTTACGTATATAAAGCAGCCAAATTTAAAAAAATTGTGAAAGAACGTTTGTGTACTAAAGGATATTATTCGATTAACGATTTTATAGAAGACAGTACGCCTTGGGGATGATGTGATCGCCGCCAGGCTATTTCAACCTATAAAATTATTGTAAATTTCAATCTGCTTTGGAAAAAAAAACATGATTAAAAAAATGATATTAGTCTCGCTGAGTTTCTTTCGCCAGTTCTTCTCAGGTCAGAGGCTTTTTCTTTCCGAACTGGTAGTAGACTCATGACGTTCAGTAAGAAATTGTAATAATTTTATGCTGAATAAAATATTTTGAATTTGAATTTAATATATTTTGTCCTTCAAAAAAATATGACAGGTGATCTGGGAACTGGGTTCTTACACTATTAGATCTGTCATATGAAATACTGACAGTCCGATACGTCTCATAGGTAATGTGCGTCAGAGATAACGCTCTACAAAGTTCAAATTAGCTGATTGTCTCTTTCTAAAAGTCGATGTGCATTATTTACGGCCGTGTACTATAAACAAACTTAGGGTTAACCTAGTAGATCGCGTTTTTGACCTACACTTTGGAACCTCTTCTACCTACTTTACTCACTACAGGAACATAATTATAACTTAAGACCAGTATTATTTACCTGTGATCTTCTGGTTAAGGGTTATCTCTCCAGCTGGGCTTCACCAAATTACAAGCAAGACGTAAAATATATGATGACTGACTCATTTAGAACATCAAAGAAGTCTGTAAATACAAAACTTGTTAACTTCAAACCTTCTCCTATATAGGGAGGAGACTCTCTCCCCCGGGAGTGTGTCCCGCACTTTTTAGACCGATTTTGTTGGGTTAGATATTATATGGTATATGGTATGGTATGGTTAGGTATATGTAATAATAAGTATAGTTTTTAATATATTGTTTTAAGCTAACGCGATTACTTTTCAAATTTAAATTTATATTTGCTCGGCTGCTTACCACGTTTATTGTTTTTTGAGGTCCCTATATTTCAGCAATGTTTTTATCGCCATGATCACGGGGAGACTTATGTCTATGGGGAACAAATATAAATTGAAATATAGTTTTACGGTAAGTCTAATAAATTATAAGGTAGTTTATAAGAATTTTTTTGACAAAATACATTTTATTTATATTTTTTGAAACTATGTTTAATTACTCTCGTGAAAAAGCCACATCGAGGTATAAAAAGAGCGTTGTAAAATTCTAACCAAAATTTCTTTATCCTCGTAAAAGGTGGAACAATATTAGTTTATTTGGTTTTAGTGTGTTGGGTGGCTGCGATTGCTAGGTTCGACGCGCTTGGATAAAGAATTAATAAATAAAATCTACAAAAAACTCTTATTAAAATTTATCTCGTTAAAGTGATAAAACTGTATTTTTAACCGACCGAAAGAGAAGATTCTCAATTAGATTGCATTTTTTTATGTATGTTACTTCAAAAATTTTGACTCAGTGGACAGATTTAGATTAGAAATTTCCTGCTGTGCCCTAACTCAATTAAATTCATTTCCTCATTTTCCCAAAAGTGACAAACCTCTGAATGGTCACACTGCAATAAAGAATTCTTGTAAATGTTTAAATAAATAATGTATAATACTGATACATTCAACACGAGTAAACGTGATTTAAGTCCAATTAACGCTGAGCAATTTGCTAGCCTGTAGTAGGATTTATTGTAATTCCTTAATTTACTAACGTTTTGCGAACAAGCTTTGTTTACTACATGAACAATTAGTATTACTTACAGCAAAATGTAGCGCTATAATCATAGCGGTCTGTTAACTCTAACATTACAATGTTTGAAATTTATGAAGGTCGTAAGCTCTGACTTGTTATAAATAGGTAAGTTAGTGAAGATATATTAGCTAGTTAGAAAAATATAAATGTTTCAAAACAATTATTTTCGTGATTGATTTTTGACTTGCTAATTGTACAAGTTGAGTATAATTACCTAAAACATTTTCAATTACAATATTGTTGAGTGCAAAAATCTTAGTCAGAATATATTCTTCAATTTACAAAAAGAAAATGTCGGTAATGGTATTGCAGTTATATGCAGACGGACGCTTGCAGATTTAAGACCGTTAAGTTCTCAAAAGAAATTCAATTGACTTTCCCGCGAAGACTAAATTTTAAAGAAAAAATTCTCGCATCTTCAAGGAAATATTCTCATTTTAAGGTACGTTTATTGTGAATCGGGATTGATTTATTAATAAGAATCACCTGTTTTGTTCAATTAACACAGGAAATATAAAATACCACTATGTTGGTTATAAAACAGCGTTTTTGTATCTTTCTGGGAGAACAGAGAAGATTTTATCTGAAAATGGAAATATGGCACAATAAAACGTGTCATCAGAATCTTTCTTATCTTCAATCTTAGTAACATAAAAAAATAATAGCCACAGGTACTAAAAATATTTAAGAAATATTTTAATGATTTCTTAACTTCTTTGAATATGTCGCATTGGAAAAACTTTTTGAAATGAAAATCACGTTAAAAATCTATTCAAAATTTTTTTAACAATGAAGTAAAATGTTATCATTGGAATATTTTTGTACATCTTGGTTCGAACTACAAAACGTGAAAGAAATTGGCTGAGCAGCAAAAAAAATCTAATTTCCTTTCGCAATTCCAAAGCAGTAACGAGAATAGATATACCGTGAAAGTGATCGTTAATTTTTCCTGGCAAACAAATCACAGACCGAGAAATGGAAAGGGATTGAAAAGCAAAATATTTATTCTATATTAAAAAAATTATATTAGTCACACGATCTTAGTCGTATTACTATCTTAAAATAATCAGTACCTGGGTGACCGAGCCTAGCTCGGTATTTTCATTTTATTTTTTGTTTTTTCTCGTTATTTTTATATTATAATTTTATTTAAATAATAAATCACGAGTGAAATTAAAAAAAAAAGAAAAAAAAATTAATCTGGAGACTGAGACTCGAACCCGGGTCAAGACGATTTGACACCCGCCGATTTCCTAATTACGCTGTTACAGCTATGTTGGCAGGTCTGAAATTAAGCTTCGTATTCTAATGATATTTTTTCATTGCCTAAAAACAGGGATAAAACGACATTTTTTTTAAATGAATCCTAGCTAGATCAATTTTTCGCCCCCGAAATCCCCTGTATACTGAATTTCACGAAAATCGTTGGAGCCGATTCCGAGATTCAGATTCTATATATATATATATATATATATATATATATATATATATATATATATATATATATATATATATATATACAAGAATTGCTCGTTTAATAGTATAAGATGTATTGCATTTGTATTGACAAGAATAGAAGTGATGAAATCAGTAAAATCGTCTATAAAACTCCAATCTTAGAATAAGTATCTGATATGTGATATCATCTAAAATTAACACAAGATGTTATAAATTCACAAGTAAACCACCTGTCAGAATGTTAAAATTATTAACACATAAAAAGAATTAAAAGAAATAACAAAAGAACTGACATTTTTATTGCTAAAAGAACGATATCTTCTAAGCAAGTTTGGGGTAAACAATATGAAAAAATAAATACATATATAATACAATCATACATAAAAAAAGAAAAACAGCAAAAATATATATATGTTGTGGTGGAGATGTAATAGGGTAAAATATCCAGTCAGAAAGTTGCGTGTTCATATCACGTCGGGGTCACCAATTTAGAGAACAAACTGATGATATGAATAACTTTGAATTCTCCAGAACTTTTTACTAAAGGTTTACGTAGGAAAATATACAATCGAATGTATAGATTGTAAAACATAAATTATTAAAGAAGAATTAAAAAAAATATATATTAAAAAATGAGGTTTGAGTTCGTATCATGCACTTGGTGATTATGATATTGTTCAACATATTAGCGATGCCCAAATGCTCTCTGTTTTTTTTTTTTTTTGGATGCGATGGGCTTGTTGAGATGAAAGGCCTATGCGTCGGTGTACTGACGTCACAGTACATTTCAGCATGACTACCATTACAAACCAATACAATAGTAACATTTGTGTTTTTTTTTTACAAACCAATTTGCATTTGATAACCGAAAATAAAATCTAAGAAAGAACAAAAAGTGTTTTTTTTTTTATTTTCCTAAGGTTATAGCAGGGCTGCTCGAGAAATATAAAAAGAAAAAAAAAAACGATAAAAAAAAGTGAAACGTGTTTCTTTTATTTTAAGAAGTTAACTAGAATAATGTAAAATTGCTGCTATATTGTTAAAGAAAATTGTATTTAAAACAAAGTTTTAAAACCTATTGCTTGAGACACATTGAATTCGTTATGTTATATTGTCATTGTAGTGTGATCGATTCATACGTGTTCAAAATTTAATTCAAATTCATTCAAATTCAAAAAATTTTATTCAGCATAAAATTATTACAATTTCTTACTGAACGTCATGAGTCTACTATAAAATCGTTAATCGAATAATATCCTTTAGTACACAAACGTTCTTTCACAATTTTTTTAAATTTGGCAATAGAAGCTTTTTGAACGTTTTCTGGGAGCCTGTTGTATAAGCGTATACATTGTCCATAGAAAGAATTACTGACTCGGCGTAAGCGAGTTACAGGCATTACACGTTTGTTTTTGTTCCTAGTATTAATGCTATGCATGTCGCAATTCCTGCGAAATTCGTGTATATTTTTATGAACATACATAACATTTTCGTACACATATTGAGAAGCAACAGTCAATATTTTTATTTCTTTAAACTTATCTCTTAATGATACTCTAGGCCCTAAACTATAAATTGCACGAATAGCTCTTTTCTGCAGGACAAAAATAGTATTAACGGTAGCTGCATTACCCCATAATAAGATTCCATAGGACATGATACTATGGAAATAACTAAAATATACTACGCGAGCTGTATCTACGTCAGTAATAAGTCTAATTCTTTTTACCGCGAACGCTGCAGAGCTGAGCCTATTCGCTAACCCCTCGGATATGAAGATCCCACTGCAATTTCGAATCTATAGTAATCCCTAGAAATTTAGTGGACTTTACCGGTTTTACATTATGGACGTTTGAAAAGAGGTAAAAATAAAATTTCTACGTACTCGTAGCTTCATCGTTCAATTTACAAATAGGTTTTAAAAACAAATAATCAAAAATAAATATCAAATATATCTTTATTGGTCTAAGATCCGAGAAGGTAAATCTTCCCTCATCTGTTAATTAGATGAAACAATTTTTTATACTTAGCCTTATTTCAATATTGTGAATTTATAAAAACAACCTCTGCCACCATAAGCCTGCTGCAATTTTTTTTTTTTTATCTTTTCCCTCTCATGTTAATTACATGTAGTAAGCTAAAACCGTTAATATTTTACATTATATACCTGACTGTAGTAGGCAGCCATCTCTATGATTGCTACACTTACCTGCAGCCAGGTCAGTAACCTCAGTCAAAGTAACCTGGCTGCAGGTAAGTATAGCAGTCATAGAGATGGGTGCCTACTATAGTCAGGTATATAATGTAAAATATTGACGGTTTTAGCTTACTACATGTAATTAACATGAGAGGGAAAAGATTTTTTAGAAGAAAAAAATTTTTTTTTTAATATTATTATTTGCAGCAGGCTTATGGTGGGAGAGGTTGTTTTTATAAATTCACAATATTGAAATCAGCCTATAAAAAATTGTTTCATCCAATTAACAGATGAGGGAAGATTTTGTTATATTCCGGATCTTAGACCAATTTAATTGGGCGTCAAAAACACTTTTGAACCGTCAAAGGTCATAATATATTAGTTACGTTTAATATGAAGCTAACACCGATTTAAGAAAAATAAATGACTTTAAAGCATTTTTATCAAGTTTGTAATTTTAGCAACAATAATTTTCTATTACTGTCTAAACGACAAAGTAATAATATTTTAACATAAAACATTCAAGTGATTTTATTTCTTGCATTTTACTCATAAATCAGCTTTGGGTCTAGACTGCTATAAAACAGTAAATTCTGCATTTGAAATTTTGTTGCAGTAGTAAATTCAAGAAAGATTAAGCAGCTACTATGGTTTATTAGTTTGTACAACTTCCGTTCTGAAAACATTTATTATTTAAAGTAGCATTGTCTATTAATTCTTTAAAACTTTAGCTTTAAATCTCAACGTTTTACGATCAAATTTTATTGTTTTCAAAAACTTAATTTTAATTTCATTTCATTGCTTTATAACAATAAAAGGATTTTTCTTTCAAAAGAAGGTTTTCCTACAACTTTTTTCTAAAAGACTTGTTCGATTCTCAAAGTTGTCCGTTATATCTGCGAGTAACTACAATAATAAATAGATATTTTTAATCATACACAACGTTACGAGTTTCACGTGAAGTGCTAATTATATAAAAGTTTTAAAGGCTTTAGCGATAGGTCTTAAAGAAAATTTGTAAATGTGTATTGGTATGATAATTGTTTGATTGTTGTGTTAGCAACTTTTATGAGTAAATAAAGAAAGTCTTTCATGTAATTATAAATAACACATATTATATCAGAAAGGGTATTTAAAATTATATATTAATTGTCAAGTTTTATTAATTATTTATATTAAGCGTTTCGGAGCAGTTCAAGGAGAAGCTTGTTTTACAAAATTTTATTTTATTTATACATAGCAGAACGACTACGCTATGTTGTTTTGACTTTTGAATTTCCCAAGACTTTACTTGTTTTTAGTTGTTGTGGATTTTGAAATTCGAAAATTAAACTCTTTATTAACCAACTTTCGTGAACATTAATTAATAAACTCCAAATATATTCGTGTACACGTGTGTACGTGTACACGGAACATATTACTTTGTTTAATTTTTTATTCAACAATTATGTTCCTATTTTTTCTATTACTACATACTCTAATCATCTATCTTAACATGTTTTACAAATTAGTAAGAAAGTAATGATCTTTTCTTTTGTTGCAGATATCACTCAAAATGAACCGACTAAACAAATGGAAAGTACAATTGACGACTTCAATAATCAGGTAATTTCAATAAAAAAAAACTCAACCACTTTTTTTGTGTTACATTAAATAACGAAAAATGTTTTGTTACAGAAAAATGACGTATAAGATTTTACACCATAAACGAATTCCATTTTCGGATCAAATGAAAATATATCACAGTTTTTTAGTTAGACAAGTTGTTCGAGGCGTCTTTCTGGGTAATGCGAATAATGCTACTTGAAATGAAGACATCGAAAAAGCAAAAATGGGACAAACTTATACGCATGCTTACGCTAACTTCACTTCGATAAATTACTCGCAATCTTACGACGTAATAGACGTTGACAGAGACGAGTGTGCCGTCGCAGATGACCCTAAATATCCAAGTAGCTTAGGAATAACTCTGGCCGTACCAGAATGGGAGGCCATTTGTACAGCCATAGTCCTGACTGTTATTATTATCTCGACTATCGTTGGTAATATATTAGTAATATTAAGTGTTTTCACATATAAACCTCTTAGGATTGTTCAAAATTTCTTCATAGTATCACTTGCAGTAGCTGATCTAACAGTTGCAATATTAGTCCTTCCACTCAATGTAGCTTACTCGATACTGGGACAATGGGTCTTCGGGATATACATGTGTAAAATGTGGCTAACATGCGATATAATGTGTTGCACGTCATCAATACTGAACCTTTGCGCGATAGCTCTCGATAGATATTGGGCAATAACCGATCCAATAAATTACGCACAGAAGAGGACTTTGGAGCGGGTGCTTCTTATGATTGGAGTAGTATGGATATTATCACTCATTATTAGTTCGCCGCCTCTTCTGGGCTGGAATGATTGGCCAGATGTGTTTGAACCCGATACTCCATGTCGCTTAACTTCACAACCTGGATTTGTAATTTTTTCTTCATCTGGGTCATTTTATATACCATTAGTAATAATGACGGTAGTTTATTTTGAAATATATTTAGCTACTAAAAAGAGGTTAAGAGATAGAGCTAAAGCTACAAAAATAAGTACTATATCTAGTGGAAAAAATAGATTCTCAGCAAAGGAATGCGATCATCACGACCAAGATTCGGTTAGTTCTGAAGCAAATCACAACGAACATCAAGGAGTAACATGTCTAGTATCTGAAAACGAGAAGTTGAAAAAACCAAAGAAGTCAACACCTAAAAAGAAACCTAAAAAACGATATTGGAGGAAAGATGACAAAGCACATAATAAGCTAATAATTCCTATTCTATCTAATGACAATTCTGTCACGGATATGGCAGATAACACTGAAAATAGGAATACATCTTCAGAAAGTAATTCTAAAGAAACGCATGAAGATGAAGTAGAAGTTATCGAAAGCACTGAAACGAAAGCTCCTAAACGGTCCAGGCCTAATCAACAGAATGCGGTGTATCAGTTTATAGAAGAGAAGCAGCGTATTTCTCTTACCCGAGAACGTCGAGCTGCTCGTACTTTAGGAATTATAATGGGAGTGTTTGTCGTATGTTGGCTACCATTCTTTGTCCTGTATCTAGTTATCCCATTCTGTTCGAGCTGTTGCTTATCAAACAAATTCATCAATTTCGTAACATGGCTTGGTTATATAAATTCTGCGTTAAATCCTCTTATATACACAATATTCAATATGGACTTTAGGAGAGCATTCAAAAAACTTCTTTGTTTAAAGCCTTAAGGATACAAAATATTAACGAGCGTTCGTGCCAAACTATTATGTTAGATGATATTTAAGCTTGTAATAAATTATTAAAGCCGCCGACTTGCTCAAACTAAAGTTTTGAAAATTTATAATTGTTTGACAAATGTAGTGAGTTATGAATATTTATGAAAATTAAAATTTATGTAAATTTAGCATACGATGTAAACCGTCTATAGTGTAGCTGTTGAATTTAGTAGTTCCTGTAAAGTGAAATGTTTTTTCAACTTTAATCTTAGTACTTATATCTACTATTTAACTAATTTATTGTATAATATCGTATACTCTAAGTGTACATGTGTGTATAAGTACAGGTTTTGTGCCTAGCACTTTAGGAAATATAATATTTATTGTATAATTAAAATTACTACCTAGTTTACCTAATCGTTTAGATATTAATGCCAACGAAAACTATACTAATGTATATAGCAATAATGTAAATACATATCTTGTTTCTTGTAAATAATTATCATTATCATCGATAGTAAATTTGAAATCTAATTATATTGAGGAAAATTAAATATTGGCTTCTCTTATAATAGCGCCTTCAAATAAGTTTCTATTAATAACTGTTAACATTATATCCCTTTAAAATAATTTGAGCCCTTATTTAAAAGGGATATTAAAATACATTGTTTTTGTTCACTGTGCTAAATTTATAATAAAAATAATATTAGATGTTGTCTTTTAATTATCAAACTTTACATACATACATATAATCACGCCTCTTTCCCGTAAGGGGTAGGCAGAGACCACTTCTTTCCACTTGCTACGATCCTTACATACTTGTTTCGCTTCGTCCACTTTCATTACTCCTTTCATACACGCTTTTCGGTTTAGGGTACTCTTGACCTGGCCTTTTTTCAAGACGTCACCGATTTGGTCTTGAAATGTCCGCCTAGGTCTACCCCTTCCAACACTCCCATTCACACTCGCCTTATACACTTTTTTTCGTCAATCGCTCTTCATTCATTCTCTCAACATGGCCAAACCATCTCAGCATACCCTTCTCAATTTTTGTCACTACATCTTCTTTCAGACCACAACGTTTCCGTATCTCACTATTTCTAATCCTGTCACCCAGTTTAACTCCTATCATACTTCTTATCAAACTTTGTTGTTATTTAATACTATTTGATTAATATTGACTATTTAAAAACCTTTTTTTATGTAACTAGGTCGGCAAACAAGCGTACGGCTCACCTGATGGTAAGGCCGTAGCCTATAGACGCCTGCAACACCAGAAACATCGCAAGCGCATTGCCGACCCTATCCCCAATCCCCCCAGGAGCTCTGGTCACCTTGCTCACCAACAGGAACACAATACTGCTTGAAAACAGTACTATTTAGCTGTGGTCTTCTGTAAGGTCGATGTACTACCCCAGTCGGGCTGCTCCATATTTTGAGCAGGAAACCTGCTGTGCCCTACCTCAGTTACCTATGTGAATTAGCTTATATTCGAGTAATTAAGAGGGGATAAGAACAAAATCAAGGAGATTTAAAAAGTTTAACATTTAAAAAAATTAAAAAGCTCGAAATTTAATTTAATTTATTTAATACGAGAGTTAGAAAAAGGTAATGAAAAATTTACTTATAAATTTAATTAAAACTAAGAAAATCATTTAATATTTCAAACTGACACAATATGAATTCATATTTCACCTATATCGAGGTATCTGTTTGTAATATTACAATAACCGATTTTAACTAAATGCATGACAAACCTAGGTACCTGCAGGCAGACAAGAGAAGTTCTCCCGAGGATCGACCCCAGACTATCCCGCAAACTCCGCGGGTATGGGAGAACTCAGCTCCGACTACTGGTAGGGGCTCTCACTGGACATGCCTTGTTTAATAAACATCTGTATAATATGGGTGTTACAGACAGTCCTCTATGTAGAGCGTGCATGGAGGCGGAAGAAACGGCTGCACACATTCTGCTGGATTGCGTTGGTGTGGCGAATTACAAGGCACGACACCTCGGGAATACGAGGTCGCTCCAGGAAGTCGTCGGCAACGTCAAGGGTCTGCTAGGCTTCCTGAAGGAGCTGGGCTGGCAGGAGTAGTGTCCTCAGCCGGCCACCCAGGCAGAATAGGCGCATCAGTCGTCGAGCTGCCGTAATAGCCCGTGATAGAAGTATAGAAGTAACTAAATGCATACGGATATATACACGGTACATATACCATTTTTTACAACTTTTGTTTGTCTGTCTGTCTGTCTGTCTGTTTGTTCCTGCTAATCTCTGAAATGGCTGGAGCGATTATGACGGGACTTTCACTGGCTGATAGCTGATGTAATAAGCAGTAACTTAGGCTACTTTTATTTTAGTATATAAATTATTTATTTTATAACTCTGCGAACTGAACAATAACTTTTTTGTTGATTTCCACGCAGACGAAGTCGCGGGCACAGCTAGTTATTGGAAATAATTATTGAAAAAAAAGTTGTAAAAATAGTATTGTACCTACAACTTACACAAAAATCTGTTACCCACAAAAAAAAAAAAATAGAATTTTGAAATATTTGGAGGATATCGGGGGGCACGGCAGTGCCCCGCCAAGTCGAGCGCGAAGCAAACACTGCCGTACCATCCTTTACCCGAACCATTTCGCCGCATTTTCAGGCCCCTATTTGAGAACCTCTGGAAATTTTCGTCATCGAGTAAGCTATAATCACATACTTAAAATCCAAAATTTCAAGTCTGTAGGTCATTTAGTTCAGAAGTTAAGCGAAAGCAAAGTTTCGCATTTACGACACTCACTCACTCACTCATGATCATCAAAATAGAACTAGTACTTCCCATAAACTCAGAGAGCTGAAATTTGGTACAGAGTTAGGGTTTGATGGCTACATAAAGGGAAAACTATAAAAACTAGGATAATCGAAGATCTGGAGTACCTGGTGACCCTGATTAAAAAACACAAGAGCCCAATCAAACTATTAGAAGAGATCGATTACCACCTTTACATAAAATATAATGCGAAAAACAGGGTGTAAGGGGTTGAAAGGTGGGAATGAAAATTCGTATGGAAGTATATGTATATAATGTTCGTGTTTCGTAACTGTCAAACATTTAATGTTCATCTCGTCGATATGGTAAAACTACCCTTAAATTAAAGAACGTATTTAAATAAAGGTTTCCAATCGACAACATATATCCACAATATACGGACATTGGCGTATTTCAGATTTTAAAAATTAATAATAATGTCAGTAATGAAAACGGATTGACATTATACATATTGGTTGTCAAATATTTATTTATGCGAGCGTTCAGAAATTTATTTAGTGTAAACTAAGGAAAATTATCAAGCTACTTAAATATACATAAATAATAAATGTACAAAAGAATTAGATTACAAAAAAAGAAAGTTCAATTGATTGGTCTCCTTGAAAAATTCCAGATTATTCTGTCAATCCAATCAAAGTCTTAAACCATATAAATAATTATTTTCGCCGCGGAAGTGTAAAAGATATGTTTCATATATCTTAATCTGTACTAATCTATACTAATATTGTAAACCTGAACGTTGAATTGTTTGTTTGTTTGTTTAAACGCGCTAATCTCAAGAACTATTGATTGGAATTGAAAAATTCCTC
Source organism: Melitaea athalia (assembly GCA_905220545.2). Classification (NCBI taxonomy): domain Eukaryota; kingdom Metazoa; phylum Arthropoda; class Insecta; order Lepidoptera; family Nymphalidae; genus Melitaea; species Melitaea athalia. Next base: position 15,881,139 of record HG992188.1, read on the forward strand.
TGAGGTGGATAGCCTATTTAAAGAGAAAGGTTATGCTTTAAGAAGAAGGAAGGCTATTTTTTTCCTCAAATCACAGTGGGTGAAACCGCGAGGCCTAGCTAGTTGGTACATAAAAAAATCGACTGTCATTGCAAAAATCAGATCACATCTTCTAATTTAATCTAGCCTATAGCGTCCCACTGCTGGGCGAATGCCTCCCCTCTGCCTGCTCTCTTAACTTAATTCTACTCGAATATTACACAAATTACACTAAAATATTAATTTCGCTCAAAATTTGGTAAAAATATAATGCATTGGACTAAGAGTGGTGGTGATACCAACACGTCAAGTACAAGAATCAGAACCGGAAGAAAGGAAAAGAAATATTTGTATTGTAATAATAAAAAAAAACTGTTACTTAAAAGAAAAAAAATGTGTCAAATAAGAAATTCTAAAAAATAAATCAATATGCCTGAATATGCCCACGTTTCTACTTTCTACAAAAAGAAGTGAAATCCGGGGTACAAAACTAAGAATAATATCCCATACTGGTATTGGTAATTGGACACTAGTGTCTCATTTTAGGCGGTTGTTGATAACACATGAATTCAGCATTGACAATGCTGACTTCTGTTCTCTTATTTTTGGAGCGTTAAATCGACCACCGATCAAACATAAAATAGACGTACAGACGGACTTTTATCAATGATTAGAAGTCCGCTGGTACTGGAAATAATTTTTTATACAGTTTGTTTCAGGCTTGCCTATACAAAAGTATTATTGAAATACGCAGCTTTATCAAGCCTACAATTGACTGGTTATTCAATCAACGTTTTCCAAGTGGTAATTTTCCATCGTCAATGGGTAGCGGTTCTGGCGACAGATTGGTGCAATGGTGTCATGTAGCACCTGGTTTTGTACCCTTGTGTACCCTTCAACGGCCAAGTCACACAACATTAACTATAATAATAAAGAAATCGCAGTAATGAACCTTAGACTTGGTACGACTTTGTCTAGATTTCATTACTTTTTAGAGATAAACAAGCAGCTCCATCGAGACTTGGCTAGTTTTTTTACAGAATGTTTTTGGTGGGATTAATTTTATACTCCAAGTGTCACGCAAGAAAGATTCTTTAATTGATTCTGTAAGGGTGTGAAAGTTATTGAAGTTGACGATTTATGGAAGTTTGTTGAAGGAAAAATTTTCAAGTTACAAATACGAAACTTTATTTTTGGATTACTGACTAAAATTGAGTAAATGCACGTGTGAGCATTTGTGGGTGTTATACACTTCAGCTTTTTGTGAAATAGAAGTAGAAAGTTTGTATAGAAAAGCCGTAATTTGTGGAATTAAGAAGACGTATTTTGGACTACTTACTAAAGATGAGTAAAGGTGTTTTAGTTTTCGTAAAAATTCTATTCTAAAAGAGTTGAAACAGATGATTGTATATATATGTTGATTAATATCAAATACAACAAAAACTTACTTGTTTCTTTCGTGCAAAGCTCGATAAAAAATCGTTCATATTTTCAAAAGATATTTTCTCGTTAACACCCATGTCTGTAATTTTTTTTATGATTTTATGGCAGTATAACGTCATATTTTTTAATAAATGTCTTGTTTGGCACAGTTTATGATGAATCTGACGCAATGCCAATAGAGAACATCTGCTATAGTGTACGAGTATTGCTTAAATTGGTCAAAAAATATTTTACTGTTCTGTCGTTCAAAAGTAGTTTACTGAATTATCTTACGTTCTTTAGTCTGTTTTTAAGCTAAATACACTTCTAGCTAGACACAATGAAATGTATTCCGTTGTATATAGTTAGGTAAGGATATGATTTATTTCTAAAATACAGTTTCAATTTTGGTGATGGTAATAATAAGTGTTTTCTACCAAGCAGTAAGCTCTTTTCGATTCAGGCGAGTATATCATGTGGATGTGGAAGTCCAAAACTATATAGAATTATTGAAATACTACTAGACACTTGTAAATCATTTTATTAATAGCTTCTTATTTCCATTTAAATTTGCGCGGGCCGCACGTTAAAACTTTGAATAAACATAATGTAAGCATTAGGGCGCGTTCCCACTCTGTCGTGACGACAGATAATCGTGTAGTTTTAAGTGTCGTGGCTCATATGTTTAAATAGAGGTGTTCACATATAAAACGACACGACTAACTGTCGTCTACGACACTTTGCAGTGACGACAGATTGTCGTGACAGTGGGAACGGCTAGATACGACAGTTGCGAAACGAAAAATTTTTTTGACGACAAATAATCGTTATAATGGGAACAGCTAGAGGCGACAGTCGTAAAACGATAACTAATCGTCACGACAGAGTGGGAACGCACTCTTACGTGTACGAATTAAATTCAGTATGCTGAATATAACATACATGTGAAAAGTTTGTAATGTAATGCTTAATATAACATACATGACATATTATATAATGACCAATTATACGTATATCAGGCAGAATCTAGTGTTAATATCATAAGTGTGCCCGCCTTTAGTTTATTTTGCCACCTTGTGGCTCTTACCTGCCAAAAGGTTGCCGACCGCTGCTTTAGAGAAATTACTTTAGAAAAATTAAAGTAAGACATTTATGGAAAAAAACTTTTTTTTATTCTTAAAATAGACTGCCGTCTTCACTGAAATATTTCTTGATGGCACTGTTTTAACCCCTCACTCACTCACTCACTTCAGCCTATCGCAGTCTACTGCTGGACATAGGCCTCTGCAAGTTCGCGCCAAAAATGGCGTGAACTCATGTATTTTGCCCATAGTGACTACGCTGGGCAGGCGGGTTGGTGACCGCAGGGCTGGCTTTATCGCACCGAAGACTCAGCTGCCCATCTTCGGCCTGTGTATTTCAAAGCCAGCAGTTGGATGGTTATCTCGCCATCGGTCGGCTTTAACAGTTCCAAGGTGGTAGTGAAACTCTGTTATCCCTTAGTCGCCTCTTACGACACCCACGGGAAGAGAGGGGTGGCTATATTCTTTACTGCCGTAACCACACAGCCAGTTTTACCGGTGGTGCCTAAAATTACTTCTTTTCGAGTCTAAAACTTACTCTAAGAATTTTTTCCATTATGAGTCCTGCGGGCATCACTTTAGTCTTATAAAGTTTGGAGTTTGGAAAAGTTTTAATGCGAACAAACTTATGTAGATCTTTTTGAAGTAGCAATGATTTTATTATTATGAAATATGAAAAAGTGATAAGTAGGGTGCGATTTTTATTTATTCATCAGAATATTAATTTTCTTTTTATTTTTGTTTATTATTTTGAATTTTCTGACCCTTGTTTGGAGTTTCTAAGATGAAAAAAAATTCTTAAGTATGACCGCTAAAGGAAAGAGGTTTTTGAATAAAGCCATTTTGGACCAACTTCAAGTATGGAGGAAGTGTGAGAGAACGTATCTACGTATCTACATATAATATGTACGTACATAATTATGTATGTTCGCCAACATATTTTTCATGTGTGTTGTAGATCTATTTTGACATGTATATTTGATTTGGAAGAACTTGGTACTTAGCATATAATTTTATACAAATTGAACAAATAACATTAGTAAACGCCTCACCCTCATATGTATGAATGATGAAAAATATTTATATGCATTCTTTTATTTCATTTATATTGTCCTTATTGATAAAGTTTTGATTTACTTTATTATTTTTAGCCACAAGTGGTTGTTGCATTTGTGTGTGGTGTATTATTTTTCAATTCTAAACATTTATGAATCGGTGTAAATATCTGTTGGCTAACCTAATAAATAAATGAACAAATAAATAAATACATTATCGTTTTGTGGTCGATCATTACCTAAACATGCTTCTAGAGGATGCTGCAAAGTATATAAGCTGCAAACAATACTTTATAATTTTTTCTGCTCTTTTCTCTTCTTAAAGATGTAAATTTACTGAGTTTCCGATTTTGCACACCGATAAACATCTTTTCGTGTGTTAGGGTTGGCTGGAACGTCTTTAGCATCAAGCGTGGTTTTGTATTGTGCAAAACAAGAAGTAATAAATTAAATTGTTGTAAAGAAATAATTTTCATATTTGTCGTCGTTTTTTATGTTAATACAGAAGATGATAAAATTCTTAGTTGAAAGTTATTCTCACGACTCCACTTTTTCTTTTGATTAAAACGTAGTCTTGTGATAATATTACGACATCAAACAAAGAACTTTATTTTCTGTCCTCATTAATGCCTTCAGAAGATGGTTCGACTTTGTAAGAAATTTATTTTCTCAAAGAGTGATAAAAAAAAGAAACATTCTTATAGAATTTACGTAATTATGGACTAATGAACAATATTTTTATAGGCAAAAATTGCAGATTGGTTTTTCATTATTATCTTTAATAAAATAAAAAAAAATAAGATTATTGTATCGGTATACCTATCTGTTCACAAACGACGAAGTTATTCGCTCACACACATAAAATATAATATATGCGGTCGAAATCTCAGAACCTTAGATTAACCAAACCAAGTTTATCATCTGGTAAATACCCCGTTTTATTAAAATAAACAATTACAATATTGTTAATAAACATGAAAATTTAAAAGATTTTACATTTCACTTTAATATTTTAATAACAATAAATATATTTTTGGATGCATAGGTTTAACAAATTGAATAATTTAATTATTGTTTCATAAGTTCAAGTATAGACTGGATTCAAGTGTTCGTACTTCATATTCAAATTGGTCGAATAAAACTGTTGGTGTTTCAGAAATTGAAGTTTAATCATCATATTTGCAATTATTATTATAACTCGATAAGTTTTCATTATATTAATACAAATTACCCTAAAGTTTGTTCAAATTCAATACTTATTAATTTTACATTGAAATTCATTGCTGTGCATCATCAAATACGTAGTCTTTAATTGCTTTGCAAAAAAAAAAATCGACGAAATATAGCTTCAATTTTAGTATCAGTCATATAAAGTGATGTGATTTGTATATATTCCATACGTGTGAATAAAAATAAATAGTTGAATGTATGTACCTAAGCGCATAAGTTCCAAACAACTTAGCCGAATTGAATAAATTTTTTTTGTGTTCGTTGTTGTTAGGACAATATTTATATGAATGAAAATTAAAACCATATTCCCGAACTAAAAATATGGTGGTACTATATGTATGTATGCTCTCCTAGTATATAATAGAAGTTACAGACAACTTTTTGAATTTTCATATGTTTTGTGTTTTCATAACAATAATCTACCACTATTTCTGAAATGTCATTTTTTTAATTTAATTGTTGGTAAGAAGTAAGAATAAACTATTCGATGGATCCTTCTCCTACATGGGGAAGAGGCCTATGCCCAACAGTGGGATATTACAGGCTGAATCGTCGTTCATCCGCCCATCAAATACTCTATCTTTGAAATCGGAAAAGATTTATGCATTTGAAATTAGTGCAAAATTATATAAATATTGTTATCATAACCATAAATGCTTCATAAAATTCATTTATTAAGTTTTATCTGCTGTTATCGTCAAAACATTTTCCAAGTATCAGAAAAATAATTTGGTATCATGTTTCTTTAAATTAACTTGTCTTTCATGTAAGCCAAATCCTAATAACGTTATGTAATCGTATAAAGGTAAAAAAATAATAAATTCATTATATCTGCCTTCATAAATTGCAAAAGCTATATTTTATACAATTATATAATATTAACGACGAATAGTGTCTGCGACCCTTAACTTTCTAGTAAATGAAATCAAGGTCAATTTATAAAATAATTTTATGACATTATTAAAAAAAAAAGTAAAAAGATACCTATGTGCGATTTACAAAACGTTTTAATTAAAACGCCCTTCTATTTATATATCTATTATTTTGTATTTTAAAGTCTACGAGAACTCTTTGAACTTTCAGTTCTTATAAAATACGTCACAATCATTGAGAAGATTTTATTTGAATAATTGACAACAATTAACGTTTCACATTCAGAGACCATGCTGACATAGAACGTGAACGAAGGGCGCTTGCCGCTAGATGTAATATGCTGGCCCACAGGTTTGCTCGCTGTAGCAACGATGCTAAAATAACCCTGTTTAACGCCTATTGTCAAACCTTTTATAGGTGTGCCTTGTGGACCAGTTACAGTAAAAAATCGCTGGACGCACTTAGAGTGCAATATAATAATGGTTTTAGGATTTTGTTGGGACTGAGACGCTTCTGTAGTGCGTCCGCAATGTTTACGGAAGCGAATACTGATTCCTTTTTCGCAATCTTGAGGAAACGGACCGCCTCTCTATTAAACAGAATGCGGCTCAGTTCTAACAAAATTCTGAAAATGTTCAGTGCTAAGCTTGCTGAGCCTATGCTTCAGCACTTTTTTGCCGTGGTGGTGAGGCAAGATAGGTTAAGCAAGTAAATTGTTATTTGTTAATTGTTAATTTTTAATTTTAATATAAGTATACTAACATAGTTGTAAGTCACTGATATTACTAACAAGTGGACTGTAATAATGTCTTAAATAAATAAAATTATTATTATAATTATTATTATAAAGAGTAAGTAAAGAACTGAAAATTATACATTCATGCGTATAGAACCGACTATCGACGACACGCATGACATAGACGCTTCAAATCAAATGGACATTTACACGACATAAACGATATGATGACATAATTAAACACTTTAAGCACAACTGTCCCCATTCGGAAATTAATATTGTGTAAAGAGTCGGTAAATACACGCAACGCACAACGACTGCTTAGACCACGTCAAACCTGTATAAGGCAACATCTGTGCACTCAATGCTTCACACAAGGAAGAGGAATCACAAGAACATATCTGCAGATCAACAATAAATTGGGTTGTCTGGAAGAAATGGCTAAATAGCCATAAGTCCACCCATTGTAGGTACTTCACAGTCTGTAAATGTCTTTAAATGTGTTTAATGTTTAAAATGTAGTTGTGGTGTACGATAAAGTGTAAATAAATAAATAATAAATTTTTGATGTGGTAAAAATATGGGCTCTGAGCGTTCAATGAACTTTTGACCGTCACCATTACTATAAAACTTATAGTACTATCTTAACAACCCTACCGAAACTATCGAATACATAAAAAATAACTACATACATATTTCATAACATGTAATGATCAAAACGAGGTCAAGTTGGTTTCGAAAAAGTAAAATAATATGTTTTAGATAAAGAAATACAAAGGATCCCAAAAGTTACCCTTGGCTTAAGGGGATTACTTTTTACACAGAAAGATCTTACCGTAACTATAAACAGCTCTTTGTTGTTCAAACTATGATTAAAATATATAGAAGAGGTCGTGGACAAAGAAAATCGTTGCACTGATTAAAACTTGCGTTTTAACCCCAGTTTAGATAAGTTTTCTAGAATAAAAAAGACTAAAGTAAACTCCGAAATGGTACGCTAATTTTCACCATCCGTGAATTTTTTTTTTTTTTTTATTAAATATAGACCAGCGCTTGACTGCGATCTCACCTGATGGTAAGTGAAGATGCAGCCTAAGATGGTACGTGCTTGCCTAGAAGATGCCTATTCACTCTCGATTTGAAGATATCCAGGTTATAGTTATTTGGAAAAACGGAAGCCGGGGGGCATTCCAAATTTTTGCGGTGCGTATCAGAAACGAGGAAGCGAAGCGCTTGGTACAAGTTCGTGGGATTTCAACCACGTAGCGGTGTAGATTCATACGATGCCTTGCGGTCTGATGGTAGAAAGGTGATGGCGGAACCAAATTGTGCAGTTCTTGAGCACACTCTCCAAAATATATCCTGTAAAATACAGATAGACAGGCAACCTTGCGCCGGTGTTCTAGACTTTGAAGTCTAGAGTTAACTAGTGATTCGTCACCGATGAGTCTTCTGGCGCGTCGATCCACAGAATCCAAAGCAGCAAGCTGGTACTTGGCAGAGCCATCCCACAAGTGGCTGCAGTACTCCATGCACGAATATATAAATTGTATTCCTGGTTATTTTTTTGTGAATAATGTCTTATAACAATACCGAAACTTGTAATAATACCGGAACCAAAAAGAAGATTTTTTTTCAGTGTCAATATAATGACCAAATAAATACCTAATAATAATATTTTTTACTACTAATAATTAAAAAAAAATATGCTTAAGCAATGACACAGATATATGATTTATTTCTAAAGAATAATTCAAAAAGGCTTAAATTCCATTTCCTCGTTTATTGGAAAAAAAAGCATCTTGCAGAAGGCTTGGGGAAATAGAAAGTATTGATGTTACATTTTCTTGACTTATTTACTTTCTTATTTAATTCTGGATGCGTCGACGTAACTCAATAGAGAACGTGATAGTTTTATCAAAAGTAATTCAAATTAAATTTTAGTTTTTGTTAGAATTTCTTAACTTTAAGACATAATAGTTACAAAATATCAATTACAGTCAAACAGATTATTCTTATCTTTTGTAGTATTAAGTATTAAAACATTTATATAATTATGTATAGGTGTTTATTGTACTATTTTTTAGAAATTTAAAGACGGTATCCTGTGCATACAACCTGTATGCACAGTCACATGGGTCTTGTGTAGACGATATTCATGACGGTATGTGCGACTCCTTGAAAGTGCAAGAAATAAACTGTTTTGAACCTACTTCAAATAATGGAGAAGGCTATTAATTCGTTTGTATTGTTTATAATTATCACAAACTTTTTCTATTTGACGCTTCTTAATAAATTAATTTGATATTTGTAATTTAATTTCAAATTTCAATCCATTATTAAGAAGCCTTACCTGTAATACTAAAGTTTATAGAAACTAAAACTTAATATTATGTTATAAATGGTCCATTAAAACTTTATAATTTGCCTAGTTAATTTTTAAATGAAGATCCTAGGTGAAAGCTTAGAAAAATGTTACCTTTAAACTTTTGAGCTTTTAACTTAACTATTTCCTTAATTAATGTAGATATAACATTTAAGAGTAAATTTTTAATGAGAGTAATAAAATTATGATGCGAGAGCATCAATAACTAAAACTTATGGTTAATATAAATTTAAAAATAGCGAATTTTATCGTTATTATTTAAATAAATAATTAAATAACTAGAATTTTTAGATTAATTCAACTTAAAGTTAATAATAATGACTGTATAAAATTCTTATTATAGTTAATTGAGATAGTGTTTGTAGAATTGAATATTAAATGTTTAAATGGGTTTGGGTATATAATGGTATGGGTATATTAGACTAATGAAATATTACGACACGTTGACGCAACGGACACAGCACTGGTTTGTGGCTGTTGCGCTGGCGGTTGCGGGTTCGATCCCCGCATATGGCAAACGTTTGTATTGGCCATACAGTAATTGTTTGCCGTGGTCTGTAGGTTTGTGCTTGTGTATTGTGTGTGTTTCCGGAGCCCCGACAAAGGAGTTAATCCTAGTGGGGGCCGTTGAGTGTGAGGCGTTTGTTTATTTTTTTTATTATTTTATACAAATTTAGTGCCTACATTTAATGTGCAAACTTGATAAAACAACGTTGAGTTAATATATTCTGTTACAATTTTTCTTTATATTACCTACGAAAAAATGCATATTGAATGAAATTTGCTGTGAATAAAATGTGATTTATATTTTGTTTGTTGTTATATAATATTATCTGTGTTATATTTCATCTGTGTCATGTATATCGATAGTGTGTGGCATTCTGTATCTGTGAATGGTGTGCATTAAATGAGTTCTAAACCCGGCTAGCTGTTTTTCTGTTGTTCCGATTAAATAGTAGTATTTTCACATACTTAACAAGTGGCGACGAGCGAATCTACGCAAAAATGTCGTCTGCATTATCGTTTGGAGTGATTTCAACATTCGATCACCTGTCGCAAGAGTGGTGTACATATAAATCACGAATCCAACAATGGTTTATCGCAAATGACATTAACGACGTGTCCGACAAAGCAAAGGTCAAACGAAGGGCGATATTACTTAGCGCGCTCAGCGAGTCATCGTACAAGCTAGCAAGTGATTTATCGCTGCCGAAAAAATTAGAAGAATGCGATTTTGAAGAAATTTTACATCTATTGGATAATCATTTTACACCAAGGCGAAGTGGATTTGCAGAAAGACACCATTTTCATTCGGCGACGCAACGGTCGGGTGAAACTCATATCCAGTGGGCGGCTAGGGTTAGAGGATTAGCTGCACATTGTGGATTTAAAAATTTAGAAGAAGCCCTTTTAGACAGATTTGTCATGGGTATGGTAGTGGGTCCTGAGCGTGACAAGCTATATGCTCAAGATCTGCAGGAGCTGACGTTAGGAAAGGCTGTGGAGCTGGCAGAGAGCGTGCGGTGTGCGCGCCAGGCCGCGCAGGCGGCACCGGCCGGCTCAGCCGCGGTGATCGGCGCAGCGAACGACGTAGTTTTCAAAATCTTCAAAGGGGAGAGGTGCAGTGTATGTGGCTATACGAGTCATAAATCTAACCAGTGTCGTTTTAAATCCTATAAGTGTAAAAAGTGCGGTCAGAAAGGTCATTTACGTAGGATGTGTACACTCGGCAATAAGGTTCACTTTATCGAGAAAAGTGATGTGGATGAGGACTGTGACGGTGAGTTGTGTTATAATATTCGATGCGTAAAAGGTAAACCGATGACGGAGCGGGTTAATGTGTGTGGTACGGCTTTAGAGTTTGAAATCGACAGTGGGTCTGCTGTCAGTGTATTGTCAGAAAACACATTTAATATTTATTTTAAAGGTTTAACTTTATCAACATCAAATAAGAAGTTATTAAATTACACGGGAGGAAGCATCGAGACGTTAGGAGTAGCGCGAGTGCCCGTATCGTATAGTGGCGTTACACGCGTATTGGATATGTACGTGGTACGGAATGGCGGGCCGCCACTTCTCGGTCGTGATTTTATTCGGAAGTTTAACTTAGAACTCGCACCCGTGTCTACTAACGATAGTAATTATTATTTACATACTGGGGATGAATTTATCGATAAGGGAATATTATCAAAGTTTCCAAAGCTTTTTTCAGACTCATTAGGTTGTTTTAACAAATTTAAAATAGTTTTACACTTAAAAACCGATGCCAGACCGATATATTTTAAACCCAGGCCAGTAGCGTATGCTTTGAAAAATAAAATTGATTCCGAATTAAACCGTTTGATAGATTTAGATATTTTGAAGCCGGTGGACCACGCTGAGTACGCATTGCCAATCGTGCCGGTTTTGAAAAAAGACGGTGGGATTCGGATCTGTGCAGATTTTTCTGTTACAATAAATAAATACCTCATTACCGAACAATACCCGTTGCCGACGGTCGAGGATCTTTTCGCAAAATTACACGGTGGCGAACAATTTACCAAACTTGACTTATCTATGGCGTATAATCAGTTGTGTTTATCTGAAGAATCGCAAAACCTCACCTGCATTAATACTCATAAAGGTTTATTTAAATACACTAGATTAGTTATCGGGTTATCTAGTGCACCCGCTATTTTTCAACGCACCATAGAATGTGTATTATCAGGTCTTGAAGGGGTGGTAGTATTTTTAGATGACATTTTAATTACGGGTAAAAATAGACAGCAACACGAAAATAGACTGTTGTCAGTTTTAGGTCGGTTAGAGGAGGCTGGATTAACCCTAAAAAAAAGTAAGTGCGATTTCTTCAAAGACGAAATTTCCTATTTAGGGCACATAATAGATAAAAATGGTATAAGGAAATCACCTGAAAAAGTTGAAGCTATTTTAAAAGCATGTAAGCCTGAGAATGTTTCTCAGTTACAGTCATTCCTAGGGTTAATTAATTATTATAGGAAATTTGTACCCGATGCGGCGTCGATACTCAGTCCATTGTATGACTTGTTACACAAAAAGGCAAAATGGCAATGGACATCAATTCACGATGAGGCGTTTCAAAAAATAAAAAGGTTACTCGCATCTGAAAAAATATTAGCGCACTTTGATTCCAATGCACAGCTGATTTTGACAGTAGACGCCTCGCCGACGGGGCTGGGTGCCGTGTTGTCTCAAATATGTTACGACGGTATAGAAAGACCTATTGCCTACGCCTCCCGTACTCTTTCAAGTGCAGAAAAAAAGTACTCGCAAATACAAAAAGAAGCAACCGCTATAATATTTGGTGTAAAACGATACCATCAATACCTTTATGGACGTTCCGACCCGTTTGTTTTGCGAACTGATCACAAGCCTCTCATTAGTATTTTTCGACCGCATCGAGGTATACCAGAAATATCTGCAAACAGGTTACAGCGATACGCAATATTTCTTTCGGCTTATAATTACGTCATTGAGTTTGTTCGAAGTTGTAATAATAATGCGGATTATCTGTCTCGCTCATCTATATGTAGCTTAAAACGAGAAGCCTGCGCGAGTGGTAAAGACGTTGATTGTGAAGATCGCGCAGCTTATGTTAATTTTGTAATGAATGGTAGTTTACCCATTACATTAAATTGCTTACGCCGTGAGACTGGAAATGATAAAATACTCGAAAGAGTCATATCTTATGTCATAAAAGGTTGGCCTAGGAAAATACTAGATCCTGATATTAAACCGTATTTTAATTGTAGGTTACAATTATCGGTTGAAAATGGATGCCTTATGCGTGGACATAAGGTCGTTATTCCGTTGTCTTTGCGTGATAAAATATGTACGGAGCTTCATAGTAGTCATTTCGGTATAGTCAAAATGAAAGCAGAGGCTCGAAAAAGAGTATGGTTTCCCGGGATCGACTCAGTTTTGGAGCGAATGACTAAAACTTGTGGAGTGTGCGCTGCGATGCGCCCCTCCCCTCCGCGGGCTCCACCGGCGCCTTGGCCTACCCCACCGCATCCTTTTTATAGAATACATGTAGATTTTTTAGGTCCGATAAATAATAATCAGATGTTTTTAGTAATTGTTGATGCTTTTTCGAAATGGGTGGAATGTTACTCAATGAATGCGTCTTACGGTTCTAAATCGGTAATAGAAAAATTGTGTGATTTAATGTCTCGTGTGGGTATTCCGCACACACTGGTTAGCGACAATGGCACGTCTTTTACATCACAAGAATTTTCCAACTTTTGTTTGATTAATGGGATAAAACACATACTGTCACCGGCATATCATCCGTCTAGTAACGGTCAGGCGGAAAGTTTTGTGAAAATTGTAAAGAGGGGTATAAAAAGTATTATTTTAAGTAGTCCTAATAATAAAGTTATGCAGACGCAAATTGCAAAATTTTTATTCGATTACAGAAACTCGAAAAACAGTACCACAGACATGTCACCTGCAGAATTGTTGTATGGTCGACCCTTAAGGTCGAGATTAGATTTATTAGATCCAACGCGACGTTTTCCTTTTCTTTCCACATCCACAAATTTTTCTCATTCAGTAAACTATAAACAGTGCTTACAGGAGAAATGTAAAAGTGGGCTCCGGACGTTTACAATTGGACAAGCAGTGTGGTTGAAGAAGTTTTCAAACAATTTAAAATTTTCATGGGTGAAGGGAGTAATAAAAAAGAAATGTGGAAACGTAATGTACGAAATTGATTGTCCGGAATTGGGTGGTAAAGTTATAAGGCACATTGATCAAATTCATGCAAGGGTTTTGATTTCAAAGCACAAAGAAAGAGAGAATGAGTGGGACCCCGATGTAATTGAAGATATAAAAGGAGACACCACGTCGGCTACCACCGATGTAGCATCTGTTGCCGATCGAGATGACTCTTTTTCACCTCCCTCTACATCGGAGTGTGGGGAACCGGGTTCCAGCGGGTCAGATCAGATGCCAAGTAACACACCCACAATGGCTACAGAGGATACTAGTGTGTTAAACAAGACTGCCACTGATTATCAGAGACAAAGATCCAAACGTGAGCGTCCGCGTATAGACTACAAGCCTTTTTTATAAATTTTCTTAATTTTCTTATTTTTTATATATATTTTGTTATTATAAGGGGAAGGGGATGTTATATATTATCTGTGTTATATTTCATCTGTGTCATGTATATCGATAGTGTGTGGCATTCTGTATCTGTGAATGGTGTGCATTAAATGAGTTCTAAACCCGGCTAGCTGTTTTTCTGTTGTTCCGATTAAATAGTAGTATTTTTACATACTTAACATTTGTAAAACAATATTATGAAATTAAACTGTGATTTTTAAAATTCTTCACCAAAATAAACCTAGTTAACCTCCGTTTTGGAATGCAGAGGAAAATCGGTAGGAAACTCCATAGTTATTCTTTTACATATCATGATGAGAGGGAGACGAGCCAAAGATCCGTCGAGCTATAAGCGAAAATGTTACCAATTTTTATCAATCGACGGGCAGATAGAAAGTTCCAAAGAAATAAGGAGGTCCGCCATCAATCCTTACTACGAAGGCGTTTCAAGGACGTTAAGGAATAGTCATGTACTTAAGGGCGACGATTTGTTAAAACTTTATCGCCATTTTGAGCATTTTCATTTTACGAACCTACGATATAAACATTTCAAATTATTTATAATCTAATAGTTATATAGAAATGTGATTGTTTTTTTCTTATTGTATATTTATTAGGTATAAGAAATAGTCGTAGAACAAATTTCATACCACTAGATGATTTATGAGGATATATCACTAACAAGAAAATTTTCTTTTCTATTTGATCTTTACGTGTACGACAGTGCGTAGTCTTATACATTTATATTTTTTTCCTCAAGGTTGACAATGCACCCTTTCCGACTTTGCAGATGTCCAAATATGACAACCTCTAAACGCTTAACGTTTGTTGATTCAGTCAGTTCGTCTGTCCGTTTTTATACAAAAAAATAAATAAAAGATTTGCTGTCTTGTTCATTTTCAGTTCATCATATTTGTACCCGAAATCATGGCGATTTCAATATCTAAATATCATGTACTCAGGATGGTTATCAACAAATGGTATGGTATATATCGTGTTTTATGTTTCAATAACAGTGTTAAGGACTTTGAGAGTACAAAAAATAAATAGATTATAATACTTATTTTCAACTGTACCTACTATAATCGTGCATGTTTTAATAAAATAATATTTATGTATGTTAAAGATATTTGCAATGATCGAATTAATAGTAGATTAGCAGCCAAGGGCTGTAAGGAACTATAATCCTCGAAAATATCTCGGGCTGCAATTGATGCTTACACCCGAGGTAACTATTCTGTTTTACATCTCGATTGTGAGGTAAGTAGAAAAAACCGGCATTACAAGAATAAAACATTTTTTTTATCAAGATCTAAATTTAACTTCGCCGTTCGATATTTAAAATTGATGACTATTATACTCATACGAAGACAAGGCTGAATAGCAAAGCGACCTACGACGCGACGAGCGTCTACTGCCAGTACGATGGTTAGATGTACGCGAACTTTTTGAAAGAAAGAAGTGTTTTTTTTTAAATTACTTACCGCCCTGGGTAGTTTCTAGCTACATTATTACCCTAGAGCGCTAATTAGTAACCTACAAGCCCCATTTGGAGGTAATAAGAACCTACTTACCGAACATGAGAGATGTAAAATATATTTACTGTACATGTCATATCTAAAGCCAGTCGAACTTGAGTCTATTCACTTCTATTTATTATTTGGAATGTCTGTTATGTGTCTGTTGTCATGACATCCATTCCGGTACAGTGGGTGCGAATAATCGCCCTACGTTGGTTATAGCTTTGATTTTCCACTCGAGGCGTATAACAGGACATATTACACGAATATTATTTTATTAAAACATACACCCTGATCAGGAAGTTAAGTTGTACATTTTTAAAGTATACTTGCCTTGTCTCGGAAAGCACGCAAAGTTGTCGGTTCAAGTTGTTATTATATTTATGTTCAGCAGAGCAGCGTGACGGTAACTGGCGTAAAATAAAACAAACTCCTGTTTCACCTAAGGGTGGATTTAGACCAAACGAACATAGAGCTAGAGCTAGAACAAGAACATTCTTTCTTGATCTTCGAACACTCGTATTCATATATATTATATAACAACGAAAGAATGCTCTACGCCTGTTTACACTAAAAGAATTTGATAAGAATTTGACGTAGTGGGGATAGAATGAGCATTCGCTCGTCTGATGTAAATCGACCATCAAATGATACACTGCAAATAAAAATATTTGATAACTAAAGTGTAGTTTAATGATGAAACAGAAAAATTATATTAAATTTTTTTTTGAGTATTCTACGTCAAATAATATTCGAACTTTCATAACTTACCGGTGGAACACACCTCACATATAACTCGTTATTTTAGTACAAATTCTGAATAATTATATTTCGTTTCAATTTATTAAAAAAGTGACTTTACAATTAAATTAATTGTATTTATATACATGTACCTATGTGCATTTAAAAATCTTTTCAACTACTCGCATACAAATTTTATGTTGTGGTTAGCCATGTCATCTAGCTCATAGTCTACATAGTTATATCAACGGAAAGTTAATTCGGGAAGAGCAAGTTATACTTATGAAATTACTTTAATTTTGATTAAAAATGTTTTTGACTGATCTGTAAGGAAGGTAATATTTAGGCTCTGTATAAAATACGATTAAAACTCTTTGGTGTAAACGAAAACATGTTTAATTAGATTGAACATGGTTAACTTTACTGGAATTTAATTTAGGTATTCGCACTTGAATATTATTAAAACTTTAAAATATATTGAATTAAATTTTTTATTAAGTTTTGCTTTTATTAACCTTTTTGGTTTTTTTTTTAGTATACCTATTGGAAGTCTAGAAGCTAAACGAAAATATGGTTTATAACTTAATGGTTAATTTATTATTAAAAAGTACTTTAAAACTTAAACTCTTATGTGCATAAAAGTTATATGTTCGTTTTAATTTTTATTTTACCTTATTTTTAAATTTCAATTGGTCTGTACGTACTAGTACGTACTTATTTCTGTAATGTGTGCAATTTTCGACGGAGCTTTCACTGGCAGATAGCTGATGTAATAAGGAGTAACTTAGGCTACTTCTATTTTAGAAATTTATTTATTTTATAACTCTGCGAACTGAACAATAACTTTTTTGTTAAATTCCACGCGTACGAAGTCAAGCACTAGTATTTAAAAGCGTCGCGATTACTGTAAAAGTGGCCTAATATAAGTTTCAGGCCTCAATAAAGGTTCCCCTGAGGGCGTCTAAACCAAACTTAAAATGATTAATTGTTTAAAATAGTGGTTGAAGAGCGTTGTTAACAAAGGATCGGAGAAAGTTTCACAAACAAACAGTTGATTTACTCGGAGATCAAGAAATATCAATCAGGGCAAATTTAATTAACATCCCTTTGATGCTCGGCTTCAATACCTTTGACTTTTACAAAGCCAATTATTACAAAATGCTCCGCCGTTGTAAAACTCGTTTATTAATTGATCGGTTATTTCAAAAGACAGTAATTGTTACGATATTATTTTTATACTTTGCTGTGGAATTGTAAGTCGAAATTGGTACTTTAAACAAAAGTTGAGATATCGTAAAAATAACTATTGTTGTTGTGTTCGTTGAGAAAATGGCCTTTAATTACTCTCATAATGGGTAACACTTGATGGTAAGCGTCTACCACACAAAAAGCATCGCGAGCACGTTGCCGACGCTACCTCCAATACCGCAGGAGCTCTGGTCACTTTACTAACCACAGCAATATCTTACTACTTGAAAGCAGTATTATTTAGCTGTGATCTTCTGTAAGGTCGAGGTACTTCCCAATCGGGCTGCTCAAGACTTTAAGCAGAATATTTCCTGCTGTGCCCTACTTCAGTTACTATACATATGAAAACTACCTACTTAAAATCTACTCGTATTGTATCTCGTATTTGTAAATGTATTTAATAAGATTATATACGATTGTATATTATTCACATATTTTTTGTAAGATACGAATAATAATTACAATAGTATAGTATTGTAACGTTTATATTACATTTTTAGCTAAGTTAGAATAAATATCTTTTTATAACTGGTCCAAGTCGATAAAAAATAAAATATACTAGCTTCTGCGCGCGACTTCGTCGGCGTGGACTCCGCTCCTATTGGTCTTAGCGTGATGATATAAAGCCTTTAGCCTTCCTCGATAAATGGGCTATCTAACACTAAAATAATTTTTCAAATCGGACCAGTAGATCCTGAGATTAGCGCGTTCAAACAAACAAACAAACAAACAATCAAACAAACAAACTCTTCAGCTTTATTATATAGATAAATAAAATTGAAATTATAATTAATTCACTGTATTGAATACTGTTCTTTTTTTATTAACGTAGTCGTAAGGTTTTGTTGATGAATCGCAGTTAGTGCTAATTAAAATATAAGGTTTTAAAATTCTAAATTGAACCCTTATTTTTCACGTGATTATAAGCTTCATATTATTTAACTTAGTACGATTTGTCGAAATTCTGTATTCAAGTAATTTACAATCTATAACAAGCGGAATAAAATCATTAACCTCTCGGGGAATACGCTAAACGATTCGATTCTCATTGGAACTCGCTGGAAATTGCTTTAAGCGACTTGAGAGCGCTTATGTAAGTGAGGGTGCGATAAATTTCTTTACAATGTGCTTCCTTGATTTTACTACCAAAGTTTAGTTAATTTAGAAGATAAATATATATTATATTGTAAGCAAAGAAATCACAATTAACTAGGTAATAGAATGTGTTTGTGTCATAAAAAGTAAGAAAATAGATAAATAAAAAGTTATATTGTTTCATTCAATTTAAATACTATATTGTATGATACACAATTTTTCTAAAATGTCTGTTAATTAAAACTTTTATTTTTAGCTTAATTTTTAGATGAATATAATTTCTTGTTTATCAATTTTACTTATTAAAGGTACCTATATAATTATTATCGTGTTAGGTTGCACCGCATTTTTGTCATTTTCCGTAAAGTGCTACACTTGGAAACTAAATAATGCATTAATAAATCTTTAAATGCAATTACGGCTAAAGTTTTCCGCACCAGGTGTAGTTTCTAATTTATTTAACGACTTTGTTCGTAATCTTATGCGGAACTTGAAGAAAATTTCAAGTATGTTACTGTTAGACTCACAAATCTTTTAAATTACTAAAGCAAATACTTTAGGTTTATTGTGAAATACTAACTAAATTTACATTAATATTGTATATGTCGGAGAGTCAATGCAGATAGTTATTAATGTCGGTACCTACGTTGTTATTATTATTCATCTACCCGCACTCATTGTATTATTTGATTATTTCTGACGTGTATGGCGGTACCTGCGCTGTTGTCGATATTCAACTACCCTCATTCTATTATTCGAGTCATTCCTTTGTGCATAAAAGACCGATGCGGCCGCAGCTAGGGCAGTCTTGGCTCTGGCGTGGCGCGGTGCACTTGTGTATCCTGCTAGTAGTTTAACCTCGACTCTTGTAAGGGTTAGTTTGTGTACACGAATTAATTGTTACATTATATTGTGGGCAACTCGGACAGTGGAGGCGAGCGTTAATGCGCATTATAAAGACGGCCGTCTTAAACCTAGACTCGGGTCGCAACTCCCGGGCACTGCCTCTGAGTTGTCTCTCCGCCACGCGATAGATCCGGTACCCGCTCGGTGAGTCCATTGAATACTAAATAGTTAGAACTATCTTGTGTTAAACTTACATTGTTAATAAACCAGATCGGTCATCCGTCCGTTCTTCTCCTACCTACTTCTGATCTGCGACATATATATATATATATATATATATATATATATATATATATATATATATACTCCATTACAATGGAGTTTATTTTTTTATTGTTTATTTCAAAGAAATGTCAAGATTCACCACTTCGATTGGTTCGATAAAAAATTACTTTGTTAAGATCTCTAATGTTTATGATCTTAGTAGTAGTGTACTCCTTATAGACTTATAGTCGTAGCTGTTGATTTGCTCAACGAGTACTCTCTACTTACGTGCATATCTTCTGCTACATAAAAAAGTGACATAACAAGAAGAATGATTAGAAATTTTCAAAGCTAACACATTTTACCTTAAACATCTACTCAGTTTTCCAAAACTTTTATTATTAAAATGAAAACAACGTAGTCTATTTTTGATGCCGATTTGTTGAAGAAAAAAAAAACAATTAATTTCTTTTCATACGGAACGTAAATAGTCAACGAATCAGTTACTAGGAACTAAGGAACTGTGTAGATTTCATAATAAAAATGAATGTTGCTAAGCACATAACTTGAGAATGGCTCGACCAATTCGGCTGATTTTTTGTATGTTCCTTAAATCCCAGGAAAGGTAAAATACAAAAAAAAAAAACATACTAGACAGAACGAAGTCTGTCCAGGCAGCTAGTGCCGTAAAACTCAAGGACGTCTGAACTAATTTGATTTATTTTTTATCAGGCTTTTGTAAAACATTGTAAAAAGTTCTTATAAATAAAAAATTAAGGTAGTTGCACAAAAAATTAGAATATTTCAGAAAACGTAACGATCATTTAAACTCCATTTTTTTACGATTCGCATTACATGACGTTTATCGGTCATATAATTTTAAATAAAGGTATGTGGTAATACAATTATCTTATCTCAAATTTGAAACAACGATATTTTGGCTAACATTTTCCTGTTTTATCCACTACGATATTCCGGTTCATTTACATTTATATTAGAAGACAGTTGTGCCAATTTTAATTTATTCTTAACCTCGTTGAAATATCAGAGATAATGAGAGTTTTTATCAATTGTTATAATTATTATACTAGCTGCCCGGACAGAGTTCGTTCTGTCTGTTATGTTTTTTTTTTATAAAAGCCTTCTGTGGGATTTAAGGAACATACAAAAAAATAGCCGAATCGGTCTAGCCGTTCTCGAGTTATGCCCTTAGCAACATTCATTTTCAATATATCGATTTTAAGCAAAAGTTTAATGTGTAGATGGTTTATCCATACACGTTATACCGTGATCTGAAGGCATGTATTTGTATACTGTGCATGTTTCCGGACCAACTAACAGGAGTTAATCCTATCAGGGGTCTATGAGTTTAAGACGTTTATTACTTATTACTAGTAAGTACACAAAATTTATATAACTTATAAACCATTGCGTCAACGAAGCGTCAACGAAGGTAAGAATAGATTACATACTGAAAATTAAAGTCAAAAAAGAAAAAAGAAAAGTAAAGTTTTAGGTCAAACCTCAAAGGACCTGGTTTACCTGATTTTATTAGAAGTTTTAGATATTCGATGATATAATCTAAAGCCTCATGAGATTTTTTTCTATTTCAGTTCTGAAATCTTTGCAATTGTACTTTGATTATTGTATAAAAATGTATATAGCACTCAAATGTTTAGTGGCAAGTGATAGAAATATTTGAAATCCATCTAAACAACAGTAACACAAAAACTACCTAGCTCTATATTCTTTTGCATTGCAATCTAGTGGTATTATATTATTATTTCATACACCAACAAGTAAAATAAATAATATTTCAAATGAAAACAGCAACACATAATATATTTTTTATTTAAAAGAAACATTTGTCATAAGCACCCTCATCCCCCATTCCTCATATATGTCATTGCAATCATATAGCTTTCCTGTAATAATAAATAACCCACACAGCCATATAGAAAGTTATTAGATAGGACGTGACAAGGGCAAAATCGGATATTGCGGCAGGAATGGGCTTAGTGGCGTAACCGAATATAACAACTGTCCTCGAAATGGTGTATATCCGAAACAAAGTTACACCTAAATTTAAGGGTGGTGATGTGGTGAGGTACAACGCTCCTACTGTCCAAAATGGTGCTAGATTCTTTAGCTCTGTGAGATATGCCCGTCTTACGATGTCTGCGTTTAGAAATATGCCTTTATTAACCCACGTCATTGCAGCTAATGGGCTTAACGCTAGCAGTTTAACTGCCAGTAAAGCAGCGTGCACCATGTAGGTCTGCGTCAAAGGTTCCTCCAGTGATATTGTTATGGTTTTCATTTCAAGGCTTCGAAGATTTTTAAATTGAAATTTTTAATCATCCTTTTTATTGTGTGGAATTTTTCGTTATAATAGTAAATTGTAGGTTATTATGACTTATTTATAGTTACTGACGTTTATGTAAGACGCATGTCAGTGTTGATATTGAAAAATTAAATATTTTTTATCAATAGTGTGTAGCTATTATTTGGAAGCGACGATAAAAAATCTGATAAAATTTCGAAGAATCATAAAAATAAAATTATTAACTTAAACAAAAAGTAGTTCATATCCTACTGTTATTAATCGTTGTTTTTATATATTTTTTTATATTTATTATTTTAAAAATTTCAATGCTTGTTGATACTTTTCTTTAATATGTTAGTTAAAAAATATTTTTTGCTAAAGATACATTTACAGCAAATTTTTTTTCACAGTTAAGAAAAACAACAGGTAAAATGTCGCTTTGAAATAAAAATAAAATTTTCAAGGGATTAAAATAGGGTATTCCACTATGTTTGAACAAGTACTTCACAATGTTGATTTTCTAATAAAAAGCCACAAAAAAATTTATTTCGGCAAAATAAACACGCTTTCATGCCATAAAATTAAATTAAATTTTAAACCTTTTTTATTACCGCGAAAACGCTACAGCCATTTTGGTGACGTAATATGTGCAATAACAAAAGTGTATGACGTAATTAAGAGAGTAACATAACCTACAATTACCATGACAACCATCAACAAATTAGTAATGAATGCATATTATTTCAGTTGGAACAAGATATGAAGAGTTATTATACGAAAGAACACAACAATTACTCCTTGAAGTTAAAATTGATAGATATTATTGATATAGATAGCTGTTGACAGCACTGACGGAACTTTGTTATTGCCCGTATGACGTCACACCATGGCGGCTCGTGTTTTAGGTCACGTGATATACAGATTAAAATATACGGCTTTTAATTTCAATATAATAAATCAATAATGTGCTTTTATGATTCCAAATCAGAATATTTAGGTGTATTTCTATATAAATTTTAATTTTTATCAAATTTTATAATTTATTTTTCACTACGGAAAGTACCCTATTGCGACTCCCAGTCTTAAAACCATTTCATTTCTTTCCGTTTCTTCAATGAGCTGACGTTTAATCGAAGTTTTGACATTTTAAGTAAAGTTAAACATCACAAATGTCAAGGATCTCTTTGCATTTTGAACCCATTACAAAGTTAAATCAGATACAAGATAATATGAAAACTTTAGATTAGATGGATTATTTGCGCGTTTCTTTTTATTATTATCAGTATTATAGAAGGATTCTATTTTGAAGGTTACTCTCAATACTGTAATATAAATACAACAGATGCTTAAATAAGAAAAAAACATACCTATTCATATATATTTTTTGGAATTTTACAATATTTTGTTTATTTTGCTACAAGTATTTTCTTGTTTAGTATAAAGTTACTGCTTCGTAGCTATAGTGATTATACTACGATGTTATACATAGACCTCCTCAGTAAAAAGTATTGTTAACACAATATAAATTTTAAGTAAATAAAATCAACACAATATGACAGAAATGAAACTATAACCACAATTAACAATTTACATATTAGCAAGTTACTCCTCATATCGCCGCTCTATACGTATACACCACCCAACCACCCATAAAGCTGGTTATTGAGATGGAAAGAAAGAAGGCAGCTTCTATCAAAGGTTTTGGTAACTTCACAATATAACCCAACGCTACAACCAGTCTTGCTGCGACGTAGGCCCTTAATAGCGTCAAAGCTGTGTGCTCATCAGGTGATGTTGTTATATAAAGACCTGCAACCAACCAAAATGGAGTCAAGTTCTTCAAATCACTAATGTTAGCGCGTTGCACATTTTGTGGTCGACATGCAATTGCAGCAAGCGGGGGTAAAGCGAGCAGTTTCAACGCAAGGATAGCGGAATACAAAAAGTAGCTATGCATAAGTGTGGTCATAATTTAATACTTATTAGGTTTCTTTAGTGGTTATGTATTGATTGATTGAATTGACATAAGTAAAATGAAACAATTTATAGAATTAATTGTCTATATTCACAACTTAAGTTTAATTAGTAAAAAGGTTCCTGTTATTTGCAAAACAGTAGGTACTTGCTGCAATAATTTATTAACAACTTTTAGTCATTAGAAGATATATAAATAATATTTTTATTGTTCCTTACGTTGTATTTAAATATTCTTCTGTAACCAAATTGAAAGAATGCGATATATTTATTTGACAGCAATCCGTGTAGATATATATTTATTTAACCAATCAAAATCATGAATATCTAACGAATTGTACCTACCCATTTTCTGCACAAGTGCCGTTTTCCATTCGCTCTGATTTCTGATTTTCCATTGCCTCTAAATTGATTCCATCACCGACTCCACAGTTACACGATATTTATAGATTTATTTATAAAAAGCGCTCGTCATTTTATTTTTGCATTAATTTTAAATTGAAAAAATATTCTACTATTCATTCGATTATATCTTTAAACAAACATCGTAAAACTAATATATACTTATTATTGTCTCTTATGATTAAGTAATGAAAGTTTAGTAATCAAGGTTACTTAACAATTAATATCTTATTGTAATTTATAAACATTTATAATGATTATAATTAATTTATGTTTATTTTTTCACTTTTTGTTTACAGATTTTTTTTTAAATATATGTATAACTAGGTAGGCAAACAAGCGTACGGCTCACCTGATGGTAAGCGCTTACCGTAGCTTATAGACCCCTGCAACAATAGAAGCATCGCAAGCGCGTTGCTGACCCTGTCCCCAATCCCCCAGGAGCTCTGGTGACCTTACTCACCATCAGGAACACAATACTGTGGTCTTCTGTAAGGTCGAGGTGTAAGGTCGACTACCCCAGTCGGGCTGCTCCATAGCTCCATCCTTTTGAGCAGGAAATTTTCTACTGTGCCCTACCTCAGTTTTGTATTGAAAAGATATTTTGTAAAAATTTAAATAGATAGTGTTCCATCCACTGTTGCTTATTTAAATCTGTTGCTTTTTAAATATATACCTTATATTGACTTATAGTGTGATTTGGTTAACATCAACAATTATTACCTATAAACAATTGTAAATTTTAGGCGTTCAAAATATATAAAATTAGACGCTACAACACCACTTTGAATTTCAATGAATACTAATTTGTTAGCCGAAGGTTTGAACTGAATTGTAATTATTCGGATTTAATATTCCTTTGAAATACACCAGTTCATCATTATTCAGTAGTTTTGTATTCTTGCCTCATAATTTTTTTCCTTAAATTATAATTTGAATCATTTGTATTCGGTATATATACATATCTATATATACATCAATTCCAGGTCTTTACGAATCGTGGCTGTTGCATTTTTTGATTACAACTGTGTCCATTCAACACCGTTTTCTAAACGTATTTGTATATGGAGGGTATTTTTGGACCCCCTACAAGTGTGTGTGTAGTGCTAAACGTTTATTTATTTGATTATTTTATTATTTTAAATATAATCAATTTTGTACATTTACAGCAACTTATACTTTATAACTTTGAAGTGTAGTAGTAGATCCTTCTCCTGCATGGGGAAAAAGGCCTATGCCCAGCAGTGGGATATTAGAGGCTGAAGCGCAAAAAGCTTATCTTGTTCAATCTGTAAAAAGTGGTCTGGTTAAATAGCTTACTGCTTAGTGTGTATAAAGTAAAATTTATGCGTTAACACATTCAAGGCAAAAATTCGACAATAACAAAATACTAGTGGTCGCCCAGTGGTCGAAATTCGAGCATAGTTAATTTAAATTATAAGTGTGAACATTATTATGGTTCTGTTGTTAAATACTATACTTCTATAATAATAAACAAAAGAATACTTTTTTCATACACATGCGTGTGTGTGTGTCAAATACATGGTAGTGTGTGTAATGTTTTTTATTGATTTAATGTATTTTTTATGCATAATTAAAAAATATATAGTCTGCACTCCTTTTCTATATAAACTACTAGCTGACCACGCAAACGTTGTTTTGCAATATAATTATGTTATTAAACCCCGCAATCCCCTCTTGTGGGTGGAATTTCGTAAAATCCGTTAACCGTCCGTCCGTAACAAAATATTGTAACTATATAAAGTGGAAAAGTAATAAAATAATTATGTTCCAAAGCGCTAATGTTTTTATTTGTTTCAGCACGTCGGCGTCGAGGGTGAAGCCTATTTAGGATTTAATGCCTGTTTTATGAGAGACTGTATAACACGTTTTGTTTTATGTCACGGTATAGGAACCCTAAACGACATCAGCTTCTCTAAAGTAAAAAAATTCGCGGTTGAAGTAAACTGCGTGGATTTTCTAGTGAAGTTGATTTAAAAAATATATATCATACTAACTATACCAGTGCGAATAATTCGCACTAATTAAGTATAATAATTATCACTTTACAAAATTACAAAAAAGTATTTATAGGTGAGTTGATTTGAAATTGAAAAAAAAAATTACCCACCGTCAATCATGTTAACGTTGTTTCAAAATTAAAGCCGTCAGATGGCAGCATTGCTGTATTGTGTCTCAATGCATATCTTTGTACATAATTTTAAGAATTAATTAATTTACAAATACAATAGCAATAATATTTTTTTTTTAGTTGTTGATGTCGGTAGAGCAAGCCGTTATATATAAAATTATATATAATTTAAGTGGAGTAATTGTGAGGTTTTTTTCTGAAAAGGGAGGCAAACATAATACTAACCTTAGCGTATTAATATATATGATGATGACCAAATAATAATATACATATATTTACAGTGTTAGCTCGGTCCGCAGACTTTTATAGCCGATAAATGGGACCTAATATTTTAGGTCTCTATATATTTTGTGTTATAAAAACTGTATTTTCCAGAAACCGTGTCATGTAAAATCCATTAATCCTTGCTATGAAAATAATTTCCAAGATAGTTGATAAATAGACTATTATAAAAACTTTTAGTATCGGCACAAAAAGGTCTAAGTATGTTACAATGACAAAATATGTACTGAACACACTGTTACACCACACTGTTACAGACGAAAATTTATTTTTTTCATGGTACCTTCTATTAGCTTAAAGTATTTTACAAAATATTTATATTTATATAAGAGACCAGCTTCTGCGCGCGACTTCGTCGACGTGGACTCAGCTCCTATTGGTCTTTGCGTGATGATACATAGCCTATAGCCTTCCTCGATAAATGGGCTATCTAACACTGAAAGAATTTTTCAAGTCGGCCCAGTAGTTCCAGAGATTACCGCGTTACAAACAAACAACCAAACAAACAACCAAACAAACAAACTCTTCAGCTTATTGATAAAACTGGCACTGATTATTATTGATTGTCGCACTTATTTTCCTTCTCTAATCCTTTCCATTCGTCATGATGTCACGTTAGGAAGGCATTGTTACGATCAGATTATATCAGCTATTAGCTGAAGAATCGAACTGAAAATTACGTGTCTTGACGTATCGTGTCTCATGTCACAATGAATCTTTTGTCGTACCAATCAGGGCTAGAAAAACGATCGCATTTATACACCATATTTCTCAAATTAAAAGCATTTGATCTGTATTATAACACTTTATTAAATACATATACAACCCTAAAATATAAGTAATTAAAAATATAATCTACAAAACATCCTACTAATATTATGAGTAGGTATACTATATAATATGGAGCAGCCCGACTGGGGTAGTACCTCGACCTTACAGAAGACCACAGCTAAATAATACTGTTTTCAAGCAGTATTGTGTTCCTGTTGGTGAGTAAGGTGACCAGAGATCCTGGGGGGCATTGGGGATAGGGTCGGCAACGCGCTTGCGATGCTTCAGGTGTTGCAGGCGTCTATAGGCTACGGTCTTACCATCAGGTGAGCCGTATGATTGTTTGCCAACCTAGTTACATAAAAAAAAAACTCGTAAATGTAAAAGTTTGTTAGGATAGAGCACAGGTATACCTAGAGTAATGATTGTTTGTACTATTTCTCGCAAACCTGATTGTAATGAAACTTGGTACAGATATGTGAAAATTCAGTATAACGCAGTCATAAGCTACTTTTTATCTGGACATTATGACACGAGATAAAACATTAAAATTGATATGTTCAGGTGTATGAAAAAAATATACAAAACACCACCATTGTCTCGTTTCATTTTGTTTAGTGAAGATATTTTTTTCATAAACGTTTTATTTCAATTTCCGTAAAAAGGAAACGTTTTAGGGAACAAAGCCCTGACTAATACAACTCATTTAAATTAGAACCACAACGATTTAAAAATATCTTTGAAAAAATTACAGTTGTGTACATTATAAACGACTTAACGTTAGTCCTAATGTTGTAATCTTTTGTCGGGCCATAAAGCTGTAACTGTAAGCTATTATGTTCGTCTATGATTTTTAATCCGATAAATTGACGATGGTGATTCAACATTGCATTATATAGGCTGTTAGCGATGTTAGATGGATCGATGATTAAACTCAAAGAAGAAGTAAAGGACTGCATATAAGAATCATGACTCGGATAGCGTGGATCTACAAAATTTCGAAAGCCTACGCTTTTATTTCTTTATCGAGGTTAATGGCCTATAATTAAAAGGAGATGTAAAGTATTTGCTCTATATATTTATGACTAGCTTCTGCGCGCGACTTCGTCGGCGTGGACTCCGCTCCTATTGGTCTTAGCGTGAAGACACATAGCCTATAGCCTTCCTCGATAAATGGGCTATCTAACACTGAAAGAATTTTTCAAATCGGCCCAGTAGTTCCAGAGATTACCGCGTACAAACAAACAAACAAACAAACAAACAAACAAACAAACTCTTCAGCTTTATATATTAGTATAGATAAGATGAATGTGAACCTGACTTCTGCAGGTATATATGAATATCTAAAAAATTTCAAAGAGTGACGATAAAATGGATACAAAAAATTAATTGAATTTATTATACATTTACAAATGTCACTGAATTTCATGCAAAAAATAACTAATTATTATTTTAAAGTGAGCAAAATAATTCTCCTTTGAACTTTATCAAATGCAATCATTATACTTTACTATTTTAAATACTTCGTAGTGCATAAGTGTTTTTTACCTTACCTGTAAATACCTACTCGAGCTAAGTAAGTTTACAGAGTGTGCTGGCAACCGCATCGGTCCTTTACGACTTATACAACAATTATCATCAAAAATAGCATTTATCATGACGTCACTTTTATAAATTTGTACTAGATACTATTTTAGATATCCACGTGAAATATCCCACATCCCATAAACATAGCCTTAAAATAAAAACATTGTCCTTCTTTATTCTTCTTTGTTTCTTTTAAGAGGATAGTAGTAGGTAGTAGATATATGTATGATAAAAAAATTGAATCTTAGTCAATACGTAGCATATGAGCGGGTTCATCAGCTAAGCGTTTAAGCGTTAGGTGGCACGACAAGGCTTCTTTGCTAGCTTCAAAAAGTAGAGTTAGAAAGTAGTAAGGGTATGTAGTTTACTAATATAAAAAACTAGCTGACCCCGCAAACGTTGTTTTGCCATATATGTTATTAAACCCCCGCGACCCCCTCTTGTGGGTGGAATTTTGTAAAATCCGTTCTTATCTTACCTCTACTCGGCGAAAGGAATATTGATAACAAATTTCAAGTTTCTACGCCTTATAGTTTCAGATATATTGTGATGAGTTAATAGTGGTTAATATATAGGAGAAAACCTTACCAGTTCGCAGTTATAAAAATAATCTAAAATAAAAGTAGCACAAGTTACATCTTATTACATCAGCTATCTGACAGTGAAAGTCCCGTCAAAATCGGTCCAGCCGTTTCAGAGATTAGTCGGAACAAACAGACAGACAGACAGACACACAGACAGACGAAAATTCTAAAAAATGTTATTTTGGTATATGTACCCATATGCATTTATATAGTAAAAAGCGGTTATTTTAATATTACAAACAGACACTCCAATTTTATTTTTTTGTATAGATATATTATAATACAATGTTTTCAGTCAAACTATGTCCTAGCTTCACTAGGCAGTAACAGAATCAGGATCTGTACTCATAGAAAAAAAGCCAGGGCTATTAGGAGCCCATGGCTGTCGTTTCTTTTTACATAAAAAAATAATGAGACGAAGTATACGTGCTTCAAACCACAGATGTTTTGTAGTAAAGTTTTATCTTACAACAGCTTAATTTACTTACAATGTACAATAAAATCCAAGAATAATTAATTTACTTACAATCTAACTAATATAATAAAGCTGAAGGGTTTGTTTGTTTGATTGTTTGTTTGTTTGTTTGTTTGAACGCGCTAATCTCAGAATCTACTGGTCCGATTTGAAAAATTCTTTCAGTGTTAGATAGCTCATTTATCGAGGAAGGCTATAGGCTATATATCATCACGCTAAGACCAATAGGAGCGGAGTCCACGCCGACGAAGTCGCGCGCAGAAGCTAGTGTACAATAAAATCCATGCTTAATTAAGACTGCTGTTTTTAATTTCATGAGTTAACAAAATTACGCAGTTTTTAATTATTAAAAAAAAGTAAAGAATGTCTTTCATTTTAAATGTATTTTGCCCATGGCTACTTATTATTCTAGTCTGGTATTTGACGCTTAACTAATTGGTATACGAAGCGATCGCTACCCAACTTCAGCAAACCGTGAGGAAGAGCTCTAAACATATAACAAACTCGTATTACATTTGTTGAGTACAAAATACTTTGATAAAAGTCTGGATGAGTCTGACTGACTAGGTATTGTGCTGCTAGTCTAGATTTAGGTAGAAGGCCTAAAAACTTTGAACAATTATTTTAACCAATATATTTTTTGGAAAAAATTCTATTTTTCAATTGCATACTTGAATCAGAAATCTGTATATAAATACTAGGCGTATCCTCAATATTCTATACAGTCAATTATAATTTCACATTAATAATAATTGATCTAAACATATAAATCTAGAATAAAACTAATTTAATAACTTTAATTGAAAATCTGGTCGCACACTCAGAACTATGTTAGTACCTAAGCTATGTTGTATTACTTAAATTTCGAGGGTGCATTTGGAATTTAGGCGACAAAGATCGTTATGTAGGTACGTTACGTGTGGGACCGTAGACGCTCATCTCAGACCGAAGATCTTTCATTGTAAGACGTGCTCACATTCTAACTTTAAGGCATTCTATACTTAATATTTCATGTTATACACACATACATAGATTTAAAGAATGTCATTGGAGATGTTATGATATTTGACAAAATTATGAATTATAATAACGATATATTTTACGTCGGAAAGTGGGTCGATTTGCAATTTTACTTTGTAGTTAAAATATCTAGATGTGAATCTTTAATGAGACCAGAAATCGATTACGCTTTTAGTTGGGCTTAATTGTGTGTCAGTTGACGTTTAATAGAACTGAACGTTTTGTAGGCAAGTGGCAGAATCTGAGCTGCTGAGTAAATGATTTTGTAGCCGAGTGGATGTAATTTCACGCTTAGTTCGCTGCAAATTGTCTTAATAACATAGCAACCGACGAGCTCGAAACTGCGTACAGTAGGTACAGTACTCAGCTAAGGATAGTTCGTAAAAATTATGCAAATCGCGTCCAAACTAAACTTCAAAATTTTACAATTTTACTTACAAACTAAAGACAGCTACTTACAAAGTAGTATCATTTAATTCGTAATTTAATTAAATTAGACGATAGTAAAACTAAATGATTTGTAATTTTTACATTTTTTTCTAAATTGTGTATGTATGTTTTGTTTGACTAACACACACACAGACGCATAGCACCTCATCATACCATTACTTGAAACATGATTGAATTTTTTAAGGTTTTCTTTTTGATAATGTAATTTTACAAATTCAAAAAAGAAACAAATCAAGTGAAAAGTAAGACGTAAACCCTGTAACTAAGTATTTCTATTTACTTTTATGGAACCGCAAACTCGACTTATTTAGTGAGTCAACGAGAAAATGGCCTTTCCGATACAAAACAAACAAATAAAAATAATTAGAATCTCTGAATAGTATGATCTGCGACTATTATTCCTCGTATGTGAATTAGATGCATGAATATTGCATGAGTCCGTGGCATGATGTTTGTATGTAAATGAATTAGTTTGGTGAAATTTACCACGGAGTCACTACAAATTAATGTGTGATTTTTTTTTCTAATATAGGTTTAGATTTTTCTTTCTAAGTCGTTTTTTTAATTCGATAGTATTACAATCATCTATACTAATATATAAAGCTGAAGAGTTTGTTTGTTTGGTTGTTTGTTTGTTTATTTGAACGCGGTAATCTCTGGAACTACTGGGCCGATTTGAAAAATTCTTTCAGTGTTAGATAGCCCATTTATTGAGGAAGGCTATAGGCTATGTGTCATCACGCTAAGACCAATAGGAGCGGAGTCCACGCCGACGAAGTCGCGCGCAGAAGCTAGTATCTAATAAAATCGAACTAAATTTTTGATAGGCACTATATTTCAATACAGTAATTAATAGGTATGTACTAAGTCTTCCACATAGTCATGCTCATGTCGAATTTCAGTGTTTAAAAAAACATACATTTTATTTTAATAAAATACTATTACATTTTTTTTTTCATAATGTTTTACATATATTTTTATAAATTCAAAAAAAAAACGTTAGTAAAAAATCCGTTTTTGTTTTTCATACGGGCACATAAATTAATTTAAAAAGGGACATATTCAATTACGTTTTTAACAATCTCTTCCCTATATGTTCGTACGTGTATCTTATGGCGTTTTATGGTGTCATAATTATGAGGTAACACCGTTAAAATATAAATAATTGGGCTAACTTACAGTGTTTCGCAAACTTACAATTTTGGTTTTGTTATAGGCACCATTATGGTATACAAAATATTATGTTGTCTACGATCTAATACTTTTCCCTAATTGTCTTCTAAATTATATTATTTAAACTATAGTAATTTAACGATGTAAATAATATTGACCTCGCTACGTTACCTGGAAAAGATTGCTTTTCGGTGAAAAGGACTACAGAAAACAAAAAATCATAGTTCTTATGATTAACTTTATAACATCATAATGCAGTCATATATCTTACTAGCTGTACCCGCGACTTCGTCCGCGTGGAATTTAACAAAAAAGTTAAAAAAAAAGTTCGATAAAATGATCTTTGATATTCTTTGATTTCCTTTAATAGCATGAGCAGGCGGTCGAGCGATGCGGGGCAGACCGCAGAGGGGATGGACTCGCCCGCGCCGTTATAGGCATCTCAAGAAAAGAACGCTCAACGCTGGCTCGCCGAGCATTAAATGTTTCGCTGCTACTTACTTCTAACGACGATATCTCAAAAACTATTTATCTGATTAATATAGTGTAAAGAGCAATTTTAATCTGCATTAAATGACTAAGCTAACTAACATATTCATTTTGATAAGGATTAATACCGAACTAGAGAAAATAGCTTTGAAAATAACGTAATGTTTTTAATTAAAAATTTGAACATAAAAGTGGTTATTGTAGGTCAACCGTAAGAGATAGAAATATGCTATCGCGGACTTTCTTGTAGCAATTTTATAGATTTTGAATTCTCTAGTACATTACTTAACTGTATCTTTGCTAGTTTACGCGGCGTTCGCGTGGAAAGTTCCCAGTTGGCGAGATTTTTTGCGACCTCTTCAACATTTATCGCCGTAAATCAGCTAATTTACATAAAAGCATAATAAATTATATACCTAAACCTTCCTCAAGAATCACTCTTTCTATCGTTGAAAACCGTATAAAAATCCGTTGCGTAGTTTTCGAGTTTATCGCGTTCATACAGACAGGAGGACAGAAAGACGCAGCCGGGGGACTTATTTTTATAATAAGTATAGATAGATACTATTAAACGAGCAATTCTTGTATATATATATATATATATATATATATTCTGAATCTCGGAATCGGCTCCAACGATTTTCGTGAAATTTAGTATGCAGGGCGTATTTCGGGGGCGAAAAATTGATCTAGCTAGGATTCATTTAAAAAAAATGTCGTTTTATCCCTGTTTTTAGGCAATGAAAAAATATCATAAGAATACGAAGCTTAATTTCACCGTTGTCATTATAGCTGTAATGGCGTAATTAGGAAGTCGGCGGGTGTCGAATCTGTTGACCCGGGTTCCAATCTCAGTCTCCAGATCAATTTTTTTTCTTTTTTTCTTTTAATTTCACTCGTTATTTATTATTTAAATAACATTAAAATATAGAAATACCGAGCAAAAAAAAAAAAAAAACAAAAAACAAAAAAAAAGAAAATACCGAGCTAGGCTCGGTCACCCAGGTACTATTAGTTTATTAAACATTGTTACCATTTTTGTACATTTCCTCAACACTGCTACTAAATCGTTCCCTACGTCCAAAGCTTATCTGGAAGATATTGCTCTTTTAGCGATAAGACCTTCCAGAGAAGAGAAGAAGAGAATTCCTTGCGCGATCGCCATTCGTTCTGATTGAGAAAAAAGAAGGCGCGAGAGAGGAAGATCGCTTACAGACGGGACAAAATGGTGGCGTGGAATAATGATGCGGATCGTGAAAAGAATAAAGGGCCCTGGACACAATCAAATTTGTTTGTCAAACTTCATATTTTCATCAAAAAAACATCAAACAAGCTCGCACACGTTCAAAAAATTAGACAAATTATTTGATCGTTTACGCGGCCCTTAATATTTTTAATTTTTAAACCTTTAATTATTGTTTTTGATTTAATTATTATTCAGTGCAGCAACCTGGTGAGTCGTTCTATTTTTATTTTGAGGACATGTCAAAAGTTATTTCCCTCTCATGTTTACACTGCGATTATTAATTACTATTTATATCAAAACCACAGACCACAGAAACGTGATCAAAACAATCAATATTCTTGTGAATATATATAATATTGTTATAAGTAAATTGTGAAGCAATTGTTAATATGTCTACCTTATGAAAAACATCCCGCAGTGAGATTCGAGCTCCAAGATCGTAAATGCCCTACCTACGTTTACCTCCTCCCCTCCGCCTACTTTTTATAGATACTAATATTATTTATAATTGTATATACAATTATGGAAGAAAACTGCTTCTATCAACAACTACTTCTACAAGTTATTAATAGAAATGAGATCGGACTCTCATTACTTAAATTACCAATATTTGATACTAATCTATCTATACTTATTATAAAAATAAGTCCCCCGGCCGCGTCTTTCTGTCCTCCTGTCTGTCTGTCTGAACGCGATAAACTCCAAAACTACTGAACGGATTTTTATACGGTTTTCAACAATAGAAAGAGTGATTCTTGAGGAAGGTTTAGGTATATAATTTAGTATGCTTTTATGTAAATTAGCAGAAATACGGCGATAAATGTCGAAGAGGTCGCAAAAAATCTCGCCAACGGGGACCTTTCCTCGCGAACGCCGCGTAAACTAGCAAAGATATAGTTAAGTAATGTACTAGCGAATTCAAAATCTATAAAAATGCTACAAAAAAGTCCGCGACAGCATATCTCTATCTCTTACGGTTGACTTACAATAACCACTTTTATGTTCAAATTTGTGAGTAAAAACATTACGTTATTTTCAAAGCTATTTTCTTTAGTTCAGTATTAATCCTTATCCAAATAAATATGTTAGTTAGCTTAAGAATTTAATGCAGATTAAAATTGCCCTTTACACTATATCAATCAGATGAATAGTTTTTGAGATATCGTCGTTAGAAGTAATTATTAAAAATAAATAATGCGCAACGAAGTGGGCACGGGTCGGCTAGTATTTCTTATAAATAGGAATTATATTTTTATAAACAAATTACATTAAATATAATTAGTAAATTTTTTTGCTACTTTGAATGGGCAAGTTGTAGGTAAAGAAATAATTACGTAGTTTTATTTCAATACCAATCGAAGTTATGATCATTGACCCTCATAAAGAATATTATGGTTATCACAAAAACAACGCGAAACGGAGCCAAATAAATAATAGATACATATTTGTATATAATTTTTATAGGTATAGTATATAATTATAATCTAGTCACAAGTACACTTACCGAATTTATAAAATTTTCAGAAGACAATGGAAAAAAATGAGAACATCGTTTTATTAACCTTGCTAAGCTTTAGGAATATACCTATACACTTTAATATACTAGTTGTTTATTTTCTTTTAAAGTATATGTAGTAGTAATTGATTCGCATTTAATTGATGGACTTAAAAATGCAATCACACATGTCTTCGTCCATTTTCTTCTCGGTGATATTCGATAATAATTTATTTGATACGCGAAAAATAATATTTTTACCATTATACTTTATGATGAAAGTTACATGGTTATTGCATAAACTTTAAAGCCATAATTCGTAAGAGGTTTTATTACGTAATTATTCGAGGCAGTCATAACACTACTGTGATCACCGATGGACGGAAAAATCGAATATTTGCACTAGTTAAAATTTTATGTCCAGTCTTAATAAAGAGCCTATTCAGGTTTGTTCTCTAATTTTTTTCTTTTGAAATTTATATATCTCCAAGATTATAACACAAAATAACATTTTTATTTTCTTATTTTATATTTGGCTTTAGCTATTTCATAAAATATGTAAACTTATTTAAAACTTTAAATTTGGATACGCAAAAGGAATTTTGCGTGTCTAAATTTTAATGAACTCCCGACAATACTTTGTAGTCAAATTTCTTGTTGCTCTTTAATTAACAAGTTGTGGGACTGTTTGAATGTAATTTTAAAATCTATGAGACTCCGGAAAATCTTAATTTATTTCGAGTTATTTCACTAATTAACTAAATTGGCTAAATTTACTTCACTCTCCTAAAGCTTTCGTTTCATCGTCATTATTTACAATAACAATAATGGTTAATAAGTATTAATGTATATGTTCATAATAATGTTTTAACGTAAAAATATTTTGATTTACTTGTATGTTTTACATCTATTGATGTAGAACAATATATTGTTCAGCTTATTTTATATTGTTCGACTTTCGTGCGAAATGGACTTACTAAAATTTTCGAGAGTCCTTAGACCTCTTTAGTGCCGCCCAGGCTCAAACTTAGTTCTTGGTGGACATCACAATCTCTTCGCTGTCTCGCTGTCAAATTTTAAGTAAAAAAAAAAACAAAAAAATAATAAAGGACTTTTGTAAAAACGTATGAGAACCCTTAGACCCTTTTAATCCCGCCTTATCGAAAAATCCGTTCTTAGCAGACGTCTACTATCTATAAAGTACCTTCTTGGTAAATTTCATCTTTATACATCTTTGGACTAACGATTTTGTATAAAAAATCAGATAAAGACGTCGTATGTTTCATGATTTGTATTTTTGACATAAACTTTAATACGGATTTATTATTGAATGAAAAACAAAAAGATGCTTACTGACATTATTTTATTATCATACTAGCTGACCCGGCGAACTTCGTACCGCCTAACAGTCGATTGGTATTAAAGTTCAAATTGACTTTTAAGTATTATTACGAATCTTTTGTATGGGAATATAGAAAAGTGTTGTTTTCAGACATTTCCAGGCAATTTTTTAAATTTTTCTCTCCGTAAAAACCATCCTCGTACTTCAAGAAATA
This sequence comes from Melitaea athalia, assembly GCA_905220545.2. Lineage (NCBI taxonomy): Eukaryota > Metazoa > Arthropoda > Insecta > Lepidoptera > Nymphalidae > Melitaea > Melitaea athalia. Next base: position 15,918,764 of record HG992188.1, read on the forward strand.
TTATAAAAAAAGAATTAGCAAAATCAGTTCAGCCACTCTCGAGATTTGCGCTTAGCAACACATTCAGCGATTCATTTTTATATATTTAGAGATAGAGATAAACAGAACCTAATTATAGAATATGTCTTTAGGATCAGTTGTTTACTTAACTTTTTTTATAATTTTATTCGAGTTGTTCCTTATCAACAAACAATAAAAATTGATATTTTAAGATAATTTAGCACATGAAGTAACTGACAAATTAAACTCAAACAAAAGAAAGTTTCAAGTTATATAAATCGGTGCTCGTTATTAATGTGCTAAAATACTGATGTATTGATTTAACGAAATACTAATTGATAAATATGAAACAATTTAGGCCCTAAACAGAAGTGATATAATGTCGTAAATTAATTTAGAAATAAAAACTTTGTATCATCTAAAGACTTTGTACATATCTAAAGAGTGAATATACTTTTTTCCATTGAATTTTTTTAATAGATACCCAGATAAGCAAATTCATTTGATTCATGACACATACAAAATCAAAATCTGTTTTATTTTCCAATCTATTACACTTCTCGTAAATGTAAGTTGAATAGATGCTACACATATATTTAAATTGTATCTAAATTCGACAAGCGGTGACTAGTTAACAAACTTACAAAATATAATCCGGTTTCCGTTTTTAAGTAATTTTCTTAGCAATAAAGTTACTTAGACTACCGAGAAAACTTTACCTTAGATGCGTAAAGGGATCTCTTTTGCAAGTCAAATCTTGCAATATTCTGAACGTTGGATGTCGTATAATCTCCTAAGCGAGAATCTAATTTGTTTATTTTATGCAAAATAAAATATGGCTTAATAAATAATAATCTAAAAGTTCGTATTTTTAGTGTAAAAGTCTTTAAAAATTAAAAATTTATATTTCACGTTTGTTTTTTTAAACAAGGTTTAAACACATTTGTCTCAATAGTTATGTTAGTTGTTGAAAAACTATAAGAGAACATTATATTTAATTTAACGAAGCCAACAAGGAAAAAATGTCTACAATTAGCTTTGATATACCTATGATTTTTATAACATACGGTACAGTAAAAATGAACTGAACTAAATCCTGTCAACGTTACACTGTTGTCATTCAATGGGCCTTTATCTGTATAGCAAAATCAATGAAACTTGACCACCATGCCGCTCCAATGCAGATAGATGGATAATTTCCTTACCAAAAGTCGATACGAGACCCTTATCCACTGATATGATACCAACTAGAACTGACAGCTTCATGTACTCACAGACAACATAAAATATATACAGGGTGTTAGGGGAATGGTTAGCCATAGAGGTATGTTGGGTAGGGGGGGTCATTTGGTACCTATTTAGGCTAACTTACCTATATACAAAGTGTTACGGATTTTTTTATATAATTATTTTTTCATTTTTCGAAAAAAGTGCCGAAAATTAGTGATTTGACCATCATATCTTTTTTGTTTATTGATATATCAACGCCATTTCTTTTTTGTTTTGATCATCAATACATTGCGCATGTAAAATAAATGTGATTTAATTTAGAAAACATCTACAAAAAAATTATGGGCCAAAGAAATCTTGACAGAGACAAAAAGTAAATCAAACCTTCAAGTTTAGGTATAAATTAAAAAAAAAATTAAAGCCTCCAGACAATTTAAAATAATTTAAAAAATTGCTCTAGTTAACATTGTTTTAAATAATATTACTTTCATTCACCTACCTTACTTAATTTTTTTTTAAATGATGAAATAACGAAATTGTTTCTACCTGAACCCGCACTCTACGCTGACAATTATAACAATAATTGTTATTACGCAGGGCGGTATCTCCCTGTATAGCACATGGTAAACTACCATCTTGACTTTGGCGACATGTTGGCGCAGCAGTCACAGCACTGGCTGATGCGCTGGCGGTCGCGCGTTCGATTCCCGCTCACGGCAGATATTTGTATTGGTCATAATATAGATGTTTGTCGTAGTCTGGGCGTTTGTGCTTGTGTAGGAGAAAATCCTACTGGGGGCCTTCGAGTGTGAAGCGTTTATTATTAAAAAAAAAAAAAAATGACTGCTCTCATCAGGCGAGGATTTACATCCTTATTTGAAGATCATCCTTATTTCCAGTAATGTAGATTGTGGAAATTCACGACCGAATTCACTGTATTTATAAAAATAAAATGGACAATGCCTATTTTCTATGAAGCCGTGCCCGGGTACGTGTTCAGACAATTCATATATTTAAGTATCCTTTATTAATCGAAAATAGATTTTTAATAATATTCTAAAAGTGATTAAAACCGTAGTTTATACTTTAATTAAAAAAGATATTTTATTTGTATTCCGGGTTTGTGCTGTCAAAACATATTAAATATAAATACCAAGTCGGAAACGCAACTATAGAAATAAACGCTTTTTTTAATTAAATTATAAACCCCAACACGACCAGAAAATTGACATATTAAAGTTTTCTTTATTAATTAAAACTAGATTTTTAATAATAGTCTAAAAGTAATCAAAGCCGTGGTTTATATTTTAATTTAAAAAAAGCGTTTGTTTGTGTGGTTGCTATGACGACTTGCTATTTATATTTAAACTATTTTGACATGACAAACGCGGAATACAACTAAAATATTTTTTAAAATTAAATTATAAACCACGGCTTTGATCACTTTTAGAATATTATTAAAAATCTAGTTTCAATTAATAAACGATACTTAAATATATGAATTGTCTAAACTAGTCAAAGCACGTACCGGGCACAAATAGGCATTGTCCTGTTACTCGAATTTATGATTTGTTTTATTTTGATACCTACCGGCATTAATTTCACCCTATGAGAGACATTTGTGGTGCCCGTGGAAACTCATACCCCAAATTCCAAGATAAAAAGAGACAGCAGGTAGTTTACCATGTGCTGTACAGGGACATACCGCGCTGCGTCATAACAATTATTGTTATAATTGTCAGCGTAGAGTGCGGGTTCAGATAGAAACCATTTCGTTATTTCATCATTTAAAAAAAAGTAAGTAAGGTAGGTGAATGAAAGTTATATTATTTAAAACAGTGTTAACTAGAGTAATTTTTTAAATTATTTTAAATTGTCTGGAGGCTTTAATTTTTTTTTTAATTTATACCTAAACTTGAAGGTTTGATTTACTTTTTGTCTCTGTCAAGATTTCTTTGGCCCATAATTTTTTTTTGTAGATGTTTTCTAAATTAAATCACATTTATTTTACATGCGCAATGTATTGATAATCAAAACAAAAAAGAAATGGCGTTGATATATCAATAAACAAAAAAGATATGATGGTCAAATCACTAATTTTCGGCACTTTTTTCGAAAAATGAAAAAATAATTATAAAAAAAAAATCCGTAACAATTTGTATATAGGTAAGTTAGCCTAAATAGGTTCCAAATGACCCCCCCTACCCAACATACCTCTATGGCTAACCATTCCCCTAACACCCTATATATGTGTATGTATAAAATATCTATTATATGTATCTGCTTCAAAAAGGAGTTAAACTTGCAATTAATAACGTTAAATTCTTACACTAGAAAATCATGTCGTCATACGTTATAGATATCTACTAAATGCAAATAATTGTGTTTGCTAGTCGAAAACGTAAAGTACTATAATGTATTAAAAAGTAATATAATTCGACTGTATTTTTTTACCTTTTTCTCTACCTTTCCTTTTCTTAACTTTTTTTTGAAGTCGGTTTAAAATACTTCTCAATTTTATGATTTTCTTCCAAATTTTATTTCTGTATTGTTGTAATAGATATAGTATAGTGTGTATGTATAAATGTTGTTTTTTTTTTAATCTACAAACACATCTATTGCTATTTTTTTTGCCCATATTATTTCGTTACAAGCTTATACCGCGACCATAATATTCATTGTATCGCACAGCGCGTCTATTACAGCTTTGACCTCGATAACTTCATTTATGTATTTTTTTTGCTATCTTTTATAACTACACATAATGGATCTGTAAAAAAGATAAAAGAAAGATGTAATATTTTAAAATTGTGCTTGCAGTGATTGAATTGTCTTGGATTTAAGGGTTTTATTATTCTATAGTTAGCAAACTTAGTTTTTAGGGTTCCGTACCCAGAGGGTAAAAACGGGACCCTATTACTAAGACTTCGCTGTCTGTCCGTCCGTCCGTCTGTCACCAGGCTGTATGTCAAGAACGGCGATAGCTAGACAGTTAAAATTTTCACAAGTTATGTATTTCTGTTGCCGCTATAACACCAAATACTAAAAACAAAATAAAATAAATATTTAAGGGGGGCTCCCATACAATTATATTTACTTTAATAATAAATAATAAAATTAAAATAAAAATAATTTAGGGGGCTCATACAACAAATGTGACTTTTTTGCCGCTTTATGCTTGATATTAAAATCAATGTACCTACTGTTGTTTACCTAGTCAATGGTACGGAACCCTTCGTGCGCGAGTTCGACTCGCACTTGGCCGATTTTTTAACTAAATTCAGAAAAGGAGGAGCTTATCAATTCGACTGTATTTTTATCTGTGTTACCTCAAAACTTTTTACTGGGTGGTTGGTGGACCGATTTCGATAATTTCATTTTTAATCAAATGACGGTGGTTGTCATGTGATCCCATTTAATTTTTATCGAAATCTGACAATTACCTTTTGAGTTATCTGTAATAATGCGTATTTACTTGACTATTTTTTCGTCAACCTACGTTGTTTTAGAAGATATATTTTATCAACAGTTGGACATTTAAGAGGTGTCTCTCCTGTAAAGTTTATTTTAAGGTGTCGCTTAAGACAAATAGCCTTTCAACGGGCTACGTGTTCCTTTTGTAACACAGTTTAAGATACATGAAGAAGATGTTAGAACTGTCCAAAACTTATTGAATTGTTTACCATCGTGTTTTATTGTTTATAGCTTTTACGTACTAGCTTTTAATTAAACGTGCAAGAAAGTGTTGTTTAGATATACCTACATAGAAATAATAATATAGAATAAAAGTGACACAATCGGGGGGCACGGCAGTGCCCCCGCCAAGTCGAGCGCGAAGCAAACACTGCCGTACCATCCTTTACCCGAACCATTTCGCCGCATTTTCAGGCCCCTATTTGAGAACCTCTGGATAAGACCAGAACGCTGAAATTTTCGTCATCGAGTAAGCTATAATCACATACTTAAAATCCAAAATTTCAAGTCTGTAGGTCATTTAGTTCAGAAGTTAAGCGAAAGCAAAGTTTCACATTTACGACACTCACTCACTCACTCATGATCATCAAAATAGAACTAGTACTTCCCATAAACTCAGAGAGCTGAAATTTGGTACAGAGTTAGGGTTTAATGGCTACATAAAGGGAAAACTCTAAAAACTAGGATAATCGAAGATCTGGAGTACCTGGTGACCCTGATTAAAAAACACAAGAGCCCAATCAAACTATTAGAAGAGATCGATATACCACCTTTACATAAAATATAATGCATAAACAGGGTGTAAAGGGTTGAAAGGTGGGAATGAAAATTCGTATGGAAGTATATGTATATAATGTTCGTGTTTCGTAACTGTCAAACATTTAATGTTCATCTCGTCGATATGGTAAACTCTACCCTTAAATTAAAGAACGTATTTAAATAAAGGTTTCGAATCGACAACATATATCCACAATATACGGATATTGGCGTATTTTAGATATTAAAAATTAATAATAATGTCAGTAATGAAAACGGATTGACATTATACATATTGGTTGTCAAATATTTATTTATGCGAGCGTTCAGAAATTTATTTAGTGTAAACTAAGGAAAATTATCAAGCTACTTAAATATACAATAAATAATAAATGTACAAAAGAATTAGATTACAAAAAAAAGAAAGTTCAATTGATTGAATTAGATACAAAAAAAAAGTTCAATTGATTGGTCTCCTTGAAAAATTCCAGATTATTCTGTCAATCCAATCAAAGACTTAAATCATATAAATATTTTCGCCGCGGAAGTGTAAAAGATATGTTTTATATATCTTAATCTGTACTAATCTATACTAATATTGTAAACCTGAAAGTTGAATTGTTTGTTTGTTTGTTTAAACGCGCTAATCTCAAGAACTATTGATTCGAATTGAAAAATTCCTCTGAGGTGGATAGCCTATTTAAAGAGAAAGGTTATGCTTTAAGAAGAAGGAAGGCTATTTTTTTCCTCAAATCACAGTGGGTGAAACCGCGAGGCCTAGCTAGTTGGTACATAAAAAAATCGACTGTCATTGCAAAAATCAGATCACATCTTCTAATTTAATCTAGCCTATAGCGTCCCACTGCTGGGCGAATGCCTCCCCTCTGCCTGCTCTCTTAACTTAATTCTACTCGAATATTACACAAATTACACTAAAATATTAATTTCGCTCAAAATTTGGTCAAAATATAATGCATTGGACTAAGAGTGGTGGTGATACCAACACGTCAAGTACAAGAATCAGAACCGGAAGAAAGGAAAAGAAATATTTGTATTGTAATAATAAAAAAAACTGTTACTAAAAAGAAAAAAAATGTGTCAAATAAGAAATTCTAAAAAATAAATCAATATGCCTGAATATGCCCACGTTTCTTCTTTCTACAAAAAGAAGTGAAATCCCACCAAAAACATTCTGTAAAAAAACTAGCCAAGTCTCGATGGAGCTGCTTGTTTATCTCTAAAAAGTAATGAAATCTAGACAAAGTCGTACCAAGTCTAAGGTTCATTACTGCGATTTCTTTATTATTATAGTTAATGTTATGTGACTTGGCCGTTGAAGGGTACACTAGGGTACAAAACCAGGTGCTACATGACACCATTGCACCAATCTGTCGCCAGAACCGCTACCCATTGACGATGGAAAATTGCCACTTGGAAAACGTTGATTGAATAACCAGTCAATTGTAGGCTTGATAAAGCTGCGTATTTCAATAATACTTTTGTATAGGCAAGCCTGAAACAAACTGTATAAAAAATTATTTCCAGTACCAGCGGACTTCTAATCATTGATAGAAGTCCGTCTGTACGTCTATTTTATGTTAGATCGGTGGTCGATCTAACGCTCCAAAAATAAGAGAACAGAAGTCAGCATTGTCAATGCTGAATTCATGTGTTATCAACAGCTGCCTAAAATGAGACACTAGTGTCCAATTACCAATACCAGTATGGGATATTATTCTTAGTTTTGTACCCTTGTGTACCCTTTAACGGCCAAGTGACACAACATCAACTATAATAATAAAGAAATCGCAGTAATGAACCTTAGACTTGGTACGACTTTGTCTAGATTTCATTACTTTTTAGAGATAAACAAGCAGCTCCATCGAGACTTGGCTAGTTTTTTTACAGAATGTTTTTGGTGGGATAAAAAATTACTTCATAGTTACAATAACTCGGTGAATGTATGCAGTACAATCATATTATGTGCCTATGTAAATACAAATTGCAATACAATGTGCACACAAATAATATACTATGTAAAGGCAAATTATATCAACGAGATCAAACCAAATTAAATTAACAAAACAAAGCAAGATTAACTTTTTTAAGATTACAAATATTATAATTTAACTTTTTTTTTTTTTATACCACGACGGTAGCAATCAAGCATACGGCCCGCCTGATGGTAAGCGGCTACCGTAGCCTATGGACGCCTGCAACACCAGGGGCATCACATGCGCGTTGCCGACCCTTCAAAAACCCATTTACTCCCCTCTTGAAGGACCCCATACTGTAGCATTGTGGGAAAACCTCGGCAGGGAGTTCATTCCACAGCCGAATGGTCCGTGGGAGGAAGTTCCTCTGAAACCGAACTGTACGGGACCATTTGGGCTGCAATGTGTGAGCATGAATTCCCTGTCGATGGCGAGCGGTGCGATGGTAAAAAGTGGCCGTGGGCATCATCTCGAACAATTCTTCGGAACACAACCCATTGTACAAACGATAGAGCACGCATAGCAATGATGCAAGATCTCTTCTTAGACTTAAGGGCTCAATATCGCTCGTCAGTATTGGATCGTCGACAATTCTCACAGCTCTCTTTTGAACCGAGTCGAGAGGACCAAGCTGGTATGCCGGTGCTCCCGCCCAGAGGTGAGAGCAGTACTCCATGTGGGGGCGGACTTGCGATTTATATAAAAGCAGTCTTTGCCCCGGCGTGAAGTACCGCTTCGCTTTATTGAGCACACCGAGTTTTTTGGATGCCAGCTTGACCTTGTCTTCCAGGTGACATCGGAACTGGACGTCGCTGGATATGTCGACACCAAGGATACCAATACTGCTAGAGATGATAAGGGGTGTGTCCTGGAATTGAGGGGCCACAGTGAATGGGGTTTTCTTAGCGGTGAACGCACAAACTTGTGTCTTGGAGGGGTTAAATTGGACTAGATTGTCTCGACCCCAATCGGAGACTCTGGAAAGAATACTCTCTATAACTAACTATTGCATCACACATGCAGCACGTTCAAACAAGTGTGTAAACATTGTAATATATCAACTATAATAATTAATTATAATCATCTAAATATAGCGAGAAACTTAAGCTGCGTCGCGGTTAATTAAATTTTAAATTAGTTAAGTAATACTAAATGGAGTTCTTAAGACTTCATAATCAGATGATTTATTTTAGAAAGTTGATTTCAAAAGTCTTAAATCTTATAAAAGTTAAAAAGAAAATATAATTACGCACCTAATTATATTCATTACGACGCTTTTTATATTTGATCATAAAATTAATTTTAAATAGTTCATTAAGTTAGAAAAATGTGAACAAGGAGAAGATACTATATTTATCTTTTTCTTTTAGCTTTATTCTTTTAATTTTTAATTGGACCTTGGAGCGTATTTATTTTTACATAAAGTCACTTAAAACAATATTTACAAGTTTTGTTGCTTTATACTTTTTGGTTACGAGAAATTATAACTAAAGTTTGGAATTTATTTATAACAAAACGAGTACACCCATAGACAAAACAACGTTATTTTTTAATTTATAATCATAGAAGTAAAATTTAGACTATTGTTTGATACATTTTTTTAAATGGTCGTATCCTTTTTTTTCATGAAACGCCGAATTTTGCATTCCTAATAACTTTGAGTGTTTCTTTGGGCTTCGCTTTGGTCTTTTAATATTTTTAAAAACCACTTTTCGAAATTTTGACTTTGTTGTCGTAGTGTATTGGTAAACTTTTTATAATACGAGTAAATAACTGTGTTTGAGTAGGATACAATGTATGTGAATCATATTTGTTACGTTTCTATGGAAATCTGTTGTTTATACTATGACACGGCAAAGGGCGGTGGCTATACTCTGTCGTATTCGAGTTTTACCGAGTGTAGAGTGTGGAGGTGGTGCGAGGCAAGCGAACCTATATCAATGGAAGATCAAGCAGAATAGAAAAACTACACTTAGTATTCAATTTTGAATTTTTGACAGAAAAATTTATTTTAAAAATTTCTATACCTCGATAGTTGATGATCCAGTATTACATATAGAAATAAAACTAATTATAAAATAGCTTTAGAAATTGACAAAGCTGCTGAGGTGAATACGACAATTTAGCCTGTTACATCCCACTGCTGGCAGTAGGCCTCATTCTGAATGTAGGAGAAAGATTGGAGCTTAATCCACCACGCTACTTGACTGCGGATTGACAGATATGTTCCCTACTACGAGGTACTTATGATATCAACCGAGACCGAGGACTTGACGTACACTCCGAGGCACGGTGGGGAGACCCACAAGGATATACATTCAAATCGGAAAGAAATATTTGTACAGATACAAATTATCCATTCCCAGCGGGTATCGAACCCGCAAACCGTCGGTGTTTTAGGCGACTACTCGCACCACTGCACCAGAGCGTTTATAATGAACGGTGAATACAACCTTTTATAATTCTTAGTGTGTTCCTCAGAGTGTAATAGATATTTATTTATTCGACGTAAATAGCTTAAGCGTTCGTCCGGATAATGATATAAGGGAATTCCTTTTCACCGCTCACGAATAGAACGCGTAATATCTAAATTAAATGTTATATTCAAATAATATTTTGGTATGTATAATCAGCTTATGTCTGTTCTGTTTCTCGTTATTCATAAGAGTAACTCGATCTGCTTTGCTGTTCCACCTATTTTAATAATAGATAATATAATTTGAAAGCAGTATATTTTATGAAGAGAGTATATTAATACATGTCTGATAGCTTATGTAAAAATTCGTACCAACTGACAACAGACAATATTATTCGTACTGTTATAACGGAAATAGTACTTTAGTTTTAAATAAAAAAACTATTAATTAATATCAAAAGTTTATTTCACTTAACAATATTTGAATTAGAATATAAATTTGAATTTGAATTAGAACGGAATTTAGTACTTAATATTAAAGGATCCTTAGGCAGCCGTCGCCTAGGGGAGATGGGATCAGACTGACTACTCAAGGCTCTAATGATGAACATCTGCCAATACTGCTGACGCGGTAGCGTTACAGGCCTCAGCACTTTCCCTTACATGACCCGGGTATAACAGTACGCAGTCTGAGTATATTATGTAAGTTTTTATTTTATTTTATTGAAGTAGGATATAGCAAGAAATATCTTGTTCAAAGTTTGGAGCAGCGTCACTGGGGAAGTACCTTAACCTTACAAATGAGATCACAGCTACATAGCACTGTTCTCAAGTAGTAGTATATTTCTGCGGTGAGTAAGGTAGCCGCAGCTCCTGGCAAGAGCCTAGGGAAGGATCAGCAACGCGCTTGCAATGCTCCTGGTAATGCAGGCGTATGTCGCCTACGGTATCCGCTTACCGCGAGCCGAGCCGTTTGTTTGCTACCTTTGTAATATAACAAAAGTAAGTACGTCGTAAGCTTAAATTATTTCATTGAAGTACTCGTTTCTTTGCGTAAATTTGTAATCACCAGTCACCTCCTGAAAATAAGGTCCAACAGTCAAAAACTTTATACAGGAAATGAACGGCAGTAACGTATAATGACTAAGTGCTGAAAACAATTGCTAAATTATTCAACGTCTTAAATAAATGTTCGTTTCGAATTCAATTTGAAATTTAACCGTTTTAAGTTTAAATTAAGTTTTTGAAAATTTTCAGACGAAATTATCTTGAATAAAATCTAATACAATTTCTCTTTCTTAACGTGCTTCAGCTTAACGTGCGTAACGTGCCTCAGAGAGCATGTTAAGCTGTCGGTCCCGGTTGTTATCATACATACTTGATAGGGAACGTTACTCATAGTAGGGAATATATCCGCCAACCCGCAGTGGAGCAGCGTGATGGAAGCTCAGTGCTTCTCCTAAATAGGGAAAGAGGCCTATGCCCAGTAGTGGGACATTACAGGCTGAAGCGTAGCCTAAGCGTAAACTATTAGGCAGCATCATCTTAAAAAACCTAGTAGAAAGTATGCCAAATCGTATCGCAGTATTTCGAGCTCGCGGAGGCAATATAAAGTACTAAAATGCGTGAAAACGGCACATTTGTAACCAATCTTGAAGAAATCCAATTTACACTATAAAAAGTTTCTCCTTAACCTTACTGATTTTTATAGGTTTAAACATTTTTCATATTACATATGAAAAATGCGTGCTGTGTGACTACTATTCTATTTGTGGATAATTCAGCAGCAGCAGAATTGTGAATAATATATAATAAATAAATAAATATCTACACATTATACACACGGTCGTCTGTTCCTAAAGTAAGCAACTTAATGCTTGTGTTATAGGTAACAGCTGACTGGTCTAGCTACATATATTTTTTTTTCGATAAACATACTTATAAATAAATACATATATAAATATATAAATAAACTAGCCGACCCGTGCCCACTTCGTTGGGCGTTATAATCCATTTCACATAAGAAGGGTACGGTGAAATTTGATATGTTCCAATACACTCTCACTATTTTCAGCAAATCAGATAAATATAAATGTTTTAAAATCACCAATTAATTTCTAAGGCAAATAATAATGTTTGATTAGATTGAATTGTTGACACGGCACGTCAGAGGGCGCAGGTTCAAATCCTGCTGATTTAAAATCTTTATATATTTTTATCTTTTTCCTTTTATCTTGTCACTCCTGAATAGTGTAGCTTTCTGTTAGCGAAAGAATTTTCATGATCGGATCAGTATTTGCGAAGATTACCCCGTATATACAAACAAAGTTATAAACTTTACCTCTTTATAATATTAGTATAGATATGTATATTACACCCAGAGGCGGGGTGGGAATCGAACCCACGACCCCCGGAGCAGAAAGCAGGAATATGTACCTATAGTATTGTAAAATTTCGTAATAAATTGGTTCTTCTAGGTATGTAAGTACAGTCGGGGGATTTGTGGTTAGTTAGTATTTTTTTCCTGATAAATTATATCGTATCAATCCATATTTAGATCCTTGTAATGCTATTATTAAATATACAAAGATATTTATTTTCTTTGAAATAGGTCATTTTACCTACAAACAAATATGCGTAGGACAGTAGGACTACATTATTGTATCAAAATATATTACTGTTTTGATAACAATGTCACGAAACACGTCATTAATTTAATTTAATGAATTGGGTAATTTTGACCTATTTCTATTAAAATTACGCTTATTAATTGTAACTGAAGCTGACCTAGTGAACTTCGTACTAGCAAATATTTTTATTAATAAGTATATTTATCAATCATATTTTGTAATTAAGATAAAAACAATATTATTACTCGAAAATACGATTTATCAGCCAACAACTATTTACACCTGAAATTTTAATAATTAAAATAGATTGTATAACTTTAGTTCCTACCTACTTTATGCTTGCAAAAGATATTACGACTTTGATTTAATTCACAGAAAACTAATTTTAAACTAAATTTTCCGCAAGTAGGATAAATAGAATAAAATTCCATAATTAAATGTCATTTTTTTACTTTCAAGAGAATGTTGGAAGTCCATATGTCTAGCAGTGAACGGCCATTCGCTGAGTATGAAGTTATGATGATGAGCAAGCCATGTTTTAATGTTATAGATTTATTCCACTTATATTATACACAGGCCAGTTAACCTAAATATAAGTCATAAAGTGAGCGATAAACATCTCTCAGCTATTTTCTATTAAAGTTACGATTTCTGAGCTCTTATATTTATATCATGATGGATCCCGAATGAAACATAAATTTAAATATATATGCAGCTATTATTTTGTGAAAAGCAGACCTGTGAAATTGATATTTTTATAAGGCGACCTTAGCATTTAGTTATATAAACGAATAGGTGACAAAAATCTGCTTAGTAAATTTATTTTTGTAAAAAGTTATGTTTAACAACCAAGTCATATCAAGACCGGTATGGGTCGATGGTACCCTTCTCGAAGTTATTCAGAATTATGTCTACCTAGGCTATACAATTTAAGCATGCCAAAATAGCTTCGGGAAGGAAGCCGATAGGACGATTCGGTGGAGCTGGGTGGCATTTTTCAGGTTTCGTCGTATCTTCACTTTGAAGATTCTGCGATCCTTGAAGACAAAAGTCTTAAAGCGACTGTACACATATGCATTCACCTCTCAAAGAAGTAAAACAAAACAAAAATTGGTTGTGTGTAAAGTTGGCTTACGGACGATCGTTTAACGTGACAACGTCATAACAAAACATCTCCTCGGACGCACAGGCCAATCGAGTGGAAGAGAGATAGATGCGGCGCAAGCGTACAATGAGTCTAACGGGACAATTAGCGTAACTTGACAATGAGCGTAACGGGATAATGAGTCATCCTTTTTCGTACATGCAGCCGGCGTTCATCGATTTATTAGACGTTTGCCACGTCAAAAAAAAATATAACTATGATAGAAACGGTATTAAAGCACATACTCGTGTATAAATGGGCGTTGAAACATCTATCACATTATTTAGAGGAAAAGCCGTTTTCAGGTCAAGCCATATTTTATTCAGCTCGCTTGTGATTTTATTTCATGAAAGAACATCGCGGGACGAAACCTTTAAACAAATTACCAGAAATCTTTTTGACGGTATTCGTATATTTCGTTATTGTAGGGTCGCGTTTAAATTTGCGTTAAAAATTGTGTCTCCTTAACTTTATACGTTTATTTTTATTTAATATGTTTTGCATTCTTGTCAAGTACAGATGAATTTATACTATTCTTATCTTCAACGACATGTTTTCCGCACTATTTCCTACTTGGGTATTTGTGTCTATTATTCCATTATAATAAATCATAAAATGATTTTAGAGATATTTTTGTACATAGTAGTTTGTTTATGACAAAAGAACTTAAATGTTTAACATACACACTTGATCATCTGTTTCAAAGGTAGGCAACTTAACAGCTAAATTAAATACCGTAAAACTTCTAATTAATGAAAATCAAACAAATAAGTTCATTTGTAGTTTTGTTTTATATTAATCGAAAACAATTTGCATGATGAAATAGTGCAGATCGATAATTAGTTTAAAACGCTACTTAGTTATATTTTTTATACTACGTACTCCTTAGTGACTGTTTTTTTTTTTTTTATTTATTTTAATGCATTTTTCTCAAATATACATCTACAAACAAAGTTATTGATAAAAAAATATAGCTATTACTAAATAAATAAAATATCTGAAAGGAATCAACGTGGACACGACATAAGAGCACGTTTTATTGACAAGAGTTATGAGATATCATTTATATTCAGCCTCTAAAACAATAACATCAGTGATACTACAATAACTTTATTGCGGTCTTTTAGCAGTCAAGATGTCATCGTTAAAATTATTTTCTCAACGTTTTATTCGAGTCATATTATCATATTACCAACTACTAGCTACGCCTCACAATTTCGCCCACATAATTTCCGATTCTGTGAGATTGTTGAGACAAAAAAAGTGTGTGTGTCTCCTTTAGATCGACTGTGTAAATAAGCACAAAAAGGCTTACTAGTCTAGGAAAAAGATTTATACCATTTCAAATGGTAAGTAAATGAATCAAATAAAAAAAATATAAATATAAAAATATGCACCTAATACTAAATAACATGGCGTTATTTAACGTCCTAACGCAACAAAAACGTAACGAGGTCATTCGTTCAGTAGATTTTACTCCTCGTATTTTTTCATAACAGGGGCCTTATATGAAAATCGATTTTTAAGAAATATACTCCTTATGTACCTTTGTTCATTATAATCGGTCATTCACCCATAGTCACAAAAGTTTGCATTTATGTTATTACTAGCTTCTGCGCGCGACTTCGTCGGCGTGGACACCGCTCCTATTGGTCTTAGCGTGATGATACATAGCCTATAGCCTTCCTCGATAAATGGGCTATCTAACACCGAAAGAATTTTTCAAATCGGCCCAGTAGTTCCAGAGATTATCGCGTTCAAACAAACAAACAAACTCTTCAGCTTTATATATTAGTATAGATTAATATGAGATAAGCCTTCTAGTTTTATGTGATTCAACCTCAAAGTTGCGCGTAGTACATAATGTGAAAAGGATCCAATAGCTTCAATAAAAAAAGATAAAATTATTCTGATATCTGATCACGAACAAGACACAGGTGCTCGCTTACCTCATTAGGTTAAACGAGTTTACAACATCGATTTTCTACACTCCTTTCTCCACACATTGAATATTTTAATATCATAAGAAGATAATTATAATATGTTTATGTAAATTTTTGGGGTGTGAGTAGAGAGCCTCCTCGGGCAACGATACATTATTGATCGTTCGGCGCACCCTGGGCAGTCAACTTCAAACCCATCGTGTTGACTGGCTAATCTCTACAACACGGTACGAGGAAGATGCGTCACAACGATCATCTCCTTGTCCACAAAACGCAGTGACGCGTCGCATCGGCCCTCACGGTGCAGTGCGCTAGCGTAAGCGTCCTCCGGGTGACGGACGGAGGAAAAAGTCGGTAGTACAGCCCAGCTACGCTTTCGGCTAAGTCCGATGGACTCGCTGTCTTTTGACGGGTGTGGTCCTCCAGCAATATGGGGGTTGTGCGGCGGGCTAACGCCCCTCCCACGTAAAAGAGCTCCTGTTACGAAACCGAAACCAAGAAAGAAACGATCCGATCCCGAAAACGACGACCAATGGCACGAATTAAAGGACTTCCGAATTGCTTCGTGGAATGTGCGCTCCTTGTATAGACCCGGGGCTATCTACCAAGTTAATAAGGAGCTGCACCGATATAATATTGGAATAGCAGCTCTCCAAGAGGTAAGATGGACGGGCCGAGGCGAATGCATTGTTGACAACCAATCAGTGCTCTTTTACAGTGGTGGGGAGGAGGGACAACATAGATACGGTACAGGCTTTATGGTCGCTAAGAAATTCATAAGTAGTGTGCTTCGATTTGATGCAGTATCCGATAGAATATCAATACTACGAGTTAAAGGCAAATTCTCAAACATTTCAATATTGAATGCATACGCGCCCACCGAACTGGCTGAAGATGAAGTCAAAGACAGCTTCTACGAACATCTCGAAGCAGTTTACGACCAGCTACCCAATTATGATATTAAGATAGTCCTCGGTGACCTTAACGCAAAAATTGGCCGGGAGGAAATTTTTGTGCCTACCATTGGGCGACACAGCAAACACGACCAGTCTAATGACAATGGTCTGAGACTAATCAGTTTCGCTGCAGCAAAATCAGTTGTCATAAAAAGCACAATGTTTCCCCATAAAGATATATACAAAGGTACCTGGCGATCTCCTGATGGCCATACCGTTAATCAAATAGACCATGTTGCAATCGATGGTAGGCACAAAAATACAATCCAAGATGTTAGATCGTACAGAGGCGCTGACTGTGATAGCGACCACTACATGATTGCTATTAAATTGAAATGTAGAATAAAATTAAGTAAGATAAATAAAAAAGTACACACACCATCATTAAATATAGATAATTTAAAAGATAAACGATACAGAGAAAAATTCCAGCTGGAACTAAGCAACAGGTTTAAAGACTTGACGATTGAAAACATAGAGACGGGGTGGGATGGAATAAAGAACGTGTTAAAAGAGGTTGCAACATCGGTAATTGGAACAAGGAAGAAAAAGAGAAGAAAGAAATGGTGGAATCAACAATGTGAAAATGTAATAGAACAGAGAAGAAAGTATAAGATCTTAGCAAACCAGGAAGACAGATGGCAGGCCAAATATGATGAACTGAGGATAGAGGCCAAAAGAAAAATAAAAAGGGCTAAAAGACAACATCTTAACGACATTGTTAACGACATGGAGCGACTTATAAAGGCAAGTGAGACCAGAAAGTTCTATCAGGAGGTTGGAGAAGTGAGGAAGGGATATCAGCCAGATACACAAATACTAGAAGACGATCATGGCAACTTAGTCACAGACAAAGATGCCGTTAAGTTCATGTGGCGAGATTACTTCCAACAGCTACTAAACTGCCCCCCACCGACAGAGCCGATTATCCAACTAGCCGATGACAATCAAGAGGAACTGGGACCACTCACCTTCTCCGAAGTTCGTAGTGCGATAATGAGGCTTAAAAACAACAAGGCCCCTGGTGTGGATGGTGTACCTGCTGAATTATGGAAATATGGTGGAAGCGCCGCACAGTCCAAAATGTTCGAACTCCTGACAAAAGTGTGGGACCTTGGAGTACAGCCCCAGGAATGGAATATGGGTATTATTTGCCCAATTCATAAAAAGGGCTCCAAAAAGAAGTGCGTGAACTACCGAGGTATTGCTATGCTCCCGACTGCGTATAAAGTCTGGTCGTACATACTGCTGGAAAGGCTAGAACCATATGCGGAAAAAGTCTTAGGCGACTATCAGTGTGGGTTTAGATGCAATCGTAGCACGGTTGACCAGATTTTTCTTCTTAAACAACTCATGGAAAAGAAATGGGAATACGCTCAAAGCATTCACACATTATTCGTGGACTTCAGGAAAGCATATGACAGCGTGGATCGAATTTCCATGTACGCCATCTTAAGGAATTTTGACATTCCAAAAAAGCTGGTGGACCTAGTGGTGGCGGCTACTGGAGTGAGCAGGATGTGTGTAAGGGTTGGCGGCGAGCTGAGCGACGATTTTCCTGTTATTACCGGTCTAAAACAGGGTGACGCCCTTTCACCAATGCTCTTCAATTTGGTTTTAGAGCATGTAATTAGGAAATTGATGACACTCGATCTAGGGATTGACCTAAATGGGAGGCATATGGTGATAGGCTACGCTGACGATTTAGCCCTGTTGGGGGAACACAGTAATGATGTTGCTGTAGCTGCAATGATACTCGAAGAGCAGGCAAAAAAAGTTGGTCTTATGATCAACCATGACAAGACCGAGTACTTCCACATGAAGCGATATAGGAATATTCGCGAAGCAAGACAAGACCTCCATGTTGGAAATACCACATACAAGGGAGTGACCAAATTTAAATATCTTGGCTGCACTGTAACTGATACGAACACACGTGACGAAGAAATACAGATACGTATACAAAACACCTTGAGGTGCAGTGCAGCCCTGCACAAGGTCCTAGTGTCCAAGCTTCTAAGTAGAAAGACCAAAATCAAAATTTACAAAACCATCATTCGTCCAATTCTTATGTACGGTTGTGAGGCTTGGACACTTACGCTCAAAGAGGAAAACAGGATCCTGGTCACTGAAAGGAAAATTTACCGCAAAATACTAGGACCAACTAAAAGGCAGGATGGCAGCTGGCGAATAAAAACGAATGCTGAGATTGCAGACCTGGTGTCTGAGCCAAATATTATTGCAGTCACCAAATCTCATCGGCTGCGGTGGCTCGGACATGTCGAACGCATGGGGGAGGATCGAGGAGTTAAGAAAGCTTATCTGGGTCGACCAACTGGACGTAGACCGGTGGGTCGCCCCAGATACCGCTGGAGGGACGTGGTTGAGGCAGACTTGCGTGAGATCCAAGCCAACAATTGGCGGGAAATCGCGCAAGATCGTGCGAAGTGGAGGGATCTTGTTTCGGAGGCCAAGACTCACTTCGGGTCACTGAGCCAGTTGAGTTAGTTAGTTAGTTAGTTATGTAAATTTAACACACCTTACATTTAACTAATAATTTAAGAGTACCCATAATTTACCTGAATTTTTACCAGCTTAGCACAATTTTAGGATCAAAGAAATGTAACTCTAGATACAATATAATAAAAAATAAATATCATTAATTACATAAGTTATATAAGTCGAGTTATACCCTACGTAGAGGAGGTACAGATTTGTACCTTTTTGCATAATTAAGGGGGGAGGGTTAACAAATCACGTTATAATTATAAATAGTCATAATTCAGAATGACATACCTATTTCGAAACGTGTTTATTATATTACAATTGAATTCAGTCAATATTTAATAAAAGAATCCAATATTGTTTTCTAATGTTTACGCGAATTTCACTCATTATAATGAAACAACTTTTTCGGAGTTTATCGCGGTTTATTAAGTTTTTTATGCCCGTCGTTTCGAATACATTTTAGCAACCATGATCAGGAGAGGTCATTTAAAAAACTTAATAAAACGTGATAAAATAAAAAAAAAGAAAGTAATTTAATTATAACAAACTAATCCAAATTAACGATTAATAATCATTTAACTTCGTTTGACTTATTTAAACATACTTTATACAACAATTTGCGAAATTTGTAATACGATTAAAGGTGAGGCTGATGGATCATCCCTTTATACGCTTGAACAAAATTCAGTGATGCGAAAAACGTTCTAACAAACAATTATCACCCATTAAGCCAAGTTAGGGGATGATGAAATCTTCGATTATATATAAAGGTTAAGTTCAATTTCTGTGTTAGATCATACTTCACGATAAATCCAATTTCTTGTTCTCATAATTTCAAATGTAGAAACTAATATCATATTAATGAAGAACATGCCTAACATGATCATATCATTGTCTTCTGTTTTAAATATTAAGTTTCTGACAATTGTTTTCTCAGATTCGCTTATATAAGCCCAGTGCTCTAGATATTTGCATTTCATGCGCTCTCACTTATTAAAAATACAATAGCTTTGCAATATTGAAGATCTTGCTATGATCGGTTCAGTCAGTTCTTTAGTCAACAACAGGGTATGTTAGATTTATTTTCTGTCTTTTATTAAAATAGCTATATTTGTTTATCTCTTGTTGGTTAAACCCATTTTCAAACTAAAGTACTTTATGTTGCCTATTGAGTTGTTTTGCCTAGTCAATCTAATATTTCAAGATTGTAGAAGTCAGCCTGTAAATAGTTTATATAATTGGTGTATGCTTGGAACTTAAGTCACCACTGTAACTAACTGTTTTTTAGCTGCCAACCATTATAGTCCGGGATCCCTAGTCAGTCACCGCTAACCAATAAAGTAACTAATCAGTTACTGCTAACCATAAATACATTATCATGATTATATAATAACTAGCTGACCCCGCAAACGTTGGTTTGCCATTTATGTTATTAACTAGAGACTTGAGATTTGGTAGGAATATTCCTTTCGCCAAGTAGAGGTTAGCTAAGAACGGATTTTACAAAATTCCACCCACAAGAGGGAGGGGAAATTTAACAAATTTGATTTTGAACGTTGGTTTGCCATTTATGTTATTAACGGGATTGCGGGGCCCCCTCTTGTGGGTGGAATTTTGTAAAATCCGTTCTTAGCTAACCTCTACTTGGCGAAAGGAATATTCCTACCAAACCTCAAGTCTCTAGGCCTTATGGTTCCAGAGATATCGTGATGAGTCAATGGGTGGAAATCTCTTTTATATATATATTATATATATAAGATAAGATAAGATAAGCGAGACCAATTATATAGTAAAGAAAGAGACTAGGAACACATATAAGCCCAAAAATCTGTTTTCAGCGGGAATCAAACTCACCATCGACGTAAATAGAACTTTCTCAACACTGCATATGACCCTTAGAAAAGTGTGAAGAATTTGAAAAACCCTAGCTACCGAGTTCTGTTATTTAAATTTTGTTTACTACTTCTTTACTTATTTAGTTGAGTATCAGATATTTTGCAATATAAAGCTTGTACGTTGTTTCAATATTCTAAATTATAATATAAAAAATTAAAGATATGTCAAATAAAGCCATTTAGACAGCATTTGCTCAATTATGAAAAAAAAAACTGAGTTTGATCCGATTTGATTTTGAATATTTGTCAGTACTACTAAATACAACTTTGTGTTTTCTAAAGAGTAAGTTAGGCTCCCGGTGTTTCAGGTTTTCATAGGTTACGTTAACCGCTCACCATTAAAGTGGACCCTAGGCTAATTTTGCTATCCTAGTAGTAAAAAGTAAAGAACTTTTTGATGTGAAATAAAATAGAAAAATTGCATAGTTCTGACAGTAACATATGGAACTGAAATTTGTAACGTAATAAATTCATGAATGAATCTTTCGGATTTTACGACTGGAATTTAAATCGTGTTCAAGAATTGAGCAAAGAGAGCAAAACGCAGACAGATCCGTGAGCACTTTGGTGACAGTAACTAGAATGGAACAGAGAACATTTTATTCTTATACGACTTCATTTCAAAGGGTGTATTAATTTGCAATCGCATTCAGATTTTCTTTGAAAAAGTGTCGCAGAAGAATGAAAGAATTCAATAGTTAAAACTAACTTAAATTTTAATTTATAGATATCATCACATTTATTTTGAGTGATGATGTTTAAAATCTAGGGCAGCTTAACTAGGGAAGTAGTCATACCTACCAACAGAAGGCTAAAACCAAATAACACTGCTCCTAATAATAGTGTTGAGTTCCTTTGGTGAGTAAACGTATCCAGAGATACTGACATGCCCTGTATTAACACGAGAGAAAAAGTCAGCAATGCGCTCGTGATGCTCTTGGTAATGTGGGCGTCCAAAGGCTGTGATAACCGATTAACCATAGGCTTGTATGGCACCATATTGATGGCTACGCATATATCACTACATATTTTTTTATAAAATAAAGTCTCTTCCCGCTGTCTGTCTGTCTGTATATATGCTTAGATCTTTAAAACTACGCAACGGATTTTGATGCGGTTTTCTTTATATAATATGATTCCAGAGGAAGGTTTATATGTATAATATATGCATAATATAGTAGAGGAACACTGATAGTTTTAAAGTTTTCTAATGTGATGTCATAAATAAACACATTTTTTGCGCTTAGAATGCAAATATTTATTTTATATTTTATATTTAGTATCAGTATTGCACCCGTGCGAAGCCGGAGCGGATCGCTAGTATCATAATAATCATTGAAAAAATAAGTGAGACAAAAAGTGTAGCGTATTTTTTTCTCTTAAATTATATCAATATCCCCTGGTCTCACAAATCCTTTTGAACGTATTTGTACCTTTTTTTACGACCCTAGTCCAAATTTACCTCATTTTAGTTTTCCTTCATAAAGAATGATAAGCTTATAATGTGACGTATAACTTTCCCACCTTTGAAACGAAAGACTTACGTTGAAAACCAAAAGACCGAGACGAAATTTATTACAACGATAAATCTCACTCGCCATACTTATTTAAAAAGCAGAACTATTACCGAGGAAGGATTCCATATAAATCAAATCTCTATTATACGACTTGGGATCGATTCTGACTTAATGAAATTCGCACTATGTAATTAATTGGTATAGGGAAAGTATAATTTATATCTGGTTTTGCTATGAACTAAGGACATTTTATGTTAATTACCAAAAAAAAATTGTGTGTGTCAGTTTCAACGCACGACTGGAGGTTACTCCTTCAGATCGACTGTCTAAATAGGCACAAAAAGGCTTTACTAGTCTAAGAAAAATAATACCATATCAAATGGTAAATAAACTAATCAAATAACGACATCTATCTATCTAAGATGGAGTTATTAAAACATCGTTACGCAATCAATCGGACCCTATTGGGTTTCGATAGATGGCGTTACGAGCAACGTAACGAGGTCATTCGTTTAATAGAATTTATTCCTCTGTTTTTTTTCATACCGGGGTCCTTATATAAAAACCTTATTATGTGAATATTACAAGAAAAAAAAACTATTCTTTTCTTATGGTGTTTTTAAAATGACGAAAAATTCTACGAAGAGAAAGTACCAAAATACTGGAAACGTATTTTACGAATTGAATCTCCTGATTGCGTATTGAATTTAGTGAAATGCAGAAAATTACGAACTTAAATATGGGTAAATAAATTATAACAACATCCCTAATTATTAAAATATGTAATTTGAGTCTTCTGTTCATACATATGAAACAAAATGTGATTAATTTGTCGCTGAGCGCTACTGTTAACTTTTTTTATACTACTTATGGTTGGAAACAAGCGCACGGCCCACCTGATGGTAAGCAGTTGTCATAAGCTACAGACGCCTACTACACCAAAAGCATCGCAAGCGCGTTGCCAAACGCACCCCCGATCTCTCAGCTCAGTTAAGAGCTCTGGGGCTCGATTTTTGAAACGGCTTCCAAAAAGAAGCACACTCTTTCGTCGTCAAAAAGTACACTTTTTTAAAACCCGCATTTTTGAAATCATCTTCGTTCTATTTGAAAAAGACTGGTCGATACCATTCTTTTTCGCAAGTAGTGCACTTTATTTTGACATAATTATGTTATGACATATGGTTGTCATTAATGCTTCCAGTTGTTTAATGTCCTTGAATTTCTTCGTTAATTTGTTGTTTCTTTTAGAGGATCTCGCGATGGATGCGGACTTTTGCTTGGTTTTGCTTGAGATGAACCATGGAGAACACAACTGCAATGTCTGTTGTCATTCAACTTTGTGCCACAGTTTTCATTCATTTTGTTTATATATTCACAAAAACTAATTATCAGAATAAAAAGCCGACAAAACAAAACTGACAAAACATAAACATGAAAACTGACATTTTACAATAAATATGACATTTACGACCACATGTAAATATCAAAATACGTTCCTTTCCACATTGGTATCATTATCGGTTTTGCGGTAACGTACCGATTCAGACTTCTTCTGCGTGTTTAGTAAAACTAGTAATTTTGTATTTTAATGCGGTAACCCTGAATGTAGTGCGATTCAAAAATGCGGCAAATCAGGATCGTTCTCCTTAGAATAGTGCACTTTTTTGAAAGAGTGCGAAGATGGAAGCCGTTTCAAAAATCGAGGCCCTGGTCACCGTACTCACCACAGGAACACAACTCTACTTCAGCACAGTTTTATCTTCTGTATTGTTCAAGTAATTAAAAAAACTGTAGTAATATTAAATTACTAAACGCAAATTATTTATAAACATATGTATATCTTCAATGTATTAACCCTCTTTTTATGTCCCTTTTCTGAGCGAAACTTAGTTTAAATAAAAATAATATAGAAATAAATACAGATGCTATGAGACAAAAATGTACCTAATATTATAATAACTTCAAAATTTTAAAAAAAAATTGAAACGAAAAATGTCAGCATTTTTAATATGAACTGACACGCAAAAGCTGAACCTGAAAACGGTCGGAAATTAAAAAATTCTTGGTATGGTATCTCTAAATTACTGCCATACCAAGTAGAAACACGTTTTGATACTTACAAAAAAAATGTTATTACATCATTCATAGCTCCGTTTTATCGAAAAACCATTAAAATGTCGAACCGAATCAATTATAACGACTTTTTTTTTGTAAATTCGTTAAAGGCAAAGCTTTTGATAATAATAGTGATGGGCATTGTCACATTGTGTATGTTGATCACCTCTGGAAAAGTAATTTTACTATTATTAAGTAAATTTAGCTTTTATATGTCAGTATGTTATGTACTAATTATTATTAGCTTAAATCAGGTAAATATAAAAACGAGTGTTCTTTAGACCACTTGACTGAAGTAAAACTTCTTTAGCTCCATCTAACTTATATCTCCCTCTCAACTTCTGTTCGTCTCGCCCGATCACTTTTCGTAACGCTCTCGTCACGCATTCACCAGCTTACTCCCCAAGTCAAGCGTGCATAAAGAAGTTTTACTTCAAAAAGGTAAGTGTAAAAAATATCTATCTAATTCTATAATGACACATTTTTAACAGAGAAGGTAACAGCGTTGTTAAACTATCTCTTTTTCTTAATATTTAACCCATGAACAATGAACCAAAACTTAAGTACATTTTTGATTTGAATTCTCGCTTTTCGGTTTTCGGTAAACATTTATTTTATTCATTTATTTTTTTCAGGCGGAAGCATTTTTTGCCCCTTTTGCTATATTTGTAAATTGTCGTCTATAAATAAGCCCAATTAAAATGTTTGTACTACACTGCAGTATACTACACTATTTCTAAAGATTTATTACTAAGTAGGTACACAATTTTAATTTGCGAGTTAATGTTGAGTGGTGGCCTTGTCAAGTTTAGACTTTAAAGTTAAAACACGTAAAAAATTAAATGGATACGCATGTAATTGCGTATCCTTATGGGACATTTATTTTAACTAATCAAGTGTCATTATTCTGTAATCTATATTTTCCCAGAAGTAAATTAAGTGGTGAAATTTAGGAATTATGAAGTTTTAATGTTATTTGAAATTTACATTAATTTAATCAAGAAACGATAACATTTACTCGTACATTGTAGCCAAAATCAGTTTGGAATACATCATAATATACACATAGTCTACTTTTACGCGGTTATACAAAGCTGGATAAAATACGAAATTCCCATTTCCATTTCCAAAGAAATGTCACTCAATACTAATGTTAAACTATATCTGTATTAATATAAAGATATATGGAATATGAACATATTTGGGTTCCGGAAAGAGTGTCAAACAGATGTCTCTTAGTTTTTTCTGACAAAGGGATGAGTAGTCGCATTTATTCACAATGTTCATACAAGCATAATATGAATATATTAATAATTGATTTTTTGTTTAACGTAGACACAAAAACGATAAAAAAGAGCTCTAGATCTCCTCTTCCTAAAACAAATATTAAATAACAGGTTTTAATATAACTGATACATACCTACATTGTACATAATTATTGGGGCTAGTATTTTCTTTTGTTACTTTCATCGTTTTTATCAGCAGTTTAAATGATAAAACCAAGTTAAGTAGTTACTTGAAGTCGTTACTTACATTGCAATATGTATCTAGCAGTTTATGTTTTACTTGAAATGTACGTAATAGAAATAACAATGGTGTCATAAATGAATACAATCTATCTCATATATGATGATTGTATAATAATCTTGTATGATATTATATTTTTATATTTTCAAACGTTCAAGTAATACCTTGGTTTATTGATAAAAATTGATAGTTCACAAAATAATAGCAACACATAGACAGAAATTAAAAATAAAAATTGAAATAAAAACTGTTTCTTACTTTTGTTATTTGTTTACCAATTTATGGAGAATTTTTTGTCTTTTTTTGTAATTTGAATATTCTAGAAAAACTGCAGTGTTAAGCTGTGCATTGTTTTTGTTGCACTGCTGATCTAATCACGTCATATTTTTTTCAGTAAATAAATAAATAGAGATATGAAAGAAAAAAATAATACATCTATGGTCTATTACAATGTACATATACATAATTGATAAATTGAATTTTGACACAGTTTTATAATAAGTATAGATTGGTCCAATACAGAAAATTAATTGAATTGACGATTAATCTTTATGAAAACCGTTTGAAATATAAGAGTTCAAACAAGTCAGAAAAAATAAACCAACCAAAGAAATGTTCATTTTAGCTTGAGCCAATTTCTTTTTCTCGTTATCAAAACTTAATTAATAGTAAAACAAAATCCGACGATTTTCCGACTTCTTTTATCTTTGTAATGGTAGTTAAATCATTTTGTTTTCTTTGTAATAGACCTCGTACGACGGTCGACCGGTAGAAAATGATTTTCGCTGTAGTGTATAGTGATACTGTTGGCGCGGAATTCATGCCACCTTTGTTTATTGTACAATTGATATCCTTACTTTTGGTAAAAATGTTTTACTATGGAGCTAATTTTTATATTCCACTTTATTAAAAGTAATTAGAAAGAGATTTTGATCAATAAGATATAAGGAAGCTACTATTTCATAGTAAATGAGTTATATCGTTCAGTAATTTTATAAAAATGACTCAATACGTTTTTCTGGAAATTGCTGACCCCGGGCTCCATGTTCGTTTCAATTCTATATACTTATAAATCTATATCTGGCCTGAGTGTTTGTTTTTGTAATTCTAAATCGGACTGCACTATAAGTTTTCTTTTTTTTTTCAAAAAAAACACGTAATAACGAACATTAATTTTAATAATAATGTTGTTAGTCTACCAGTTTCAACTCTTCACCTATACAGGATTAAACTCCTTAGTCCCAGAGTAGAACATTGCCGTTTCAGTCCACTTTAGTTCAGTTAAAGTAACTCTCTTGTAAAGTTTATTCACTTGAAACAAATATCTTTTGTTAGACGATTAAAGGTACATGAGCTGTTGAATGTCTTTACTCCGTTGTGTGCATGCCGTTACTTTGCCACAACTTTGTGAAACAGCGGCGAAACGACTCATTTTCACACTTAAGAATACTTGTTATACTATTTTCTGTATTGTGTCATAGTTCATAAACTTAAGATTTTTATTTTTTTTAAAGTTTTTAATGAATACTGTTCTCAAAAATATTGACAATAATTAAAACAAATAATGCAATTAGTCTGTAACTTCCCACTGCTGGGCATTGGCCTCTTTTTTCGTCTAGGAGAAGGATTCTAGCTCATTTCACCACGCTGCTCCACCGCGGCTTCGCGAGTATGTTCCCTACTATGAGAAACGATCGCTATCAGGTATTTATGTTTACAACCGGGATCGACGGCTTTGCGTGCTCTCCGAGGCACGGTGGGGAGACCTATAATGAAAATTGTTTCAGCCTATTCTTAGTGAAGATATGTAACAAAGAGAGTTATACCTACATACGTTTATCGTATCAGTTCGGAATTATTATTGTATGTTTCAATGTTATTCCTAAAAGTTATTAAACCTGGTTTAATTAACTATCTGTGAGTAAAATAACAATATATTTGTCTTTATATTTGAAGGCTGCCACATGATTATTGCACACGACCCACCTGATGGTAAACGGTTACTGTACCATATGAGCGCCTGCAAAACCTGAAGCGTAACAAGCGCGTTGCCAACCTTATTCCTGACGCTCCCCAGTAAACCTGGCCACATTACTCACCCCAGGAAACCTGGCCGCTTTACTCATTCTAAGAACACAACACTATTTGAGATTATTATTATTTGACTGTGATGTACTGTATGATGATGTTGAGGTAGTTTCTCAGTCTGACTGCTCCGAATTTTGAGCAGAATATTTCCTGCTCTTACCCCTATTTGAGTCTAAAATATTCATCTGCTCATGATAAAATTTTGTAATATAATGTTGGTATCATAAGCAGTAAATTTATGCCTTGGATATATCCCTAAGTTTAGTACTTTTTTTAATAACTAATTTACTATTTTAATAAATATTTTTATTTAGCTATTTAACTAGTACTGTGTGAAAACTAGATCAAATCATGATGTCATTCTGTTTTATCTTATTCTTTTCTACGATCACTTACAAAACGAACACTACATGTACTTAACATCCTCCGTAGACAGACTTAATTCAGTTTATTTATGCGTGAACTGAGAGCTTTATAAATCGAGGTGTTGTGTGTGTACATGAAAAATAGTCGGTGATGCGATACGACTCTCCACTCAAGGTCCTTTTACGTGGAATAAAAACACGTACTAGATGATATCTTGCGAATTTTCTCAGGCAAAATGAAGGTACCTATACAAATGTTTTCGCTTAATTTAACTTTCTTTAAAATGGTTTATTTAACGAATGAGTCTCACTTTTTATTGTGAAACATACTTAAGTATATTTTTTGAAGCAGCGTGCTGGAGCAGCGTGGAGGATTAAGCTCCGATCCTTCTCCTACATGGGGAAGAGGCCTATGCCCAACAACGGGATATTACAGGCTGAATCGTGATTTTTTGAAATAAAAACTTTTTACTATTGTCTATATAAATGAAATAGAGTTGTTGAAATATTTACACGCGATTAATTTTCAAAGGACTTCATCAGATTAGATTATTATTTAATTTTGTGTTCGTTATAGTTTGTGGAAATTTTGTATGAAAAATAATTAAAAAAATAATTTATTAATAAATAAAATAATATGGCGGTGTAATATGGCGTGGTAATAATACTGCCTTTATTCATATCATGAAAAATAATAATTTAAAAATTCACTAGCCACAAAAAAGTATGACTTAATCATCATTGAAAGTTCGATGAGAAAGAACAATACTTTTTGAGGAAACAGAAACTATAACTTCTTCAATTATTACTGAAAATGAAATCTTCAAAGTAAACCTATCTTTTTTATAGTTTTCTACTTATATGAAAATAATTTTATGGCCTACATAGACTATGTTACAAACCAGTTATCCTCCATGTTTCGTACGCCTGGTAAATAATTGAATATAAACAAACGCAAATGTTCAGGTAATATGTGAGTTGTTGTTTGAAATGTTTAGTGACTTAAATTACATTTAACAACGTTGTAATTGAATAAATGATGTGGCATCATCAGAATCTCAAGGTAAATAATCTTAAAAAAATATACAAGTTTTATAATTATAAATTAATAAAAATTTGATTAGAAACATTTTCTTGACGTTAATTACATCAACATTAAAATTCCTTTGTAAATACTGTCATCCAGTAATAGCTAACAAACTCGATAAAATTGCAAGAGCCAGCATAATTGGCTGCTTAATACACCATCACGTCAAACAGAAAATATCAAAGTGACGTGGGTCCGCGTTTCGCCGTCAGCCGTCACTCTGTAATACAGGAACGACCAGAACGCTCTTATCTAAACGATCTATAAAATTGTGTTTGCTCGCAAACAAAAAAAAAACCGACTTCAATTACATCGACAAGTAATACAACGTGAGTAGACGAAATAAAAAAAGAATTATCAAAATGGGACTACTCTGTAAAAAGTTATGCGTGGTTATACCTTACAATCAGTGAGTGAACAATCAATCATCCCCTGTTTTCCTACCCTTAAGGTTTGATTTTTATTTTCAAATTTATATGGGACTAACTTCAAGGTATATTCTTTCTAATAAAAAAAGAATCATCGAATCGAACTACTCTGTAAAAAGTTATGCGTGGTCATACCTTACAATTAGTGACTGAATAATCAATTCCTGTTTTCCTACCGTTAGGGTTGGATTTTTATTTTAAAATTTATTTGGGACCTACTTCGGGGTATACTCTTTCCAATAAACAAAGAATTATCAAAATCGGACTCCTCTGTAAAAAGTTATGCGTATACATAAAAAAAATACGCGTCGAATACATAACCTCCTACGTTTTTTTGTCGGTTGAAAAATTCAAAAATAGAACGTATTTATAGTATGTTTTAATTTTACTACTAAAATTACACATAATTTAAAAATATGATGATTAATTAATTATTGTTTTTATTGCTCTTAATTGTGCCTAAAATGATAATTGCTTGCTTTTAATGCTAACTCGAATAAAGTATTTTTTATTTTATTTTGATTTATTGTTATCTACCTTAATTGAATAAAAGAAGCACTTTTCTTAATGTCACACTATACAAAAAAAATTATAAAAACATTACAAATGGTTTTCGTATTTTTCTTAGTATTTTAACTATTAAAAGAGAAGTCGTACATTGTCTGTGGCCATTAATAAATAATGAACCATCATCATCTTTATCACTTTAGCCTGTCACAGTCCACTGCTGGACATAGGTCTCCACAAGTTCGCGACAAAAATGACGTGAACTTATGTGTGTTGCCCATAGTCACCACGCTGGGCGTGCGGGTTGGTGACCGCAGGGCTGGCTTTGTCGCACCGAAGACGCTGCTGGCCGTCTTTGGCCTGTGCATTTTAAAGCCAGCAGTTCGATGGCTATCCCGCCATCGGTCGGTGGCTTTTTAAGTTGCAATGTGGTATTGGATTGTGTTATCCCTTAGTCGCCTCTTACGACACCCACGGGAAAAGAGTTGGTGGCTATATTCTTTACTGCCGTAACCACACAGCGAATAATGAATATGTATAATTATACTTAGATAGCACAAGTTGTAACCTTAGTAGTTTTTTGTTGCTATTTTGTTATTATTTTATGTATTGTAAATTTTATAAATGATAATAATTAAAATTCGTAACAAAGCTACACATACATTATTATCAGTCTGATCATAAGAATTAAATTATCAAAAGTACATTATACTATAATATACAGCATAAATAATAAATTTTATTGGTATTAATTAGCGATTGCAATACCGGGATACCGGGATCCCGAAATACCGGGATCCCGCACTATTTTTGCGGGACCAGTCCCGCACATAAATCGAGCGGGATCCCGCGGGATTAGCGGGATTGCGCAACGGTAAACGCCTTGTGTTGTTCAGCACGCGAAATCTTGTGTTGTTTGGAACTGATTCGGCTCATGACGGAGATCATGATGATTTACCTCTTGCTACAGTGGCCGCAATGATGCAAGCTGAAACTGTGCTGCCTGAACCGATATCTCTTCGAAATCAACTTAAACAAACTCTATCGATTCGTATTATTTTTATTTTTGTGTTTCCCACTCATGAGGAAATTATAAAATGTTATTTATTATCGTATCAAAATTTCGATCCAGCGGGATTCGTATCCAGTTTCTTCACCACTTCCATTCACAGTTGCTTAAAACCGAATAAAATCATATCAAAAATTTCGATTCGGCTCGTTTTTTTCGGATTTGGACATCGTTCCATAGCTTAATTGGCTAGAGCACCGGCATGGTATGTTGGGGGTGCGGTTTCGAATCTCGCTGGATCGAAATTTTTATATGATAATAAATTTTACATTATAACATATATAATAAACATTTTAAAGTCTATCGAGTTTTAAAACTGGTTGTCGCACTCATTCCCTAGTTCATTCTCTCGAGACAGAAATGAATTTGTTTGAGTCTAGTGGATTAAAAGGCGAATCTATCTTCAAATCGTCTACAAGGCGTTATCAATTGACAGTTGTACACACAAGCGTTGAAGCAGAATGAGCGTTTTCTGCTGCTGGCTATCTGGCATAGGTATAAAGTTAGGAGTCGTTTGGTAGACAAGACTATTAACAATTTAACATGGTATGTTTTATGACCAGTTACTTTCAAAATAATGCCTAAATTACCTAATGTCTCTTAGTAATAATATTTATTCTTTTATTACATATTTTTATTAATTTCTCAATAAGTAATTTTAAATAATGTATTTTTTTTTAGTTCTAGATGCATTTATGATACAGGATTTCGCTTTTTCTCAATGACTTTTAGATAATGCGGGATCCCGCAAATACCAGGATCCCGTGGGACTTAGACCTCTCAGTCCCGCAAATACCGGGATTGAAAATTTGTTGCGGGATTGCATTCCCTAGTATTAATTAATTCGTTTATAAACTTCACCAAAACTGCATTAGGTTAGGTTATGGTTTTCATAACCTATTATAAATTTGTAACTCATAAATTATGTAAGATCTGGAATATTATTATAATATTGTCGTTTTTTCGAGCCCTAATAAAAAAGTTCTTTCAAATTATTTCAAAGCTTTTCAACCTCACAATCGCCTTATGATGGAGCGGTAAGTACTTTCAAGTTATAATGTAGGAACAATAAAAATGTAGAAATATGAAATCCACCAAATATATGACGCTATGCTATTTATATTACAGATATACATATAGGTATCATACATACATTACAGAAATAAATAATTACTTTATACTGTGTGAAAAACAATCAAATATAGGATGTTATTTCCACAATTTTTTGGGGTGCCTTTTATAGAAGAGACAAGTATTCCCTAAGATTAGCGCATTTAAACAAACAAACAACCTCTTTAGCTTAAGATTATAGCTTTATAATTATTATAAACTAGCTTGTGCGCGCGACTTCGTCCCCGTGGAATAGGACCACCCGATTTTGAAACATTCTTCATTAGTGCTACGCTCCTATTGGTCTTAGCGTGATGATATATTATAGCCTATAGCCTTCCTCGATAAATGGGCTATCTAACACTGAAAGAATTTTTCAAATCGGTCCAGTAGATCCTGAGATTAGCGCGTTCAAACAAACAAACAAACAATCAAACAAACAAACTCTTCAGCTTTATTATATTACTAGCTTCTGCGCGCGACTTCGTCGGCGTGGACTCTGCTCCTATTGGTCTTAGCGTGATGATACATAGCCTATAGCCTTCCTCGATAAATGGGCTATCTAACAGTGAAAGAATTTTTCAAATCGGCCCAGTAGATCCAGAGATTACCGCGTTCAAACAAACAAACAAACAAACAAACAAACAAACAAACAAACAAACAAACAAACTCTTCAGCTTTATTATATTAGTATAGATTATTATTATTATAAATAATTATGGCGAGGTTTATTAGTAACTTACGTTTGCATTACCTTTCTATGATTACGCATTACATTGCTTCTTTCTGGTGGGTAGTCTGAAGAGATCACTATTTATCACATCAAAGAACCAAAGAATTTAATCAAAGCTGTAAATATTTAAATTTATTTGTTAGCTGTAATAATTTATATATTTTCTGGTGGTCTGGAAGAAATGGCTAAATAGCCATAAGTCCGCCCATTGTACTTCACAGTCTGTAAATGTCTTTAAATGTGTTTAATGTTTAAAATGTAGTTGTGGTGTACAATAAAGTGTTAATAAATTAAAATAAAAAAAATATATTTTTCAGCGGAGAAGATAATAAAATATTATAGCGTAAAGAAGCATATAACGTCTGGTATATTATGCGTCGCGAAAGCAGCGTGTTAACACAAGATGTGAATTAGCTTGCCATCTGACCATTATGCGAAGAGCATCGACTGTCCCAAAGGAGGCTATGAACTTGGTCGCTGTTTTGTTAAGTAGGTCAAAATCTTTTAGAATTATTCAAATAACTAAAACAAACTTAATTTAGGTCAAAGTAAAATTCATATAACAAAATAATATAAAACAAAGTAAAATTCATATAACGTAGAACCTTTTTTGGTCTTAAATACTGAGAACATTTTTAATACGTCTCCTTTTATTTGACGCAAAAGTAACTTATGTAAATGTAAAACTTCGACTTCGCAAAACCGATAAATGTCGCTCAGAATTTCTAAAGCCATAATATGATATTTCGTCAACATGTTTTTCTCTTTGTCTTAAACTGTATCAAGTTTCCCACGAGATTACAATGTTCAAGAGAATTCTGTATTAAATAAGTTCCAAACTTATCCGAATCCTTTGCCATGTATAAAAAAGTATTTGTGATATTAATATTCAGGAGTATTAAAAGGAGAACTTAGTTTTGAGATGTGATACATATTTTCCCACCATTATAGTCGCTTAAGAATTTTTATCCAACGTTTGCTTTTAAGATACCTTAGGGACTGTCTTGTTATCGAAAATAATATTTTACCTAAGTTATCAATTTGTAAGTCTAATTGGTAAGTTTATTTGGAAGAAAGTTAATTTGGAAGAAAGTTAATTGAAGTTTATGGCTTAATGCTGCTCCGGTTTCTATTAGACTACCTTCAGAGAACCATAATTCTTAAAAGACCAAGCAAAGCTATTTTAATTATTTGTCTACCTGCATGACGTAAACTTTTACTCCGAGTTTAATTTTATTGTAATGGAACTGTGGAACTGGATAGTAATTTTCAAGAGTTTCGGAAGAAATTGTTGTTTAGCCTCGTTTCTAAAATAAGAAGATCTTAGCACTTCCTCTACAAAACCAAAAATTTACCCCAAAAAGAAATACCATAGTAAACATAGTAGCTCATAAAAATACCAATAAATCTTTAAGATATCTCAATCTTTGTCAGGCATCGTACTCGGAAGGCATTCTTGGGGGAAATCTCAAACTGCTCTGTCAATCGTTAGGCACAGACTGAAATGTCCTTTGTAGTTAAACCAGGTAACGGAGAACGTTCGCCACTTAAATTTGACAAGATAGACCCCAAGAGAATAAACAAGAAGTACCGCGTTTGTGTTGCGAGCACTGCCATATCAATTTTGAGTGAGAGAAAATTAACCATACATGTATATGTAATATATGGTGTGACAAAGTAAGAGAAAAAGTTCCTTTACCAGCAGAACCCTATTAAAAACAAAAATTTTAATAATGCTTTAGAATACTTAACTTAACCATTCAATATAGGGAAATAAAACTGCATCGTGGCAAGTCTCTGAATAATGCATGGAGATGAATGCGGTGCCTTATTTGAATATTGGCTATTTTCCATCCATCCAGTTAGGTGTATAATATGTAATTTTTTTAAACTTTTCTTTAAAACACAGGAATATTTTCACCAGAAACTTTTAATTTAGTTTTTACTCTAAAATATTTTTAAAAACACAAGTAAAAGGTTTCTATTTATATTAGACTCATTGTTCTCGCTTTACCATTTGTATTAAATTTTGATAATTGTAAGATTTGTTTGTTAATAAATATAAAATACAATATTATAAAGATATTATTTAGGAAAAAATCATATATGTATAAAAAGAAGAGAAGATACTCGTATTATTGTAATCATTTAAAAAAAAATAGTATACGAGTATATTAATACTGAAGCATTTTACACAGTCTTATTTACTTTATTACCAAATATAATATTTACTTCAACTCTGTCCGCATACATTTTCTATCAAATAAATATGAACGTCTTTAATCAGTTGTGGAATTTCTTTCTCTTTTATCTGGACCACAATCACATCGATAGAATTTCAATCAAGAAATAATTGAAAAGATCTGCAGAATAGTAATTGCATTCGCATACACGTTTTGCAGCTAACAAGAAAATCTCAAATGCCATTGCAATGCCAGCAACAAAGCACAAAAAAAATCGATACACCTGACAAGTTTGAAATCAATTCATAATCACTTAATTTTTTAATGATTGATACATTTGATTTATGTGCTCTCCAAGGCACGGCAAGGGAAAGCCACAAGCACAGACTAACAAGAAATAAAAATTAGTATTATTTTTATTTTTGTGTTTCCCACACTCGAGGAAATTATAAAATGTTATTAATTATCATATCAAGATTTCGATCCAGAGGGATTCGAACCGTAAATTTTTTTAAGAAATAAAAATTTGTACAAATACTTTCTGGTTTGAGCACAAAACAAACCCGTGGCCGCCGGTGTTTAGGCGACTTCACGCGCCCTGACAAAAACGGTTATCATAATAATAATTAGTAATAAATTATTTAAATACATCTATTTATATTTTTATTAATAAGCTTATTAATTAATAATGTTTCATTTCGCTCCTAGAAACTCAAACTTTGGATATACGGAAATTATTAAAAACTGCTACAGTATAAATGCTATCGCTGCTCTTGTATACATATTATTAAAAATGTAAAGCACTAAAAATGTTTCAAATTTACATTCCTAGACAAAGAGAATATACATCATGGCAGTCTTAACTAATATGCATTTTTTCCATTGTAGTCATGGAATAACATTTCATAATACGTAACATTAGACTATATAATTATATATACAATGATTTAAAACATATACGAGTTTCTAATGCTTGCTTTTCTAATATATAAGTAAATGACTTTCGAGCTTCTATGTAAGGCTGCAGTATAATTTTTTTAAAGAGCTTTATAGTGTCAACCCTAACGAATGCATATTGAGCTTTGCCAAACTGGATGAATAGAACACGAGAGCGAATTAGCGTTTGTTCACAAACAAGCTTCAAAAGTTGAATATTCCACCGAAACTGCTTTACTAAGCTATGAAGTTTGATAAAGTTATTTGTAAAGCGTAGTAGAAATCATCGGTTTAAGACGACGAGCGACCCAAAGTCAATTCATAGAAAACTATCGTGACTTTAACGAGCAACTCTAAGTCCTAACAGTGCGGTTGTGATTAGTGATCCAATGCTTCTTGATTCAGTCGCGCCAAAATCACTGCTTTCAAAGACTGAAGGAAAGTTAGACTATCACCTTCGCTTGAGAATTGTAGATTATTTTACGTAACCTATTAATTTTTATTTACTTTAATATTTAAATTTAATTGGCAAAGTGCATTAAGTTGGTGTAATCTTATACTATTAAACGAGCAATTCTTGTATATATATATATTTTCTGAATCTCGGAATCGGCTCCAAAGATTTTCGTGAAATTTAGTATGCAGGGGATTACGGGGGCGAAAAATTGATCTAGCTAGGATTCCTTTAAAAAAATGTCGTTTTATCCCTGTTTTTAGGCAATGTAAAAATATCATTAGAATACGAAGCTTAATTTCACCAATGTCAATATACTCGTAGCTATAATAGCGTAATTAGGAAATCGGCGGGTGTCAAATCGTGTTGACCCGGGTTCGAATCTCAGTCTCCAGATTATTTTTTTTTTCTTTTTTTTAATTTCACTCGTGATTTATTATTTAAATAAAATTAAAATATAAAAATACCGAGAAATAAAAACAAAAAGTAAAATGAAAATACCGAGCTAGGCTCGGTCACCCAGGTACTATATATGTAATACATCTATGTCAGCTAGCTCGTCACTAAAACATAGGCATTAAGTTGCCTGCGTTAGGAACAGACGGTTGTATGTGTTTATAAAAAATATTTCTTTATTATATTGTCTACATACCGCATTTGACGCTCTAGAAGGAATGGACCTCTCAAATCAATATGAGTATAATCGAATCGATTTGCTAAGTTTTTACTAGGCAGTAAATAGTAGGTATTTAATATTATTTTTCATTTTTGAGAATTTATACATGCTAGAAGTTCCAGAAGTTCAAGGGAGGAGAGGAAGCTGCAGTATTTTGGTCATATAATGAGAGGACACAGGTATCGGATTCTTCAGCTTGTGATTCAAGGAAAAATCGAGGGAAAACGCCGACCTGGCAGAAGGAAAACATCCTGGCTGAAGAACCTCCGTGAATGGTTTAACTTAAGTACTAGATCTCTCTTCCCTGCTGCAGCTTCGAAGATTAAGATAGCCATGATGGTCGCCAACCTTCGTAAAGAAGAGGCACCGTGAGAAGAAGAAGAAGAAGTTCCACCTCCAAAATTCTAATAAAATGTAAGATTATGCAATTTAAATGCATTAAATACAAAAAAAAAACATTGTTTTACACTGAAATCGAATGTTTATATTAAATAACTTGCCGACCCGTGCCCACTTCGTTGGGCGTTATAATCCATTTCACATAAGAAGGGTACGGTGAAATTTGATATGTTCCAATACACTCTCACTATTTTCAGCAAATCAGATAAATATAAATGTTTTAAAATCACCAATTAATTTCTAAGGCAAATAATAATGCTTGATTAGATTGAATTGTTGGCACGGCACGTCAGAGGGCGCAGGTTCAAATCCTGCTGATTTAAAATCTTTATATATTTTTATCTTTTTCCTTTTATCTTGTCACTCCTGAATAGTGTAGCTTTCTGTTAGCGAAAGAATTTTCATGATCGGATCAGTATTTGCGAAGATTACCCCGTATATACAAACAAAGTTATTAACTTTACCTCTTTATAACACCTATTAGTATAGATTTATTTCACGCGAAATGTTTTTAACAAAATATTAGCTTAAATATCCATTACCATAATCAGCATCCATGAACTTCCCTTATGAAACTGCTCGTGTCTATCGACCATTGAAATTTGCTTGCATCTTTCTTTTATGGGTTTTCTAAGGGCTTCTTTGATCAAGATTACGAGTGCGTTACGCAATAGAGCGCAGTAGAAAATACAAATAACTGTGAAACATCGTATCTTTTTTACTATTTTTACTTTATAATTTTTGCATGTTTTTGCTTGCTCTTCTTCTCTGGGCGTTTTTTGGTGATAAGGTGTTTTGATATCTTCGGGTTTCTTTTTCATATTTTATTGTATTTAATATCATAGTTATATTAAAGTTTCAATTTACTTGAATACACTTTACAAAATTTATATGAATACACTTAATTATACAAAAAATATATAAATAGTTTTAAACAAAAAAAAACCGTATGTAGAAATTATATCATACAGACAATTTAAAATAAGGTAGGTATACTTACATAAAATTATTCCCATTTAAAAGCTATTGACACTGCTCACTAAATTATTTAAAATTTATAATTACATACTAAAAAGGGCATTAAATTTCATCTTATTTTCTAATAAATATTTCAAATCTCTAAGGGCACGCCAAAGTTATTTGTAATGGAAAAATTCTAAAACAACTTTCGTCGACCTCTTGTGGTTGAAGATATCGGGTTCTCAGAATCTTATTACGGTATTTTAATCAATTGAAATATTATATTTGGGTAAACAATACAGGAGAATAATCATACCCTTCTGTAAGCTATATTGTTCGATTCGTAAACGGGACCAATCAGAGGCGCATTAAAAATGCATTTCAACTGCCTTTTGTTTGAAACCTACGGAATAGTTTTTTGAAAATGTATTTGTATGGCCTACTCACATTATTGTATTGTTAAAACTTAAAACATTTTTAAAATAAGTTTTACGTAACTTTCTCGTAACTAAAGAATAGATGAAGAGTAAAACTAGAATAGTAATATTTAAAAATAGTAGACTTATAACATTATTCTATGTAAAATTTTGTTGTTCAATGTCAGTAATAAGTGCTTACCTATGCACATAAAAACACCCACACATTTTAAACTCGCAAATTTTGTACAGAACTTAAGACCCTAGGGCATAGAATACACTGGCTCTATTTTATGTCAGGAATACTTTTTTATGTCAGCATTCTTGCTGCCAAGTTGATTAAATTTTAAACACAACTTTGATTTAGTTAGTAACTAGTTCACAAGTCTTACATTTCAATAATGTATGTAAAGACATAGATAATATTCGTATTTAAAAAAGGTTTGGTTCTATCTACTATACGTAAGTATTAAAAATATTCGAAAAGCCAATTCCAGCTAAGAATTTTAATAACGTTCAGTGTGCGGCCGCAGTCGCTCAGAGAAAATTCAATTTTTATACCCTAAAGTAATTTTTATTAAACTGTATATATGATGTCGTGAATATTATATACTGCGCAAATACAGTGACCATTTTTTAAATTATTCACTGATACATATTATATAATACAACACATATGTATATACATAATTATGTGTTGTAATACTACAGTTTATATTTTTATGTTTTTTACTATCTACATAACTTCTAAAATTTATAAAATAACGTGAAAAATATGAAAGTAATAACAGATAATGGTAAAAAGGCATTTTCTTCTATTAAGGAAAAAGATATGGAGGTTTATCCACGCCACGCCATTGTAAATAGTTCTCCGTTCACATACTTTAGATTTTTTTTGACGATTTTTTCTTATGACATTTTATTTTACCGCACAACAACTAATAACTTTAATAAACATTTAATTAATAACTAGCATCGAAACCCGGCGTTGCTCGGGTTAAAATACATCGCATGTTTAATGGTATAAAAATATATAAGAATACATTTTTTAACATAGACTATAATTATAGATTATCTATTTTCGATATTGAGTTATTGTATATATAGTATATCTAATAATCTAACTAACGAATTATAAGAAAAGGTTTAGTAATAAATTGCACTAATTTTAGAAATTTCTAGTACTTTCTCGAACATTTTAAATCGATCATAATAAATTTCATCTTTTTGGAACTTTCTAGATCATTCTAAAAAATTTTATAACTTTCTCGCACGTTTTAAATAGCTTATAATAAATTTCACTTATTTTAGAATTTTCTAGATCATTCTAGAAATTTCTCGAACATTCTAAATCGATAATAATAAATTTCACTTGTTATGGAACTTTATAGATCATTCGGGAGTTTTCTAAAGCGTTCTCGAACATTTTAAATCGATTACAATTATAGTTTTACACATTTCGGAACGTTCTAGATTATTCTAGAATTTTTTATAATTTTATACATTTCGGAAGTTTCTACATTATTCCAGAAATTTTTAGAACTTTCAACATTCCAGGTCAATTATAACCGTTTTACACATTTTCAAACTTAGAGATCTTTTCAGAAGGCCTGATGCGTTACAAAAGGAGAGAAATATATGTTTTAACATTTTCACCACTCACAACCACCCCCTTCCACCCACCACGGCCAAACTCCCTTATGCACACCAAGAGACCATGGGGTATTTACCACCCCAACGGGAAGTTGATTGGGGTTGGTGGTGATAGACAAAACTGTGGACACACGTACGAACATAAGCATTTTATATAATATATTTAGATTAGATATTAAGATTATGAGACAAATGGCGTGTAAAAATATTTTAACTCTATTAACTATTGTGTCTATAGGTATATGAACAGGGAATAGCTATTTAGATGACAAAAGTTCAAAACATTCGCAAGTGTAGTTTAATGCTACCATTGTTCTTCATGAATAGATGTTTTTGACAATAAAAAGCTGTTTGAAATACGAGTGTGCTATAAGTACCTACACGTTTTGATAAGGCTCCCTAGTTTGTGTGTACCAGTAAGATTGAAAAAAATATTAATTTTTAACCTCAATTATAAAAAGTGTTAATCTAAATAATATTATTTAAGCAACAGTCCACGTGCCATTTCAGCAAGCGTGAAGTCTCTCTCCAACTAAATGTATTTGAGCTCGGGTACATAAGGGTCTAGAGTTAAATTCTTTAGCTGCCTAGTGTAGGGAATTTCAATTATTTAGATACCCAATTTTAAAGAAAAGTAGAAGCCTCTGTTACATAAAGTAATTTTCAAAACTACCGAGTTCCGTGTTACCGTGACAACGAATCCTTAAAAACGTTGTAAATCTATACTAATATATAAAGCTGAAGAGTTTGTTTGTTTGAACGCGGTAATCTCTGGAACTACTGGGCCGATTTGAAAAATTCTTTCACTGTTAGATAGCCCATTTATCGAGGAAGGCTATAGGCTATGTAACGTCACGCTAAGACCAATAGGAGCGGAGTCCACGCCGACGAAGTCGCGCGCAGAAGCTAGTAAATTATATTTTAAACCCCATGCATGGATTTAAAGTTGCCTTGTAATCACGAGCAACTGATCATGTTAGAATGGTTACATTAATAAAACTGTATTTTAAGTTCTGAGTTAGATTTTATTTTATAAACCAAGTTCAATCTTTTTGGCACTCGATCATTGCATTATTTTGATGTATAAAAAGTTAACCCTTTTTTAAATAAGTTTTTTGAATAGAAATTTATTGAGAAAAATTTTGAATAACCCGACTTGGGAAGTACCTCAACCTTAAATAACGTCACATTAACTTTGACGTTATTTAAGCTTGAGGTACTTGACTATTTTCCTCCGTGTCTATAAAAAAGTAAGACATAACGTACTTTAAATTCAATATTCAATTATAATCTAAGATCCAAACTAGACATGATCTTCACCCATCTATAAATGTAAAATAATTTTCATCCATTAAACAAATGGGTGAAGTTCATC
Source organism: Melitaea athalia (assembly GCA_905220545.2). Taxonomy (NCBI): domain Eukaryota; kingdom Metazoa; phylum Arthropoda; class Insecta; order Lepidoptera; family Nymphalidae; genus Melitaea; species Melitaea athalia. The sequence continues at coordinate 15,961,308 of HG992188.1, forward strand.
TCTAGTTTAGATCTCGTAGTATCACATTAGTAAAAGATAACGTATATATAATTTATAATCTCTCATTTGATATAAAACGGCTTTAGAATAAAAAGCATTAAGATCAGTTTTTCTTCGTTTTTAAATGATCCTTTCTTAAATGCAATAAAGGTCTTGTCTGTTATGTCTGTACTTTTTACGTACAGAAAATGTGTTGTCAATATTTAATGAGACGCTCACGGATAGATCTACTGATTATACATAATAATGTATTTATCTGCTGTTTTTTTAACTTCTAAGTTAACAGCTACGATAATAACATACTTATGAATAATAAAATTATACACAATACAAATGAATTGTTCTTTTATAAAAACTTTTCCATCTGGGGAAATTTATAGGACTGCGAATTAGTATAAAACTAATCATAAAGTTCTTTTAGGTTTTATTCCCCGTAGAAATTAAAATTAGAGCAATTATTGAACGGATTTCAAGCAGTGCTCATATCACAAGAAATAAAAAATTGACAGTTACCCATTCCTGTCCCATTAATCCGTTAAAATAGCCATGGCAAAGTTTCCAAAGTAGTTCAATATATTTTATTGACATTAAAACATTTATAATTTCAGGGAAAGTAGAAACATAATAATTTAACTTTACAACTTAGATTAATTTAAATCGACATAAATTACGTTTTAGCGATGTTTTACTCTTGAATAAACACTGGATATATATAAATATAGTTGTAAAAATAGTTGTACAAACTGGTTTTAGATTGTATATAATAAATTACTTAGAACTTACTTTTAGAATTAATATAGAATTGAACTCAAATTAAGTTTTTAAACTTGATGAAAGTTGATGTCAATACACTTAATTTGCGACCATAAAGGCTGTATAAAGTAACGTTCCCGTAAAAATCTTCTTAATCCTCAATTCACATCGCTGAAATTTCATGTACCTATTTAAAAGTCCTAGTTTGTCCCATTTCCTTGAACTTTTTACGAGGTAAGGAAAAAAATAATGAAGTACCCAGTGAACTATCTATACCATCAAAGTTATTTGTTGCAGCGGCTATTCCTATGATTTAATAGTGTATCTTGTTACATAAAGACAGTTTAGATACCAGCCACAGTCTTCAAGTAATGAGTTATAATGACGGAGCAAGTTCATCTCTTTAGCATTTAGAACTACGAAGGATTTTGTGTACCTACTGTTCGGATGTTCCAATTAAAACGAACATAGCAATGGGGAGCATAAATAAATGAAATAAAATTTGAGAGAAAATTATTAGGACGACACAACTCGATATAAGTTCAAATTTACTTACACAATTAATTTCTTGTTTTTCTTCGAACATCGAAAACTAGACTTTCATTTCCCTCTACAACTGATTAGTAGGTGAGACATTAGCAAGACATTAGCGATGCTAATATGGCCTACTTAACAATTATATCTCAACTATTGCCACCCTAAATTATAATATGGTCTATCTTTCTCTGCCCTAATCAACAAATTTTATCATTTTGATAATTAAAATTTAATTAAATGTTGTTTTATAAGGTTTAATCTTCTCGATTTAAGTCAATGAAAAGGTAAAAAGTTAAAAACAATGTTATAATATGACTATTTTATTATTATGATTTTGACACATTTCTCTTCTCTTCTTTTCATTCATTCTGAACTTATTTTAATGTCGCCAACAATCGTTTATTTAAATAATGGGGATATAAATTTATTTAACTCTCTTAACCTATCATTATAAAGCAGAAGATTTGTTTTTGTTTTTTTGTTTATTTGATCGCACTAATCTCAGGAACTACTGGTCCGATCTTAAAAATTCTTTCAGTGTTACATAGCCCACTAACTAATAGGACTAATAGGAGCGAAACACCAATGAAGAATGTTTCAGGGTCGGGTTTTTTCCTTTTGAGAGCTTCCGCTGCATGCCTTGCGTAAACACTTAAAACGAAGTTAGCGTAAGCCCAAAGTAACTATTCCACGCGGACGAAATCGCGAGCAGAAGCTAGTAGGTACTGTATAAATTTCATCTATGTATCACTACACTGTCACTAGGAAGTAAATACTAAGTACCTATACATTCTTTTAGTTATTACTATTACAAAAACGCTTGACAAAACGTTGTACGGATGAAGGTGATAACGATGGTACAGACATACATAAATTTAATGCTACTACAATAGGCTTAAAATGTGCAATAAAGTATAATATCTACTTTGAAAGAGTATAAAATTAAATGTACCGTCTATTATAGTTTTAATGTAAGTACGAGTAATAATTGCGCTAGTAACGTCTTTAGCGAGCAGTATATGTGTCATATAATATGAAACAGCAGTACAGTTGCTACTTCAATATTTTCTCGGCTAATAAGATTCAAACACATCAAGACACATATCTTTGCTTACACTTAGTTTGAATTATATAACGGTTCAGCCTGTAATGTCAGGCATACAAATAGTAAAGAAATTTGTAGAAATACAAATATCCATCCCGATTGGGAATCGAAATTAACAAGTATTATTATATACTAGCTTCTGCGCGCGACTTCGTCGGCGTGGACTCCGCTCCTATTGGTCTTAGCGTGATGATATATAGCCTATAGCCTTCCTCGATAAATGGGCTATCCAACACTGAAAGAATTTTTCAAATCGGTCCAGTAGATCCTGAGATTAGCGCGTTCAAACAAACAAACAAACAATCAAACAAACAAACTCTTCAGCTTTATTATATTAGTATAGATAGAATTATAGAAGGTCAAACTTTTCTGTTCGGCCGAGGTAACTGCCCTCTTTAGGGCCTGAAATTGACGCAATAAGCTCGTTTGACAGCTCTTTAAAGATCAACCGGCTTCTGGACCCCTCAATCCAAGTGTTTCCACTTCAAAGGGAACAAGTAAAAATTTCTCCCTACAGCTATTTTATTTTATAGCTCGTCATGTAAATTTTATATTATGAATTCTTAAAATTTTTGTGCGTAATTATCGGTATTAACAATAGGCTTCTTAATTTGTAAATTTTTAATACTTCAATATGAAATATTTGCAATTGTCGCCTTGAAATATCTCGGGTAATATAAGTACACCATAATCTTGTTGTGAAGACAGCAACAAACATTAGTTATAGATATTTTTTTCTTTATTTCTTTCTTTCTTTATAAAACGTATGTCATCATAAACGACTATTCACAAAAATAATAATTTTCGTCAAATGAGTTTTATTTTTTGTAATGAGATTTTCCAACCTTGTAAGGCATGGGATGTTTGTAGATTAGGAAATTTAGAGTAAATTTTCCCTTTGAACACATAAAGATGTTGTGTGGTGCAATTTACGTGCACATTAAGATTTTATCACGTGTGTGTAATGAATTTTAGTACTTTGTATTTCTAAGGGGTTTAAGCGAAGATTAACAAAGAAAAACAAACAAGTAAATTTGTGGCAGAGTTCACTAGGCGGACCATATTTTAGCTTTGCTATGTTCATACGCACTTAACATAAAATTATTTAATAAATATGTTTTAAATACATAAAAATATAAAATTGATATGACCGTGTCGACACTTAATTTTTTAGTCGTCATGTAAGAGGTTTTACCGCGGCATAAAAACTTTAACTGAAGTGAAACTTTCTATCTTCACTAACTTATGTTTCCCTCTCAACTTCCGTTCGCCTCGCCCAATCACACTTTTCGTAACGCTCTCGTCACGAATTCACCAGCTTACTCCCCAAGTCAAGTATGCGTTAAGAAGTTTTACTTCAATAAATCACGAATTTTCTGAGAAAATTTGCTACTTACCAATTTTATGAGGCTTATAAAAACAAAAACCTAGTATCTCGAAAACATTTCTTTGATCAACATAAATAGACACTGTTTTATTCTGGACCCCGAGGATTATCCCTCTGTAATTCTTATTCACGTCCATTCTGTTCAATAGTTTTTTCTAAAGAGGATACGAATGAGAGGCAGACAAAAATTTATATTGATAGCTACTTTGATATAACACACACGATCGCCTTTTTGGAGCAAAAATACGTAGCTACTTCTACTGAATAAAGAAATAAAATAAAAAATTAACACGTTTGCGGACAGTGTCATGGGATCTCTGTTCTAGAATGACGCAAAAAAAAAATTGCGTGCGTACAAAGTACACATGTCAGAAGTGAAACTTCTTTAGCAAACAAATTTAAAAAAAAATTAAAAAAAACTAATATTTAAATATAAAAAATATATAAATATATAAATGAATATGTATATTACACCCAGACTCGAGGTGGGAATCGAACCCACAACCCCCGGAACAGAAAGCAGGGTCACTACAAACTGCGTCAACGGGCTAGCCAAAATTCATCGGAAATGAACGTGCTGGCGTACAAGATCGTATTTTTACGTCATAGTACGTTGTGCCATATGATATTCTTACATACTGACCTACTATTACGTTCCGTCTGCAAAAATGATAAAAAATACATGTTTATATATGTGCATACTCAACGTCCACTATTATAATATGTGAACACTTTTTGCGGGTCCATAAATAAAATCAAAAATAACTTAATTCAAGTCGGCTTCAAAAGCACATTTGGAACATCATCATACAAATACAAAATAGTTGCAAATACCATGATCCAGGTCGAATATCCATGTGACCTATAAAAGTATTACTTAGTCGCTTGTAGGGGCCGAATGTGTGACCGCTAGTGTGTGTATCATCCAATAATTGCAGTGATACGCCAATGTAGGCCACAATGTAATTATAGTAATCCGTTTTTAATTACACGGTTGCAGTTAACTAATAACTAAATCGTTTCAAGTACATTTTACTACTAAAAGCGTTACTGTAACAGGTACTGAATCACGGGCAAAATTGTACAGTTCATTTAGTATTTTACAAAATTATGGTTTCACAAGACGGTCATTTATCAATTTCACAGCGGGCTTTAATGCTTTGAGTGACAAAGACAAAAGACGGCAATAAGATGCTTTTGTCCAGACTGGTGATTGTATGTACACGATGTACACTAACCGCTTTGGTTCCAACGTTACAGCCGGCTCTAGAAATATATGAGCGCAATAACTCTTGAAGAATTCTAATTTAGAATTTTCGTAGCGTTATTTATGTTTATTAAAATCTAAGCTGCTCTTTTGTAATATATGATAGTTTTTATTAGCATTGAATTCTTTTATTAACAAAATTGAAGGACTGTGTATACTGTGTGTCTTTTAATTGGCCGAAGATTAAAATTGTTAACGTATTTAGTAGTGTCTTAAAGATCTAAGAAAATTATGTTTTTTTTTAATGTTACTAGGTTGGCAAAGAAGCGTACGGCTCACCTGATGGTAAGACTAGCCTATAGACGTCTGCAACACCAGAAGCATCGCAAGCGCGTTGCCGACCCTATCCCCAATCCCCCCAGGAGCTCTGGTCACCTTACTCACCAACAGGAACACAATACTGCTTGAAAACAGTATTATTTAGCTGTGGTCTTCTGTAAGGTCGAGGTACTACCCCAGTCGGGCTGCGCCATATTTTGAGCAGGTCCTGCTGTGCCCTACCTCAGTTAATAAGTTCCTCTATAGAGCTAAGATACTTCAATTTTATTGTAGGTAATGCTATTGTATATACGTAGCAGTAAATATATTTTTCAGGGCGTTCAGTTAATTGCTTATTTGCTCCGCTTCTTCGAGATGTAGAAGTTAGTTTATAAATTTTTAACTAAATCAACAGTCAGCTGACTAACTAAATCGTAATAAGTTATATTCTTTGATGCGTAGAATCTTTTACTGTATTATCTATTATTATATAATATTATTAATATTATCTATTATTGTATAATATCAGATATAGATATTTTTAATGATTCTGTCTCTAGCATTAGAAAAAAACTTACTGCACATTTCTGTTAATTACTTTCTGCATAGCTTACTTCTTCTTTTCTTGTTTAGTTTATTATTATAATTTTTTATTCTAGTTCATACACTCCTAATTTTCTCCTAACTTTAAATTTACCACTCTTAATTTTAAATTTGTATTATATAGTCTACGATAATAGGTATGTGACGTAAATTTTTTCTTTGTTCTTTCTTTTTTTTTTTTTTTGATTGTATAATCAACACTAACTAACTATGAGTGATGTACATACCTGTAATTGGCATGCATACTATCTCAATATTTTATAAAATAATTTATTATAATATAATGTTTGTAATGCTGTTGGTATGTCTGTAAATAAATAAAATAAAATAAAAATCTATTGAGATATGAGGTAGGGCACAGAAGGAAATATCTCGCTCATATCATCATAGCCAAATAATATTAATAATATTAGTCTCAAGTAGTATTGTATTTTTTGTGAATAAGGTAACCTAAACATGGTCAAGAGTAAAAACGACAACGCGCTTACATTTCTTCCGGTGTTGTAGGCATCCATATGCTTACGATATCCACTCACCACTTGGCAATCCAAATGCTTGTAGTATAACAAAAATAATTCTTAGTATCAATAGGGAATTCAAACAAATAAGTAGTCTTTAGTTTTGAGTTTTAATAAAAAGCCGCATCCAAACAAAAACCAGAACAGTTAGAGCTTAACGTTCGCATTCAGGTTACCACGCAGACACATACAGATGATCAGTTCAATGACCAAAACTGTCACGAACGAGCCGCAGCGCTGCGGTGTCTGATTCGATTTGAAACTTATCGTTTTCGAACTAAACGTCAACTAATCACCGTACTGCGGTTGAAGACTTGATTTGTCTTCTATTCGATTCACATTTAAATGAGCTGAATTATTTAAGTGAAACTTCTTTAGACGCATGAGGGGTAAAATTTGAGCGACTAGTAACGCGGCAGCCTCATGACAGATCATCAGATGGATGACCGCCTGGGAACACCGCGGCTTTTTGTTTTTTTTTTCAATTATTTTTTATTTAAATTCTTTTTTTTTTAATTACTTTTTTTTCATTAGTTTTTTTTTAATTAGTTTGCCACAGAAGTTTTCACATGTGTACACTTCTGACATGTGTACTTTGTACGTACGCACTTTTTTTTTCTTTTTGTTTTTAATCATGTATATTTGTGTGTTTTGTTATTTCGCTTTACTTTACATTTATTATTTATTTTATTAGTTTATGAAGAAACATATTCAATGTTATACTATATAATCTAATATATATAATATTTTTATTCTTCTTTTTATTTATTTATGTATTTTCTATAAGTATTAGAATGTAGAAATGTGTATGTAGTTAATTATACAACTACACCATCATAAACATCGTTGGTTTATAATTATTTATTAGTATTATTTATTGTTTTTTTTTTAAAGTTATAAATGAATGATTTCAGGTAGTTAATTTAAGAATAAAAATATGAATGATATTATACATTTAAAGATTTTAATAACAGATTTTGAAACTAACAGTTTCAATGAAACTCGTAGTGGAAGTAGCGTGTTGATATTTTTGTAAAAAAAAAAACAATTGGGAATTGATTTTAAAATCTTTTAAAATAGTACAGTAATTAATTTGTTTGTTTTACTTTGATTGGATCTGATTTTGAACTCATATACAACCTAAAGATATCTCACGTAAAACCTACCCACGTCACTTGTCAAATTTTCCTCGTCGACATAAATTGTATGAATGTATATTATTTTATATAAATCTTACTAAATAATGACCTGAAAAATGATCGTTGCTGTCATGTCGTTTCATATCAATTCTCCATGTTTCATATGTAGGTACCATTAAAAATAATCTACAAATTATTTTCTCATTTAGATATTTAATGGTACTAAAATATTTAATTGCGTTGTTTGATTATTATTTGTTCTTTGTTGAGGTGAAACTTCTTTAGGCGCATGAGGGGTAAAATTTGAGCAAACGGTAACGCGGCAGCGTCATGACGGTCAGTAGATGGATGGGTGACCGCCTAGGAACACGTGACGTTTGTTTTTTTAACTAGTTTTTTTCTATTTTAAATTCGTTTTTTAATTAGTTTTATTTAATTAGTGTTAATTCCCAAAACCTTGTCGAACACAATCTGCCGGGCTAGCATGCGTACAACGAGATAATCTCTTGACGAGAGAGATAGATAATGTCTACATCGAGTATTTTCTCGATTACCCTAACATGCGCAATACGAGAGACATAATTCTCTTCCGAAGACAAAACGGAACGGAAACGCCATGGTAGGTATACAAAAGATATTATAATAATATTTATAATTTTAATATATTTCGTTTATCGTAGTCTTTCTAATATTGACAACGAGTAGTTTATCTTCTTAAAACGTCAAAATCACGTCAAAATTCGACAAAACTACGATAACTAAAATTTCTTGTTATCTCTTCAATTGTCGTGACGAGAAGAGTATCACGTGCACGCATGCTAGCTACTGTAGACATAAAGAGATAATACGAGAAAAGGGGTAGACAAACTTTTGTCGTGGCGCGCATGCTAGCCCGGCTGGAGTACAAATAAAACCAGTATTAGAGATGCTTCAACTTAATATATTGGATTGTTCAATAATTACACAAATGTATGTTGGCCTTATACTAACAAGAAATAATTTTGCCATCGTGATATAATCTGCTACTAGCGCTATCTAGTCGTAGACGTGGTAAACCTCGCACATAAAACTGAAACAAAAAAAAAAAAACTTAAATAATTGCAAGTTGCAGCGTTAACGATTTTTTTTTAATTAGTTTGGCAAAGAAGTTTCCCTTCTGACAGTGTACTTTGTACATACGCAATTTTTTATTGATCTTATCGCACGCACTATAAATATATTGGTTTATTGCCAGTAATAATAAATACAGTTATTTATTTTAAAGCGATTATCTATAATTAGAAACAATATTTTGACTAAAAGTTTGTTTGTCCTTAACATTCTCGTGTCACAATTTTAGTTACAATACTCCTCCGAAATGGCTGGACCAATTTTTATAAAATTTTGTGCGCATGTCGGGTAGGTCTGAGAATCGGCCAACATTTATTTTTCATACCCCTAAGTTATAACAGGGGATTAAGGGGGTTAATAACATATATGGAAAAACAACGTTTGCGGGGCAGCTAGTATTGATATGTGGATTTAAAAAAATCTGACATCAAAGGAACATAGTTTATTGAATGAAATTTTTATTATTTTAATTCACTGAAATCAATTTGCAGTACCTACAACGTATAGAGAAATTCTGTTTAAAATTCAGTGAAATTTTATATATTTAAAATCCTGTATTTTAAATGGAATGCGTTGCACGTCTTATAAATGATTACACAAAAGTGATCACTATTTTATTTAAGCCTTTAAGCTGAACAAAATATTTTTTATAAATAAGTTAAATTAAATTTTGTATCTCAATTTAAATAAATATTTAGCTAACGATCAAAGGAAGAGAAAAGTTTTATCTTTAACTCTGAATATTTTTAAGAGGTAGATTAAATTTTTAAGTAATATAATTAAATTAATTATGTACACAATCCTACTCATATTTAAAAAATGCTTACATCTCACATATAAAAAATCCTTCCGAAACATGTATAATGATTTTTATAGCATGTCTATTTACCTTCTTACCTTATTAGAGTAAACTTAGACCAAGTTCGATAATTTTCGAGACAAAAAAATTAGAACAAAATGAAATGGTGATTTATGGTCGGGAAGTGGGAAAGGGGGGAAATTTTAGGGTTGAAAACTGTTTATCACGCTATTCAGCAAACTACGATTCCTATTGAAAAAAAGTTAAATGACAGGCATTCAGGAATAGATTGTTAAAATTGAAATGCTTTTAAAGTATATAATTATGTATTACAAAATTTTCTGTGGCATATAATTATGTAATTAAATTTTAATAAATCAATTTTCGTACCGAAAATAATTTGTTGTTTTCTATATATCGCGGAACCCCTTATGATGTAGACAGGTATCATAAATTGAAACGATAATCGTCATTCTTGGTAAGCAAATTTATGATCACCTTATCGTAGCGTAGTAACAAGAGTTTTATTTTTGTCAAGTTTAATGGCAATCCCCTTTAAATTTAGTTTGATTATAATGTTAGAATTTTCTTGTCTTTTAGGTAAATGTTACTTGATGTTAAGGAACCAGAAAGCTATCAAATCTGTCATGTGCTAAAACAATTATTGTTACAACTCTTAAGTTCTGAGTACACACACACTACACTACAGCCTATCACAGTCCACTGTTGGACATAGGCCTCCACAAGTTCGCGTCCGACATTATGACGTGAACTCATGTGTTTTGCCCATAGTCACCACGCTGGGCAGGCGGGTTGGTGACCGCAGGGCTGGCTTTGTCGCACCGAAGACGCTGCTGCCCGTCTTCGGCCTGTGTATTTCAAAGCCAGCATGGATGGTTATCCCGCCATCCATCGGCTTTTTAAGTTCCAAGGTGGTAGTGGAACCGTGTTATCCCTTAGTCGCCTCTTACGACACCCACGGGAAGAGAGGGGTGGCTACATTCTTTAGTGCCATAACCACACAGCACGTAAGTTCTGAGTATTGTAGTTGAATCATCGTAGTCAAAAGTAAATAATAACTCATTAATTAATTAATATGAACAGGTTCCAACAGTGCCAAAACAGCACGAGCGATGTCGCCAATGTCACGTAGAATAGAAGAAAAGAAGGAAATTAAATGATGCGGTTGAGATTACATCCTTAATCGAACTCTGATTAACAATATAAATAGTAAGTATTTTATAATTACAACTAGCTTCTGCGCGTGACTTCATCGGCGTGGACTCCGCTCCTTTTAGTCTTAGCTTGATGATATATAGCCTATATATTATAGCCTTCCTCGATAAATGGGCTATCTAACACTGAAAGAATTTTTCCAGTAGATCCTGAGACCAGTAGATCCTGAGATAAGCGCGTTCAAACAAACAAACAAACAAACAATCAAACAAACAAACTCTTCAACTTTAGTATAGATAACTCAACTGTAACTCTCTTATAAGTCATTTGTTCCTTCAACGCTAAGAATATATGGGCGCAAATCGCTAATAATTGGCAACTATTGATATTTATGTTTCAGTTTATAGATTAAAGTGAATATATTATTATTAAAGAAATATCTAAAATATAATGACTTATATATTAAATGAAATATATAAGTTATTTGTAAACATAAAACCATTATTTATTGAGATCTTATATTTAATAGACACTGTTTAGTGTTTCGATTGTTTTGTTTTTAATTAGTTTGCCAAAGAAGTTTCCCTTCTGACATAATTATTATGTACTTTGTACGATGACAAAATTAAATGTACTTTGTACGAACGCAATTTTTTTTTATTGAAATCCACACTTCTTTCACGTTATGATTTAGAATCATTGTAAATATAAAGTTACAAAATAAATTGAACCTCATTTTCTTCCTATATAAATAGAAATACGTTCTTGATCACAGACTATCTTAAAAAGTTTTCAAAGCGACCGAGTTCATCCGACCGTATGAATGTTCATCTCGTATACGCATCGTTGATCATCAGTTAGGAACTTGATAGATCCTTTCCCGTTCGAGATTTGCTACGGAAATTTATTTTATAATAATATTTACTTGAAGCTTTATACCAATATGTATATATTTTTTATATCAAGATCACCATTCAGCCTGTAACGTCCCACTGCTGAGCATATGCCTCTTCACTACATATTATAAAACAAAGTCGCTTCCCGCTGTCTGTCTGTCTGTATGTATGCTTAAATTTTTAAAACTTAATTGAGGTAGGGCACAGCAGGAAATTTCCTGCTCAAAATATGGAGCAGCCCGACTGGGGTAGTACCTCGACCTTACAGAAGACCACAGCTAAATAATACTGTTTTCAAGCAGTATTGTATTCCTGTTGGTGAGTAAGGTGACCAGAGCTCCTGTGGGGATTGGGGATAGGGTCGGCAACGCGCTTGCGATGCTTCTGGTGTTGTAGGCGTCTATAGGCTACGGTCTTACCATCAGGTGAGCCGTACGCTTGTTTGCCAACCTAGTTACATAAAAAAAAAAAACTTCGCAATGGATTTTGATGCGGTTTTCTTTAATAGATAGAGTGATTCAAGAGGATAGAAGATAATACATGCATAATATAGTAGAGGAACACTGATAGGTTTAACAACCGTGCGAAGCCGGGGCGGGTCGCTAGTTTTGAATATAGATAAAGGATCGGAACCTAGTCTTCTTCTTATGTTTCACTGCGGGTTGACGGTATATTTTCTGAAGAACGATCACTATGAGGTGTATATAATTACAACCGGGACCGACAGCTTAATGTGCTCTCCGAGGAACGATGAGTAGACCCATAAGGACAGATATCCAAAACGAAAAGAAATATTTGTAGAAAAACAAAATATCACTACACTAGAGTGGTTGTATATTTTTATGTACATATTTTTTGTAACTTTGTATTACTAATAATAATAATAAAGTAAATTTTTCAGACATTATTGGTTCATTTTTTCGAAAAATACAAGATTCCATTACCTAAGTTTCAAGATAGCTAGAACTCCTGGGGAGAGTATAGGGTCGGCATGGCGTTTGTGATGCTATTGGTGTTGCAGATGTCCATATACTAGTTGTATACCTCCACAAATTTAACGAACTATATTTCATTGCGATCATGCTTCAAGGCCGTCAAAATACAACAAGCAAATAATATATTTTTTGCTAACACACTGTCACCACTACATAGCATAAAACAAAGTCGCTTCCCGCTGTCTGTCTGTTCCTATATAAATGCTTAGATCTTCAAAACTACGCAACGGATTTTGATGCGGTTTTCTCTAGTAAATAGAGTGATTCCAGAGGAAGGTTGGTATGTATGTATAATACATGCATAATATAGTAGAGGACCACTGATAGTTTTTGCAACCGTGCGAAGCCGGGGCGGGTCGCTAGTTAAGTATAAAACAAAACAATATACAACATCTAGTATGAGTTTGATCTCTGCTTTGAATCTTGATGTTATAATCTCTATATTAATTTATAGAAATATTATTCATATGTATATTTATAAAAAAATGTAACTACATCAGTTGGCTATTACCCATAATTAACGTGACCAGACGTCCCGTTTTGAACGGGACCGTCCCGTTTTTCGGTCGTGTGTCCCGGTGTCCCCGAAGATATCCCTGGGACGCAAAATTGTCCCGTTTTCTTGAAATGGAGCGAAAATTTTGTGTATTTAGTTGGATAAATTTAGAGTACAGAACAATAAACAATACTAAACATAACTTTAAAACTATTCGACTCGACAGGCAACAGCTTTCGATTAAAAAAGAACCGTCAAATTGGTACACCCAGTAAAAAGTAAAGGGGTAACAAACAAAAAAGAGTCGAATTGAGAACCCCCTCCTTTTTTGAAGTCGGTTGATAAATAAATAAATCTGATAAATTAAAAAGGCTGATGTCCCGTTTTGAGTCGAAACAAAAATGGTCACGTTACCCATAATACAAGCATTAAGTTGCTTACCATAGGAACAGATGGCTGTGTGTGTCACATCTTACGACTACTAAATCCGCAAATGTTCAGAATTTGTCATCTTTTTTAAGGACTTTAGCTTTTCGTTTCCATTTTAACTGCCATTCATTGGTATAAATAATATATATATAATATAATATATATATGGTCTTATCGCTACATCTTTCATCGTTTTAGAAATTGAAGTACGTGAAACTTATATAAAGAAAGACGTAATTTTAAAATGCTTTAAATAGCCTTACCTACTTTTTTACTCTGTATGTGAATTCATATTAATAAAAGTCGCATAATATAGAAATAATGAAATTTTAAGTAGTACCTACCTATTCAATACTATTTTGTGAATTCCAAATATTAACAAAAATACTATCTATCGTAAATGTTTATTATTTATGCTGCTATTAACAATTTAAAGAAGTATTATATGTAAGTTAGGTGTAACTATTAATGCATTAATACATTAAAATGTTCTGTCTAAAACTAAATCAATATTCGTTCCGTAAACTAGGTTCTATCACATTAGTAACATCTGGTTATTTTTTTCTATAATAACGAAACGCGCAAAATCTCTTTAAGTTCGTTAAACGGCCGCCACGTGCAAGCCCTAACGTTTTATGGACGATGTAATGAAATTTTACAGTCGGAAGTAATTCTGGACCTCAACAAAAACACTGAAATATTTTTATATGGACAAAAAACACTCTTCTTTTACGACTATTTGGAATGTATAACGATATCTTAGTTTTTATAAAAATCCTTTACGTTTTTTTTTGAGTGTTTTTCGCTGTTCCCTGCTTTTTGAGGACGAAAATACACTTGGAAAAAAAACTTCTAGTCATTTACAGCATTGGTCGTGTATCTCATCATAATGTAATGGCATTAATATGTAATTTATACAAACGGTAAAAAAGCGTATCGAAAACTCGTACCACTGATATTTGTACCATTGATATTTTCTTTTGCAATCCGACTGAAAAATTCCTCAACCGTACAAAACATCACAGTTAAATAATACTGTTGTCGAGTAGTGAATGAATAAAGTAGTCACAACTCAGAACAATACACTGCATTTCCAAAATATTTCATATCTATGAACTTTTTACTTAATAACAAAAATGCATACATTATTTTCATGACAAGTTTTGATCATACCATACCATCCAACTAATCTGCAATAACTTCGAGAGGGAGGTCGATAGGAGGATTTGGTTGGGCTAAGCGTCGTTTGTCGGGATTCGTCAAGTCTTCACTTCGAAGATTCTGCAATGTTTGAAGACAAAAGTCTTCGAGCAATGCGTCCTACGTGTATTAATATACAGAGCCGAGACGTGGACACTGACGAGGGGACTAGTCCACAACCTTAAAGTCGCTCAACGTGCGATGGAACGGGCTATGCTTGGGGTCTCTCTCAAAGATATGATCAGAAATGATACTATCCGTGAAAGAACGAAAGTAACCGACGTAGCCCACAGAAGTAGCAAGTTGATGTGGCAGTAGGCTTTTCACTTGTGCCGCAGGACCGATGGCCGATTGACCCGCTTGTTAACAAACGCAGAGTAGGACGTTCTCCGGCCCGCTAGACCGACGATCTACGTACTTAAGATTGCCTGGAGGCTGGATGAGGATTGTGCAAAATCAGGATGATTTTATTAGGTCTCTTTCCAGCGGTTAACTGCGTTAGGGTAGTGTGAATGTCTTCAGTATATATTAAACTAGCGACCCGCCCCGGCTTCACACGGTTGCAATGCTGACACTAAATACTATCTACAATAAAAGATACGTTAGAAACCTCTAAAATTACCAGTGTTCCTCTACTATAATATGTATGTATTATACCTACATAAAAACTTTTCTCTTCAATCACTCTATCTACTAAAGAAAACCGCATCAAAATCTGTTGCGTAGTTTTAAAAATGTAAGCATACATTCAGACAGACAGACAGCGGGAAGCGACTTTGTTTTATAATATGTAGTGATATGGTTTCTGACATCCACTCAATATGCATTTCAAGAGTTTCCAAAAAGCGGGTGCTTGTATAGTGTACTGGTTTAAAAAAAAATATTGCCTTCAGCAGCCTTACGATTTTTAATATTAAATGTTTATTGTATACAGTCGGGCTTTAAGTTACATTGTCTGTCGTTATTAAAATTTTATGAAAGACGTGATAACTATTGTTATCGATGTAGGGCGTTTCATTACGATACTACAAATACCTACATTTTTAGGGTTCAAAAAATTTTGATCGTTACTCAACAACGAAATAATACTAAATACGCAAAGTACCTAAGTCAAAATAACCTAAATACGCAAATAATGCGTTTAAACGAACACGCCATCGCGTGTTAGACGAGGCCTTTAATTAAAAATTTGTAGTTGACATAACACACATTTGATAAATATGTACTGGAAGTTTGAGTAACGATGGAATAATTACAGCTCTATTTTCGAGTACTAAATAAATTCAAATGGAGGTTGTAAAATATTTTGACGGCATTAGATATTTTTTGTGATTTTACTCGTTTTATATTTAGACTAGCTTCTGCGCGCGACTTCATCGGCGTGGACTCCACTCCTATTGGTCTTAGCGTTATGATATAATATAGCCTATAGCCTTCCTCGATAAATGGGCTATCTAACACTGAAAGAATTTTTAAAATCGACCCAGTTGTTCCAGAGATTACCGCGTTCAAACAAACACATAGTAGCGTAGCATCAATGAAGAATGTTTCAAAATCGGGTTTTTTTTTTCCTTTTGAGAGCTTCCGCTGCGTAAACGGCAGAATTGGTCCTATTCCACGCGGACGATGTCGCGCGCAGAAGCTAGTATTATCATATAAAGTACAACCTTCTGCAATGTTTTCTAAGGTTGTACTTTACCATTCGGGCAGCGCTAGATTATGAGCAAGATATTTCCTAATGTGCTTAACCTTAACAATTCTTTGTTAGTTCTTCACTTTCATGATTCGAATTGTATCCTAAATATACACAACATATTGTGTATATTATACTATTAATTATATTTATTACTAGCTTCTGCGCGCGACTTCGTCGGCGTGGACTCCGCTTCTATTGGTCTAAACATGATGATACATAGCCTATAGCCTTCCTCGATAAATGGGCACTACTAACACTGAAAGAAGTTTTCAAATTGGGCCAGTAGATCCTGAGATTAGCGCGTTCAAACAAACAAACAAACAAACAAACAAACTCTTCCGCTTTATTATATTAGTATAGATAACAAAAATAACATTCCAAAAATATATATATATATATATGTAGGAATCAGAAGTGAGGAGAGGATGACGGATGGCCAGAATAGTTAATTAGCAATGTAATTTAACACAAAATAGTTACTTAGTATTCAATGTACTCACCGAGCGGGCGCCGGATCTATCGCGTGGCAGAGGGACAGCTCAGAGTCAGTGCCTGGGACTTGCGACCCAAGTGTAGGGTTAAGGAGGGCCCTCCAAAGATACGTATCAAACGCTCCCCATCCACTGCTCGAGCTGCCCACGCTGTCTAACTAAATAAGTAACAATTAATTCGTGTACACAAACTAACTATTAGAAGAGTCGAGGTTAAGCTACTAGCAGAATACACAAGTGCACCGCACCACGCCAGAGCCAAGAATGCCTTAGCCGACGACAGAATGACTCGAATAATCACAGGTACTGACATACACGTCAGAACGACTCGAATAATAGAATGATTGAGGGTAGGTAAATATCAAAAACAGCGTAGGTAGCCTACACGGCCGTCCTGATGTGCGCGCGTCCTCGCGCGCTATTTATTAAAATCTTAGGTATTTGTAAGCAAAAACAAAATATCGCTCGACTATCCTGACAAAAATCTATCCAACATCTTAATATCTGATTCCGTCCAAGCTGGACATTCCGACTAGAAATAATTGGTTTCAGTTAGTAAGTCACTCAGTCACACCAGTCTGAATATGGTTAACATCATCATCATTACAGTCTTATCAATATGGTAAGTAACACTAGTCTAGTTTTACAATAGGAAAACCCCTACAATTCAAACCTGCTGATCTAAATCGTCACCCACTATAGAAGGTGAGATTCCAGCAGCGCATCACTCATCATTACAAACAGTCTGGTCTTCAGTTAGTTCTCTCAACAACAAACAAGCATGTTGGACCGGACGGGTGTGTCCTCACAGCCAACCGCGGATGGTATGACCCGGACGACACTGTCCTTTCGACCAACCTAAACCAACAGTATGGCCCGGACGGGTGCATCCCTTCAACTAACCGCGCACGGTATAGCCCGGATGGCACTGTCCCTTCAACCAGCACAAACCAACAGTATGGCCCGGACGGGTGCATCCCTTCAACTAACCGCGCACGGTATAGCCCGGATGGCACTGTCCCTTCGACCAGCACAAACTAACAGTATGGCCCGGACGGGTGCATCCCTTCAACTAACCGCGCACGGTATAGCCCGGATGGCACTGTCCCTTCGACCAGCACAAACCAACAGTATGGCCCGGACGGGTGTATCCCTTCAACTAACCGCGCACGGTATAGCCCGGATGACACTGTCCCTTCGACCAGCACAAACCGACAGTATGGCCCGGACGGGTGTATCCCTTCAACCAACCGCGCACGGTATGGCCCGGATGACACTGTCCCTTCGACCAACTCAAACCAACAGCATGGCCCGGACGAGTGTATCCCTTCAACCAACCGCGCACGGTATGGCCCGGATGACACTGTCCCCTCAACCAGCGCAAACCAACAGCATGGCCCGGACGGGTGCATCCCTTCAACCAACCGCGCACGGTATGGCCCGGATGGCACTGTCCTTTCGACCAGCGCAAACCAACAGTATGGCCCGGACGGGTGCATCCCTTCGACCAACCGTGCACGGTATGGCCCGGATGGCACTGTCCTTTCGACCAATGCAAACCAAAAAGCGTTCTCACCTACTAATCAGCTCTGTCTAGTTCAGCGTGAATTTCTACATCGTGTAAGAGTCATGAGATCAAGTCAAGTCAAATAGTCATGATGATTGTTCGTAGGTCGAAAACATTATAGAACTTAGTCTCTTCCTCAGTCTTACCAGGCAAAAGTTACACAAGTTAGTACTACTACTACTACTAAATCGGTTCTACTAATCACTTAGTACTTATTACATACTCGTAGTTTTATTTGCCACCTTTGTTTCTTAAAGTTATCTCATTTACTGAAATCAATTGTCTCTTTGTTTTTCATTTTACCATTCATCTCTTAAGTACTGTCGTTAGTTCTGTAAACATCAGCTTGTATCATAATGTTGACAGGTTCAGATCGCACAAAATACGAGTTGGCAGACAGTATCATAGTTGTTACAAATAGTATCAGATGTAGCAGTCATAGTATCAGAGTTGGCAGTCATAGTATCTGAATTATTCTGGGATTGCTTATTATCCAAAATCGACAGTGCTCTTTGGCATAACTGAAAGCCATTAAAACCAAGAATTAACTAATTATTACCAGAATAGACCAGTATAGGTCAGTGTGGACCGGTTTCACCTCAATTAATAAACTATATAAGTAACAAAGGACAAGTCACGACCATCCTGCTAGCACACGCCCTTGTGTGATGGTTAACCTGGAGTAGAAGAAAGGTCACAACAGTACTTTATACTCAGTCAAACTCTACGTAAAAGGGGAAAGTAGATAAACTCTACGCTCAAAACTTAGTTTGCTTCAAGAACTTTACAATAATCTGAATCATAATATTGTCATTAAACCAATTATAACTAATCACTTCACTCAAATACCACAGCCATGTACCATCAAAATCATCACAGCCAAAACTATAGACGTACTCTACTTCGACAACAAGCTTGCGAAAACCTCGAGTAAAGACTTCTAACACCACGGCTCTCTAGGCGAAGAGTAATCACAGTACATGTGTCAGTCACATACATCTCAGTACGCATATCAATCGAATGGATCACCCGTGTCAGTCACCTCTCGTGACTACACGCTACGGTCAGAGTTAAAAGCACAACGCACACCCATGAACTCTTGGGTTGCCCCAAGAGAGACAACTTCTACAGGGCTACGACTACTAAATTCTAGACTAGACTGGTCACTGGTTGAACACATTACAGTCGATAGAGTTGATCAATCGAGTTTCTCCCTCTACTTAAACTTGAACATCATCATTATCAACAAGATCATAAATTACATCAATATCGTCTGGTACATGACGTGCTGGCATTTTTTTTAACCTTTCGTGAGCAAATTTGTAGGTACGTTGACAATTTAAGCTTTAAGGGTATACCGATTACCTTCGAGAACTTTTATTACGTGAAAAGGGCCTCAATATTTCGGATCAAGTTTCGTTTGATTACGCTCCTCATTTTGTAACAGAACAAAATCGCCAAAGATATTAAAAAGCCTAGCTGTCTCTATGAAGGAATTATCGAAATCATACAGTTCCATTTACAACCCTTGCTTCGCAAAGTTACTCAACAATTTTTAGCATAGATGGAAACATAAGAATTTCAACAGTTACCTACAACGACTGCCTTAAAATGTACTACTCACGCGTTAGTGTCATTTAACTTTAAAACGCGTGGTTAATAAAGTCGAAATCAAGTTAGAAAATCACACACCTGTCTACTTATTTATTTAACAAACTAGCTACGTAATTAACTAAAATAACTAATAACGGAACAATTAATTTTTTTTTTAACTAAAAATATTTCATTAAATCGATTGAAATTTCTTCTTAACTAAAATCGATTTCAAATCAAATTGGTAACGTGTGAGGGAGTCACTAATTTCAAATTTTCTTGAACTGTTAAAAGAAAACAAACGAATATAGTAAGAATTTTCAATAGTTACCTACTCATAAACAAAATTATTAATCTTAGCTGACCTACCTATAACTATTGTTGTAATAGGTTTACGATTGTACCAAGGTGTTATCAATTAACTCTCTGTAATTTAAACGTTCTTAAACAGAACAACTAAAACAACTTTTAAACAGTTTAAATAAATCCATCAAAGGTAGAAAAAGACTAAAACCCTCAAAGAAACACTCATTTCTCACTTCAAATCTATAGTTCACGATACACACTTTTAACTATATCAAATTAATTATTATTATCACAGTAATCACTTATACGTCACGTAATAATTAAAACTACGTAATTAAACAATAACTGCTTATTCACTTGCAAATTACAAGAATCCCGCCAATAGATGATAAAAATGGTGACTGACTAAATCAGAAAATTAGTATTAACTATTCGGAAGATGGCGTCTTTAATTTTACGCTCTTTCGGTACTTCGACAAATAATATTAGTTAAAATATCGTGTAAGATATATCGTGTAACAAACACAAAAAAATATTCGGGTAATCGGAAATACTCAAGCTAAGACGATATTAACACTTTATCACAAACAAGTGGGTAACCACAAAAACTTTAACAACCTAAATACTACAACTACGCTCGCAGCATTTAATATTTTAACTTTGAACTGAGTTCAGAATACTACAAATTACAATTATTTAAAACTATCCTATGGAAACAGTTCTAGTTTCCGAAAAATAGCTTCGATACCGTAAGCGAAGAGAGTCATTAAAGTGAGGGTGGACCTTGTCGCGAAATATGAAAAATGAGTATTCACTCTTAAAAACTCGGATAGTACGCAACGAATCGGTTCGATACGCTTTGCCTTTCGCTAGATCTGGACCTAGAACGCGCTGCAAGCTGGCACTACAATCACACTCACAATCTAATATTGTAACTGAATCGAAATAAAAACAGAATCGAAAAATCTATTAGCAAAAATCATTAACTATAAAATTAAATTCAACAAATAACACTGAATAAAACCCTTGTACACCGATAAGAACACAACAGAACGACCGAAAAGAACTAAAATATCGATGTACCTACTTATCACCACGAAATATTGCAACTTAATTGCACACTGCTTATTGTTCGGCGCACGGCTTTCGCGATGTGGGTCGTTGAGGTTGCATCCCACTTCTGATGTAGGAATCAGAAGTGAGGAGAGGATGACGGATGGCCAGAATAGTTAATTAGCAATGTAATTTAACACAAAATAGTTACTTAGTATTCAATGTACTCACCGAGCGGGCGCCGGATCTATCGCGTAGCAGAGGGACAGCTCAGAGTCAGTGCCTGGGACTTGCGACCCAAGTGTAGGGTTAAGGAGGGCCCTCCAAAGATACGTATCAAACGCTCCCCATCCACTGCTCGAGCTGCCCACGCTGTCTAACTAAATAAGTAACAATTAATTCGTGTACACAAACTAACTATTAGAAGAGTCGAGGTTAAGCTACTAGCAGAATACACAAGTGCACCGCACCACGCCAGAGCCAAGAATGCCTTAGCCGACGACAGAATGACTCGAATAATCACAGGTACTGACATACACGTCAGAACGACTCGAATAATAGAATGATTGAGGGTAGGTAAATATCAAAAACAGCGTAGGTAGCCTACATATATATACATATTATTTATTTAATTGAACTGTATAAATATGTTGTTGTTGACGCAAGAAAATTCAAAACCTTCTCTCAGGGTAAATACAGAACGAAAGTTTGGAAGTAAATTTCACTTTTTTTGTTTATTCATTCTAAAGTGTTGCCAAAGATGGTCCCATTGGCTTTATCTCGAGTGCATAAAATACAAGACCTTCTTTGTATTTTAATTATTTGGAGCTTTTCCCACAATGTTGAGTGGTTCCGTTATTTTAATAGATTTTGCCACTTCTATATATATATACCTTATTAATGTAAAGGGGGTTAATGTTAATTCGGGTGAAAAACAGTTAAAATTAATTTTTAAATCAAATTCGTATTATTTTTATTTTTTGTGTTACCCACACACGAGGAAATTATAAACATTTTAAATCATATTAAATTTTTTCGATCTAGCGGCATTTTTTTAAATGAAATGTTACATTAAACTATAACATTTAAAGAATATTATGTACAAATAGAGCAATGGTAGCAATTATTTGGAAACGTCTCTCAGAACAAAGTTGTTTTGCGGTGCCCCTCATAACTCGCTGGTACATCGTGCTAAATTAGACGATCAAAGTTCTTTTGTTACGTAATGGTTTTTTCGGGTGACGCTGGGAGGGTTTTTCCGAATTTCAATTTTTTAATTTTTGGGAATACTTAGAAGTGCAAAATGCGATAATTTCGAAAACAAAAACAACTCTCATTATTGTAAAACAAACCTTTCTTCCTTTTCACTGCGTTCCAGAGCTATGTTCTGGACAACTTCTAACATCACGGCATTTGCAATTTCAAGATACTTATCAAATTCGATTTAGAGCCTGAATTCTCAGATGCATGTTTCACACAACTATGCATAGCCAAAACTTGGAATTTAATACAAAATTCTCTAAACTTTATAACATGTGTTTGAATAATTGAATTTTGCAATGTATTTCACTATATCTGACTATGCTATTAAAAATGTAAGCAGTAGTCAGTTTTTAATTTCATAATATTTTGTCTTTTTTCTGTGAAAAAAAACATACTACTATTATTATAGGTACGAGTACATTTAAACCAAAGTCAATAGTAAAAATATCTGCATGAACCATAAGTCATACAGATTACACTTATAACAATATCAAAATATCAAAATAAAAATAAAAAATATTCAAAAAGGCTTCAAAAGTACATACGAATCGTCATATTACAAATTATTTTCAATTTTAATTATTGTTAAAATTGAAGCTATTACCTATTCAGAATGTAGATTCTGCAGAGATGAATCGGCAAGAAACTCGTCAGTTACATTTAAAAAAAAACTGTTTTCATATTTTGGTAATATCTTGAATGAAATGCAACATCACTAAATCTACACATCCTTGTAATTGTACTTAAAACAACATAGCTTGATCTCTGGGACAGCTGTCAGTAATATGAAGTTCTGAGTTTAACAGTACGGACAAACGTACCAGTCAATTTCATACTTTATGGGCATGTTGTAATTAACTCAGCATGCCCATAAAGTATGACATTGACTGGTACGTTTGTCCGCACTGTTAAATTCAGAACTTCATAGGCGCGATTTTACTTACATCTGTCCCAGAGATCAAGCTATGTTTTTTTTTAAGTATAATATAATTCTGTACCGAATAATAATACTTTTGCTATATTATATACGAGTATACAAGTGTATCAAATATCACCAAGCAAGTTTCTTATCATTATTCTAAACAATATCTCAGTAGTTAGTAAGTTTTATGGAACATATTCTTAGTACAAAACTTTTACTATTATAGTCTTAAAAGTACGCAATTTATGGGGTACTTATAATACTCCGTAGGTTACATTATACTTACATGAGAAATATTCACAGACAAGTTGACTTTGAATAGATTTTACATTGTTTCTTTGTGAGCTGCATAGTTTGTTCCAGTTTGCTCGGCAATGCGAATCTAAAGAAAATTTTACATAATAATTAAATCGTTACCCATAAGTTAGGTTTGCAGTGACCTTATGACATTTGACATTTACATCATGTAATGTCAAATGTCATAAATAGAAAAAATATTATGAAGACTCATGAGTACTTGAGACTTCATGTGCGAACTGTGGAATGATCTCTTGAGGTTTTTTTGAGCGCTAAAATTTGAGGGTAATGCACCTGCAACTGCAGGGGTGCTCGTTTGAGCAGACATAATATTGTCTTGTAAAATATAGCACTCCTTGTTATAAAATAATAACAAAAAATTGGAAATGGAAAAATCTTATCAACCTGTGAATTTAATCCTTATCAAAACGTGTATTATATTTGCAATACAAAATTTATTTTCAAAAAATGCCAAATATATGTTCATTATTAACCTTTGAAGCTGCTAAATTCTATAAGCTTTCAAATATGGCATTAATATTGTTCCTCGACGCGTGTTTCGTGTGTACTGAACATCGTAAAGCGAAAATTTATAATGAAGTACGTTTCAACATCGCTTTATTAAAATGACTTGATGGAAATGAAGAATGACAATACAGTTCCCTTTGAAGTTGTGAAATAAAAAGTCAAATAATAGAGACATACTCTACATAGGAAAAATCATATGAGTTGAATGAAATGTATTTTCAAAATGATATTACTGTCACATACGTATAAGAATACGAGTTACGTAAAAAAGATAACGTAATCGCACACTACACACTTCATTCACAAAATGATATTGTTACGTGTTAGGGTTCGAACGATTTGGAGAGAAAGACCTTCTGACTCTTTCAGAGACTTTATTCACTAGCACTAGGTCCGACACAAGCACTAGGTACAAACGCTACGCACTAAGTACAAGCACTAAGCACTAGGTACACTCACTAATCACTAGGTACACTCACTAGTCACTAGGTACACTCACTAGGCACTAACAATGTCCGAGGTCGTAGCCAATGTCGTAGGTTTCCGCTGGTATCACTTCTTGATCACTAGTCTTCACTTCGAAGTCGCTTCGTCGTTAGCTCAAACTGAACTGACTCCGCTCGGCCTCCCGCGGCCTTTTTATACCGGGCCGAGCCTACTCCCAGACAATTCTAGAATGTTCGTGCGTGTACTCGATCTTGAGTTTATTCACCCTATATAAGTCCTCTAGCGCCATCTAGTATTGAGTGGATGTTTCACGTTGTCTTTGTAACAAAGTGGTTTGTACAGCACACAACGTGGTTCCTCCGCTCCCCGCTAGATGGCGCAAGCTCCTTTAATTTGTGTACTCGTAACAATATAAATAATATACTCGTATTATTGCTACTTTGGGGGAGCGAGGAACAGGGTGTGAAGTTCCTCACTCACCGTCACAAAGGTAGGATCCTCCAACCAGATGGGCGTTGTGTCTGGTGGGATACTGCCCCGACGGGTTGTTGTCGGGTTCTTATATATATCGTTCAATCGCTCTGATAGCTTTGATAGCACGATGTAGAATCTTCAGTGTTATGTTTCACTCTTTATAAAACCAATTTAGAAAATTTATTTTCGTTAGGTCTATAAGTAAATTAACAAAAATTGAACTACACTCTATAATTATGCAGTTATGTGCAAAGGCGGATAGAGGGGGAAGGGGTCATGAGGGTCACGACCTCCCCCTGGGCTAGGTCCAGGACCTTGGTGGACCACTAATTAAAATTTTTAAACAATATTTTTATATATTTTTTTTGTCACAATATAGATATTTTTAAGTACAGTACTTACATACATTAATAAAATACCTAATTTTACCTGTATCTATTGTTATCAAAATTAAACTAAAACTTCTTGTGACTTGACCACGACTATGTGACCCACCCCTGGCGCCAAAGCTGGATCCGCTTTTGGTTATATGTTCAATGTTCATGTCATTATAGGTCTATTGAAAACACAAAAGCTTCTAATTATTACACTTTGACTCTGAAATTATTAAATAATGTTTGAGGCATATAATCTAAATTTCATTATGTTATTTCTACTAAGGAGTAATTGTAATTTATTGTATATTTCGAATTAAAAACCAACATCTTTTTATTAGCGAAATAAAACTTTGTTCTGAAGTACGCCGCAGGGCACTACGCAAGGGTTTCGGGAAACGTAAAGTCTTTATACATAATTATATCATTTCATTGTACACACGTACGTTTTTCGAAACATAAATACACTCGTTTTTAGGGTTCCGTACCCAAAGGGTAAAAACGGGACCCTATTACTAAGACTTCGCTGTCCGTCCGTCCGTCCATCCGTGTGTCTGTCACCAGGCTGTATCTCAAACACGGCTATAGCTAGAGAGTTGAAATTTTCACAAATTATGTATTTCTGTTGCCGCTATAACAACAAATACTAAAAACAAAATAAAATAAATATTTAAGGGGGGCTCCCATACAACAAACGCGATTTTCTTGCCTTTTTTTGCTCTATATCAATAATGGCAACAGGTAGGCACTTGAAATATTCACAAAATACTCAGTTCTATTTTTACTTTAATAATAAATAATAAAATTAAAATAAAATTAATATTTAAGGGGGGCTCCCATACAAAAAAACGTCATTTTTGCCTATTTTTGCTCTCATACAACAAAAGTGATTTTTTTAGCCGCTTTTTGCCCGATATTAAAATCAATGTACCTAGTCAATGGTACGGAACCCTTCGTGCGCGATTCCGACTCGCACTTGGCCGATTTTTTTTTATTCCATCTTTTGATTACGGATTATACCGTAATTAAAAGGTAATAAAAAATTTCATTTCACTTTATTTTTATTTATAATCTATACAATACAAATAAATAAAATTGGAGTGTCTGTTTGTAATATTAAAAGAACCGCTTTTTACTAAATGCATATGGATGTATACACGGTACATATACCAAAATGACAGTCTTTAAAATTTTTGTCTGTCTGTCTGTTTGTTCCGGCTAATCTCTGAAAGGGCTGGACCGATTTTGACGGGACTTTCACAGACAGATAGCTGATGCACCTAATAATTAGTAACTTAGGCTACTTTTATTTTTTTTTAAACTGAACAACATTTTTTTGTTACATTCCACGCGGATGAAGTTGCGGGCAGAGCTAGTCTTTATTAACGTTGTTAGGCGTAGTAAAACAGTTTATTTCTTTGGGTAAAAAAATACTTTTTATAATTACTATAATTAAAATTCTGTAATGTATTTAACGACTAAGATAGCCATTTAGATAAGCTTCACCTCAGTTCTAAATGTATTTGAATCTACGAGCGTACGTCCTGTAGCCATAACAATAGCCTATTACAGTCGTTACAGAACGTATGATAGGACATGTAAATGTCTAATGTACCTTAGTTATGTTGAAAACCAATTTTTGTTTAACATTTGTTATTCACATTTGCGGTTCGATTACAGTTCCTCCATACAAACTTTTGACTGTCTTTTAAATTAATTAATTGTCCCGATTTGTCACGAAGGTGCCGACTATGAAAGTTTCCGATTTCTAACTTTTTTGCATCAAAATAAATAATATAAATAAATACTTTTAACATACACACTCAGTCACCTGTTCCTAGGGTAAGCAACTTAATGCTTGTGTTATACCCTACAGGTAACAGTCGAACGATATAGCTGTATTTTTTTTTCGATAAACTTTCTTAAAAATGATACATATAATAGATCCAGACCTTGGAGCAGAAACATACTTAAATTAGTAGAATAATATTCTTAAGAATGTGAATAAAAAATTAGCTGATTGGTTTATTTTAAATATTAACATGAATTTAGATCATATTATTGCTGATAATAAATTTCTTTAAATCAGTTAGGGCAAATTTAATATCAACAATTAAAAAAAATTTGTTGAGATCGGCAGTCACGAAACCATCTAGCTTATTTTGTTCTAAATTTAAATATTATTGGACCTAACTAGTGATTACATCATGTTGCTACAACAAGGTTGCCTAAAAAATACATAAAGTTAGCCTCTACTCTCGTTTATGCTCGAGTGAATTTAATTTATGCCACTTTTTGCTTGTATGGACTTAGTTTTAAGTCATTGATACCTAAAAGCGTAAAAAATCAAAAAATGAAATGGCAAAACAATTCGAAACTAACAGTAGTTTTTATCGGCCACTTCTTACGTACCATTCAATGGCCCTCAAAAGGATCACATAAAAGCACAAACGGCCAGACCACAACAAACATATATGACCTATAAAAATTGTGTTTGCTCGCAAACGAAAAAAAAAACCGACTTCAATATTACATCGACAAGTAATACAACGTAGGTAGTCGAAAAAGTAGTCAAGTAAATACGCGTTATCAAAGATTACTCAAAAAGTTGTAATCAAATCTCGATGAAATTTAAATGTGACAACATGGTAAGCATCAGCTTTCGATTAAATTAAAAATCATCAAAATCGGTACACCCAGTCAGTTATGCGGTATAATACAACGTAGGTCGACGAAAAAATAGTCAAGTAAAAACGCATTATTAGATATAGCTCGAAAAGTCCTCGTTAGATCTTAAATAAATTTAAATGGGACCCAATGGCACACACCACCTTTCGATTAAAGAAAAAAATATCGAAATCGGTCCACCCGGTCGGTTAAAAATGTTTGTCAAGTGCGGGGATCAAACACGCCACCGAGTTCGCGCAACAAAGTTAAGTTGAAATTGTGACATTAATGTCTACATACTAAGCTGATGGAGTAAATATCCTACTACTACTTAACGGTGTCTTTATCAAAATGGGTCAACAGTTTAAGCTGTACCCATCACACAAAACGGTCTGTTCACTGTCGCATTTTCACTAATTTACATAAGTAATGAGTACCCGTGTACTCCATAACCGTTCACACGCAAGCCAGCTAAGCAAATATAGGCATCATTTTGCTTTTTTATTTTATTATCAAAATTAAAAATAACACGCGTAATCTATTTTTCCAATGGGTTTGTACAAATATTTAAAAGTTGTAATTAACTAAGATCCGTTAGTGTAATTACTTACCCACTCGCGCTGTGGAATATTAAGTGCAAATAAATACAATACGCAAATGCTCAAACAACTATACACTGATAATACTGTACAGTGTACACATCATTTCTGCTCCTTAATGACGCAGTAGAAATTATGTGTACTATGCGTATATGAGTGTTAGTTGTACACACATAATTATAGAATCAAGTTTTAGCGCCAAGAAAAACGTAGCTTACGTACAACAACAAAGAAAATAGCTCCCCATTATAAACCCTATTTATTGTAATACAATAAAGTCTCTAAAAGCAAAAAATAAAAAAATAGCTCCTCATTATAAACCCTATTTATTGTAATACAATAAAGTCTCTAAAAGCAAAAAATTAAAAAATAGCTCCCCATTATAAACCCTATTTATTGTAATACAATAAAGTCTCTAAAAGCAAAAAATAAAAAAATAGCTCCTCATTATAAACCCTATTTATTGTAATACAATAAAGTCTCTAAAAGCAAAAAATTAAAAAAATAGCTCCCCATTATAAACCCTATTTATTGTAATACAATAAAGTCTATAAAAGGGTTAGCTTATAAATTCTGACTATCAAAATCATACGCATTTTTATTTTTTCAAATTGCACTTTATTTAATGCATATCAAATGAGTTTTTATTAAATAATTATGCTATTAACCTTTTTCAAATAAATCACGAAAAAATATTTTCCAACTGAAAATAAGAAAATAATTTAAAAGAAAACTTTCTATCTATTTTACAATAGCTTGCTAAAAACTAAGCTAACATATGCGCAAACTAGTCAGAGTCTAGCGAGAGTCATAAAGAGAATGAAGTACCTACCTAATACCATAAATCCCATTTCTTGATGACAGACTTGAGTCAATAAAAAACTCATAAAACTTTCTTTCTACTCAGCAATTCAAAAACCAATCAAGTTGCTTGTCTTTACTAATACGAGCAAATTTAGGCTTTAAAACTTCGTGTCCAAAGTTTGGCAACTGGACCTAATTACTGAAACTCTACATTCCGTTCATCTAACTGTCGTAGGGCTGTTAATTTAAAAAGTAGATAGTTGAAATTTTCACCCTAAAATAATAGACGAATTTAACGTGACTTTTATTTTAAGTATATGCTTTGTGCCTATTTTTGGAAATACAAATAGGCTGTATAACATTACACCACATGTAATAGACGAATATTTTATAAAAGCAAACAGATTACTATGAACGTCAGTACCTAGCTAATCACGTGTCCTCATGAGTACCATACCATACCATAATTTACCTATAGGCACTACTATATAATAACAAACTTGAATAAATTTTATTTTTATTATTTAGCTTATTTAAAGTACAATTTTGATTCAGCCTGCAACATCCCACTGCTGGGCATAGGCCTCTTCCCATGTAGGAGAAGGATGGAGCTTAATCCACTACGCTGCTCCACTACGGGTTGGAAGATACGTTTCCTACTATGAGTAACGATCGCTATCAGGTATTTATAACAACAAAAACCGACAGCTTAAAGTGCTCTCCAATATAAGGAGGGAAGACTCACAAGGACAGACATTCAAACCGAAAATTAATATTTTATCCCGAGCGAGAATCGAACCCGAACAGCGGTGGTGTGCGCGCCGACACGGCACACGCACCACAACACCAGAACGGTTGTTGATGATAAATTACAATTTATATCTTGGACTGAAACCTGTTTATTAATAAAATATATGTATATGTAAAGCATTAAACATAACATGTCCCACGGAAGTGTGGCCCATTGAACAGAACGCTTTTATTGACACGGGTCTGACGATGAAGCTTGATCCTCCTGAAGTTTGCCCCTTTTAAAAGATACGGACGCAGGAGCAATTTCATTTTTATACTCTAAACCTGATATAAAGATTTTCAAAAAAGGAGACCCGAAATCAATGTCAAACTACAGACCAATCAGCCTCACGTCGTGCGTCTACAAGGTGTTTGCATCGACTCTACTCCGACGTCTTACTAGTATCTTAGATGAACATCAGCCAGTAGATCAGGCAGGTTTTATAAAGGGGTTTTCAACAATAGATCACATCCATACTTTGAAACTTGTCATTGAAAAATACAAAGAATACGACCTACCTCTCTATATATGCTTTATCGACTATAGCAAAGCATTTGACTCTATATTCCACAGTGCAATTTGGCGAGCCCTATCGAGGCAAGGAGTGAACCATGACTATATCATTATATTGAAGGAAATATACAACAAAAGTAAAGCTAGAATTAAAATAAATGACTATGGCTCAGTCTTTGAAATTGGGAGAGGGGTGAAACAGGGCGACCCCTTATCACCAAAACTCTTCATTGCTGTACTCGAAGAAATATTCAGAACACTTGACTGGGAAGATAGAGGGATAAACATATATGGCAACCGCCTCTCGCATTTGCGTTTCGCGGATGACATAGTACTGCTCTCGGAAGACTCAAAAGAAATGGAATTCATGATACAGTCACTCAGCAAAGAAAGCAGAAAAGTAGGTTTAGAAATTAACTGGGAGAAAACTAAATTAATGACAAATAGGCAAAACACAATTATAAAATCTGACTCAACAGAAATTAAATACGTCGAAGACTATATTTATTTGGGACATTTACTATTCTTCAAGTCATGCAATGATAAAGAAGTAGAGCGAAGAATCAAAATAACCTGGAACAAGTACTAGGCAATGAAAGAGGTATTCAAGAGTAATCTACCAGTTACATTGAAAACTAAAGCTATGCAGACATGTTTGGTGCCTTGTCTCACTTACGCCTCCCAAACATGGCCCTTGTCAACAAAACAGACTCATAAGGTCAAAGTGTGCCAAAATAGCATGGAAAGGAGTCTCCTGGGCCTTAAGCTAAGCGATAAAGTGAGAAATAAAGACATCAGGAAAATTACCAAGGTAAAAGATATAGCAAAAACCATTATGACCCAAAAATGGAAATGGGCTGGACATGTTCAAAGATCACCAGGGAACAAATGGTCCAGAATTGTAACTAATTGGTGCCCTATCCACAAGAAAAGACGGAAAGGAAGGCCATTTAAAAGATGGAGTGACGACATTGTTGCCACTGTGGGAAATACCTGGAGCAGACTGGCAAGAGACAGACTGAAATGGAAGGAAATGGAGGAGGCTTTTACCGCCAGAGCGGTCCTTACCACAGAACGCGATAACACAGTTTACTAACATTGTATACTAACAACTAGAATAACTTATTACTATTACTACTAGAATAACTTTATTATACTTTAATACTAACACTAAAATAATTTTTTAAAATAATTACTGTACACTAATAATAATATTAATATATATAATAAGTAAAATAATAATATTAATATGTATAATTACTGTATTGTGTGTAAGGAATAAATTAAAGCTATTATTATTATTAAACCTGATATAAAAAATTACAGTAAATTACAGTACCAATCACTACATATTATAAAACAAAGTCGCTTCCCGCTGTCGGTCTGTCTGTATGTATGCAGTATGCTTAGATCTTAAAAACTACGCAACTTGATGCAGTTTTTTTAATAGATAGATTGATTCAAGGGAAAGGTATCAAAATCAGAATCAAAATCAAAAATATTTTATTCAGCATAAAATTATAACAATTTCTTACTGAACGTCATGAGTCTACTACCAGTTCGGAAAAATATATATATACATATAAGTATATATGTATAATACATGCATAATATAGTAGAGAAACACTGATCATTTTTGCAGCCGTGCGAAGCCGGGGCGGGTCGCTAGTAACCTATAATAACAATTAAATAAAAAAATTAACGGTGTCATTCCATTTATTGCCGAAAACACTTTACATAATTGTATCATTTAAGTGCAAATGTAAATCTTTTTATTTGGAAAAAAAAGTATTATTATTATTATCATTTTGGAAAATAGATACTTCTAAACTGCTGAGTCGATTTTTATCAAATCTTAGTTTATATTATGACAATTTATAATATTATACTTATTTATTTATATACAATTTTTAGAAGCTTAGAACCAATGCAGGAAAACTTGCTTTCATTAAAAAAAATTGCGTGCGTACGAAGTACACATGTCAGAAGTGAAACTTCTTTGGCAAACTAATTGAAAAAGTAGGAGGTAAAGTAGGATGTATATAAATAAAAAACTAATTGAAAAAAACAACGTCACGCAGTGTTCAGGCAGTCACCCATCCAAGTACTGACCTTTCTTACAAATTTTAGGCTCATGCGCCTAAAGAAGTTTCACTTCAAAAATCCAGATCCATCAGAGCCCATCCGTTCAATATCTATGATACCCCAGATAAATACATAGACAGACAGTATCAAACTCATAACACCCCTGTTTTTCGTTTGAGCTTAACTGGCATTTTGATATGATAAGAATAAAAAAAATTAACAGATGAAACCGATCGGATCGTCTAGCGTTCTTATATAAATGTATCAACATGTTGGAACAGGGATATAGCGTTCTTATTGTTATTCGCGACGTGTGTGGGGAGATCGTATTGTCTTATTTCGAGCGATAAACCGCGTGTGGCTTTATTCGATTCCCTTGACGTTTCGACTGCTATGTTTAACATATAGGAAAGAGAACTTTAGGGGAACCTATTTTATATGCTTGAAGATAAGAACTTGGAGCATTTATCAAAATTATTGTATATAAGGCTTATACTATAAGCGTATATTTATTCGCTTCCGGGTACATTAGATGTTGCTTATCTATATATAATAAACTATGAAGATAAGAGATTTGATAGAGTTTATGATTCGTTGCTATCACTGAGTGAAACATCACTACTTCGTCTTGAGAATGGAACAGTTAAAATCGTTTAACCAAGGGGAGTAAAGTCGGAAGAGTCAAGGCGGAAAGTGAACATGACTGTGTAAAAGTACATAGCTTTCAAAAAAAATGCTACCTATATAGAGAATGTGTACACAATCATTTTACGTCAGAAATTACTCATAAACTGCGAAGGTCACTTTATAGAGGTTGTTACGTATGTCTAGGCAATTTGCTTTTTTACTGTTTTTCGTAACCAGTAGGTACACACGATAACGAAGTTATGTTAATGTTACAACGAAATAACTATTATCTATTCCCAGTGTATTTTTACAAGGTTGAATAAAAATTGAGTGAGTAACTTAACAATGAGAACCGGCACTTTGAAAATATACACAGATAACTAAACCTAATTCAAATGAAGCACAAAATTTGAAGGTGTGCATTGGGAACTCGAGATGCGGGGAAGACGATTTTGAGCCAGAAAGTGCAGAATCGACGAAAGCAGACATTACCAGCTGATGAACAGACAATCTTGTTGAACAGCCAAGCTAATTGAATAATGATAATAAAAAAAATGTTTCATCATCATCATCGTAATAGTTCGTACTGGCGCAAACGTTATGTATCCATGCATTTGTGTTCAAAAGTGGACAGATATAATGAGAGTTTTAAAACTGACTGTTAATTGAATTAATAGCTATTCCTTCAAGCTCAAATGAACATAATCATGTAAGCACACAAGTCTGTCTGTGTCATATCTGTAACGAAATCTCTCTTTAACCGCTTTCAGTTGTAAATAAAACATGTTTAAAATTTCAATTAATAACTAAGAATATTTCAACTAAGCTTCATAAATTATTGATAATAAACATTATAGTTATAAAAAAAATACCATTCAAAAACCACAAACACATGCATCTATTTTAGGAAGTCATACTTTCGCGACTGTGCGCAATATAAACAAAATACCAATTTGAATGAATCCATTATCATGGGATGGTAGCATTAATAAATAAGCTTTATGTCATTTATGGGAAAAATGTGTGTTCAGGTAGGAACAGAAATAACATAAAAACTTTATCTCCATAATATTATTAATGTTTAAGACAAAAACACTACCTTTTGCGTGAGAAAAATGCTCATAGCTCATAAAAACAACGCTATGCTGTTTAATTATGTATATTATGTGCTGCTAAATTCTGTTCTATTAGGTATATTTTACTTGTTAGACTTCATCCATTATAATATAAAATTACTAACTTACAATTTCTCTAAGTGTTCAACCTAAACAGTAAATATATTAGACAAAAATAGAGCCCATTTAAAATTTTTTAATTTAGGAGCATGTTTCAAAGACAAAAAATACCCTTGTGATGTAAACACTACAGAAATTTTATATTAAAATATTGTATTTCATTCTTGTAAATTGCTATTTTTATCTTATTACAACAAAATGTTTTATTTTATGAAAAGTAGGTACACATCAAGTGAGACAGCCCTAAAATAATTCAGCGTAAAAGTCTACGAAAGGTTTTTTTTTTCATAATCTCACACCCACTGGGATCGCGTACAGCGCTGCAGCGGTTTTATTTTAAAACTTACTTCTTTGCACGTTTTTGCAGTTATGTTACCGCCAGCAGTTAAACATTTTGGAAAAAAACTGCAATTTTGGCGATTATTTGCGATTGAATGAAATTGTTACATAGCTACATAGTTAGCTATACATATTCACAAAAAAAAATTGTCATAATTATAATATTTTTTATATTGTCATGTATATTAACGTTCCTCACCGTATTTTTTACATTAACTATGGCTTATCAACTGTTTTGTTTTTTTGTCAATTGGATACATTCATATAAACTTTAACACTTATATTCATATATCGTTACCGTTGTCATCAACGAGTGACGGCTAAATTAGTCGTTGTACGACATTGTTGCAGTTAGTATGTTATGATTCAGTATGCAAATACTGTTTGATTTTACTTTGTAGCACTCATGTATTTTTCATTATTTTATACTAGGAGTATTGAATTGTTTAATATCACTGAGTGTAACAACACTTCCATTACTCGGGAATATACGACAAAATCTTCGGCAGGATTCGAGTATAAATCGAAATATTCCATTAAAGATCTCTCATTTATCGGAAATTAGTTCGGAAATAAATATTCGAATATAGACAAATATTATTAAATTACAGGGAAATATTGAATTTTATATCTCTTACAACTGAATATTTCTATTAAATTAGTAATTTATTTTACAGTTACCTATTTGGCAGTTTTTACCCTGAGAGATGAGAGCGATAAAAACTAAAATTTTGCAAAACTTTCAAAACTAAAATTTTGCAAAACTTTCAAAATTTTAGTTTTTCGTTGCAGTAAAAGTCGTGCTTGACTTTTTTTTTGTTCAATTTTTTTTTCATATAACATCGCCATTTCTGTTTCGCCATTTATATTATAAAGTGCGTAATCTTAAGTATATAAAAACTTGTACTGAAAAAAAAACCAAATAAACGCAAAAGTATCAACAGCATCCTTACGTTGTCACGTTTATCTATGTACTTTAACAGCACCGTGTCACGGCAGTTTTTCCTTTCAAGCGGAATATTATAGGTACCTATAGAGTGGAAAACATTTAACGTTATATTACGTGACTATGATAGGGTTAAAAATTCATCTTGTACTAAAGTAAGTAAAGGCAATCGCCATAAAGAATTCAATGTGTCTCAGAAGAAATTCAGACACGTGTATTGATACCCGCCAACCGCAGTGGAGCAGCGTGGTGGGATCAAATCCAAACCATTTTCTTTTGTTTGAAGTAGTGACTATTGCTTAATTGTGGGACATTTATTTATTTATTCAAGTAAACTACAATATCATAGAACAGACTGTTTTAATTTGTTCAGTGTGTTTAATACCTTCCATAATAATTATCTCCTATTTTATTTCACCCTTTACCCTTGCATGATTCACGATTCTACATATATAGGTACACTTTAGCTATCTTGACCATCCCAAGGGACTTGTAATAGTTTTGGGATAAAAAATGTTTAATTTTCACTAGTTTTATCGTGATAACAAACTAGGACGATATTGTCAATAATGACCAGTTCAACACTGTATCTATGAATTTGCTTACAAGAAATAAAATTTTGACGTGACTTCCATACAAATTGCTTCAAAAACCTATTACGTTAACTACGTACGTTACTAAACCTAGTAAGTTACTCAATGGTTAAAAAACAGTTTAGTTATATGGCTTGAATATTGATTGCAGAACCAATACTTACTTTTTTAATATTTTCAATATACAGGATTTTGTCTTTTACAGTTTTGTTATAAGTTAAAATTTACATAAGTTATACGTAAGCTGTTTAAAACAACTAAATAGGCCGATATTTATAAAATAAACAAACTAAGTTTTACTCAGTACATACATAACACAAACAAACAACCCAACTTTTAGTTTTGTATAGGCATAGAGGTCATGGAGGACGATATCTAATAGTTTTGATTAAATTAAAATCGAATATATTTTAATAATTGAACTAGAAACGGATAAGCTCAAAAAGGCATCAAAACAAAAGCGTTATTTATAAACTTTTGGTAATGCTAATTAATAAAGAATATTTGGGTTGGCAGTCAACGGAGTTCCGATACCCTTCAATCTACCCTAACATAATAAACTAGGAGTTTGTTTGTCTATCCCTTTTACTTCGAGAACTGTTGATGGGAACCAGCTTATAAATTACTAATTACTGAACCCAAGGCCTCTTTTCCACCGCAAACACATCAGCTAATTGCTGTAACAAATCTTTACGTTTTATATAACATTAAAATCAATCAGTCCTTTATTTAAATCGTAACCATAACAAAATATTATTAACCTACAATGATCAAAAATATAAATTATTTTTTAAACAAATTGTAAAGTATTTGGTCAAATAAAGAATTCATTATTATTATTATCTCCATGTTAAAATTATAGACGAACGGAACCTTGCAAATCATCTAACTCTAATATATTGTTACATTTTATGCATAAAACTTCTTTATTGTGTAATAAAGTTATTCACATAAATAATTCAACCTGTCCAAATATCCACGCTTTTGACGTAAAACGTTCCAGCAACAACAAGCGTGAATGTTTCGTCGAAGAATTCAATAAACAATGTTTACTAGTCAACTAACTTCACCCACTTTTACACTTCTTTTTTAAAAAGTGTTACCTAATAATTGTATTGCCGCCTAATTCCTTTTTTAAAAAGTGTTACCTAATAATTGCATTACAGTCTAATCGGTAAAGCCAGTTTCAATTCATATTTTCTCAATGATAATGATGAGTCTCAATGATATGCGGGGAAGGATTAGGTAAGAGAAAATAAAGAAAAGTACCACATGAGAAAGGTTTACTAGAACAAATTGCTGTTTTAGCAATGAGACTATCTTTTGTACATCTGTCATGATACTCCTTTTAACTTTTTATATTTTTAGGGTTCTACGGAACCCTAAAAATATAAAAAGAGGTACGCCTCAAAAGATTTATTTTTCCTTTACTTGGGTTATCTGGAAGAAATGGCTAAATAGCCCATTGTATTTCACAGTCTATAACTGTTTTAAAATATGTTTAATGTGCAAAATTTACTTGTGGTGTACAATAAAGTATAAATAAAAAAATAATAAATAAGTTGGTACCTTAATAATTTAACATTTCTTATGTTTTAAGTTATGAATACCGTCACCACAATAACATTTATAAGATTTGTTTCTATCAACGATACGTATACATAAAAATTAATTAATTTTTATTAATACATATTTGGTTTGTAACATATACGAAACAAATTATTATAAAGGAAGTATAATATAAAGGAAGGCTATGAAACAATACAATACGCATTACAAATGGAAAACTTATATACGTAAACACGAATGAAATCGCAAGAGACGTGATGTCTGCTATAAATAAGAACATGTTGTTTCAAGTGGCAAAACAAAAAGTTTGATATGCAACAGTGATGTATTGCGTGGAGCGAGGAAGAGACGGCAGAGATGAAACTTCGCAAAGCAAACAAAAAATACCCATAAGTCATGTGAGTAGGGAGTGCATTCCCTGATCTGTTTATCAAATATATCATTCAATTTATTACTGTTTAATCATGACGTAAAGGAGGGTAGTCGTAAATATGTATGTTATAGTTGTTGGAAAAAGTAGCAACTGCTCTTCCGTATGTATGTAATATGCGTATTTTAAATGTTTGTTTTATTTTAGATTATATTAGATTAGATTAGATTATTTAGATTACAGGTTAACCAAGACAATACTTACTATTTCTACGGCCTTTGGAATTATTGTAATCAACTTATAATAATATATACGCCTGTAAATCTAGTATTATTAACCTGCAGTGGAGCAGCGTGACAGATTAACCTTTAGTTAGTCGCGCTTAAATACTTACGTTATTAGTCGCGTGGGGTCCATACGGACCCCAGGATTTACTTTTGACAGTAAAATAGATAAAATAAGTGAAAATATTTATTTTATATAGGAACTTTAAGAACAACATCTAAATTACCAAAACAATGTAAGTCTTTAAGAAAATAACAAAATTATAAACTTCTAAAATAGTAATCAAAATTATTTTAAATTTTTAGGCACATGAATCACAAACTTTTGTAATGTGTTCATTACACATAAATTTGTTGCATTTACAACACTTCGTTTTTGTTTTTCTGTCGTTAGACCTCGGACATAGATGACAACGGCCTTTGGAACCACTTGAACGGCTTCCAGAAGTAGAAGGTTCGGTATCACTTTGAAGTCGTCTTTTTAAGGCCCGTGGCAGAGTAGTAATTTCAGCTCTCTTTGTTTTAAAATTTTTTACAAGTTCAACTGCAGTTTTTTTCAAAAATTCTCTTCTTGATATTTTACTGTTATTGTTTATGTTATAAATGACGTAAGCGTTTATTGCTGCTACATTGAAAAGATGAAAAAATATAACCAGGGCCATCTTTTAGTTCGACGCGCAACGTTGTAAGTTGCACACAATTTGTCGTTGGTGTCAACACCGCCTTTGGTCTTATTATAAAATTCTATTATTTCCGGTTTTTTTTCGTCTTCTTCACAAAAAGATTTATCGTGGTGCATAATAGACAGTAAAATCACAGCCTTTGATTTTTTCGGAACATATGAAACGAGAGTTAGGTCCTTACAAAAACCAAATTTCGACGAATGCACTTCACTTGTTTTTTGAGGTAAAAATTGTGACGGAAGTTCCTTCTTGTTTTTTCTCAGAGTTCCAACTAGAGTAAGCTTATGTTGTAACAAGTCTTTTGCCAGAGGAATACTAGTGTACCAGTTATCAAGGGTGATATTACGCCCCGTACCTTTGATAGGTTCGGCAAGTCTATTCACGATGCTAACTGTATCATTTGGTTGTTTATACGGACCATCTGGCTGAATACCTACATATATTTCAAATGTTTGGAGGTAAGCTGTTTTGGCGTCAACCATAGCATGGTGTTTGATCCCATATTTGTTGGGTTTGCTTGGCATAAAGACTAAACCAGAGAATCTGCCTCTAAATGCTGGTAGTTGCTCATCTATTGTGACGTACTCGGAAACTGTGTAGTGTTTTTTGAAGTTCTCGCCCATTAGATCACAAAATTCTCTGACTGGTGCCAATTTATCAAGCTGCAATCTAGTTTCCCTTGAAGATGCATTATCAAAACGTAGGCAACGAAGAATAAATAGAAAACGTCGAGAAGTCATCACATCAGAAAAAAATTCTATTCCAGTGTTATCATTTGCCCAAAGATCAAGAAAATTCAAATGTGAAGATCTGAGAACACCAGACATCATTAGCAACCCAAAAAATGCTTGTAGTTCATCACCAGTCAAATTTTTTGCGTCTCGTTCTCTTTGAAAACGTGTGCGTATTTCATCAATATACTCATTAGTATGTTTTAAAATTAAATCTACTATATTTTTATCGAAAAATAAATTAAAACAATCAGTCTTACTCTTAGCATTCTTAGCTTCTCCCTTTGTTCCAGGTGAATGCAACACAATATTGTGAGCTCTTTGTCTTGTTCTTTGGCTTGGAGGATTTTTGAACCATTTGGTTTGTTTGTCCTTGCCTAAATAATATTCTGATGAAGATGATTCTGGTTCATCTTCTGAGTCGCTTTCACTTTGTTCAGAGTCAGAATTATGATCTAGTTGTTCAACTAAGTGTTCTCCAGAGCCCAACTCATCGTCACTTTCATCAAATGGCTCTTCTTCGTCTTCAAGTAGCAGATTTGATATTTGCTCTGTATTCAAGTGGCGACTTGCCATTGTGTTCTTTAGTCTGCAAAATTAACAAATAATCATGAAACGCAAGTTTACATAAAATTGTGAAACAAAAAAACAAAATTTTCATCATTATACTCACCAAAATTGTACTACACTATTGGTCGCGCGGGGTCTGTTGGACCCCAGGCACCTCCGTACGGCACGTGTTTTCGACGCCGCGGCTCGCGGAACACTGAGACGGGAGGGGTGGATAAGCTAGGAAGGTACCAAGACGTAAGGCCGCGTAAGTGTAATATTTCGCGAAATATAATAAAAACAATCTCGCTTGGGGTCCAATAGACCCCACGCGACTAATTAAAGGTTAAACTACAATATGTCTCTTACATTGAGATGACACATAAGCAGTTATAACATAAAAAAGTTATTTATTTTAAGTATCAAACTGAGTTGATGGTCGATGTAGCAGTAATTTTATCGGAAAATAAACAAATTAACCAATGTTTTTTTTATTTTCCTTCGTTTTTTCAGGTTATGTTTCGTAGATACTTATAAATATAGTAATTTTTTATTCGGCTTGCTTTGTTATTTGAAAACGTTATTTAAAGTATAAGTTCCTATATTTCATTTTTCATATTTTAAATTTTCAAATCGCGTAGATTATGACGATAAAGATGTATGAATATTCAAGCAGATTGCAAATGACTTGGTAGATTGCGTACAGAGAACAACTTGATGCAGACTTAGGGACATAAAATAGATAAAAATCTTATGATGCTTTAAATATGCATCAATAATATTATTTAGTTCAGCATAGTGATAATGGGATTATTGTAGGATATTTCTATCATTTAAATTTAAATTTTTATTTCAGCTATCATGCAGAAAGAACAGTTGCAGAAGGCTACAAACGCAGATTCAGTCTAAAATAACAAGAAATAAACAGTTTTTTTTAAACATTTTAAATCATATCAAAAATTTTCGATCAGCGCTCTGCCAATTGACCTATGGATCCACACCTCGCTGAGTCGAAATTCTTGATAATTATGATGATTTTTATTTGGTTTTAAGCAAACCTTGGCGCCATCTATAGCGAGTCCTTTACAGCACCCGACTACTCAAAGATTAGTTTAGTTTTTTTTTTTTTTGAAGTATAGGGTATGTGCATGGTTATAATTTATATAAAAGTGAAGGTATACGAGTATTTGACTTGTTTCGAACAGACTTGTAGAGAACAAGTGCGTTTATAATTATTGTTAACTAGCTGTACCCGCGACTTCGTCCACGTGGAATTTAACAAAAAAGTTAAAAAAAAGTTCGATAAAATGATCTTTGATATTCTTTGATTTCCTTTAATAGCATGAGCAGGCGGTCGAGCGATGCGGGGCAGATGGGATGGACTCGCCCGCGCCGTTATAGGCATCTCAAGGAAAGAACGCTCAACGCTGGCTCGCCGAGCATTAAATGTTTCGCTGCTACTTACTTCTAACGACGATATCTCAAAAACTATTTATCCGATTAATATAGTGTAAAGAGCAATTTTAATCTGCATTAAATGCCTAAGCTAAATAACATATTCATTTGGATAAGGATTAATACTGAACTAAAGAAAATATCTTTAAAAATAACGTAATGTTTTTAATTAAAAATTTGAACATAAAAGTGGTTATTGTAAGTCAACCCTAAGAGATAGAGATATGCTATCGCGGACTTTTTTGTAGCATTTTTATAGATTTTGAATTCGCTAGTACATTATAAAACGATATCTTTGCTAGTTTACGCAGCGTTCGCGTGGAAAGCTCCCCGTTGGCGAGATTTTTTGCGACCTCTTCAACATTTATCGCCGTATTTCTGCTAATTTACATTAAAACATAATAAATTATATACCTAAACCTTCCTAAAGAATCACTCTTTCTATTGTTGAAAACCGTATAAAAATCCGTTACGTAGTTTTCGAGTTTATCGCGTTCAGACAGACAGACAGACAGGAGGACAGAAAGACGCGGCCGGGGGACTTATTTTTATAATAAGTATAGATGTTTTGAAGTGATTGTTTATAATATTTGTTTTTTTTTTTTTTTTTATATGTTCACTTCAGCCTGTCGCAGTCCACTGCTGGACATAGGCCTCCCCAAATTCGCACCAAAAAAGCAGTTGGATGGCTATCCCGCCATTGGTTAGCTTTTTGACTTCAAAAGTGGGAGTGGAACTGTGTTATCCCGTAGTCGCCTCTTACGACACCCACGGAAGAGAGGGAGTGGATATATTCTTTACTGCCGTAACCACACAGCAGATTTTAATATACGATTCAGCCTGTAATATCCCACTGTTGGGCATAGGCCTCTTCCACATGTAGGAGAAGGATCGGAGCTTAATCCACCACGCTGCTTCTGATATATTCCCTACTATGAATAACGATCGCTATCAGGTGTACATGATAACAACCGGGACCGACGGCTTAACGTGCTCTCCGAGGCACGGTGGGGAGACCCACAAGGACTACACAAACACC
Source organism: Melitaea athalia (assembly GCA_905220545.2). Taxonomy (NCBI): domain Eukaryota; kingdom Metazoa; phylum Arthropoda; class Insecta; order Lepidoptera; family Nymphalidae; genus Melitaea; species Melitaea athalia. The sequence goes on from HG992188.1 coordinate 16,004,868, forward strand.
CAGACCACGGCAAACATCTGTAAGGCCAATACAAATATTGTCGTGTGCGGGAATCGAACACGCAACCGCCCGCGCAACAGCCAATCGCAATCCAGTGCTGTGACCGCTGTGCCAACGTGGCGTCACATCGCGTCGAATTTTAATATATTTTACACAAAATAAAGTGTAGAAAAAACAAAATGTTATAAAATATAACTAAATATTTCTCAGGCCTTGGAAAGTAATCAAGCACGAGTACGTGTATACTATGTACATAATAATACTCCGATGCCTGCCAAACTGCTAGTTTACAGTGTGTTGAGCACTAACGTCTTCTCTAAAAGTCAACCTGTGGAGTCATAAACGTACTCGGATATCACAAATGTTTTGGCATTATTTTGATAACCTACTCGAGTGAGCATTTTTTCCGTTTAGTTAAATCAAAGATTAACATCTAATACTGATTTTTTTCCATATTATACTGTGACTACTGTGAATTAAAACAAGCTTAGATGTTTGTTAATTTATTTAGTTTAGTTTGAAAATCAAATAAAACGATGGCGTTCAAATTATATACAATTGGTTACACATTTACCATAATAGCTACATCCTTATACATTAACTACTTGCGGCTTTGAAATAGTAATGTATATAATCTGAGCCTACGTCTTGGTTAACTGACGTAATTATTTTAATTACAATAACAATTAAATATTTAAAGACATTTATTTAATACAAAATTCGAAATATTCGATTTTGTTTACAGATATCAAACAACTTCGCACTTTAAACAACTAATAGTACTAGTGGTCGCCCAGAGGTCGAAATTCGACCATAATTAAAATTTTAAATTAAAGAAAACCAAATAATTATGACAATAAAGAACCTTCTTTTAAATACCTTTTTAATTTGACTACAGACTTTGACAATCAACAAAATAGTATATTATGCGTGTGTGCGTGTGGTAGTGTGTGTAATGCTTTTTTTATTAATTTAATGTATATTTTATGTATAAATTTTGAAAAAATATTAGCATTCCGCACTCCTTCTCTATATAAACTATAAGCGTGCGAAATTTCCTACTCCTTCGTCCGCGCAATATTCGTAAAAAGGAGTACAAAGTGTTTGCTTCACGTATTAATATATAGATATAAAACGTACCAACCCTTTCCGTTATAATGTGCCACGTTGCTAAGCTGATAAGCTGCGTTTAGCCCGCTAAAATTGCGAATTGCCTGCACTGAATAAATTAATTTAGTTCGAGCTAAAAAGGATCTATTTTTAAAAAAAATATCTTAAAGCTAAATGAGCTTAATACGTGAACCAGAGATGCGTGATGTTATTTATCCCTCGATTATTACCTATTATATAAATCTTGATTAAGCTACAGAAAAGTAGAGCAAAAATGAGAAAACGGCGTACTGGGTAGTTAGCTTGCTTCACTTACCTCGCGGGGCTACTTAACGCAAGCTCGGATACATAATTCACATTAGCAACTCCGCTAAACCTTTTAGCTTCGTTGGGAATAGACAAATAGTATCCCTTACGTACATCGCATTCTTAAGCTAATATAAAAGAATAAATCATGGACGCGTTAGCGCTATCAAGGCCGAGACTTCTTCCAATAATGGGTCGGCTCTTGCGTGGTAGTTGGTAAAATCAAGTTTTTTGAGGTATTAGTATAATACCACACGCACATACATTAGACCTGCTTATAGTGCAAAGAAGTTTACGAGCTAATATTCTTAGACGATTTACTAATCATTTCAAAATCCCACGTTTCTATTGTCGTATCCCTGTAAGTCCTGTAACTTCAGCAGTCACGATTTCAATTCCTGGTCTGTGCAGATATTTGTATTTGTGCAAATATTTTTTTCGGGCCCCTAATAGCGATACTTACTTATGGTTGAATTACCCGTCAACCCGCATTGGAGCTGTGTAATGGATTAGATTCCTAATCTTATTCTATGTATATGAAGAAAATACCTCTAGCCAGAATTAAGGGATTTGTGTCATACATTTGCATAATTTTATTGCTTAAAACTATTTATATACGAATTAAAATAAAGTTTTTATTCTTCAGGAAATAAAAATTATATATATATATGACTCATATTATTACATAAATGTTTTTTAGAAGAAACTCTTACGCAAACATCAATCAAAGCAAGAGCGTTAAATAAATTAGCTTTCGCATAATTTTCCTATACGAAGCTAATTAGCTTTAGCATATATGTTTATATTAATTACAATTAACTATAATATACATACCAGTCGTTATTGTATTTGTACCCTGATATGATTTATTTTCACTTGTACAACCTAATGAAAAACTAACAAAAAATTTCCACTCCTATTTATTTATTTATCACTAAAGCGGCAAACATGTATTGTGTATGTTCCTTCTGCCTATCCTATGCCTATAGACGTTTGCAATATCCGAAGCATTACGATCGCGTTAGTGAACCTACCCTCACTGTAAATACGACGCTTACCCAGAAGTACTAGCTACATTTATCATGACATTAATACACTACTTAGAAGTAGAGTTATCTACCTTTATTTATTTATTTACTAACAATTTTTTCAAACCTATTCAAAATTAAACAAAAAAATGCGTGCGTACAAAGTACACTTGTCAAAAGTTAAACTTCTTGTGCAAACTAATTGAAAAAAAAAAAAACGTCACGTGGTGTTCCCAGGCGGTTACCCATCCAAGTACTGACGTCGAGCGCCGTTGCTTAACTTCACTGATCCGACGAGAACCAATGTATTCAACGTGGTATGGACGCTTAAAATCGTGGCGCGTGACGCATTGCCGTTGCCTCAAATTTTACCCCTCATGCGCCTAAAGAAGTTTCACTTCAAAAATTAAAATTATCTATAAGGTTGAAGTACTTCCTCGGTCGAGCTGCTCCAGATTTAGAATAGAGCAGTGTATTTTCTACCTCGTGTGAAGTACTTCGTTATTATTTTATACGTAATCATAATCTTTATTTTACGGTTACACACTTTATGCGTGTTCAGACATACTCGTTCAAGTGTAAGTTCAGATAAGGATATTTTATTAGAACCCTTTCGTGGAACCTAAAACTCGATAAATTCGATGAAACCAATAATCGGTTAAGTCTATTATGTATGGGAACATAATTATTATTGTGTGAATGAGGTAAATTGACAAATTAAATAAAATTCTATAGAAATGTTTACTCATAAAGTCATAATGTACCATACAGGTACTTTCTTTTATTTACATTTAAATTTATTTTAAACTGTATTGTATTGTGTAACACACTTTTATTGAAGTAAAACGTATTTGGGACGTTCTTCTTTTTTATCGACATCGGACCGGCAAATTTTTATATTTCTTAAACAAAATAAACATGTGATTTGTTTAGTAAAATGTGATTTAAATCATTGCCTCGTTATTCTAGATTTCAAAAATATATAATGCATCGAAGTATTATTTGTAATTTTTGTTTTATTTCAAATTTCGTAGGAATGGTATCAAAAAATAACACCTCAGTCACAAAAATGTTTATTTTTTTAATTTCTCATTTAAAATCAGATCTTCAGTTTCTTATTACTTTTTTTTATCAAGAATATAAACATTTATTTGTATCTAGCTCCATTCGACGGAATTTTTAAAATAAACATTAAAAAATATATATCCAATACCACTCTGTCACATTTTTGCTTCTTAAGACAAAAAACTGTTTAATATTATAAAAAGTCACCCAATAAAATAGCTTGAAAATCTAGTGAATACCTTTATTGTTTAGCATGTAATACAAGAAAACGTTATTTTTGTAAATTTTGCCAGTGGAGTGGTTCATGCATTACTTTGAAATTAAATTATAAGGTGGACAATTGTGACAGAGTTGTATACGAAGCTACGGAGTGGTAAATAATGTTTACCCGCCGAACGAAATTAACCTTATAACAATGTTTAATTTTAGAAAACAATAACCATTCTTCGGTAGATATATTAATTCAGTCTTGCAATATCTTTTCTTTTCACTTACTCTACTCTTTAATTTTGTGTTGATTTCAGGGTTGTTTCCTTGTTTCACGACACCGTCCTGTTTTTCAGCCGTAGATAATGCAATTTTTCAATTTATCTGATGGTAATACTTTAAATTAACAAAATAAATGACGATATAATAACCACCGTAAGAAAAGTAACAATCATCTATTATTAAAATTAACTAAGGCTCTAAGCTCCATACAAAAATGACCACTCCGTCACGAGGTCTAACACCTTGTCACATTTTTGGGACAGAGGTGCTTCGTGACAGACGAGTAAAATAGTAGTGTTCGAGATGTTCAGAATGTTCCTAATTATAATTTACGCAGAAAACTGGTCATATGTGAAATATTTATAAGAAATCAATAAAATAACATCAAATCACATAAATTACAATAACATTTGGATGTAGTAACTTACGTGACAGAGCGATCGCTAAATAAACACTCGCACCTCCTTTTACTGCTTTCGAGCGACTGACTGGTAATGCCAGGGCGGAGGGACGCATAGCGCGGATCCGGGGTGGAGAGGGATTATTCTCTTGTTTAGTGACCATGATCAAAATCGTTAACGCACATTATTTTGTACCATAAAATGAATGACAGAAGGTAGCAACAAAAATCATGTACGTCGGGAGACAGCCAATAAAATATTTTTTTTATTTAATAATAGTAACATTAAAAATTATTTCTTCTTATTAATTTAATAACAAAGGTTAAGTAGTTCAGTAAATATTTTTGGTTAAAAACTTTCAATGTGATTTTTTTTCACGACATCAGTTTGTTTACATTAGTGCTCATAGAGGGACATACTTTATTTGTATGTAAAACACCTCCGTTACGCTTTTCGTATACTATGTCACACTAATTTTGTAAAAAATATGATTAATTAAAATCTTCTTTTGAAGATATTATAATTATTGCCATATCAAGTTTATTTTTATAAAAAAAAATATAAGAAATTTGGTATTTAGGAGCAGGATATATTTACTTTTTTACCGAGGAGACAAGCCATTGTCGATAAAAAAGAAGAACGTCCCATTTACCTACGCTTAACTTGTGGAGTAAGCTGGTGAATGCGTGACGAGAGCGTTACGGAACGGAACGGAAGGTGAGAGGGAAATATAAGTTAGTGTGAATCTTAAGAGAGAGTTACGTTTCGTAAGTTTTAACTTCAGTCGTGTGGTCTAATGCAAACTCGTTTCTTTTAAAAAATATTTACAAAGAACTATATAATTAATAACAAATAAATGTAACATTATTACAAACAGAAAATCAATAATTTGTCAACTGATTACTTTATCACAACTTACCTATCACTGGATTTTCACCTAATTTATGTTTATTCATTTATTCATTTCTTTGGTATAATGACTTCCAATATTACCAACCCTAATGAAGTTATTAATATTATAATTGTACGCAATGTAAACATAAGGTCTTTGTGCCATGTTTAGAACAGAATATATTCTGATTTCTTGTTATCAGAGAAGCTGTTATAAATCCCCTTCTGGCAGTACGGGGAGAAATAATTAAATAGGGTAAAAGGCGGATAGTTGCGCCACTTTTAAAAAAAGCTCTGTAGTTAAATATTAAATTAAATATGTACCTATACACATTATTGTTGTATTCTTATTGTACCTATACATAAACATAGATCCTTGGTATTCTATTATAGCTCGTTTTTTATATAAATAATATTGGTTTAGAGTAAATCCTGTTTTATTTGACCTCTAAAAATACTACTTACCTGCTATGGCAAAAATTAACCTAACGTTAAAAATGCTTTAGGGCTTTAGCTGAATACTTGCCGCATCTGAGGATAGACGCATCTTTATGTTTTTCAGTATTATTTACTTTTCAAAGCCAGGAACAGGGTATTTTCCTAGAAGTGTTAAAACTACAATTAGATAAATAGTTAATACATTATTGTCCTGTCCTATACCCAAAGGTTGTCTGGAAGAAATCGCTCTTAGCGATAAGACCGCCTTTGTACATCTTTCTTTGTATTTATTACTTTTTGTAATGTTTCTTTATGGTGTACAATAAAGAGTATTTATTATTATTATTTTATTAATGCAGCTAAGTATACAAATTTAAATCGATAACATAGCTAGAGGTAACATAGTTCGTTGATTACCTGTGAGTTTTTATCCAGATCTTCAAACACAAGTGTAAAACTATCTCTATGTAGTTCTTATTTTATTATATAAAAAAGGAGTTTCTCTAGAAGGAAACTATCCACAAAAGTCAGTTGGGTAAAAATTCTTTTTATATGGATACTTGCCCTTTCTATTTGCAAAATAAGTAAAAGCTATTTAACAACAAAACGTTATACACATTATAATTTAAGCCCCAATCCATGCAAAAAAAAAAATGAAAACTTCAGTGAAATCTTAATCTGTAAAATAATATTCAACAGAGATTACTTACCAATATAATTCCGACCCTCGTCAAAGTTACGCCGCGGACGATTTTTGCTCACACGGACAAAACACGAGCCCCTACTCCAATGGCTTATGTGTTATCGAGGCCTGCACGGAAGCCACTTCCGATTATAATGAAACGCTAACACAATCAACAAACCTAACACAGTGCATTCGAAACTGAGGCATGTATCCCATCGAAGCCACAATCCAGCATGTAGCTATGTAAGTATGTAGTAAGTCGGTTAATTGAATATATTTACTGCTACGTATTTTTATATTATTTCAAATGTAACATTAAAAATATAACAATATATATTCAATTATCATTTACTGCGATTATTATTATGAAATTCCCGATATATCGGCGTCGTTACAGGCGTCACGGTCGCGTGTGACTCTAGAATTAAACGTGTTAAGTGACCCTGAAAGTTTAAAAATTTATATTATGATTAGTATCACACAAGTTTATCATAAATTATTTATTTATTCATTCATCTATGAACGTACACTAGAAAAATACTACTATTTTTCTATAGTTAGTGTACGTAGTGTACGATACTTTTATTACTACTCGTCAGCAGCCCTCTTCGAAAGTAATAATCTTATATCGTTAACAAAAGATTTCATAAAAAAAGTTATTATTAATCTTGTGACTAAATTTACGAGCTCTTTTAAGGATTTACTCGTTTCCAAGCGTGAATCCTCGTGCAAGCTGGCTATAAAGATTCTTTTGTCAAACCTTCCATTAAAAATAGAAATGGATTCTTATTTATATAGCCACGAAGACGTTTACTTATGTAACTTCGTCCATGTTATAGATTAAAACGTTTATTTTTGTTAGTAATATATTTCAAAAGATTATAAAACTTTCATAGGGTACATTTTCATTTCATCATCAGCCTTACCTACATTCATTTAGTGAAGATAGTTCACAGTTTTAAGTTTAAAAACATAAAGATCGCAACTATTTCAACTCTCTTTTTCGCAAATTAATAAATTTCAAAAAACAAAAAGGTATCTTTTATATGGACAATATAAAATATGTTCATATAAATTTCAATTGCATCGTTCCACGCAAAGCACGTTAAAAAATTGAATAGACGGATACACGAAACGCATCTTAATAGATAATGGTTTCTCATTCAGACGTATAATAACATTGAAAAATAGAACAATTTTAAAAATAAAACTGGCGTGAAATAATTTAACAATTCATTTCAATTTCTTAGTCTAATCTATAAGGGTCTAAACCAATTAATCTCAATTGACCTAATGATGTGTGCGTCAAACTATCATTAGGATGATTGTTTTCAGAATTTATATTCAACTGAAATATAAAACAAACCTTTATTAGAAATTAAGAAATTACAAAATTTTCTTTGCAAGAGAAATTTAATGTGTGTATGACTTGTAACATCGTGTGACCTTGAGCCCTTTAACAACCTGTGCGTGTACACACGCAACTCATATAAAATTGCAAGGCTATTATGTATTACACAAAGACTATTATACAATGAATATTAGATAACGTAAAGTTGACACTACTCTGGTGTAGTTTTGCGTTGCCTACACGGTGCCTTAACGCCGTCGATTGCAAGTTTGATTCCCGCTCTGTATTTATATTAGTTAGGCCATTTGTGCAAACATTTGTTTTCGGTCTGGGTGCACTTCCTTGTCGATCTTCTCATCGTGCCTCGGAGAGCGTGTTAAGCAGTCTGTTCCGGTTTTTATCATAAACAAAAAATAAGGAGAAATAGATATATGCCCAGCAGTGGCATGTTACGGGTTTAATTAAAGAAAAAAATCAAAACCTTGGAAACATTGTAGTCTCTCGGTCTCCACTGTCCTTTGAAACAGATAACCTTGCGAAAAGGAATTTAATTTCCGTTTCCATTTCTCCTTTCTTAAACAAATATCCCTGTACACTTCATCGTCAAGATTCTTTTAGCTTAGAAGAACTTAAATTGCCATTGACGCTCAAGTTATCGTTAAACCAACAAGGATTAGTACAAGCAAAGAAAAAAACTTTAACAGAACAGTTTTCCAAAAATAGAAATCACCCTTTTTGTAGCACTGTATATTTATCGACTAAATTAGTAATTCAAGAATTCGACCCTTACAAGAACTTTGTATTTTAATAAACAATTTCTGTTGTATGTCGATTCATATATGAATGAAACTAAATAATACGTGTCACTGCTAAAAAGGCCTCTCCTTCTTATAGGTAAAGAAATATAATATATAGATATAGATAATTGGCCTGACAATGAGTAATGATTGCTGTAATATGTCTATTACAACAAACTGACCTCGTTATGTATTTATGCCGTTGCATTACGGGTTCTCCAATGCGCGATAGGTAGACCATACACCTAGAAGAGTAGGTATACACCCAGAAAAGAAACCAATATTTGTACCGGTAGAAATACATTCCACGAGAGGGGAGTGAACCCGTTAAAGCTGACAAGATATTTTAGATGCCTAGTTGTATCACTTCAGTTGTGGTATATATAGTTCATCAACTATTTTGTGTGACTAAGAGTAACAAATATATAAACAGTAACAGTTTTAACTGAACTACAGACGCCAGTTTGTAGTAAATGGTATGGCAGATCGTCATTTCATTTCCATACGGTCACATTAAACTGTCATAAGGCTAAGCTGAATGTTTATATCAATATCTTTATTATTATTATTTTTTTTAACGAAGAACTTGGGAAAGTGTAAACAGTTTAGAAAAATAGCTAGAAAGAAATATTTAAATATATTACTTTTACAAAATAATTAATTAACGTAGGATCGCCTACTTTGAATCGTATTTTTGGCGTCTGGTTGAGTAAAATATTTGCAATGAAATGAAATCCCCTTTAAAATACATATTTTGAGGTTAACATTTTATTTTATTTACGTCACGTGGGTACGAGAAACGAACAATAACAAGGGTTCCGTACCTCAAAACGAAAAAAACAGAACCCTTATAGGATCACTTTGTTGTCCGTCTGTCTGTCAAGACCCTTTTTCTCAGGAGCACATATAGATATCAAACTGAAATTTATATCAAATACTCAAATCTACTGTCCCTTAGAGCTGTGAAAAAATCAAACTTCTAAGCCAATGCAATCAAAAGATACAGCCGTATACGCTGCAAGTTTTCGACACTCGTAAGGAAACCAAAACCTACAGGGTACTTTCCGTGAACTCAGAATCTTGAAATTTGATACTAAGCAACGTCTCATAGCACAGATCGAGGAAAAATTGCGAAAAGCATAAATTGTTAGTTACAAAAAAATATTGTTTGTACGGAACCCTCGTTGCGCGAGTCTGACTCGCACTTGACCGGATTTTTTTTCAAACTATTTTATTTTACCACAGAAAACAGGAGAAAATTTGTACCATTTACAATTTTAAAAGAGGGTAGTTTTGAATTTAAACCAATTTTGAATCTGTAACCGTCTCATAACCATAACAGAGCGCAATAGCGATGCGTAAACAGTGCGAGTGAGATAATATGACAGCTGACATCATGCTATCTCACTCCCACCCTGCTCGTAAAATTCTTTAATATCACACGTTACACAAACGTACATTTTGCGACAAGCTCTCTTAGAGAATATTCGTTATTGTAATTGGACAAGGAAATTGAAAAGGAAAAGAAAAAAGAATAAATCCTTTCCTCGGAATAACATGTACATTATGTCATTTGTTATTTTATATTACGTAATAATGTACGAAGTGTACTCTTAACATTTCACGTTGTATTTATAAAACTGGGTTCATTTTCAGAAGAATTATCAAATTATGTGGTTATGTATGCGTGTACACGTACGCATTTATATATTACAGTGTATTCATATAACAACTTGCTTACATCTATTCTATCTTAGATGGCCTGGGAGATGGTCGTTTCTTCTGCGACAATATTAATATGATTATCTGTTAATATATCTTCGTCTAAATCACTAAAGAGTTTATTATATATTCTTTATTGCACTTAAAAAAGAAACAAGTAGGTAAAAATTATATTTACAAATAATGTTGGCAAGGGCGAACTTATCTCTGTAAGAGATATCTTCCAGTCTACCCATGGTGGTGAGAATTGATGTTACCGCGGGGCAAAGTAATGCATAAACTTATTAAAAGTTAGTAACTTAAAATACATGTATACTTGACAACATACACAATGTTGATGTACCTTTACATATTTTACGAAATCATACTTACTATTTTGACACTATTAGAAGTCATTAATTGAATTAAATAAATAAATGAATTAATAATTATATCATTGTTTTTGAAAATGTAAGGATCGTAGCAAGTGGAAAGAAGTGGTCTCTGCCTACCCCTACGGGAAAGAGGCGTGATTATATGTATGTATGTATGTTGTTTTTGAAAAAAGAGCGTACGCTTAAACACTTAGGTATTCTGTATGTCTAAACCTTTCCAGGCATTCGAGCGCCGTATCGACGTTATTGGCTCGCCTGTATGAATTTGATTAACATTAAAGCTCAATGGTTAAATAAAACTGTCATTTACCGATTTTACTTATTTATGTTCTAAACAAAATATGTATAATAAAACTTTTTTTATATGAATTAATTTTTGTAACTAAAGTTTTTTGTTGCGTTGGTAAACCTTAAATTATTCTTTAAAAACTGGGTTCAAGGCTGTTTATTTTAATTTACTTCATAGAGTTAAGTTTCTATTATTAACTACTTTTTATAATGATTATAATGGTAAACAAGCATACAGCAGCTCATCTTATGATTATTAATTATTATTATTATCAGCAGTTTCCGTAGCATAGCCTGCACCACCAAAAGCATTGCAAGTGCTTTGCCAATCTTACCGCCGAGCCTCCCTAGAAACTCTGGCCACCTTAGTTACCATAGGTACACTTGAGAGCAGTATAATTTAGGTATAATTTTCTGTAAGGGGTAGATATTTTTTCCCATTTTGAAGAGGATATTTCTGATGTGCCATAACTCAAAAAAAACTCCATCGAATTCTGTCAAATTTTTATTTATTAAAAAAAATTAAGAACCGAGATTCCGGAGATTACTCGGGAGATACTTCCGGAGATTACCGGATAATTATATCCGGTTGATATTCCCGGTTAAAATTCTATAAATGTCGAGACACTTTTTACTAAACACAAGTGAATTTAATTAGCTACGGTCTCCTGAAAATTTGTCGAAAATAAAAGATGTTATATAATATTTTCATCTCTCAAATTTTCTCTTAAGAATATTTTCTTATAATCGTTTCTTCTTCGCCGTGCATTAGATTTATATTTATAAAAAAAAACGTCAACTTATAAAGGCATAATAAAGGCAGTATCGGACTTATAATATTTCATTTAATATCAAAATTTTCTGCAAGTTCATCTCTCCTCAGTATAGTAAATTAAATTTACCTTCTCATAAAAAACATATAGGTACCTACATATTAAACATAATTTTTTTAATAATATAGTTTCTTGCAACATTGTATTTTTATGAATTTTCTTAATAGGTATTAGCACAGTAGGTAGTAATTCGTTCTCCAGAATACGATGGCAATATATCGTACAAGCATGTTATTTTTTCACTCTTATACAATATCATAATAGTGATTACATGGAACGATACGATATGATAGAGCACATTAAAAAAATGTGCTCAGTGCTGTTCAAAATTTGGTGCAGCCTAATTCAAGAGAACCTCAAAGTAACAGATGATGATAGTAACCAAATCATTACTCATCACCATCATCATCACTCCAGCCTATCGCCGTCCACTGCTGGACATAGGCCTCCACAAGTACGCACCAAAAGTTGCGTGAGCTCATGTGTTTTGTCCATAGTCACCACGTTGGGCAGGCGGGTTGGTGACCGCAAGGCTGGCTTTATCGCACCGAAGACGCTGCTGCCCGTCTTCGGCCTGTGTAGTATTTGGATGGTTATCCCGCCATCGGTCGGCTTTATAAGTTCCAAGGTGGTAATGGAACTGTGTTATCCCTTAGTCGCCTCTTACGACACCCACGGGAAGAGGTGGCTGTATTCTTTACTGCCGTAGCCACACAGCTTAACCAAATATTACTACTAATCACAAGTAGTATTGTAGTCCTGTGTTGGATAAGGTAATCAGATTTCACTGGATTCTGCTAGCGATGGTTACTGCTTATCAGCAGCAGTGCTACAAAAAAAAATCTGAAAGTTACCAAAATATTAATCATTTAACAAATTTTATAATTACGGCTACTTAGGTTTTCATTATTATTACGTTAAACATTGTTTTTATTTTTATACTCAAAACCTTAAAACAAATGTAAAAAGACTTTTAAAAATAATTCCTCAAAATTTCACTGTTCTTTAAGAAATTCGCTAAAGTTAATATTAAGTTCCACGAAATCAAATATTGATTTAGCTCCTCAATACTACAGTGAATACAAAATAACCCTCGGTGCTAATTAAACTAAATAAGACTTAATACTGTTCAACCTAAATTATCTTTAAATAAATAAGTTTGTGAAAGCATAAATCCCTTAAATATAACAAACCTTAAACTTAACTTTTAATTGTTAAGGCTTACTCCTTAAGAAACGATGTAAAGCCCGTTGTATGAGCAAAATATGGGGAGTGAAATCGTGTGAAATAGTAACGAGGAAACCTGAGAGATTTTAACTCGAAACCAGCAGTGCAAACTTAGCACCTCATCGATGGAATTTTGGGTCGAAAATGACCATAATCGATAGGTCTACGTTAAGTCCGTATAGGTCCACTAAATTTTTCGTTAGGTCCGGTATAGTTTTTTAATAAATAATTTTTTAAATTTAGGTTAAAAAAAATGCAATTTTAGCACCCCATCCAAGGATTTTTAAAACCAAAATGACCTTAATCGATAGGTCTACGTTAGGTCCGTATAGGTCCACAATAATTTTTGTTAGGTCCCTTATAGTTTTTTAATAAATAATTTTTTTTTTAATTTTGGTAAAAAAAAATATGCAATTTTAGCACCCCATCTATGGATTTTTGAAATTAAAATTACCTTAATCGATAGTTCTACGTTAGGTCCGTATAGGTCCAGTAAATTTTTCGTTAGATCCGCTATAGTTTTTTAATAAATAATTTTTTTTAATTTAGGTAAAGAAAAAGCAATTTTAGCACCCCATCCAAGGATTTTTAAAATCAAAATGACCTTAATCGATAGGTCTACGTTAGGTCCGTATAGGTCCACAATAATTTTTGTTAGGTCCCCTATAGTTATTTAATAAATCATTTTTTTTTAATTTGTTAAAAAAAATATGCAATTTTAGCACCCCATCTAAGGATTTTTGAAATCAAAATTACCTTAATCGATAAGTCTACGTTAAGTCCGTATAGGTCCACGAAATTTTTTGTTAAGTCCTCTTTAGTTTTTTTATAAATAATTTTTAAAATTTTGGAAAAAAAATTCGTATTTTAGCAGCTAAAAAACTATGGGGGACCTAACAAAAATTATTGTGGACCTATACGGACCTAACGTAGACCTATCGATTAAGGTCATTTTGATTTTAAAAATCCTTGGATGGGGTGCTAAAATTGCATTTTTTTTACCTAAATTTAAAAAAAATATTTATCAAAAAACTATAGCGGACCTAACGAAAAATTTAGTGGACCTATACGGACCTAACGTAGACCTATCGATTAAGGTCATTTTCGACCCAAAATTCCATCGATGAGGTGCTAAGTTTGCACTGCTCTCGAAACCTCTCTTGCGAGAGAGAGATCAATGTGTTTTTAACCGACTTCCAAAGAAGGTGGAGGTACTAAATTCAGAACTTTTGACTGAGTCTGATTTTGAGTCTGATTTTTGTTTTAATCGAAAGGTGGTCGTCTCATTTAATTTTAATTGAGATATAGCCAGTACTTTTTGAGTGATATCAAATAATGCGTATTTACTTGGCTACTTTTTCATCTATTTACGTCATATTACTTATCAATGTAATGAAGTCGGTTTTTTTTTGCGTTTGAGAGCAAACTCACTCACTCTCTCACTCACTTATTCACTTCAGCCTATCACAGTCCACTGCTGGACATAGGCCACCCCAAGTTCGCGCCAGACATCCCGGTTTTCCGCAATCCTCATCCAGCCTACAACGGCAATCTTACGTAGATCGTCGTGTCGGTCTAGTGGGCCGGAGGACGTCCCACACTGCATTTGACAACACGCGGTCTCCACTCCAGGACAGGTCTATCCCCAACGGCCATCGATCCTGCAACACAGGTGACCATCCCACTGCCACTTCAACTTTCTAATTCTGAGAGCAAACACAATTATTAAATATCACAATAATCTTCCTTAATGAGTTAAGTTCGTGTGGCGTGACAGGGCTGACACATAAAACACACTTTTTTTTCATACATATAATGCATACATTATGTAATCAGAATAATATTTACGGCTGTAAAAAAAAAGTTTTAAAATCAAATGTGCTAAATGCATACAAATTAACTTTTTAATTATTTTTAAAAAATAAAAGGAATTTTTCTTTTAAATAAATTCCCTGTGGATATTAAGTCAAATCTATTTTAAACTCAATCTCTGAATTTTGATACTAAAAAACCTTCGACATTTCTATACCCGCACACAAACTTAGTGTCTCGATTGTACAACATAAAAAAGTTCAGAGTGATGGGTCGTAAAATGTTACATGTACTTACTATACCTACTAGCAAGCTATGTGACTTGCTTTCGATCAAAACTGTTGAGTTTCAAAATAACAAATCCAAAATTAAATTGACAAAAACATTTAAATGACGTTTTAAAAAAATTATTTAAAACTCTCATTCTATTGCCCTAAGTAGGACGAAGCATACAAAACAATGTTTTCCTTGTTACGTATACAAAATCAGAATACCACACTAACATTAAAATAAACTCTAAAATCTCTTAACAAAATATTTTATTGAAATCACTAAATTTATTCGGAAGTAATGAAAAACAAAGCCCCGTTAAATTCCTAATACATTTAAAGTACGAAAGGGTCCGATTTCCAAAGTATTTTCGTTTTAAATTAATAAATAATTCTCGGTTCAATTTCGTTTAATACTTTTTATTTCATTTAAAATTTTAAAAGAAACAAATATTCTTTCGAACAGGACTATCCAAACTCATTTGTACTCCGACAATTGTAAAATTTTTTATGACGCCCTCCAACTTCATATCCCGTTAAAAATACCTACCAGTTTACAGTACTAGCGTCGTAACAAGTTAAAATAAAAACAGTACTTTTATATTTTATAAGCCTGTTTCGGACCAGTACGAAGTCACAAAATATTTAACTTATTAGATTCGTTCATATAACCACGTGACTGAGATGCCCTAGGGCCTAGGGCGTCGCGTTGCACAGTTTGAGAAGCCCTGCTCTAGAGTTCAATTATTTATCATCTTCTCTTGAAAAAGTCTTGGTGTTCAAAGTAAAATATAAATCGTAAACCCATCACATTGTATCGGAATAATACTAATATAATAAAGCTGAAGAGTTTGTTTGATTGATTGTTTGTTTGTTTGTTTGTTTGTTTGTTTGAACGCGCTAATCTCAGGATCTACTGGTCCGATTTGAAAAATTCTTTCAGTGTTAGATAGCCTATTTATCGAGGAAGGCTATAGGCTATATACCATCACGCTAAGACCAATAGGAGCGGAGTCCACGCCGACGAAGTCGCGCGCAGAAGCTAGTATTTTATAAGCCTGTTTCGGACCAGTACGAAGTCACAAAATATTTAACTTATTAGATTCGTTCATATAACCACGTGACTGAGATGCCCTAGGGCCTAGGGCGTCGCGTTGCACAGTTTGAGAAGCCCTGCTCTAGAGTTCAATTATTTATCATCTTCTCTTGAAAAAGTCTTGGTGTTCAAAGTAAAATATAAATCGTAAACCCATCACATTGTATCGGAATATTTTTTTAAATATTAATAGTAAAATATTATTAATATGAGAATCGTATAAAGTATTATGATTTTATTTTTTATTTTTATTTTATGATTATAATATTATTCTTATTTACCTATTTTTTTCTTCGACTCATTTTGCTCTTTTACTTTACTACTTTAACTAAAACCATTTTGTATAAAATCAATATGAGGCATACAATATCCTGAGCAATTACTGTACTGTAATTGCAATGAAAATGTTAATTAGAATAATTAATAAAAATAAAATTTCAGTTAAGAGAGCTGATAAAACTGTTAAGTTTTGTTTCAATTTATATTATACTAGCCGACCCGTGCCCACTTCGTTGGGCGTTATAATCCATTTCACATAAGACGGGTACGGTGAAATTTGATATGTTCCAATACACTCTCTCTATTTTCAGCAAATCAGATAAATATAAATGTTTTAAAATCACCAATTAATTTCTAAGGCAAATAATAATGCTTGATTAGATTGAATTGTTGACACGGCACGTCAGAGGGCGCAGGTTCAAATCCTGCTGATTTAAAATCTTTATATATTTTTATCTTTTTCCTTTTATCTTGTCACTCCTGAATAGTGTAGCTTTCTGTTAGCGAAAGAATTTTCATGATCGGATCAGTATTTGCGAAGATTACCCCGTATATACAAACAAAGTTATAAACTTTACCTCTTTATAATATTAATAAGTATAGATATATCCTTCTCCTTACATGGGGAAGAGGCCTATGCCCAACAGTGGGATATTACAGGCTGAATCGTTATATTATACCCGATTTCTCTAAAACCCTTAAAATTAAAAAAAGTCCAAAAAACTTGAAAACGCCTTTTCAGTTGAACATAAAGCGACCTGAACTTGATTTATTTCATACCTTATTTAAATACGGAATATTGCGTCGGAAATTAATCTCCTTATCACGCGTAAGCAGACGTTGATAACGTTAAAGAGATGAAGAAGGATTAGAAGTCGCTCAAGATAAATTTTATATCTATACTAATATATAAAGCTGAAGAGTTTGTTTGACTGTTTGTTTGTTTGTTTGTTTGTTTGTTTGAACGCGCTAATCTCTGGTTCTACTGGGCCGATTTGAAAAATTCTTTCAGTGTTAGATAGCCCATTTATCGAGGAAGGCTATAGGCTATGTATCATCACGCTAAGACCAATAGGAGCGGAGTCCACGCCGACGAAGTCGCGCGCAAAAGCTAGTTTTAATCATATAATTTTTAACATCTACATATTTCCATTGGCCATGTCGAGAGAATGAATGAGGAACGATTAACGAAAAAAGTGTATGAAAAAACGTGAATGGAAAAAAGTGTATGGGAAAATCCATCATGGATACCCTCCGGCGCGGGGGCACCAGAGGTTATGTCAGACTCCTACTGACCAAAAACCATCCACGTGTGAGCAGACATCCGCCTG